>CM043701.1:22662316-23862316 GCA_023935145.1 Bretschneidera sinensis
ATTTTTGTCTGAATTGATTTTATTTTTCTACTAGTTTAGTTAGCATTTTTGTTTTGTTTTTCTTTTTACAATTTTATTTTAATTTTTTTTTTCTATTTGCAATTGCCTAAAAATATATATATGTATATATATAAATTTGCCAATTTTTATTGGCCCATTTTGTGAGTATTGTGCTTTCTGTTTTTGCATTTATTTTATTTTATTTTTTTATTATTTATTATTTTATTTTATTCTTTTGTGTTTGCTAGTTAATTTATTTTATTGTTTTTTGTGTGGTGTATGCCTGGTCGGAGATCCCTGAACTTAGAGTTGATACCTTTAGATCCCGAAATAGAAAGAACTCTTAGGAGAAATAAGAGAGCACTTGTTGAGAGAGAGATGATTGAGATGGGGGACAATTTAAGGAATGCAAATCAACCGAAGAATGTAGAGCAATCTAGAGCTTGGAACGTGGACTTCACTACATCCTTTAGGGATTTGTTCGCACCCGTTGCGACTAACTCCCCTTGTTGTATAGTGTTGCCACCAACCAATACTACCCATTTTGATCTAAAGCCACATGTCATCTAACTCCTACCCTCATTTCATGGCTTGGATCTTGAAAATCCTTATAGCCATGTGAAGAAGTTCAAAGATATTTGTGCCACATTCAAGTTCTAGAACTTCTCTGATGAGTCGGTCCATCTTAGACTTTTCCCTTTTTCTCTTCACGATAGAGCTAGGGCATGGTTGGATTCCAACACGCCTGGGTCTATTACATCTTCGAAAAGCTTGTTAAGTAAATTCTATAATAAGTTTTTCCCAATGTCTAAAGTGAATGAGTGCCGAAAGGAGATTAGTTTTTTCACTCAGAAGGAGGATGAGAAGTTTTCTGAGAGTTGTGAGAGTTTCAAAGAGTTACTGATTAGATGCCCTCCACATGGATATGAGAAGTAGAGACTCGTTCAGTTTTTCTACCAAGGGTTGACTCAACCCAACCGTAGCATGATCAAGTCTATGAATTGAGGGGGGGCATTCTTAAATCTGACAGGGGATGAAGCATACAAGGCATTGGACAAGTTGTCAAATAACTCACAACAGTGGGATTTTTCAAGCTGTCAGGACAAGTACATTCATGCCCCTAAGAAAGGAGACATCTATGAGATAAAGGAGGACACTGACTTGAGGATAAAAATAGATACTCTCACCAAGAAGGTTGACGCTCTCGCTGTGGGCCAGTCCATCAATGCTGATAGTTGTTCTATCTGTGCTAGTCCTATAAATTTAGCACAGAATTATCCATCTATGCTGGCTTTTGCTAAGTATCCTATGGAACAAGTGAATGCTTTCAATGACTGTCAGAAGCAATCAAATAGATCTTACTCCGAGAATTACAATCCAGGGTGGCGAAACCACCTTAATTTTTTATAGAAGCAGAACCAACCGATGAATCAAGGAGGAGCCCCTCATCATGCTCACAATCAATACCCTCCCAAATTTTCTCCACCAGTTCCAAGTTATGTTCGCTCAACCCATCCATCACCATCACCCGCTTACCAAGCTCTCACTCAAGCGCCAGTGTTGGTTTCACAGTCATTGAAGGACACCCGTAAGGATTTCATGGAGATGAACGTCTAATCCATCAACAAAGTGAGGAGTGTGACAAAAGTAAACACCCAAGAGATTGCCAAGCTAGAGAGTCAAATGGGTCAAATCGCAAATCACTTGGGTGAAAGTGAGAATGGAAAGTTCCCCAATCAACCCATGCCTAACCCGAATGGATAGTTTACGGTTGGAAATTCATCAACCCCTACGTATGGGCAGGAACAAGTGCAATCGGTTATCACATTAAGGTATGGGAGACAAGTGGGCAATCAAGTGGAAGAGAACCCTGCTATGCAGCAAGGGCAAGAAAGTGGTAACAAGGAGAAGGGAGATGCTGAGCCATCTACAGCCATATTTACTGTTAAGGATCTTCCTAGGTTGTTTGTACCTAAAGCGCCTTACCCTGAGAGATTACAAATGCCCAAGAAATAAGGGAAGTTTGAGGACATTCTGGAGGTGTTCAAGTAGGTCCAAATCAATATCCCATTTTTGGACGCCATCCAGCAAGTGTCGTCATATGCCAAGTTCTTAAAGGACTTGATCACTGTTAAGAGGAGGAAGAATTTCCCGAAGAAGGCATTTTTAACCGAGCAGGTTAGCTCAATCCTTCAGTGCAAGCTACCCCTCAAGTATAAGGACCCAGGGTGTCCTACCATCTCTTGCATGATAGGAGTCAACCGAATTGAGAGGGCTTTTTTGGATCTAGGAGCAAGTGTGAATCTTTTACTCTACTCAATCTATTTGCAATTTGGGTTAGGAGAATTGAAGCCTACATCCATGACACTTCAATTGGCTGACTGGTCAGTGAAGTTACCATGGGGAATAATTGAGGATGTTTTGATAAAGGTGAATAAGTTTTATTTCCCCGTGGATTTTATTGTGCTTGACACAGAGCTAGTTTAGAATATGGGGATTCAGATACCAGTGATTCTAAGACGATCATTCTTGGCCACGGCTAATGCTCTGATAAATTATAGGACAAGGGAGATGAAGATTTCCTTCGGAAATATGACAGTGGAGTTGAATATCTTTGATATCAGTAAGCAACCATTGGAAGATGATGAAGTGAGAAATATATGCTTGATAAGGGAGATTATTGAGGAGACTGTGGATGAATTAAGCATTGAAGACCCCCTGGAGGCATGCTTTGCTCAGCTTGGAGAAGATTTGGATTTGGATAAGTTACTTGAGCAAGCGAATTCAATTTTGGAGTCTGCTCCTCAGGAGAGCAGTGAGATGGAGGAGACCACAGAACCTGAGCCCCACAAAGAAAGAACTTAAGCCTTTACCAGACAATCTTAAGTATAAGTTCCTAGGTCCAGTAGATTATTTGCCTGTGACTATAGCTTCAGATTTGGTTGATGCTCAAGAAGAGTAATTATTGGACGTTTTAAGAGAGCACAAGGAAGCTACTGGCTGGACTATTGAGGATATCAAGGGGATCAGCCCCTCGATGGTGATGCACAAGATACATTTGGAGGAGAATGCCAAGCCATCGAGGGAGCCACAGAGAAGGCTTAACCCAGCTATGCAAGGGGTTGTGAGGACTGGAGTGATAAAGTTGTTGGATGTAGGGATCATTTATCCAATCTCCAATAGCAAGTGGGTGAGCTCAATTCATGTCGTGCCTAAGTGGGCTGGATTTGACAGTAGTAAAGAATAAGGATGACAAGTTGGTGCCAACTTATGATCAGTTGGGATGGAGAGTGTGTATAGACTACCGTAAGTTGAATTCTACCACAAGGAATGATCATTTTCCACTCTCATTTATTGATTAGATGGCGGAGCGCTTGGCTGGGCACGATTACTATTGCTTCTTGGATGGTTATTCTAGATATAACCAGGTCCCTCTAGACCTCAAAGATCAAGAGAAAAAGACGTTTACCTATCCTTTTGGGACATTCACCTACTATCGCATGCCCTTTGGGTTATGCAATGCACCCGCTGCTTTTCAGCAGTGCATGGTCAGCATATTCTCTGACATGGTAGAGTGTTTCTTAGAGATTTTCATGGATAACTTCTCCGTGTTTGGTTCATCATTTGAGGAGTGTCGCACCGTCTCACTTTGGTCTTAGTGCGGTGCAAGGAGAAGAACCTGGTGCTTAATTAGGAGAAGTGCCATTTTATGGTCATGCAAGGTATTGTACTCGGGCACATCATATCTCATTGGGGGAATGAGGTCGATAAAGTGAAGGTGGACCTGATTTCCAACCTTCCACCCCTGTGTATGGTGAAGGAGGTTCGTTCTTTTATGGGCCATGCAAGATTCTACAAGCGATTTATCCAGGATTTCAGCAAGATCACCAGGCCCTTGTGCAAATTATTGTTAAAGGATGCCCCATTTGTATTTGATGAGGACTCTAAGAAAGCATTTGGGGATCTGAAGAAGATTCTGACGTCCACACCCATTATTCAGCCACCCAATTAGGGTGTACATTTGAGATTATGTGTGATGCATCAGATTATGCAGTTGGAGCTGTTTTAGGGCAGTGTATTGATAAACTCCCCCATGTCATCTACTAAACAAGTAGAACTCTAAATGATGCATAACTCAATTACTGTACCGCTGAGAAGGAGTTGCTAGTAGTAGTTTTTGCATTGGACAAGCTCATATCCTACTTGTTATGATCAAAAGTCATTTTCTACTCGGATCATGCAGCATTGAAGTATCTTTTCTCCAAAAAGGATGCTAAATCTCATCTTATCAGATGGATCTTGTTACTTCAGGAGTTCGACATAGAGATTCGGGATAAGAAAGGTTTCGAAAATGTGGTGGCAGACCATTTGTCTAGGTTGATAGTGGATTTCACTGAGGCCACCTTTCCCATTTCTGAGACCTTTCTCATTTCTGAGACCTTTCCTGATGAACAATTAATGCACATTACTCACAATGCCGCACCATGGTTTGCTGATATAGTGAACTGTCTTGTCACCAATCAAATGCCTTTACATTTGGGGCGATAAGATAAGTCCAAGTTTTTGGCCATGGTAAAGCATTCTTTCTGGGATGATCCTTACCTGTTCAAGTATTGTCCTGATAAAATCATTAGAAGGTGTATTCCTGAGCATGACCAATCTAATGTCATCTCCTTTTGTCATGACCATGCTTGTGGAAGCCATTTCAGTGCTAAGAAGACCACTGCGATGATTTTATAGTGTGGATTCTATTGGCCTACCCTGTTCCAAGACTCTCACACCTACTGTGGATCTTGTGAGCATTGCCAAAAGCTAGAGAGTATTTCTAGGAGGAATATGATGCCCCTCAACCCTATTCTGATTGTTGAGATTTTTGACGTGAGGGGCATTGATTTTATGGGACCTTTCCCAAACTCTTTTGGCTATCTGTACATTCTGGTTGTTGTGGACTATCTGTCCAAATAGGTGGAGGCCGTTGCATGCAAGAACAATGACCACAGAGTTGTGGTCCAGTTTTTGAATGACACTATCTTTGCTCATTTTGGTACGCCTCGAGCAATCATAAGTGATGGAGGTAAGTACTTTTGCAATCGAATTTTTAAGCAGTTGATGAAGAAGTATTTCATCACACATAAGGCTGCCACGCTGTATCACCCACAGATGAGTGGACAAGTGGAAATTTCTAATAGCGAGATCAAACACATTTTGGAGAAGACTGTGAACCCTAGTAGAAAAGATTGGTTTCTGCGATTGAATGATGCACTGTGGGTATATCAGACAGCATTCAAGAAGCCAATTGGCATGTCTCCATATCATTTTGTGTACGGAAAAGCATGTCACCTTCTAGTGGAATTAGAGTATAAAGCGTATTGGGCTGTCAAGCAGTTGGACTTCAATCTTTCGAAAGCTGGCTCACAAAGGAAGCTCCAAGTCAATGAATTAGAGGAGCTGCAGAATGATGCATATGATTGTGCGCGGTTGTACAAGGCACAAATGAAGAAGGCTCATGACCAGAACATTTTGAGACAATCTTTTGAGCCTGGTCAAAAAGTTTTTCTTTACAATTCACGCTTATAGTTTTTCCAGGCAAGCTCAAATCTCGATGGACAAGCCCATTTATTATTCGTTCCGTTTTTCCTCATGGGGCCATCGAGGTGAATGGAAAGAGACTAAAACCAATCTTGGAGTTGAGGAGTCCAGAGATTGAGATGACATTGTTGGAGGATCCTAGTTACCCAGAGTGATTATCGTCTACTATAGAGAGTATGGCTGAAGACTTTAAACTTAGTGCTTGTGGGAGGCAACCCTTATCCTTTTATTCATTATCATTAGATCTTGTTGTTTAGTTTTTGTTTTTGTTGTGTTTTTCAGGAAAAATGTCTGCTATTCAAGTTTGGGGGAGCGTGCTCATACGTCACACCCGACTTGTGCCTCCCATTTGGTCTGCAGCAGAGGAGTTCCTGGCATTGCGATCGAGCGATGGCTTATAGCGATCGAGAACCCAACTTGGAGCGATCGAGTGCAGTTCCAGAAACTACCCAAATAGCAGTGAGCGGTTGCATCGTCTGGCTGAAGACATAAAACTTAGCGCTCATAGAAGGCACCTCATAGCATATCTTTTATGTTTTTATTATTTTTTATATTTTTTTTTACTGTTTATTTCTAGTAATTTTTTGTTTTCCAGTATTACTTTAGTCTTTATTTTTCAGGGACAATGCGCAATTCAGTTCAAATTTGGGGGGTATGATATGAGCCATGCCAGTCCAGCTAGTTCTCTATCTCTCAGGTGAGCTCTTTTCATATTATTCACAAATTGGGGACAATGTGTAATTTAAGTTTGGGGGTATGGGAGACACATTACACACACTTTGTCCCAGTTTGTTGTTGTTTTTCTTTTCTTCGTTTTAAAGAGAAGATAAATGCATGCTCACGTTGTTTTGAAATTTTGGGTGATCTTAACAAATATTGTGATGTGATTTCATTGGAAAGCTTAAAATCTTGAACACGTGATCTGATGATAGAGTTTTAAAGTTTAGTTACTTACTTTAGGCGTTTGAGAATTCACATGTTTGATCTAATCTGACATGAGCACATTAGCACATAATTATGTGAGGTATGATATGTGATTTTAATGTGTATGTTTCCATGGCTTAGCTGATTCCAGATGACTTGTTGGATAGACACTTTGGCATAAAAAAAAATTGCACAGAAAGAGAAAAATGCTCATCATTGATAAACTTTCCACTGAGTAACTGGACCTCTTGCCTCAGTAAGCAGTGAGTGTTCACGTCAAAATGTGGGAATTTTGATTGGTTGCATTAAAGCCAGTTTAGTTTCGTAGCTTTTTTTACTCGAGTTAGTAAGTCTTTAGGCGTGTCTTTACACTTAATGCCCTAAAACCATCTGGTTTGGGAGTCATTGACTCAAGACTTGCTACATGGGTCAATAAGAAACCTTAAGAGAACTAAACATGGCAGAGCTTCACAATAAAAAAAAATAAAATAAAATAAAATTATGCCATTGATTATTCTTTCTGATGGGAAATTCTGTGAATGTTGAGACATGGAGACATTGCACATTGAAATTATTTGGAAGCTTCATATTTATGTGCTAGTTCACTTTACACTGATATGAGCTTGTGATGCCTTAGCCAGCCTTTTGTAAGTAATTAGATTTTAATATTTCTATTCATTGCGAAGATTGGTTTATTTTTTTAAGCTTGCACATGAATGAATATCATGGTTTTGTGTGATACATAAATTTTTGGATACCATGAAAGATGGATTTATCTTTGTGTTCTTTGTTTTTCACTTAGTTTTTAGTTTCGTATTGCTAAGGGACTAGCAATATGTAAGTTTGGGGGTGTGATAAGTGCTTAAATATTCATATTTAAGCCCCTTAATTTATATTTGTTAAGCTTTTAGTTTGTGTTATTTCATCCTATTTTATCTTCTTTCCGTGTTTACTATGTTTTTCTAGGTTTTTGGAGAATTATGGAATTATCCGGCTTAAAGAGCAAAATATGAAGGCTTAAATCCCACGTCCCACATCGGTTGGAAACATATTCTACATCCCACATCCCACATCGGTCGGAAACACATTCTACATCCCACATCCCACATCGGTTAGAAACACATTGCACTCATGAAGTTTCCCTATAAAAGCCCCGTTTCACTTCATCTTCAAGTGTTTGGATCTCGAAGGCTTTGCTATCAAGGGGGGAGAGCGCCGCACAACAAACACAAAAAGAAGAAAAAACAAAGAGAGGAGCTGCAAGTGTAATTTCTCTCTCAATGTATTCTCAGCTTTAATTTACTTCTTTTGTGTTTTAAAGTTTAATGTTTAGCACTTTAATTGTGAAATTTATTTTCATAATCATGAGAGGCTAAAATCTTCATCTAAGGTTGAAGATGAAGCCTCACCATTGATTAGCATGATATTTTCATATATGTTCGTACGATTTCGACATTTTTGTATCGATGTTCTATTTCAGTTCAATTGTTTGAGTAAATTCTTATGATTGATTGTTTTATTTATGAACTGTTCAAATTGGATATTCGATGTGTTTTATCCGACAGATACATCGAATCATTCAAATTAAATCGGATATCCACTTTGATTTGTAAATTAAACAGATACGTTGGATGATTTGATTTAATTAGGGTATTCGTTGTTATTTGTATATCGATAGATTCATGGAATTATTTGATAAATTACTTTTATAAAGAACATACATAGGATGTAATTGCTTGTCGGTTGTAGGAACAAAAATCATGAAAATATATACTTTAGTTTGGTGGGGTGGATTCGGAAACCTTAGTGTTTTTACCATTTGTTTTAAATCAATTTAGTTTCATTTATATTCTTTGCACGACACAGTTCGAAATTCGGAAATAAGTTAAAATAGGATTAGTTTAGATAAAAATATATTTTCACGACGCGATTCCCTGTGGATTCGACCTCGCACTTGCACACACTATATTGCAAACGACTCATACGCTTGCCAGTAATTTAAAACTGAGAAGAAATATGGAAATATGAAATGATGAGAATTATCTGAGTAATTGATTATATGCTGTAAACCTCATAATGAGGTATTATGAGATAGAATTGATAGTCTCAAGATGATGATTAATTATATGAGAAGAAGCTATTTATAAAGGATATTGGATTTGATATGAGTAGTGATAATAAAATGTTATTATCAAAAAATATGAGATTTAGATGAATGAATTATTGAAAGACTAATGATTACGCCCAAAACATAACGCGGTTATTGTAGTATAGTTTTGGGGTGTCGATTCCACAGAGAAACAAGTTAAGTACAACAGAAGGTGTAAACCTCAGCACAAATGATAAAAGATTAAAAGAATTTGAGTTGTTTGAGAAAAAGGGTAATTGTGTAAATAAGTTTAAAATAAAAATGACAAGGTTCTGGAAATCCTCCCTAGGTTCGTTGCTCTAATCTTAACTTAATTCAGTTGTTTTTATCTCGATTGCAAGTTTCACATCCCAAACAGGCAATCGAAAAATATTCAATTAAAGTGCATTTATAAATCCTAATGTAATTGTTATGAAATCTTCTTTACTTTCAAGCACACATGACCTAACTTATAAATTATCAAGAGACGACGATATATCTAAACGACGATACCGCAGCAATGGACAAATCTATAAAAGAGATCTACCGGACTCAATCATACCCAAACAGGTACACATAAGAAAAGTCTGATTGAACTTATATGGAAAAGAAGCATGTAACTACCAGAGTTATAATAAATCTACTAATTAAATTAAAGAATAAAACATAACAATATTTAACGAAAATAATTCCAACTACAACCGAATCAAATAAAGGAAAAATAAGAACAACTACACCTAGGGATTCATCCCTTCGCCTTGCTTGGAAACTAGCCGGTCATGGGGCTCATACATCCTCGAGTTGCCTCTGGCCTCCCGACGATCATCTCTCCCGACCTTCAAGCTTTAAACTTCGGGCTCCTCCTAAAGGCCCTCTGGATTGCTCCTAAAGGCCCTCTGGATTCATCCCCGATTGATTTCCAAAGCTAAAGTGGAATGGGTCTTATATAGGCAAATACCAATAGTGCAATGTGTTTCCCATCCGATGTTGGATGTGGGATATAGAAATGTATTTTCCAACCAATGTGGGATGTGCGATTTAAGCCCAAAATCACGCTGAAATCCCGCACAGCCTGACCTTTGTCTACTAAAATTGCCATAACTTTCTCTAGAAAAATCCTTTTGACGAACCGTAAAATTCTCCAGAAAATAGACTTCCGGATCTTTCTAAGAATATATCTCTTATCTCCTGGTTCTTCTTGTATCAATACAGTTTAATTTTCAAAGATGATTGATCTGTACGGGCAATTCTCGCAATTTAGTGAAACTCTTTCTAGTGCGGGCAGCAGCTGTTGCTCTTTTAAGCCCTCCATCTTCTCCTTTCGGAAACATTCCTTCACTCCAGTATGCCTCGAGTCTTTGTGATTCAAGTAATGATAACTTTTCCTCCTCTTTTGAGCTTAAAGTACCTGAAAATGCACCGAAATAGATCAATGATCCAAGAATGATACTTTAGAGTTGTTAACGTGTAAAAGTGCAATTAAAACCTAGATTAACCCTAAAGTGATAATAGTTAAGTACTGTTAAGAAGCATTTTATGACTCTCATCAACTAATTATACAAATTGAACACTTCTAATACGTTTAATTCACTGAGCTTATGAAGCTCACTCCTCATTGTTCAATGATTTCACGTAGCGGGCAAGATAGATAGAATTGTGAGCAGAAGTTCAGGCTAAATTATTTTTTGTAAGCCACGTGGTTCACATCCTCAAACTAATGAAATTTTTTTTTGTAAATATTCATGCGTCGTATGTTGTATATAATGTTCAATGGGGATCTGAATGATGTGTCTCCCCTGTTGAAGGTTGAGGATTGATGTAAATAATTGCAGTTGGTATATTTTTATTGTTGCATATACATGTCATGTCGGGATTTTCAAAATGTGACAACATCGTCTTGAGGGTGGCCAACATAGGATGGGTCGTTACACAAATATAACAAACTTGTACCTCTATCTCTTTTGATCTCCATACCAAAAATCTTTTTAGCTGTACCCAAATCTTTCATTTCAAATTTATTGTTGAGCAATACTTTTAGACTAGTAATCTCAGATTTACTTTTACAAGCAATGATCATATCATCCATATAAAAGAATAGATAAATTAATGATCTATCGACAACCTTCTTAAGATATACAAAACTATCATACTTTCTTTTCAAATACCCATTACTCATCATAAATGAGTCAAACTGCTTGTACCACTGACGAGGAGACTGTTTCAAACCATATAAAGAATTCTTTAACAAATAAATATAGTCTTCCTTGCCTTCAATAACAAAACCCTCTGGCTGATATATGTAGATTTTGTCTCTAAGCTTACCATGCAAAAACACAGTTTTAACATCAAGCTATTCTAATTTCAAATTCGGCATAGCAACCAATGACAGGAGAATATAAGTGGAACTATGCCTCCTAACTAGAGAGAATACATCATTAAAATCAACTCATGCAACCTGACTGTATCCCTTAACAAGCAAACATACTTTATGCCTTGGATTTTGTTGGTATTTATCTAAGGTTTAAACAAGGGTGGAAGAATTAATTTCAGCATGTTAAAGGAGTGCACACATGTGTGTGCATCACTTTGGGTGTGTGTGCACGCTTTTATTCAGCAAGGCAAAAGAGTACGCATAGTTGTGAGGGGGCCAGCACCAGTGTGCGTTGTACCTCTCCCTCACCAGTGTCGCACTACCCAGCAAGTGGTGAAAAGGGTGCTTTGCCTAGCGCCGCGCCGCATCGCCCCCTGTTCAATGCCTAGGTGCTAGGCACACTGATGCACACATGGACAGCTTATTTCAGCCTCTTGTTAAATGCATGGATGCAAGGTCAAAATGCATAGGATCACTTAGAATTTATGGATGGCTAAGGTTGATTACATATCAAGATCTAAGGTGGAGATTGACTTCAAGATAGGTTCAAGAAGTGGTGCACTATATAAAGGGTCACCTAGGTTCAATCTCAAGTATGATAACACAAGTAAGATGTGATGTAACTTGTGAGACATGTATGTGAATGAGAGAATTATGTGAGAGTGCAAAGACATAGACATACAAGAGGGACTCATTGTAGAGAGGCTGGTTGTAAAGAAGAGAGAGTAGTATAGATAGAGAGTATTGTAATAGTTCTTATCTTTTCATCTTTTCTTCTTGGTTTCTTCAAGAACTTGAGGTTTCTTGGAGAGGGTTGCTGAATTATAAAAAACCATTTATTTAGTGCAGAGAGTTCAGAGAAACTCACGGGGACGTAGGCATATTACCGAACCTCGATAACAAATTGTTTGTGTTCTTTTCTTTCTTGCTTTTGATTGCTGTATTTCTTTCTACAAGTCATTTTAGACTTGGGTGTTTGGAAGATCACCACCTGGACATCTTGTCCAGGTGATTTCCAATAGTGGTATCAGAGCTTGCATAGCTAGGTATCGGAGCAAGAACAGAAGGTGACGAAGTCAAGACTCCAAGAATTGGAGGTCAACTTCTTGGGTGATTCAAGAACGGAGTTAAGATTTATATCTGATCGTGTTCTTGAGGTGAATCAAGGATAGAATTAAGATCAATATATGATTGTGTTCTTGAGGGTGATTTAAGAATGGATTAAAGATCAAGATCAGATCGTGTTCTTGAAAGTGATTCAAGAACGATGTTAAGATCCATCTTCAATCTGTGTTCTTGAGGTTTAGAAGAAGTTGGAAAGCATTTGTAGGTATTGCATAAATCTGAGATCTTGTCTGCAAGATGAGTTCAAATTTTGGTACTAAGAAGTTTGAAGGAAAGGGAGATTTTTCCCTGTGGAAGCGGAAGATCAAGGCGGTTCTTGTGCAACAAAAGGTGGCCTTGGCTCTTGGAGAAGATGATGTTTTTCCAGCAAGTGTCACGGAGGACCGGCGGATTAAGATGAAGAACATGGATTACAACACCATCTTCTTGCACATGTAGGATAATATCACAAGGGAGTGCAGAGACTTGAAAAATCCAACTGCAATTTGGAAGAAACTAGATGAGTTGTTTCTTACCAAGACTCTCCCTAATAAGAGGTATCTTCATAAACGAATCTTTGCTTTTAAATTTGATTCTAATGAAGAGTTGCAAGATGATCTTGATGCCAAGATAAGGAGTGCATCAAGTGGTGAAGGGCTGTTCTTTAAAAGAAGGCCAGTAACTCGGTATGGCAGCAACCATGGCTACTACTGGGATAGAGGTAGAAGAGAGAGTCATGGGAGAGTGCACAACAACATACATGGCTGCTACTGGGACAAAGATAGATGAGAGAGCCATAGGAGAGTGCACAGCAACATGCATAGCTACTACTAGGACAGAGGTAGAGGAGAGAGCCATGGGAGAGTGCACAGCAGCATGCATGGCTACTACCGGGATAGAGGTAGAAGAGAGAGCCATGGGAGAGAGCACTCCAAATCAAGATTTGGAGGGAAGAGTTGCTACTACTGCCATAAGGAGGGTCATATCAATAAAGATTGCAAGAAGATGACAAAGGATAGAGGAGGAAGCCATACCAAGAATAAAGAGGCTTCGGTTGTCAAGACAGAACATCAAGATGATGATGTTCTTGTTGTGTGCTCAAGTGTGAGCAAGGGGCAAGAAGGCAGCGGGAAATAGATCTTGGATTTCGAGTGCACTCATCACATGTGCCCTCACCAGAGTTGGTTCAAGAATTTCAAGAAAACTAATTATGAAAGGGTTTTCTTGGGGAATGATATTTCTTACCAAGTGAGGGGCACGGGAGACATCCAAGTGAGGATGTTTGATGGAATGACAAGGTTGCTGGAGAATGTGAGGTATCTCCCGGATTTGAGGAAGAATTTGATCTCATTGGGGCAGCTGGATTCCATGGGATACATATGCAAGATAGAGGGAGGAAAGATCAAGGTAGCTAAGGGATCTTTGGTAGGGATTAAGGCAGTAAGAAATGATGGACTCTATGAGATGATCGGAGACATGGAAATCAATGATCAAGCAGCAAGCTTGATGGCTGAGATGGATGAGGCAGCACTTTGGCACACTCACTTGTGACATATGAGTGAAGAGGGCCTGCAAGTTCTCAACAAGGATGGCCTACTTGGTGGAAACAAAGTAAAGGAACTTGATTTCTGCGAGTGTTGTGTTCTTGAGTAGCAACACCGGGTCAGCTTCAACACCGGAGTGCACAAGTCTAAGGGCATTCTTGACTACATTTATGCGGACCTTTGGGGACCAGCAAGGACACCAACATAGGGAGGTAACTTTTACTTTCTGTCTTTAATTGATGATTATTCAAGAAAGGTTTGGATTTATTTGGTTAGAAATAAATCAAATGCATTGAATAAATTAGTGGTGTAGAAAAAGTTGGAAGAGACTCAAATGAGCAGGGTAGTTAAGGTGATAAGAACCGATAATGGCTTAGAAATTTTAAACCAAGAACTTGATCAATTCTGTAGGTTAAATGGGATTCTAAGACATAGGACAGTTGTGAAAACCCCTTAGCAAAGCGGAGTTGATGAGAGGATGAATAAGACCCTTATGGAAAAGGTTAGATGCATGTTAATAGGAATCGGATTACCCAAATGTTTTTGAGAGGAAGTGGTGTCTACTGCTGCGTATTTGGTTAATAGATCACCCTCTAGGGTTGTGTACCATAAGACTCCTGAAGAGATGTGGAGTGGAAAATGCCCTGAGTTAGACAACCTTAAGACTTTTGGGTGTGTTGCATTTGCACATCAAAAGGATGATAAGCTTAGCCCAAGATCTAGAAAATATGTGTTTCTAGGATATGGGGAAGGGGCTAATGGGTATAGGTTGTGGTCTTTAGAGAAAGAAGGATGAAGACTCATAATAAATAGGGATGTTATTTTTAATAAATTGTTATTTCCCTATTTGGAGAAAACTAACCCTGCAGGGGCTAGTGAGTAAACCAGTTCGGTATTTGTGGAGTATAGTATCAAGGAAGATTCAGTTCAGGTAGAGCAAGGAAGGCAAGAGGGTTCGGACCAGGTAGAGCCCATTGATGAATGCCATACTCAGGACACTTGTGAGGAGGTTGAACTAGAGGTTGATGATGACGGGAGTTGGAAGGACTATCAGCTCACAAGGGACCGGGAAGGAAGGCTGGTCGGACCACCTTCAAGATATGGGTTTACAGATGCTGCGGATGCAGCAGCTCTTTAGACAAAAGGAGAGATGAGTGAACAAGAGACTTATATTGATGCCATGGGATGTAAGGATTCGCCAAGATGGAAGCTAGCTATGGAAGAAGAAATGGATTCTTTGAGGAAGAAAAACTTCTGGGAATTGGTGCACATTCCGGGAAAACAGAGAGTTGTGGATTGTAAGTGGACTTACAAGATCAAAGAAGGGTACCCTCTAGGAGATGATGTCCAGAACAAGGCTAAGCTGGTGGCGAATGGGTTCACAAGAAGAGAAGACATAGATTTCACAGAAACTTTCTCACCTGGACACAAGGTGGAAAAGATGGTGAGTATCCTCATCTATGTCATTGATGTGCTATTGGTTCGAAACAGCAGGAAGAGGATGGAAAGGTTTACATCTCAACTCAGTGAGGAGTTCGAGAGGAAGGATCTCAACCTTACATAAAATATCCTTGGGAGATGTATAATCCAAGAAAAAGAGAGAAACTGGTTAAGGGTTTTTTGGGCAATGGGTGTTCTCAGCAGATTTGTGAGTAATCCTAGAAAGAAGTATTGGCTTGGGATGAAGTGGTTGCTAAGGTACTTAAAGGCTTAGTGGCAGCTAGTGGTAGCACTCATAACAACCGGGGCAGAATGCATAGCGGCTACGGAAGCCATAAAGGAGGCTATGGGGTGCAAAGGGTTGTTGAACGAGTGAGAGGTCCTAAAAGAGCAGGTGGTGGTGTCTTCGGATAGCCAAAGTGCATGGCATTTGTGAAGGAATGCAGTGTTCCATGAGGGGACGAAGCATATGGATGTTCGATATCATTACATTCTGAAAAATGGTACGAAATGATGCATTCATGTTGACAAGAAGACCACGGAGGAAAGTCCTGCAGATTTAGGCACCAAGGTTCTACCTCTAAGAAGATCCAATCATTTCCTTGGACTTCTTAGGAATGGAGTCGGTTGATTGATGACTCAAGATGAGTTTGGATCCTGAAGTTCTCTGCACAATGGTTTGGGTTTAAACGCTTAGATAAAGGTAGAGATTGTTGGTATTTAGCTAAGGTTTAAACATGGTTTTAGGTTTAAACAAGGGTGGAAGAATTAATTTCAGCATGTTAAAGGAGTGCACACATGTGTGTGCATCACTTTAGGTGTGTGTGCACACCTCTATTCAACAAGGAAAAAGAGTACGCACAGCTATGAGAGGGCCAGCACCAGTGTTCGCCGCACCTCTCCCTCTAATTAACTTTTTCAACAATAAAGGCTAAGAAGTAGCGAGTCTAGCAGGCCTGCAGTAAACTACCTATAATGGATCCTACAGAACTCCCATTTGGTTGCACCCTATGCTGATTATTTTGGAACCTGTTGACTATTGAAGTTTACTGTTATAATGTTCTAAGTCTTTTTTTTCCTACGTGATTAACATTTTTAGTTTACTAAACTACCCTTAACACCCATTAAATTTTCAATATTTATCCCCAAATCTAATCTTCTAAGTTCTAATCAAGCCATGGTCAATGATTTAGCCCAAAATTCATCGAAGAAACAAAAACCCTATTCCAAAATAAGCATGAATCAAATTTTGTTTTAAAAAAAATCACATGTATTTTTTTACATATGGTACAAGAGAACTAAAAATTCAAATGGCAAAGCTTATTAAGTCTTATCTGCCAAGCTTAAATCCCATAATTAAGCAAAAATACTTGATTCAAAATAACAAAGTAAGTTACATTTAATGACTAATCCCAGTTGCTTTGCAAATCTAGTATAGTAAATTGTAATTTTTTTTTTGTATTCTTTAACCCTGCTAATGAGTAAACAATACATAATTTCCATTCTCTTTAGTCTTTACCTATTTCATAATAATTTCTACTTATGATAGTCTCTTAGCTAGCACCTACTAATTAAAGAGTTTGGTCTATGTTATCTAGACTCGAGTATGAGTGTTGGACATAAGTATGTGTTCGAGTGTCGAACATGTCTATTTTTTAATATTTTTCCTAAATTTTCTTTTAATTTGGAGTACCTGAGTGTTATACCCTTGTCTAAAGGTCCAACATAGGTATGATTGAGTAAAGTGAAGAGTCTGTGTAACATAGAGTTTAATCAATGTTGATGTGTATGGTTCCAATCATAGTCAATAGAGGAGTTTGTTAAGAGAGGTCTCCACAAGAGTTGCGGCATAGCCCAAAAGAACGATACCTAAGTGGCTACATCTCATTAACTAAGAGAGGAAGATAAAGATGGACCTAAAAAGGTTGGTCTATTGCAAGCTGTGGTATAGAAAAAATTATTGTCTAGCCCAGGTCTATGAAAGATACATGGCACAAGGGTCAATCTCACATTTGAATGAAAATAAAATATCTTTTTTTTCTTTCTCTCCTTATGCCATTTATGGTGAGATAGACTCTTGTGCCCTGTATCTTTCATGGACCTGTGTTAGGCAAGAACTTCTCGTGGTATAGACCTAGTTTAGAGAAGAAAAAAAAACAAGGTTTCTCTATTATTTTAAATCAGGTAGCTTTTTACTTAATTATAGGCAGGGGCATAAGGAGGGAGAAAAGGGGAGCAACCCCTCAAAGGCCCTTAGATTTTTGAGAAGTTCTTTTGTACACTATATGTTAGTGCATAGTTTCATGTAGACCACTTGCTATCTTTTTTATTGGTCTCTCAAAAACAAGTTGGTGACTTTTTTAATATGTACATATTCAATGTCTTGATGAGGAAAGAATCAAATTACATAAAAATTATTTATTATTTACTAAAGTGGGAACTATTTTGGCTGTGAAGTTGTGGATCTTATTTGGTTTTAACTCAAGAAAAGCAAACTTCTATTTAGTTCCTTTAGTTACTCTAAAAGTAAAAATTTAATTTTAAATTTTTTTTTTCAAACAATTGATCTTTCATCCATTTTTAAGAAAAAAAAATAGAAATGGTAACAAATTAAGAATTAAGGGCACGATTCTATTTGGAACTATACGTGTGGCTTTCATTTGTTTTGGCTGAAACACACTTCATGTCTCTCTCGTGCTTTACATGTGATCTTCATCATTAAGTGATATAGACAAATTCACCATTTGCATTAAAATTGAAACTGTCTTGGTTTGTTTAGTTTAATTTTTTCTTGTTAAGAACCATATAGACAAATTGAACTTTTTTATTTTCAATAATTTATGTTGTTTTTGTTTTATTTTTCCTTTTTTTCTCACTTAACTAATAATTAAGAGAAACATGCTAACTTGATCATGAAAAAAAATGAATACTTATTAACTATATTAAAATATTGAATATTATCTAAATTGAAATTTTGAAAGTTAAGTTTTGAAAAATAAAATTACTGAAAAGTTTTACAATAAACATGATCATAGTCGATTTCTATTTAATGAAAGAAGGGTGAGTATAATTTAAATGTGAATATTTATGAAATTGTATTTGTTATGTTATTAGTTAATTAATCATATAAACTAATGACTCATGTATACTTTAGTTGCACTACATATTACTCCATCTTTGGGTTTTTAGAATCTTGTATTTATTATTATTTAATTTATATGTTGATAAAAATTATTATAATTTTTTAAAAACTATATTAACTTTGGCCATCTCAAGAAATAAATTGGCTCTACCTTTTATTATAAGATTTAAGCTTGGTTGAGGAAATTAATAAGCTTTGCCCTTTGAGTTTTTGGTTCTCTTGAGCCATGTTTAAAAAATACATGTGATTTTTCTAAAAACAAAGTTAGATTCATGCTCATTTTGGATTGGGTTGATTAATTTTGAGTTAAATCGTTGATTGTGGCTTCTTGATTAATTAGAAATTATAAAATGATTAGATTTGTGGATAAAGACTAAAAATTTGATGGGCGTCAAGGGTAGTTTAACAAACTAAAAATGTTGGTCATGGAGGAAAGAAACGGACTTGGAACATTCTAACAGTAAACTTCAATAGTCAACAAGTTCCACAATAATGGGATGGACTCTTCTACCGTAAAAATTGTAAAGTAAAGCATATAATACATTATTTTTGCAGATGGATTTAGATTTTTAAATTTTGGGATGTGATGAGAACCACTTTATACTCAAAATTTATGTATAATATATGCTTTACTTTACAATTTTTTTACTGCAGAACAATTGATCTCCACAATAATCAGCACAGATGGCAACTAAATAGGAGTACTGCAGGTAGTTTACAACAGATGAGCTGGACTTATCACAAAGTGGGTGGATCAATTCTTGAGTAGACCGGGTTTAAAACCAATATTTAAGATTTATTTGAAATTTCATTGATAACTTGATTTCGAGCCTATCTATAACATTTCTAACCAAATTTTTTTAAGGGGATATTGTTTATGATAAAATAAAAAACAAAAACAAAAAAACAAAATGTTTCTCATTTTTCTCTATATAAATGTTTGCTCTTCTTCTTCCCGAAACTGCATCAACTCACCCCTTTTTAATTTCCTTATAAGTTTAAGGTCTTGAGTCAGAACAAATATTCCTTTTATCCTCTTCAAAACCAATCCTCTTTTATCCTCATCTTTGAGTGCCGAAACTAATTTCTTTGTAAGTTTTAAGTTCAAATATGCACTCTTAATAGGTATTCACATACTGCTTTCTTCTCTCCCTTCTTCATTCATATGAAAGATGATCTCTTTTAATTTTCTCCTTTTTTTTATACAATGGTTGTAACTAAAATTGCATGAATTAGAGTAAATAAAAAAGAGAGGATGTGGAGACTAAAGATTGCAGAGGGTGGCAATGATCCTTATTTGACGTAGCGGAAGACTTGATTTTAACCTTATCGCACCAAGGAAATGAGGAAAGAAGAACAGTGTCTTCAACCCTTTTCTTACCCAAAGATAGAACACCAACCCATAGGTTACAAAGATAACACTTCGCGGAGTTTTGAGAGAAATTCTCTTAATAATTCTATTGATCAAAGTGCTGAAAATAACAATAATGGGATTGCCTATTTATAGTGATAGGAAACTCATATTCCTTGTAAAAGAAGTAAACATAGATTCCTAGTAGAAAAGTAAACATAATCCTTGTTGAGAAAAGAAACCTAATCCTAATAAAGAAAATAATTTTAGAAAAATTAAAGTTAATCCTAATAAGGAAAGGAAAACAAAATAAAATACTAATTATTATGTCATACATTAGTTTCCCCTTCTTGAAAACAACTCGTCCTCGAGTTAGGTTCTGTCCCCTTTTGGTGGAAAATATTCAAAAATGTCTGCCACATTGAACGTCGAAGAAATTGCTAGGTCCTCTGAAAGATCAACAACATAGGCATTATCATTTATCTTCTTGAGAACTTTGCAAGGTCTAAACTTCTTGTTTCGTATTTTTCCCAATGTTCCAATCGGTAGTCGCCCTTTACGTAGATACACCATCACAAGATCTCCCTTTTGGAAAACCTTTGATCTCTGACCCTTATCTATCTTCTCCTTATACATATCATAAGTATCCAGATGCTAACGAACCTCTTCACGAGTTATCTTCACCCGTTCGGACAAGTGCTCAGCTGTTATACTAGCCTCGGGTAACTTGGGCAGATTTGCTAAGTCTACAATAAGCTTCAGAGTTCTTCCATACACAACCTTGAACGGTGTCTTTCCAGTAGACCTATTCACCATATTATTATAGGAAAACTCGGCCTGAGCTAGAGCCAGGTCCCACTGCTTTGGCTTATCTCCTACAATACAACGAAGCAAGTTACCTAATATGCGGTTCACATCCTCAATTTTTCTGTCCGTCTACGGATGGCTAGTGCTGCTAAAATTTAAGGTTGTATCAAACCTCCTCTATAAAGTTCTCCAAAAATGGGATAAAAAATTGGTGTCTCAGTCAACAGTAATCGAATTTGGCACCCCATACAATCCTGCCACTTCTTGGAAGAATAGGTTGGCTACCTGGACAGCATCAGAAGTTTTCTTATAAGAAATAAAATGAGCCATCTTAGAAAACTTGTCCACTACCACCATAATAGAGTTAACTCCTCATTGGGTTCTTGGAGGTCCTAACACAAAATCCATGGATACATCATCCCATGGTGCCTCAGGTATCGGTATAGGTATGTAAAGGCCAATGTTTTACGTTTGCCCTTTAGCTACTTGACATACTTGCCATCTCCTCACGATGTTCCCAATGTCCTTCTTTAGTTGTGGCCAATAATACCGATCCTCCACCAATGCAATGGTCTTGTCTCTCCCGAGATGTCCACCTAAACCTCTGCCATGCAACTTTTGGATGATTTGCTCCCGAAGAGAACTTCTCAGAATGCAAAGTTAATTTCCTCGGAAGAGATATCCCTCCTGGATATGCATCTCAGGTAAAGGTGTCTCAGATTTGCAACGATCCCAGTGCTCTCTAAAATCCTTATTTGTTTCATATAACTCCTTAAAGCACTAGAACCCTATTACTGTAGCTTGTAAACTTACCAATAGTGTAGCTCGATGGCTTAATACATCAACTACTCGGTTTAGCTTCTATGATTTATGCTTAAGGGAGAAAGTGAATCATTGAATGTAAGATATCCATCGGGCGTGCATTTGATTCAAATTCTTCTAACTCTTGATAAACTTCAAAACTTGATGGTCAGTGTCAAGGATGAACTCTCGTTGAATAAGGTAGTGCTCCCAACCTTCAATGCTCTCAGAATAGCATAGAGTTCCTGCTCATATATTGACCATTTCTGTCTCGTCTCTTCGAGCTTCTCACTAAAAAATTCAATGGGTTTTCCTTCTTAAGTCAATACGACTCCAATCCCTACAATTGACGCATCACACTCAAACTCAAACAATTTGTCGAAGTCGGGTAGAGCTAGTATCGGTGTTGTACATAACTTCTTTTTGATTAGTTCGAAACTCTTCTCGGCTTCTTCACCCTAATAAAAACCACATTTCTTCATTCACTCGATGATAGAGGCTACTATGCTGTTGAAATTTCGAACGAACCTCCGATAGAAGATTGCTAACCCATGAAATCTTCTGACCTCCCTAACAGTCCTCGGTGTGGGCCACTCTCAGATTGCTCTCGCCTTGTCATCATCAACCTGAATTCCATCTAAACTGACTAAAAATCTAAGAAAGAGTAGCTGGTTCATTTCTTCAAGTTGATAAAGAGCTTGTGTTCACGAAAGGTCTCCATTACCTGCCTTACGTGACTCATATGGTCTCTCGGGTTGTGACTGTAGATAAGAATGTTATCGAAATAAACTACAACGAATTTACCGATAAAGGGTTTCAATACCTGGTGCATAACTCGCATGAACATACTCAAAGCATTAGAAAGTTCGAATAACATCACCATCCACTCGTAGAGTCCTTCTTTAATCTTAAATGCAGTCTTCCATTTATCTCCTGGTCAGATACGTATCTGATGATAACCGCTCCTCAAATCGATCTTTGAAAAGATCTTAGCTCGTGATAACATATCAAACATATCACCTATCCGAGGAATAGGGAACATGTACTTCACTGTGATCTTGTTGATAGCTCGGTTGTCCACACACATCTACCAACTACCATCTTTCTTTAGTACAAGCAAAACTGGTACGGCACAAGGACTCATACTCTCTAGCAAGTGTCTTTTCCGCATTGGTCCCTCTACCTGTTCTTATAGAATCTTATTCTTCTTAGGGCTCATTCGATAGTATAGAAGGTTGGGTAGACTAGCTCCAGGCACTAGGTCAATACAATGTTGGATGTCTCTCATGGGTGGGAGTCCGTCGGGTATCTTCTCGAGGATAATGTCCCGAAACTCTTCTAGCATCTCTTACACTGGCTTGGGAATGGTTTGTGACATAGGCACAGTGGCTCCCTCAGCTACCAATGCAATGAACTCTCAGGCTTTCTTGACCTCTTTTAGGAACTCAGCCCTGTCAGTCAACAAAACTTGCTTCCTCTCGATTCGGGTAGGTGCCCCAACCGAGTCTTCTTTCAGTAGTATAAATATTATCTTCCAACCCTCCCAGAAGATAATATAGACATTGTCATGACCTTTGTGTTGGGCATCCACGTCGAATTGTCATGGTTTTCCTAAAATTATGTGTCAAGCATCCATCTCAACAATATCACAAAGAATAGAGTCTGAATAGTGTTTACTGATTAAGAAGGTGAACTGACATTTCTCGGTAACTAGTGTCTCGGTACCCTACTTGATCTATCCAATCTTGTAAGGTGTTGGGTACTTTTTGGTCATTAGGCCTAACTTCATCATCATCACTCGGGACACTATATTTTCTCTACTGCCCCCATCAATGATCACATCACATACTCTCTTGTTGACAGTATATCTTATACAAAAGATATTGTGCCTTTGTGATTGGTCTTCATGTCTCGGGGATAGGAGTACTCATTGGATAACCAAGGATTGCGAAATGAGAGCTTCTTCATCGATGTTGGCTGTTGTTTCCTGAAACTCGAATGTCTCTTCCCCGAGAGCATCTTCCTCTTCAAACTCCTCATACTCTACCACCTCACCAGTCTCAGTGTCAATGTAATTCACCATCTTTCTTCTCGGGCAATGACTGGATCTATGCCCCGATTAGTTACACTTGAAACACTTGTCTGGCCTAGGTCGTGCATAAGGGTTGTTAGAAGAGGGTATGGTCCCTAACTGTCTCGGTCCACTAATGTTGCCAACGGCTGCCTTTCCTCCTGGGATTATGGACTGAGTGGTGGTCTCGAAAATGACCATTGGTTGCTTTTCTAGAGACTGTGCAGATCGCATCAAATCATTCTAGTTTCATTCCCAGGTTGAAGCTCTTGGATGCTCCAACTATTTCTCTACTCGGGTGGCTAGGCTAACAGCTTCAGTAAGAGTGAAGACATGTTGTATAGACACCTTGTCTTGGATTGCCATCGCAACCCACCAATAAACCTAGCCACTTGTTGGGCTTCGGTCTCTATAAGATCATTCTTAGCCGATAATCTATAAAACTCATCAACATATACCTAGACTATACGGATCCCTTGGTGACACTCTTAATTCTACTGGAACAATTATTTCTCAAAATCAGGTGGTAGAAACCGAGCTTTGAAAAGCCGCTTCATCTTTAGCCATAAAGTCATGGGTTCATTCCCTTGCTGGGATCAAGAAACTTGCAACCGTTCCCACCAAGTGGATGCTCCTACCTTGAACTTATATGCCACCAACTTAACCTTTTGTTCCTCAGGAATACTCATGTATTCGAAGAACCTCTCTACCTCTGTTACCCAATCTAAGAAATCTTCAATGTGAAGATGTCTATTGAACGAAGTAAAGTCTATCTTCATCTAGTATTCCCTGGAATCATCCCTACCATAATCTTGACGCCTAGGGTGCTTTTCATAAGCATCTCCATAGCCACCACCATAGGTTTTACCGACGTAACCAGCACCTCTGTGCCCATGACCTCCATACCCTATGCCACCTTTGGCTCTGATACCAAAGACTCCATCAGCATAATCTTCACCATCATTATTGTCGTCATGGACTGGATTGCCTCAGGCCCAGGCTAAAAGTTGTGGGCTAGCCTTACCCGGATTCCATTGTTATCCTGAGCATCATAGTCCCGATGATGTTGATTGAACCCAAGTTGCATCTGCTCCAAAGTCTCTTGTAACCATTGAATGGACTGTTGAAGATTCTAGAACTCAACTCTTAAAGGAGCATCCCTATCATGAATGTCATTGTTACATGGGTTGTCCCTATTATGTTAGCTAGCCATGATCAAGATAAAATATGGCTCTGATACCAACTGACATAGCGGAAGACTTGAGTTTAACCTTATCACACCAAGGAGGAAAGAAGAACAGTGTCTTCACCCCATTTTCTTCTGGGTGTACCATAGAATGGAGAAGAAAACAGTGTTTCTTACCCAAAGATAGAACACCAACCCATAAGTTGCAAAGATAACACTTCGCAGAGTTTTGAGAGAAATTCTCTATATAATTCTATTAATCAAAGTGCTGAAAAATACAATAATGAGATCACCTATTTATAGTGATAGGAAAATCCTATTCCTTATAAAAGAAGTAAATCTAGTCCTAGTAGAAATGTAAACATAGAGTCTTAGTAGAAAAGTAAACATAATCCTTGTTGAGAAAGGAAACCTGATAAGTGCTTAAATATTCATATTTAAGCCCCTTAATTTATATTTGTTAAGCTCTTAGGATGTGTTATTTCATCCTATTTTATCTCATTTCTATGTTTACTATGTGTTTCTAGTTTTTTGGAGCATTATGGAGTTATCCAGCTTAAAGAGCAAAATGTGAGGGCTTAAATCCCACATCGGTTGGAAATACATTCTACATCTCATATCCTACATCGGTTGGAAACATATTGCACTTATGGAGTTTCCCTATAAAAGCCCCATTTCACTCCATCTTCATGGGGTGGGTGGACCTCGAAGGCTTTGCTATCAAGGGGTGAGAGAGCCGCACAGCAAAAACAAAAAACAAAAAAATGAGCTGCAAGTGCAATTTCTCTCTCAATGTATTTTCAGCTTTAATTTATTTCTTTTGTGTTTTAAAGTTTAATGTTTTTGATGTTCTATTTCAATTCAATTGTTTATGTAAATTCTTATGATTGATTGTTTTGTTTATAAATTGTTCAAATTGGATATTCGATGTGTTTAATTTTATGGATACATCGAATCATTCAAATTAAATCGGATATCCATTGTGATTCTAAAGTAAACGGATACATTAGATGATTTGATTTAATTAGGGTATTCGTTGTGATTTGTATATTGATGGATTTATGGAATTATTTGATAAATTACTTTTATATAGAACATACATAGGATGTAATTGCTTGTCGGTTGTAGGAACAAAATCATGAAAATATATGCTTTAATTTGGTGGGGTGGATTCAGAAACTTTAGTGCTTTTATCATTTGTTTTAAATCAATTTAGTTTAGTTTATATTCTTTGCACAACACAGTTCAAAATTCGGACTAGGTTAAAATATGTTTAGTTTAGATAAAAATCTATTTTCACGACGCAATTCTCTATGGATTCGACCTCACACTTTCACACACTATATTGCAAACGACTCGTGCGCTTGCGAGTAATTTAAAACTCAAAAGAAGTTTTTGGTGCCGTTGCCGGGGATTTGTTTTGTTTTTGAAAATTAAATTTTTGTTTGAATTGATTTTATTTTTCTACTAGTTTAGTTAGCATTTTTGTTTTATTATTCTTTTTGCAATTTATTCTAGTTTACTTATATCTAGTTGCAATTGCCCATTTGTGAGTATTATGTTTTCTGTTTTTGCATTTACTTTATTTTATTTGTTATTTTATTCTTTCGTTTCTGTTAGTTAGTTTATTTTATTACTTTTTGTGTGGTGTATGCTTGGTCGGAGATCCCTGAACTTAGAGTTGATACCTTTAGATCCCGAAATAGAAAGAACTCTTAGGAGAAATAAGAGAGCACTTGTTGAGAGAGAGATAATTGAGATGGGGGACAATTTAAGGAATGCAAATCAACCGGAGAATATAGAACAACCTAGAGCTTGGAACGTGGAATATCCCTTAGGGATTTGTTCGCACCCGTTGCGACTAACTCCCCTTCTTGTATAGTGTTGCCACCAACCAATGTTACCCATTTTGATCTAAAGCCACATGTCATCCAACTCCTACCCTCATTTCATAGCTTGGATCTTGAAAATCCTTACAGTCATATGAAGAAGTTCAAAGATATTTGTGCCACATTCAAGTTCTAGAACTTTTCTGATGAGTCGGTCCATCTTAGACTTTTCCCTTTTTCTCTTCACGATAGAGCTAGTGCATGGTTGGATTCCAACACGCCCGTGTCTATTACGTCTTGGGAAATCTTATTGAGTAAATTCTAAAATAAGTTTTTCTAAATGTCTAAAGTGAATTAGTGCCGAAAGGAGATTAGTTCTTTCACTCAATAGGAGGATGAGAAGTTTTCTGAGAGTTGGGAGCGTTTCAAAGAGTTACTAATCAAATACCCTCCATATGGATATGAGAAATGGAGACTCGTTCAGTTCTTCTACCAAGGGTTAACTCAACCCAACCATAGCATGATCGAGTCTATGAATGGGGGGCATTCTTAAGTCTGACGGGGGATGAAGCATACAAGGTATTGGACAAGTTGTCCGACAACTCGCAGCAGGGAGATTTTTCAAGCTGTCGGGACAAATCCATTCGTGCCTTTAAGAAATGAGGCATCTATGAGATTAAGGAGGACACTAACTTGAGGATAAAGATAGATGCTCTCACCAAGAAGGTTGATGCTTTCACTGTGGGCCAGTCCATCAATACTGCCAATACATTCAATGTTGATAGTTGTTCCATCTGTGCTAGTCCTAAGCATTTAGCACAGAATTTTCCATCTATGCCGGCTTTTGCCGAGTATCCCATGGAACAAGTGAACGCTTTCAATGACTATCAGAAACAATCAAATGGATCTTACTTCGAGACTTACAATCCAGGGTGACGGAACCACTCTAATTTTTCATGGAAGTAAAACCAACCGATGAATCAGAGAGGAGCCTCTCATCATGCTCACTATCAATACCCTCCCAAATTTCTTCCACCATTTCAAAGTCATGGTCACTCAGCCCATCCAGCACCATCACCCACTTACCAAGCTCCTACTCAAGCACCAGTGTCGGTTTCACAATCATTGGAGGACACCCTCAAGGATTTCATGAAGATAATCGGCCAATCCATCAGCGAAATAAGAAGTTTGACAATAGTAAACACCCAAGCGATTGCCAAGCTAGAGAGTCAAATGGATCAAATCGTAAGTCACTTGGGTGAAAGAGAAAAGGGAAAGTTCCCTAGTCAACACGTGCCCAACCCGAAGGGACAGTTTACGGTTGGAAATTCATCAACTCCTACGCTCGGGCAGAAATAAGTGCAATCGATTGTCATATTAAGGTCTGGGAGACAAGTGAACAATCAAATGGAAGAGAACCTTGCTATGCAACAAGGGCAAGAAAGTGGCAACAAGGAGAAGAGAGATGCTGAGCCATCTACAGTCACACCTACTGTTAAGGATCTTCCTAGGTCGTTTGTACCTAAAGCGCCTTACCCTGAGAGATTACAAGCACCCAAGAAATGAGGAAAGTTTGAGAACAATCTGGAGGTGTTCAAGTAGGTCCAAATCAATATCCTATTTTTGGACTCCATCCAGCAAGTGCTGTCATATGCCAAGTTCTTAAAGGACTTGATCACTTTCAAGAGGATGCCGAATGTCTTGAAGAAGGCGTTTTTGACTGAATAGGTTAGCTCAATCCTTTAGTGCAAGCTGCCCATCAAGTATAAGGACCTGGGGTGTTCTACCATCTTTTGCATGATAGGAGTCAGTCAGATTGAGAGGGCTCTTTCAGATCTAGGAGGGAGTGTGAATCTTCTGCCCTACTCAATTTAATTGCGATTAGGGTTAGGAGAATTGAAGCCTACATCCATGACGTTTCAATTGGCTGACAAGTCAGTGAAGATACCATGAGGAATAATTAAGGACGTTTTGATAAAGGCGGATAAGTTTTTTTTCCCCGTGGATTTTATTGTGCTTGACATAGAGCCGGTTCAGAATGTGGGGATTCAGATACTGGTGATTCTAGGGCGACTAATCTTAGCCACGGCTAATGCCCTGATAAATTGTATGACAAGGGTAATGAAGATTTCCTTCGGAAATATGACAGTGGAGCTGAATATCTTTGATATCAGTAAGCAACCACTGGAATATTATGAAGTGAGAAATGCATGCTTGATAGTGGAGATTATTGAGGAGACTATGGATGAATCAAGCATTGAGGACTCCTTGGAGGCATGCTTTGCTTAGTTTGGAGAGGATTTGGATTTGGATAAGTTACTTGAGCAAACGAATGCCATTTTGGAGTTTAATCCTCGGGAGAGCAGTGAGACGGAGGAGACCGAAGTACCTGAGCTCCCTAAGAAATAACTTAAGCCTTTATCGGATAATCTTAAGTATAAGTTCCTAGGTCCAACAGATTCTTTGCCTGTGATTATAGCTTCAGATTTGGTTGATGCTTAAGAGGAGAAATTATTGGACGTTTTAAAAGAGCACAAAAAAACTATTGACTGGACTATTGAGGATATCAAGGGGATCAGCCCCTCGGTGGTGATGCACAAGATACATTTTGAGGAGAATGCAAGCCATCGAGGGAGCCACAGAGAAGACTCAACCAAGCTATGCAGAGGTTGTGAGGACTGAAGTGATAAAGTTGTTAGATGTAGGGATCATTTATCCAATTTCTGATAGCAAGTGGGTGAGCTCGATTCATGTCGTGCCCAAGCAGGCTGGATTGACGGTAGTGAAGAATAAGGGCGACGAGTTGGTGCCAACTCGTATTCAGTCAGGATGGAGAGTGTGTATAGACTACCGTAAGTTGAATGCTACCACAACGAAGAATCATTTTCCACTCCCATTTATTGATCAGATGGTGGAGCGCTTGGCTGGGCAAGATTACTATTGCTTCTTGGATGGTTATTCTGGATATAACCAGGTCCCTGTGGACCCCAAAGATCAGGAGAGGACGATGTTTACCTATCCTTTTAAGACATTCGCCTACCACCGTATGCCTTTTGGGTTATGTAATGCACCTGCTACTTTTCAGCGGTTCATGGCCAGCATATTCTTTGACATGGAATAGCGTTTCTTAGAGATTTTCATGGATGATTTCTTTGTGTTCGGTTTATTATTTGAGGAGTGTCTGCACCGTCTCACTTTGGTCTTAGTGAGGTGCAAGGAGAATAACCTATTTCTTAATTGGGAGAAGTACCATTTTATGGTCAAGCAAGGCATTATACTGGGGCACATCATATCTCATCAGGGGATTGTGGTCAACAAATCAAAAGTGGACTAGATTTCCAACCATCCACCCTCACATACGGTAAATGAGGTTCATTCTTTTCTGGGCCATGCAGGATTCTACAAGCGATTTGTCCAGGATTTCAGTAAGACCACCAGGCCCTTGTGCAAGTTATTGTTGAATGATGGTCCATTTGTTTTTTATGAGGACTGTAAGATAGTGTTTGGGGATCTGAAGAAGATTCTGACGTCCACACCCATTATTCAGCCACCCAACTGGAGTGTACCTTTTGAGATTATGTGTGACACATCAGATAATACAGTTGGGGCAGTGTGTTGATAAACTTTCCTATGTCATCTACTATGCAAGCAAAACTCTAAACGATGCATAACTCAATTACTCTACGACTGAGAATGAGTTGCTAGCAGTCGTTTTTACATTGGACAAGTTCAGATCTTACTTGTTAGGATCGAAAGTCATTATCTACTCGGATCATGTAGCATTGAAGTATTCTTTCTCCAAAATGAATGTTAAATCTCATCTTATTTGATGGATCTTGTTACTTCAGGAGTTCAAAATAGAGATTCGGGATAAAAAAGGTTCCGAAAATGTAGTGGCGGACCATTTATCTAGGTTGATAGTGGATTTCACTAAGACCGTCATTCCCATTTCTGAGACCTTTCCTGACAAGCAATTGATGCACATTGCTCACAATCCCGCACCATGGTTTGCTGATATAGTGAACTATCTTGTCACCGGTCAAATGCCTTTACATTGGGGGCTACAAGATAAGTCCAAGTTTCTGGCCATGATAAAACATTTTTTTCTGGGATGATATTTACCTGTTCAAGTATTGTCCCAATCAGATCATTAGAAGGTGTATTTCTGAGCATGCCCAATCTAATATCATCTCTTTTTGTCATGATCATGCTTGTGGTGGCCATTTCAGTGCTAAGAAGACCGCTGCGAAGATTTTGCAGTGTGGATTCTATTGGCCTACCCTGTTCCGAGACTCTCACACCTACTGTGCATCTTGTGAGCGTTGCCAAAAGCTAGGGAGTATTTCTAGGAGGAATATGATGCCCCTCAATCCCATTCTAATTATTGACATTTTTTATATATGGGGCATTGATTTTATGGGACCTTTCCCAAACTTCTTTGGCTATCTATACATTCTAGTTACTGTGGACTATCTGTCCAAATGGGTGGAGGTCGTTGCATACAAAACCAATAACCACATAGTTGTGGTCCAGTTTTTTAAGGACACTATCTTTGCTTGTTTTGGTGCACCTTGAGTAATCAAAAGTGATAGAAGTAAGCACTTTTGCAACCAGATTTTTGAGCAATTGATGAAGAAGTATTTCATCACACATAAGGTTGTCACCCCGTATCACCCGCAGACGAGTGGACAAGTGGAAATTTCTAATCGCAAGATCAAGCATATTTTGGAGAAGACTGTGAACCCTAGTAGAAAAGATTGGTCTCTACGATTGAATGATGCATTGTGGGAATATCGGACAGCATTCAAGATATCAATTGGCATGTCTCCATATCGTCTTGTGTACAGAAAAGCATGTCACATTCCGGTGGAATTAGAGCATAGAGCGTATTGGGCTATCAAGCAGCTGAACTTCAATCTTTCGAAGGCTGGCTCACAAAAGAAGCTCCAACTCAATGAATTGAGGAGCTGTCGAATAATGCATATGATTATGCGTGGTTGTACAAGGAATAAATGAAGAAGGCTCATGACCAGAACATTTTGAGACGATCTTTTGAGCCTAGTCAAAAAGTTCTTCTTTATAATTCACGCTTGCATCTTTTTCCAGGCAAGCTCAAACCTCGATGGACAAGCCCATTTATTATTCGGTCGGTTTTTCCTCATGGGGCAATCGAGATTGAGGATCCAAATAATGGTAACACTTTCAAGGTAAATAGACAGGGGCTAAAACCATTCTTAGAGTTGAGGAGTCCAGAGATTGAGACGACACAGTTGGAGGATCCTAGTTACCCAGAGTGATTGTCGTCTACTATGGAGAGTCTGGCTGAAAAATTTAAACTTAGTGCTTGTATGAGGCAACTCTTATCCTTTTATTCCTTGTCATTAGATCTTATTGTTTGGTTTTTTTTTTTTGTTGTGTTTTTCAGGACAAATGTCTGCTATTCAAGTTTGGGGGAGCGTGTTCATACATCACACCCGACTTGTGTCGCCCATTCGGTCTGCGGGAGAAGAGTTCCTGGCATTGCGATCGAGCGTTCAACTTGGGGCGATCGAGCGCAGTTCCAAAAACTACCCAAACAGCAGTGAGTGGTTGCACTGTCTAGCTAAAGACATAAAACTTAGCGCTCATGGGAGGCACCCCACAGCATATCCTTTATGTTTTTATTATTTTTCATATTTCTTGTTACTATTTATTTCTAGTTTTTTTTTGTTTTCCAGTATTACTTTGGTCTTTATTTTTCAGGTACAACGTACACTTCAGTTCAAGTTTGGGGGTATGCTATGAGCCATGCCAGTCCAACTAGTTCTACATCTCCCAGGTCAGCTCTTTCCATATTATTCACACATTGGGGACAATGTGTAATTTAAGTTTGGGGGTATGGGAGATACATTACATACATTTTGTCCTAGTTTGTTGTTGTTTTTCTTTTCTTCATTTTAAAGAGAAGATAAATGCATGCTCATGTTGTTTTGAAATTTTGGGTGATCTGAACAAATATTGTGTTGTGATTTCCTTGGAAAGCTTAAAATCTTGAACACATGATCTGATGATAGAGTTTTAAAGTTTAGTTACTTTAGGCATTTAAGAATTCACATGTTTGATCTAATCTGACACGAGCACATTAGCACATAATTATGTGAGGTATGACATGTGATTTTAATGTGTATGTTTCCATGGCTTAGTTGATTCTGGATGACTTGTTGGATGGACACTTTGGCATAAAAAAATTTGCACAAAAAGAGAAAAATGCTCATCATTGATAAACTGTTCACTGAGTAACTGGACCTCTTACCTCAGTAAGCAGTGAGTGTTCACGTCAAAAGGTGGGAATTTTAATTGGTTGCATTAAAGCCAATTTAGTTTCGTAGCCTTTTTTACTCGAGTTAGTAAGTCCTTAGGGGTGTCTTTACACTTAATGCCCTAAAACTATCTGGTTTGGAAGTAATTGACTCAACACTCGCCACATAGGTAAATAAGAAAGCTTAAGGGAACTAAACATGGGAGAGTCTCACAATAAAAGAAAGAAGAAAATAAAACTATGCCATTGATTGTTCATTCTGATGGGAAATTATGTGAATCTTGAGATATGGAGACATTGCACATTTAAATTATTTGGAAGCTTCATATTTATGTGCTAGTTCCCTTTACACTGATTTAAGCTTGTGATGCCTTAGCCGGCCTTTTGTAAGTAATTATATTTTAACATTTCTATTTATAACGAAGATGGGTTTATTTTTTTTTAAGCTTGCTCATGAATGAATATCATGGTTTTGTGTAATACTTAAATTTTTGGATACCATGAAAGATGGATTTATCTTTGTGTTCTTTGTTTTTCATTTAGTTTTTAGTTTCGTATTGCTAAGGGACTAGCAATATAAAAGTTTGGGGTGTGATAAGTGCTTAAATATTCATATTTAAGCCCCTTAATTTATATTTGTTAAGCTCTTAGTTTGTGTTATTTCATCCTATTTTATCTTATTTATGTGTTTACTGTGTTTTTCTAGGTTTTTGGAGCATTATGGAATTATCTGGCTTAAAGAGCAAAATATGAAGGCTTAAATCCCACATCCCACATCGGTTGGAAACACATTCTACATCCCACATCCCACATCGGTTGGAAACACATTGCACTCATGGAGTTTCCCTATAAAAGCCCCATTTCACTTCATCTTCAAAGGGTGGGTGGACCTCGAAAGCTTTGCTATCAAAGGGTGAGAGAGTTGTACAGCAAAAACAAATAGATGAGCTGGAAGTGTAATTTCTCTCTTAATGTATTTTCAGCTTTAATTTATTTCTTTTATGTTTTAAAGTTTAATGTTTAGCACTTTAATTGTAAAATTTATTTTCATAATCATAAGAGGCTAAAACCTTCATCTAAGGTTGAAGATGAAGCCTCGCCATTGATTAGCATTATATTTTCATATATGTTCATACAGTTCCGATATTTTTTTATGTTCTATTTCAATTCAGTTGTTTGAGTAAATTCTTATGATTGATTCTTTTGTTTATAAATTGTTCAAATTGGATATTCGATGTGTTTCATCTGACAGATACATCGAATCATTCAAATTAAATCGGATATCCATTGTGATTCTAAAGTAAACAGATACATTGGATGATTTGATTTAATTAGGGTATTCGTTGTGATTTGTATATCAATGGATTTATGGAATTATTTGATAAATTACTTTTATATAGAACATATATAGGATGTAATTGCTTGTCGGTTGTAGGAACAAAATCATGAAAATATATGCTTTTATTTGGTGGGGTGGATTCAGAAACCTTAGTGATTTTATCATTTGTTTTAAATCAATTTAGTTTAGTTTATATTCTTTGCACGATACAGTTCAAAATTCGGAACTAGGTTAAAATAGGTTTAGTTTAGATAAAAATCTATTTTCACGAAGTAATTCCCTGTGGATTCGATCTCACACTTGCACACACTATATTGCAAACGATTTGTGCGCTTGCGAGTAATTTAAAACTAACAACAAAACCTAACCCTAATAAAAAAAATGGTTTTAGAAAAATTAAAATTAATTCTAATAAAAAATAAAATAAAATATTAATTATTATGTCCTACATCATTATTTGTACAGTACAAACAACTACGTTGGTAGACAAACATGAGAGTTTGATCCTAATGCCGACAACCCTGAATGAGAGCCAAGGTCGAAGAGGCTCACAAAAATTTCTACAATAATCACTTTCAAGTTAAGCCTAGTGATGATCGATCTCCTTTCAAGTTAAGCCTACTTCTTTCTTTTAATTTTTCACTTTTTAGGCCACGTGTATAACGTAATCCCTTTAAAATATATTAAAACCTTGAACAAGTATTTTTTTAATATATTTATTTCAAGGGAAATAAACTGTTTTATCTTAAAGACTTTGTAATTATTTATTTACATTAACAAATTTTGTATTTTTTTAAAAACTTTATTTGTATATTTTGATCGAGGAAAGAAGAAAAAATGAGAAAATGAGAGGATAATTAAGTCATAACTTATAAGAGCATACAAATTTTAGTCATTATAATTAAGTTATTTCTTGATGAAGCGATGCATATACCATACCAGGTGTTTTGATGGGCGGCTAAGTTCTTTTAGATGAGTAATTCATACATAGACTCGATCAGTTTGATAGGTATTTAATTTTAAATATGCAAATTTTTTAAAATGTTTAAATATGAATAGTCCAATTTACAATCCGCGTTTTGGGGAGAGTCACCAACATTTATCCGTGTACCTCAAATAATAACCTCTTTAATTTTTCAGTCTTTAATGTTTTATGTTAATAAATATAATTTTTTTTCCTGATAATTAATCTGAATAGATTTTATTCTGTATGAACCTTACAATAGCTATATATGCTATCTTAACTATTCTTCCCCATTTTTTAAAAAAGAAAATTGTTCAATACCCTTGCTTTGAATTTATATATATACCAATCCCATGAGTCTAATGGGTTTATCTTTGAGAAGTAAGAGAATATAATGTAGGGCACCTTTTTTTTTTTCATGTTGAATTAGTCTACTTTCAGAGTATTTATTAATATAAAAATAAAAGTTTGGTATCAAATATTTTTTTTAATAAAAAGCTTATCGTGAAAACAAATTGATTGATCGTGAAAAAAAATCTACCCTATAATACATTGATCTTAATTTGAGATAAAACTAATAAAATTATTGGTTTGTTTCTCAGTTAAGAAATTAGTGGTTAATTTCTATGCCTATCTTAATAACCAGTGACCTTTTTCAATATCGATTGAGAAAGCCTTTCCAAGCCTTTCCAATTCTTAATTATGGATAACTTAAGAGATTGAAAAAGAAATTTGGCTGACAATGACAATCGGTGATTGTCACAAATATTTTAATCAAAATTGATTAGCCAATTGCTATCTTTTTCTGTTTGGAAATTTGGTACATAGATTCACCAATGTAATAATTATGAAAGATGAATAGACGTGGCCTAGTGCTTGACGTCAGTGAATCATGCATATTACATTTTCTTGTTTGACTGGAAAAAATTTTGTCAGTTAAATTGTAAGGATGGATAGCTGATTTCTTTTTTAAATAAAAATAATTTTTTTCTATATTATGTAATGGTAAAATAAATTTTTTTTTATGTTTTATATTTTTCATGATATTGCATCAAATAAAAACTTCTCGTTTTACTAAGTGATGCATACGGATTTTGATTCTCACAAAGAAAAATGTAAAGAGAAATTGTAACACCCAAAACATCAAATCTTATTTTAAAATTAAAGTTATCTTACATTACATAAAATTGTTTTGAAAATATTAATTTTTATTATTTAATAATTATACCTTAATTATTTTTATTTTTAGAATCTTATGTCTTAATTATTACATGTAATGTAATTTATTTATATCAAACATAAAAGGTCATTTGCCCAACCTCCACTTACATTACTAAAACAAAATGTAATATATGCTCTTAAAATCTCAACAAAAAAAAAATTGGTTAAAAGGGTGATATTTAAACTAATTTGGTTCAATTTGTTCTTCAAAACAACTTTTAACATAATTTTCAAACATTTAGTAATTTTAGTGTTATCTTGACATTCAAATACAATAAGTGTAATTAGTGCTCTATTGTCTCTATTAGATGGAGGTAAAGTGTAGTCTGTAATTACAAGGTTAACGGTGTTCTGATCTTGATCTTGATCTCTTATTTTTATGTTCTGTGCATCTATTCTGATCTTGATCTCTTGTTCATGGCGTATCTTTTGGGTGTTGGTGTGCTGGATGATATGGGTTGTTTGTTCAACTGCTGTTATCTTCTTTTCTGGTGGACTCTGAAGATGCTGCTTGGAGTTAGTATCAGGGAGAAAATACTTTGGCTAACTCGTTAGCAAAATCTGGACTTCATTGCTATATCCTTCTTGAGGTTTGGTATTACAGGTCTCAGCTTTTGGTTTCTGTCAAAGTTTCAGTTGTCATGGTTTTACTTATTTGTGAGGAAGTTCTCTATGATACTTATATTGTACTTTAATGTCCATCTCTGAATTGACTGAGCTCTTGATAAAAATTTTAGCTTTGTGATGCTATGGAGATCTGCACAAGGTGCTGCTTGAACACTGCTAGCCAACTGCTGTGTTGTTGTCATGTTTTGGGACTAGCTGTATTGACTACTAGAGCAGTTGTGCCTCATATTTTTGTTATGTAATCATGAGTGCGTTTATGGTTCATAAAATGAAGGTCACTCCAGGGTTTCCTCTGCGCATGATTGATCTTTGTTAGTGTTAGGCTATGTGTGGAGCCTAGTGGGTTTTTTTTGTCCAATCTGGTCTTTTCAGCACTGTTTGGTATCTGTTTTATTTTAACCCGGAAATATAAGGGTTTCATCTTATTCTTTTATGTAAGTGAGTGAGCTGTCTTTTTTGTGTGAATACTGTGAGGAGTGTCTAGGGGTGAGACCTCCTTGTATTATTCTTCAAGACATAGTGAAATCGCTACAACTCCATGGACATAACCCCAGTTTGGGTGAACCACGTAAATCTGTGTGCTGTGTGTTTGTCTTTGATTTATTTCTATTTTCTTCTCTATATTCGCATCTCAAGATCCGTAGGGATAAGGTAGTTTAATCCTAACAACTGGTATCAGAGTTATCGGTTTTTTGAGTGGAAGCGATGGCCGGAGAAGAAAAAAAGGCGACAGGAATCAAGAAATTCGATGGCACAGATTTTGAGTATTGGAGGATGCAAATCGAAGATTATCTCTATGGGAAGAAATTGCATTTGCCTCTGTTAGGGGCAAAGCCAGACAGTATGAAAGAAGACGAATGGAATCTTCTTGATAGATAGGTACTGGGAGTTATTCGATTAACTCTATCAAGATTAGTTGCGCACAATGTTATGAAGGAGAAGACTACCAAGGATATGATGGCAGCTTTGTCCAGTATGTATGAAAAACCGTCGGCTAACAACAAAGTGCATCTGATGAAAAAGTTGTTCAATTTGAATATGGTGGAAAATACCCCTGTTGCACAACATCTAAATGAGTTCAATACAATTATTAATCAATTGTCCTCTGTTGAGACTGATTTTGATGATGAGATTTGTGCTTTAATTGTTTTGACTTCTTTGCCAAACAGTTGGGAAGCCATGAGAATGGCGGTGAGTAATTCTGCAGGGAAGAATAAACTCAAATATGAAGATATTCAGGATTTGATTTTAAGCGAGGAGGTTCGCAAGAGAGATGCGGGTGAAACCTCGGGTTCTGGTTCCACTTTAAATCTTGAGACAAGAGGTAGAGCACAAGATAGAAATTCCAATCGGAGTAGATCAAAATCCAGAAGAGGAGGTAGGAGTAAATCCAGATCTGGACGACAACTGGAATGCTGGAATTATGGCAAGACTGGCCACTTTAAGAAAAATTGTAGAGAACCGTAGAAGAAAAGAAATGAGAATGATGCTGCAAATGCTGTGACAGAAGAACTACAGGATGCCCTATTGCTTTCTGTTGACACTCACATTGACTATTGAGTTTTAGACTCAGGAGCTTCTTTCCATACCACTGCACACCGAGAAATCATGGAGCACTATGTGACAGGTGATTTTAGGAAGGTATATTTGGCTAATGGAGAAGCCTTGGATATTGTGGGTATGGGAAAAGTTCACATTAAATTGTCGAATGGGTCTGTGTGGTTGATACAGAAAGTGCGACATGTTCCAAAATTGATGAGGAACTTGATCTCTGTAGGACAGCTTGATGCTGAAGGTCACACGATGACATTTGGGGCTGGTACTTGGAAGATTACAAAAGGAGCCATGGTAAAAGCTCGTGGAACACAAACAGGTACTCTGTACATGACCTCAAGTGTGAGAGATACTATTTGCAGTGGTTGATGCAAAAGTTGATACAAACCTATGGCACCGCAGGCTTGGTCACATGAGCGAAAAGGGGATGAAAGTGATGTTGTCTAAAGGGAAACTGCCAGAGTTGAAATCCCTTGACTTTGATTTGTGTGAGAGCTGCATTCTTGGGAAACAGAGAATGGTCAATTTCTTGAAAGGAGGCAGAACTCCAAAGTCTGAAAAATTGGAGTTAGTACACACAGATTTGTGGGGAGCTTCCCCGGTTGCATCTCTTGGAGGTTCGCGGTATTATATCACATTTATTGATGACTCAAGCTCAGGAAGGTATGGGTTTATTTTCTGAAAAATAAATCTAAGGTATTTGAGACCTTTAAGAAATGGAAGGCCATGGTTGAGACTGAAACAGGTTTGAAGGTAAAATGTTTGAGGTCTAATAACGGTGGAGAGTACATAGATGGGGGGTTTAGAGAATTTTGTGCTGCTAATGGGATTAGGATGGAGAAGACTATTCCCAGGACACCACAGCAGAATGGCGTGGCTGAGCGTATGAACAGGACCCTCAATGAGCGTGCTAGAAGTATGAGGTTGCATGCTGGGTTGCCAGAAACTTTTTGGGCCGATGCAGTTAGCATAGCAGCTCACTTGATAAATCGAGGACCGTCAGTTCCTTTGGATTGCAGGATACTTGAAGAGGTATGGAGTGGAAAGGAGGTAAATGATAGAAGCTTAAATATTCATATTTAAGCCCCCTTATTTACAGTTGTTAGGTCCTTTATTACGTTAATTTGGTCTCTTTTACTCCATTTGTGTGTTTTACATGTTTTTATAGGGTCTTGGAGAAAAAGAAGCAGTTTTGGCACTTAAAGGAAGAAATTTGGAAGCCCTGGAGCATTCTCTGGACAAAGTGTGATCGATCGCACCATGCAATGCGATCGAGCGCACATGCGATCGTGCGCACACTTGAAGGATCGAGCGCACATGTACGGGCGTGAACAGTAAACTGCAAAACCTTATTTTGGAAATAAGAGAATTGTTGTTTTAGGAAGGTTAAGGAACTCATGGTTCTCTTAGGACTTCTCAAAGACCTATAAATACACTTGTAAATCACACACTTAACACACCTTAGATAGAAAACACTTCTCTCTTTTCTTTTACTTGGAGTTGAGGGCTTGGGAGAGAATTGACGCCTCTTCTCTCGGATTTATTCTTCTCCTTTATGTTTAGTTTATTTATAATGTTTACTTCAGTTAGTATGTGTAACTAACTTTCTTATAGGGCTCGATTGAAGCCCTACTTATGCATTCCCATATTTTTATTCATTGATAAAATCTTTGCCAATAGCTTATTATGTTACTTAACTTGATTAACACCTATGCTTATTTAAATTCCTCATATGTATGTGTAAGGCCAACGTATGCATGTGGTATGGATGGGTTAGTTAAATCAATTTGGATGACCGAGTCCTGGGTCTAACATTAGTAACAAGGGATATCTTATCCGGATACCCGGGTTAATTAACATGGGAATCTGGGAGTAGATACCATGCCCTAGGTCTCATGTGGTTGTCGATTTCCACATTACTTATGTTTTCTTAAGGAATAACTCGAGCAAATACCATGCTGAATCCCTTAAAGAAGAAAAGAGTTAGAGTAGATACCATGTCTAACTCGTTGCTTAGGGAAATCAATAGCTTAAGGAGTAGATACCATGCCCTTAGGTTGGCAACCAGTAGGTATACATAATAAAGCTAGTGCACTGATACCTTATACACATTGGGAATGTATGACTAGAGGTGGATATCAAAGCCCTATGTCTTTATTATCATCAAATCACTTTCCAACAATTATTTGTCTCTTTTTACTTAAGAGAAACTAATTCTAAAAGTAACTTTACCAATCCCTGTGGAGATAACCTTGCTTTCGCACACTAGACTACACTGATGACCTTGTGCACTTGCAAGTATAACTAGTACGATTATTCACCTATTTATTTAGGTACATAAACGCACAACAAGTTTTTGGCGCCGTTGCCGGGGATTGCGCTAAAGTTCTTTTTAAGATTACTTTCATTATTATTACGCTAGTATTATTTACTATCTTTATTTTTCATCAAACATAATTAAATTGTTTTCTGTTTCAGGCACATCAAACCCTAACTCACACCTTCTGTGATACATGCGATCGATCGCAACCTCCTGTGCGATCGAGCGCATTTAGGGCAGAAAGTATCCGAGCAGCAGAGTTGAACTGCTGCACTAAAGCTGTTTCTTCTGATTTATGCACGGACTTCGATCCCGACATCCAGAATTCTTTCCCCTCGATCCCGAGCTTGAGCGGACTATCCGACAAAAGCTAAGGAATAACTTCGAGGAGAACGAAGAAGAAGTCGAGAACAAAACACAAATGGTGGAACAGCTCGAGAACCAGCAACCACCTGCACAAGCACCGATGAAGCACTCCTTCATCCCTCGAAACATTGATCAACCATCATGCATTCCATATCAACCTGAGGCAGCGGGAAATTATTACATATCTCCGCAAAATCTTGAATGCTTTGACTCACTTTAGAGGTACTCCTACTGAAGATCCACACTTGCACCTCTGAGAATTTTTCGATCTTTGCAAATTCCAGCACATTCAAGGACTAGACCAAGAAGGAATAAGGTTGATTATGTTCCCTTTTTCTTTGAAAGATAATGCTAAACTTTGGTATAATTCTTTGCCTGCAGTTTCCATCCACACTTGGGAGGAGTTGGCAAGCAAGTTCCTGAAGAAATTCTTCCTAGCCCAAAAGATGAGACAAATGAGGAAGGAGATCCAGTCCTTCCAACAAAAGGATCGGGATCTCTTCTTCGAAGCATGGGGACACTTCAACGACTTGCTACTCAAATTCCCACACCATAACCTGCCTCAAGATGAACTGTTACAAGCCTTTTATGAAGGTTTCAATGATACTAACAAATGTATTGTTGATTCAGGTTGTGGAGGAGTCCTGATGGAGAAAAGCAGTGAAGAAGCAATGGAGCTCTTCGAAACCCTCAACGAGCACACCCAACAATTCTCCTCTCGAGGTAGACATGTAACCAAGGGTAAAGGTATGTATGAGGTAAATATAAATGGAGGATCTTCCCCTCAAATGGCAGCAATAGAGAGGAAACTAGATATGATTGAAAAAGCCATGACTACTCAAAATGCCTCATCCAGCCTACCATCCACCCCACTCTAGGTATGTGCAATTTGTTCTCAATACGACCATAATACTGATACGTGTCCTTTATACTCATCTGCAGATCCGGAACAAGCCAACTACATAGGGCCTAACAACTATCCACCGAAGAACAACCCATATGCCAACACGTACAACCCTGGATGGCGAAATCACCCGAATTTCTCATAGAGCAACAATCAAAACAATCAAGGACAGCAACGAAACCCCCAGCCCACTGCTCATGCTATTCCCGAACCAAAGAAAAACGACCTCGAAAGTCTAGTAAGACAACTAGTGACGTCACAAGAACAATTCATGACTTAGCAAAAACAAACCAATGTGGCACATGAGCAAGCAATTCAAAGACTACAGGTACAAATGGGACAACTAGCTAAAGATCTCAGTGGCAGAAAGCAAGGAGAGCTCCCAGCTCAAACATTACCCAACCCTAGGGGGCATTAACAACTAAAGGCTGTCACAACATTGAGAAATGGCAAAGTGATCGGATCCAAGGAATCTCCAGCAGCATCCAAAGAGACACCATCAGCCTCAAGGGTAAATGAGACGGAGAAGGTTTATGCACCACCCTTCCCGCAAAGGTTAGTGAAACAAAAGAAAGACAATAAACTACTTGATATTTTTGAGACCTTGCAGAAAGCTGAAATTAATATTCCATTATTAGATGCAATTCACCAAATACCTGCCTATGCTAAATTCCTAAAAGATTGTTGCACTCATAAAAGAAAATTTTAAGAGCATGAGACTGTAGCATTAACTGAGGAGGTAAGTGCTGTTCTACTAAGAAAACTCCCACCAAAACTGAAAGATCCGGGTAGTTTTACTATTCCCTGTAGAATAGGTAATCAGCTATTTGACAAGGCATTGCTAGACTTAGGAGCAGGGGTAAACTCGCTACCTTACACGGTATTCGAAACCCTAGGTTTGGGGGAGCTACAACCAACTTCTATTACCTTACAGTTGGCATATAGGAGTATTAAAAGACCTAGGGGTGTTCTCAAGGATGTCCTAGTAAAAGTTGGCGAGTTCATTTTACCTGCAGATTTCATTGTATTGGACATGGAGGAATGCCCTATGCCATTGCCTTTGCTTATTATATTAGGAAGACCATTCATGAGAACTGCCGACACTAAGATCTGTGTGAAAAAGGGTATGGTAAGTATGAAAATCAATGGTGAGAAAATAGAATTTTAAATATTATATGCAATGAAACTTCCTCAAGATGACTTTGAATGCTTTAATGTTTGTATGATACAAAACTTTGTTGAGCAAGCTTTTCAGGTCCAACACATTGATCCATTAGAGACTACTTTCACCAATAGCTTTATGGAGATTGATATTGAGCAAGAATATGAAGATGTTACTGATGACATCATCACAACTGTGCACCATCTTGCAATCTCTCCAAAATACTCCAGTATGTATCCTCCTCTATTTGAATCTCTCATACCCACTAATACTACTCTTCTCCCATCCATTGTGCAGGCACCAACATTGGAATTCAAGCAGCTACCCGAGCATTTAACATACGCCTACTTGAGAGAAAATGAGACTTTACTTGTGATTGTAGCTGCTAACTTGAGTAGTGGAGAAGAAGGTAAGCTGTTAAGAGTTCTTAGGGAGCATAAAACTTCCATTGGGTGGACCATTGCTGACATTAAGGGGATAAGTCCAGCAAAGTGCATGCATAATATTTACCTTGAAGAAGAAGCAAGGCCTACTCGAGATGCTCAAAGAAGACTTAACCCACACATGAAGGAGGTAGTAAAGGCCGAGATATTAAAGCTACTAGATGTTGGCATCATTTACCCTATATCGGATAGCAAATAGGTGAGTCTGGTCCAAGTCGTTCCTAAAAGAGTGGGATAACCGTGGTAAAGAATGAAGATGAGGAGCTCATACCTACAAGAAAAACAACAGGTTGGAGAGTATGCATTGATTACCGGAGATTAAACAAAGTAACTAGAAAAGATCATTTTCCCTTGCCATTTATTGATCAAATGCTAGAGAGGTTAGCCGGACACAGTTATTATTGCTTCTTGGATGGGTATAGTGGATACAATCAAATCGCCATAGCACCTGAGGATCAAGAAATGACTACATTCACATGTTCTTTCGATACATTTGCTTATAGAAGAATGCCATTCGGTTTATGCAACGCACCAGCCACTTTTCAAAGATGTATGATGAGCATTTTTTCCGATATGGTAGAGAAATATATTGAGATATTTATGGATGATTTTAGTGTCTTTGGATCTAATTTCGATGAGTGCCTAAATCATTTGGAAAATGTCCTAAACAGATGTGAAGAGAGTAATTTAGTACTGAATTGGGAAAAATGTCACTTCATGGTTCAACAAGGTATTGTGTTGGGTCACTCCATCTCAGACAAAGGTATTGAGGTAGACAAGGCTAAGGTTGACATCATTTCAAAGCTACCTCCCCCTCTCACGGTCAAGGGCATTAGAAGTTTCCTTGGACATGCCCGTTTTTATAGAAGATTCATGAAGGACTTCTCGAAAATCTCGAGATCTCTTTGTGCACTATTGACTAAAGATACCAAGTTTGAATGGAATGATGATTGTATGCAAGCTTTCAAAACCTTGAAAAATGTTCTCACCTCTGCCCCAATAATGATGGCACCGGATTGGAACCTCCCTTTTGAATTAATATATGATGCCAGTGACTTCGCCTTGGGAGCTGTCTTAGGTTAAAGAATCAATAAGGTACCTCATGCTATTTACTATGCTTCTAGAACATTAAATGATGCTCAGCTTAACTATTCTACTACTGAAAAAGAATTGTTAGCTGTTATTTTTGCTTTAGAGAAGTTTAGATCATATCTTATTGGTTCTAAAGTTGTTGTATTCACTGACCATGCTGCTCTGAGATATTTGTTTTCTAAGAAAGATGCAAAGCCTAGGCTAATCAGATGGATACTCCTACTCCAAGAGTTTGATTTAGAGATCAAAGACAAAAAGGGGAGTGAGAATGTAGTTGTGGATCATTTGTCAAGACTCCCATATGAAAGTGATGATAAAGAGTTACCATTAAATGAGAACTTCCCTGATGAACAACTATTTGCACTCGAGGTAAAACTTCTATGGTATGCTGATACAGTTAATTATCTAATGGTTAAAATTTTTCCCCCAGGTATGACTACTCAAGAAAAGAAACGGCTAATATCTCTGTCAAGACACTACCATTGGGATGATCCATACCTTTTCAAGGTCTACCCTGATCAAATAGTCAGAAGATGTATCCCAGAAGAGGAGCATTCGAGCTTATTGCAACATTGCCATCAGTTTGCTTGTGGAGGTCATTTTGGAGCAAAACGAACAGCTCTTAAGGTACTCCAATGTGGTTTCTATTGGCCTAACCTATTTAAAGATGCTTTCTCCTTTTGCAGCTCATGTGATAGATGCCAGCGGACAGGTAACATCTCTTCCCGAGATCAAATGCCCTAACAAAATATTCATGTAGTAGAACTCTTTGACGTATGGGGCATTGATTTCATGGGACCCTTTCCTAACTCATTTGGCTATTTATATATTCTTGTGGGCGTGGATTATGTGTCTAAATGGGTTGAGGTTGTCCCCTCAAGGACTAATGATCACAAAGTGGTTATCAAGTTTTTGCAGGCAAACATTTTTACTAGATTTGGAACTCCAAGAGCAATCATCAGTGATGGGGGCAACCACTTCCATCATCGTTCTTTTTCCGAACTACTCCGAAAATATGGGATTACTCATAGAGTTGGCACTCTATATCATCCTCAAACTAGTGGCCAAGTAGAAATAAGCAACTGAGAGATCAAAGGAATTTTAGAAAGGATAGTAAAGCCAAATCGGAAGGATTGGTCTCTACGCTTAAATGATGCTTTGTGGGCATATAGGACAGCTTATAAGACCCCAATTGGCATGTCTCCCTACCGCCTAGTCTTTGGAAAAGCATACCATCTCCCGGTGGAATTAGAACATCGAGTATATTGGGCCATTAAGCAGTTCAACTTTGACATGAAACAAGCGGGTGAGAAAAGGAAGCTACATCTAAATGAGCTTGAAGAATTGAGATATGAGGCCTATGAGAATGCAAAATTGTACAAGGAACGAACCAAAGCTTATCATGACAAACAACTAGTCCGGAAGGAGTTCCATGTAGGGCAAAAGATGCTGCTCTATGACTCCCGATTGAGGCTGTTCCCAGGCAAGCTCAAATCCAGATGGTATGGTCTGTACATGGTCACCAAGGTCTTTCATCATGGTGAATTAGAGGTCTGTGGCCCCAACGGAAATCAGCCCTTTATAATCAATGGACACAGAGCCAAGCCATACCTCGACACCAAATTTCCTCTAAGAGATGAACACTTGGCACTTGAATCAGTACAGTATACAGCTAAAACACAAGCACTAGAGCTCCAAGAGGTGGACTCTAAGTGCCTCCTTCCAAACAACTAGCACGGTAGCAAGAGAGTACTTGAGCAAAGTAAAAATTTGATCACCTATTAAGCTCAAGCACCTCTGGTAAGGTTAGTGGCACTGAGGCCACTAACAATTGGTAAGGTTGTATTGTTTCAATACTTTATCATTTTTTTCAGCTAGGGTAAGTTTTTACTTGTGCCCATGAGCCACACTTGCGATCGATCTCATCCTCCAGTGCGATCGAGCACAAGTGTGCGATCGAGCGTGTCCTTCAAACGTGTTCGAGCGCACAAGTACGATCACGCGCAACCTGTGTGCGATCGAGCGCACTCGTGGCAGAAACAGTTATAAATCTGGAAACCTTCCCTCATTCACTCACTCTCTCTCTCCCTTCACTCGCACACCCACACTCCTAAATTCACACTCGTACTCTCCCCGTACAACCCTTCACTAAAACACTCACCACTCCCCACTCATCATCACCTCCAATCATCATCCCTCTCATCACCATCAACCAACCATTGCCACCGCACACACCACCGCACAAGGTACACATTTTTTAGTTTTTGTGTTCTACACACCGATTTCTATGTTTTAACTTTCATTCTTATATATAAACTTATTGCATATATAATTGGGGCTTGTTTTCCTTGTAGGAGGTTCGAATCACATTCCAAACCCCAAGATCATAGCTTGTCTTTTTGGTGCACACAAGCTGTTCGAGAAAAAGTCTGACCGTGTGCGATCGAGCGCACGGCACTTGCGATCGAGCGCATAGACAGTGTGCGATCGAGCGCATAGACAGTGTGCAATCTGCTTTCACGTCCGGCGCATCCAGCAGTCGTGCCTCCTCATCTCGGCCCAGCATCGAGCAACGAGAGCTGCTGTTCGAGACCACGTTCGCCATCGATAACATATTCCAACACATGGACGCCACGCAATGGGCCGTCCAAGCATTCCAACATCGAGGGTTAAAGCAGCTGTTTAAACCAGTGTGCTCCACTGCCTACTCCCAGCTCGTAGTCCAGTTTTATGAGCATCTATCTTTCGATTGCAGCAGACCGGGAGTCCTCACCTCTTTAGTCTGGGGCACGCCCATCGAGGTGATTAGTGCCGATATCGTCGCTGCTCTTCATTGCACCGAAGAGTCCCCTCCTGAGGACACTGATATTGAGGAGCAGCTGGAGTCCTTTGCCCTGGCCGAGATCATCACGGACATGTGCACTGGCTAGTATGCCGACAGGCATAACAATGCGGCCAGCCGGTCTAAGCTGCCTTCCCGACTGTGGCTTGTCGATACGATCCTACAATGTAATGTGTGTCCATTGGGGCACAAGACACAACGGAGGGACCAGTTCCTACAGACTTTATATGCCTTCCATAGAGGCCACTGGTACTCCATCCCGTCTGTCATCTGGAGCCAGCTGCACAAGTTCTGGGATCATGTACACGACCGTCAGACTACCACGACCAATGCTTAGGGCCTCCCTTTCCCGTTCCTACTCACCTCTATCCTCAAGAAGAAGGGGATTAAGGGGACCCACAGTGATGGGCCAGTACGAGAGCATCCTTTCTTTGGGAGGGCTCAGTGGACACATAGCATATCACACATGCCACAAGGCCCCCCAGTACCTGCTCCAGCAGCTGAGCCAGTAGAGAAGGATCACATGGAGACCAAGGCCCCGATCATAAGCCCCGTACGAGAGAAGGATCATTCGAATATGGGACCCACTGAGTCCCAGCACTTTCTAGCTGAGCTATCCTCCTTCCGAGGCGAGGTTGCTGCCGTCACCACACTTGTACATCAGTGCATTGACAGTTTGGAGGCATGCTTCACACGACAGGAGGCCATGCTGCAGGCCATTCTTGATCGCCTACCTCCAGCACCCAGTACCTCTCCGACTGCACCACCTGATGATCAACAGTGAGAGAGTCCCACGTCTGGCTGAAGATGTTAAACTTAGTGCTCATAGGAGGCACCCCAATGCATATCCTTTTTTATAGTTTATGTTATTATTCGTATTTTATACTTTTATATTATTGTCTATTACTTGTTTTCCATTTTATCTTTGTTTTTCTTTCTTTTTCAATGACAGTGTCAGTGCATCCAGTTGAAGTTTAGGGGCATGCTCCAAGCCATGCCAGCCATATAGTTCTCCATCTCCCAGGTCAGATCCTTCCATGCTACTCACATATTGGGGACAATGTGCAATTTAAGTTTGGGGGTATGGGGACACATTCACACACTCACTATGACCCACTTTTTTCTGTTTTGTTGTTATTTTCATAGATAAATACATGTTCATTATGTCCAATAAACTTTTTTTTGTGATCTAAACAAAACTTTATGATTTGAATTCATCAGCGAGCTTAACACTTTGAACATATAAGCCAATAATCAAGTTTTGAACCTAGATCACTGCCCTTTAGGCATTTAAGAATTCACAAGTTTAGCTTAACTATCACGAGCACATTAGCACATGATCGTGTGGGGTATGACATGTTATTTGGATTTGTATGTTTCTTTTTCTTGACTATGAACTAGATGACCTATTAGATTGATATATTGGCATATGAAAATAGAAAAGATTGATTAGTGCTCAAAAGAAACAAATGCTCCTAATGATCAATAAAACAAATCTTCCACTGAGTAATTGGTCCTCTTGCCTTAGTAAGCATTGAGTGGCACGTCAAAAGGTGGAAAATCTTAAATGATCATTAAAAAGAACTTTTCGCTGAGTAACTGGCCCTCTTGCCTCAGTAAGCATTGAGTGTCACATCAAAAGGTGGAAAATTCTAAAGGATAGCATTAAGACCAGTTAGTTTCGTAGCCTTGTTGACTCGAGCTAGTAAGTCCTTAGGGGTGTCTTTACACCTAATGCCCTAAAACCATCTGGTTTGGGAGTCATTGGTTAAACACTCGTTACACAAGTCAGCAAGAAAGCTTAAGGGAACTAACGTGGCAAAAATCTCGCAAATAAAAGTCTATGCCATGTTTGTTGACTCTAATAGGAAGTTTGGTGAATCTTGAGTCATCGAAACACTACACATTTGAATTTCTTGGAAACTTAATCTTTTATGTTCTAGTCACCACACACCAAAGTCAAACTTGTGATGTCTTAAACTACCTCATGAATATGATTTACGTTCAAAACTCTTATTCATTGCAAAAATATGTTTACATTTGTTAAGCTTGCTTATGAATGTGCATCATAGTTTTGTGTTAAATCTAGACTTTTGATTGACACCATGAACATTGGATTTATCTATGTCTTTCATTTTAGTTTTTAATTTAGTATTGCTAAGGGACTACCAATATGTAAGTTTGGGGGTGTGATAGACGCTTAAATATTCATATTTAAGCCCCCTTATTTACAGTTGTTAGGTCTTTTATTACGTTAATTTGGTCTTTTTTACTCCATTTGTGTGTTTTACATGTTTTTATAGGGTCTTAGAGAAAAAGAAGCAATTTTGGCACTTAAAGGAAGAAATTGGAAGCCCTGGAGCATTCTCTGGACAAAGTACGATCGATCGTGCCATGCAATACGATCGAGCGCACATACGATCGTGCGCACACTTGAAGGATCGAGCGCACACTGCGATCGAGCGCAAGGCACACTGCGATCGAGCGCACATGTATGGGCATGAACAGTAAACTACAAAACCTTATTTTGGAAATAAGAGAATTGTTGTTTTAGGAAGGTTTAGGAACTCATGGTTCTCTTAGGACTTCTCAAAGACCTATAAATACACTTGTAAATCACACACTTAACACACCTTAGATAGAAAACACTTATCTCTTTTCTTTTACTTGGAGTTGAGGGCTTGGGAGAGAATTGACGCTTCTTCTCTTGGGTTTATTCTTCTCCTTTATGTTTAGTTTATTTATAATGTTTACTTCAGTTAGTATGTGTAACTAAATCTCTTATAGGGCTCGATTGAAGCCCTAGTTATGCATTCCTATATTTTTATTCATTAATAAAATCTTTGCCAATAGCTTATTATGTTACTTAACTTGATTAACACCTGTGCTTATTTAAATTCCTCATATGTATGTGTAAGGCCAACGTATGCATGTGGTATGGATAGGTTAGTTAGATCAATTTGGATGACCGAGTCCTGGGTCTAACATTAGTAACAAGGGATATCTTATCCGGATACCCGGGTTAATCAACATGGAAAACCGGGAGTAGATACTATGCCCTAGGTCTCATGTGGTTGTCGATTTCCACAGTACTTATGTTTTCTTAAGGAACAACTCGAGCAGATACCATACTGAATCCCTTAAGGAAGAAAAGAGTTAGAGTAGATACCATGCCTAACTCGTTGCTTAGGGAAATCAATAGCTTAAGGAGTAGATACCATGCCCTTAGGTTGGCAACCAGTAGGTATACATAATAAAGCTAGTGCACTGATACCTTATACACATTGGGAATGTATGACTAGAGGTGGATATCAAAGCCCTATGTCTTTATTATCATCAAATCACTTTCCAACAGTTATTTATCTCTTTTTACTTAGGAGAAACTAATTCTAAAAGTAACTTTACCAATCCATGTGGAGATGACCTTGCTTTCGCACACTAGACTACACTGATAACCTTGTGCACTGGCAAGTATAACTAGTACGATTATTCACCTATTTATTTAGGTACATAAACGCACAACAGTAAACCTTTCTTACTTAAAAGTTTTTGGTTGTTTATCTTATGTTCATATTGACTCTGATGCTCGCTGTAAACTAGATGCTAAATCCAAAAAATGTTTCTTTATTGGCTATGGTGATGAAGCTTTTGGTTATCAGTTTTGGGATAATCAAAATCGAAAAATCATCAGGAGTAGAAATGTGATTTTCAATGAACAAGTTATGTACAAAGATAAGTCAAGTGCAGAATCTATTGTTACAGAGCCAGAACCAAAGAAGTCTGAGTTTGTTGACTTGGATGAATTTTCTGAGAGCACAGTGCAGAGTAGGAGTCAGAAAAATGATGAGAATACAGACCCACAAGTAGAACAGTGTATGCCCGTAAGTGCTGTCTGAAGGTCTTCTAGGAACATTAGACCTCCACAGTGGTTCTCACCATCCTTGTTCTATATTTTGTTGACTGACAGTGGTGAGCCAGAATATTTTGATGAAACTTTGCAGGTTAAAAATTCTAGTAAGTGGGAGTTAGCCATGAAGGATGAGATGGACTCACTGATGACGAATTAGACATAGGAACTAACTGAATTACCAGAAGGGAAGAAAGCTTTACATAACAAATGGGTGTACATAGTAAAAGAAGAGCATGATGGTAGCAAGCGCTACAAGACGAGATTGGTTGTGAAAGGGTTTCAACAAAAAGAGGGTGTTGATTACACAGATATTTTCTCTCCAATTGTGAAGCTAACTACAATCAGGCTGGTACTGGGAATTGTGGCTGCAAAGAACCTACATCTTGAGTAGTTAGATGTGAAGAAAGCATTCCTTCATGGTGATTTGGAGGAGAATATTTATATGCATCAGCCACAAGGATTTGCAGTGCAGGGAAAGGAAAATCATGTTTGCAAACTGAAAAAGAAGTTGTATGGGTTGAAACAAGCTCCAAGACAATGGTAAAAGAAGTTTGGCAGCTTCATGTGTAGCACCGGGTTCACAAGGTGCCAGGCAGACCATTGTTGCTATGTTAAGAGTTTTGACAACTCTTATATCCTATTATTGTTGTATGTGGATGATATGCTCGTTGCAGGGTCTAACATTGAGGAGATCAATAATCTCAAGAGGCAGTTGTCAAACAGTTTGCAATGAAGGATTTAGGTGCTGCAAAACAAATCCTTGGTATGAGAATCATCAGAGACAGAGTCAGTGGGACTTTGAAACTTTCACAGACAGAGTATGTGAAGAAGGTTCTCAGTCGATTTAGCATGGATAGTGCTAAACCAGTGAGAACACCTTTGCCTAGTCATTTTAGACTATCTAAGGATCAGTCACCAAAGACAGAGCAGGAGCAAGACTACATGAGTAGGGTTCCCTATGCCTCAGCTATTGGAAGTCTTATGTACGCCATAGTCTGCACAAAACCAGACATTTGCACATGCAGTGGGAGTAGTGAGTAGGTATATGAGTAATCCAGGAAAACAACATTGAGAGGCAGTCAAATGGGTCCTGAGGTATTTGAAAGGCACTTCAGATACATCTCTGTGCTTCATAAGGGCAGGTTTAAAACTGCAGGGTTTTGTAGATGCGGATTTAGCTGGTGATGTTGATAGCAGGAAGAGTACTACAGGGATTGTGTATACTTTGGGTGGTACAGTTTTAAGTTGGGCTTCTAAGTTGCAGAAGATCGTTGCTCTCTCTACTATAGAAGCTGAGTATGTAGCCATAACTGAAGTTGAGAAGGAGATGGTTTGGTTACAGGGTCTCTTGGATGAGCTGGGTAAGAAGAATGAGAGGGGTACTCTACACAGTGATAGTCAGAGTGCTATTTTTCTTGCTAAGAATCCGGTGTTTCATTCCATGACGAAGCATATACAGTTGAGATATCACTTTATTCGCTTTCTTCTCGACAGTGAACAGTTGATACTGGAGAAGATTCGTGGAACTGAGAATCCAGCAGATATGTTGACTAAGGGTTCGTTTCTTTTTTTAGCTTACTGCATTATTTTTTTCCTTCTTTCTTTTTATAGTAATTTTTTTATTATTGTCCTTTTTTTCTAGGTTTTGATTTCCTATTTTTTATTCTGTTTTATTTATTTCCTCTCTGATTCATTTGGTGTATGCTTAGATCGAGAGATTTGCGAGGTAGATTCCTTAGAGGACCCAAACTAGAATTACCCTTTCATTCCACGTTCGTTAGTGAAACCTCATTTAGATCAAACCATAGTGCACCCCCACACGAGAATTTAGAGGATTTTGTTAACATGGCCGATAACCCTAATGAGAATGTTGCTAAGACACTTCAGGATTACCTCCACCCTACACGCACAGCCACACCATCATGCATTATGTTTCTAACCAATACTCGCTAACTATTGAGAAATTTAAGCTGTGCTCAGCTTCAGTTGTTCTTCAAGCTTGAGGACAGGTGAATGAGTTGCGGCGATGGTTGCTTTGTTTGAAGGCATGTGGTGCTTGGTGTTGGTGATTGGACCAGTCTCCAAGTGGGAGATTGTTAGGCTATGTGTAGAGCTTGGTGGGTTTTTTTTTGGTCCATTCTGGTCTTTTCAACACTGTTTGGTATCTGTTTTATTTTAACCCGAAAATATAAGGGTTTCATCTTATTCTTTTGTGTAAGTGAGTGAGCCGTCTTTTTTTTGTGAATACTGTGAGGGGTGTCTAGGGGTGAGACCTCCTTGTATTGTTCTTCAAGATATAGTGAAATCACTGCAACTCTGTGGATGTAACTCGAGTTTGGGTGAACCACGTAAATCTGTGTGTTGTGTGTTTGTCTTTGATTTATTTCTATTTTCTTCTCTATATTTGCATCTCAAGATCCGTAGGGATAGGGTAGTTTAACCCTAACAGTTAGTTCTCCTAAGTAGTTGTAGCTTGGGTTAACTACTCTGAAAGAGATTAGGTTCTGCCATATAAAATGAAGGTGGTTGTGCTTCCAGGCAGGTTGAGCTGATTCGGTTTTGGAATACTCTTTGCCTATGCAATTTATGAGGTATCTTTATGCAGGCTGGGTTGTTAACTTCATGGTGATTCTGAGGTCTATGTGTTTTCTGAGCTGGCTTTTTTGGTGTGCTCTCTGAACTGGCTCTTTTGGTGTTTAGAGATTCCTCTAGTGTCTTTGCTTATAGCTAGTGATAGAATCCTAGTTGTATGGTGTTCAGTATCAGTAGTGGTTTTGGTATTTGTATATAGTTTCAGCCATGGTTGGGTTTGGTGGCAAACTGCATCGGATCTTCTTTTGTGGTTTGCTTGGGTTGTATTCATGTTTTGTAGGCTTTTTCAGGGGCTTTTTTGCAATGAGGGGATGATTAAACTCTTTGATGTATTGGTGTCGAGTTCAGTCATATCATGTACTGCATTATAGCTTCTTTATATATAAAATCTAAGCATTTTTGCGTTAAAAGAAAATACAATAAGTTTTCCCCCTAATATAGAAATCAAAGGTAAAAACCTAAAGCTTTTTGGGTAATAACTTTAAAAAATTGAATTCTAAAAATAGTTGATACCTAAAATCTTAATTTTTTTTTCTAAAATTTTAAAAGATAAATAGATAGTTTATAGTTAATATGAATGGAGCAAATCCTAAAATTTGGGAAAGATATACCAAAATATATTAAAATTAAAAAATATGACACTAGATTAATTTTTTTTAAAAGTACTGATAATTTTATGCATCTCTTCTCCATTGTCAAAACTTCAAAATAGAGAGAGATTAAAGAAATTTTTTATTGGAAAGAATGAAAAATTGAGAAGGTTGAAACTATATAAAATGAGTAGTTTTGTTTACCTTAAGTGACATTGTTGATGTCCCATACTAATGATAATTTAATTTAATAAAATGATTGAGAAGTAAGCAAATTGTTTATATGCTTCAGCACAAAATTAGAAGAACTGAAATTCGGTGCATACATGATTAGCACTGTTCGGTAAATCTTTTAAATTTATTTTAAATCATTTCAAATTAAATTAAATTTTATTTAATTATCACAATACCTGACTTCTTAATTCATTACATACTTTAGACAACTTTACTTAAATCAAGATTTAAAAAGTTTCAGCCAAGCTAAATTTTCTTTCTAAAATCTTAACAAGAAAAGGTCAATAAGAGATTAATTTTAAAAATAACCCAGGAAAATGACTGCATGAAAAGAAAATCAAAATTTGAGAGTGGCAAGTAAAGTATTTGTAAGTGATGTAAGGTCAACTTTCATATTAAAATCATAAATAAAAGACCATTAATAAAGAAGATATTAAAGCTTGACTTACCTAAGATACGAGAGAAGTCATGAGATTCTCGTGGGGGTGTTTTTCTTCTTCTCACCCAAACAGTCCAGCACTCGCTCATTGTAACGATCTTAATTCTTAACAATATGTCCGATCAATTATTATTATTTTATTTAAAAATGCAAAGAGAATAAATCCTTAACAAAACATATTTCACGATTTTAAAGAATTATTTTTCACTTAATTAATTAAATTAACATGCTCATTATTCTTTTTTGTTTACTAATAAAATTGATGTAAAATTTTGTTTAATTAAAAAATAAAAAATTTACAGTTCTTGAGGGAGAAAAATTTCAGGCAGACAATACCCCAAGTGAAAGTTGAGGATGGAGAAGAAATCACAAACGAAACAGCGACAACTGCATTGAGGAGGGCTGTCAACTTCTTCTCAGCTTTGCAGGCTACTGACGGCCATTGGCCTGCTGAAAATGCTGGTCCATTGTTCTTTCTTCCACCATTGGTCAGTAATTACTTTTCTTCCTCCCTATTTTTATAACTATACTATCATAAATATACCTTTCAATTTTAGGTTATTTCAATAATTTTCGTCAGATTCAAAGTTATATTCATATCACAAATATTATTGCTAAATTCATTTTGCACCATGCAGAATGAAGATGGTGGGTGGGGATTACACATATAGGGTCATAGCACGATATTTTGTATGGCGCTTAGCTACATTTACATGCGTATTCTTGGAGAAAAACCTAATGGTGGTCAAGACAATGGATTCTTGACCATGGTGGTTTGACACACATACCCTGTTGAGGAAAGACTTGGCTTTCAGTATGATCATCGATCAATATATCTCATTTAATTTTTTAACTAAAAAGACAATAATATCCTTAATTCTTATGACATTTTTTTTTTCAATTAATTAAGGGCAAAATAGTTATGTACATTACATTCTTTCAGTTCTTTTTCTTTCTTCATTTTCAGTTCTTCCCTCTTTTGCATTAAGGATTGTCATTCATAGATTTCAATGTTAACCTGTTTTTTAACCTAAAACTTGCAGCCAAAATGTGGTGCTATTGTCGGATGGTTTACATACCAATGTCATGTCTTTACGGAAAAAGATTTGTTGGTCCTATAACACCTCTCATTCTGCAATTGGGAGAGGAACTCTACTTGCAACCTTATAATAATTAAATTAACTGGAGGAAAGCGCGTCATTCATGTGCAAAGGTAAGCTTTATTTGATCAAAAGATAACCATAATGCGAATTGATTATACTTATCTTCTTAAGTACTTTATTAAAAAGCATAATTTTTTGATATGATTAAGAAGCATAAATTGGTTCAACATAATTGTTGTTGCATGAGGATATCTACTATCCCCATCCTTTGCTACAAGATCTGATTTGGGACAGTCTATACATTTTCACTGAGCCTCTTCTTACACGTTATTTTAACAAATTGGTTTGAGAGAAAGCTCTTCAAGTGACAATGAAGCACATTCATTACGAAGATGAGAACAGTCGATACATTACCATTGGATGTGTGGAAAAGATAATTTAGTTATCTTTAAACTCATGGAACTTATCAAATGCTTCAGCTTTACTCTTAATGAAATAAATCCATGCATACGTTGAAAAATCATCAATGAAAGAGACATAATACCTTGATTTTCCAAGAGATTGGACCGGAACTGGCCCAAAAACATCACTATGTATTAAATCCAGAATACTTTTTGCCCTCGTGCTAGCGGACTTAATACTCACACGGTTCTGCTTGCCATGTAGATAATGCTCACAGAAACCGAATCCCATGGAGCAATCTGGGACTCCCTTCACCATCTGCTTTGATGATAAATTAGATAGTTCATTTTCACCGATATACCCAAACCTCTTATGCCACAACATAGAGGACGTTGCCTCATCATCAGTCGCCTTCTCAGAGATAAAACCTCCACTGCACTGCTGTATTTCCCAGCAGCTTGTACAACGTACCATACCGAACACCTCGTGCAATTACTAATGATCCATTAGTCATCTTGCACGAACTTTTTTCACAGCTGAAATTCACTCCCCCGTCTGCCATCTTGCTGACCGATATTAGGTTCCTGCTGAGACCCAGAATATGCATCACACCTGAAAGTGTTCTGATTATTCCATCATTCATCCTCAACTTTACCTTCCCACGACTAATAATTTTCACCGAAAAGTTATCTCCTAGTAAAACATTTCCTCCATCAAAGGTTTCATACTCACGAAACCAGTCCCTGTGAGGTGTCATGTGAAAGGATGCTCATGTGTCAATTATCCAAACACTCTGATCTGATTGTGCCAAACAGGATGCCATATTTAAGTCACTAGCATCATCATCATACTGGTTCCTGTTACCTGAAGCTGATATCTCGCATGTTTGCTTTTCAGGGTTTATACTCTTACTTCTACATTCTTTCTTTAGATGCCCAGGCTTCCTACACTTCCAACACTTCAACCCAGATTTATCTCTACTTTTCGATCTTCCCCTGAACTTAGGTTTATCACTAGACTATTTTTAGGCTTTATCATGGGTTCACCCTCTCACAGATAAGGCCTCATTTGAAGAGTTTTCTGTCCTCTGTCGCCTCATCTCTTCAGACAATAGGGTTGTCATGACATTCTCAAAAGATAAATCAGTTGTACCACTACCAATAGCAACTATCAAGTTTTTCCACGAATCAGGCAGTGAACAGAGCAGCATAATAGCCTTATCGTCATCTGTCACATCATTACTAATAGATAATAACTGACCTATCAAAGTGTTGAACTTATGTAGATGAACAGAGAAAGAATCGCCCTCAGCCATCTGAAGGTTGTACAACTTCTTCAGTAGAAACAGTTTATTTACCAGAGATTTACTCTGATAAAGGCTTTCCAGCTTCTTTCAGAGATCTTTCGCAGTATTTTCTCCAAAAACGTTTAGTAGGACAGAATCGGTCAGGCACAGCCAAATCAGACTTTGTGCCTTCCGATCGAGCTTCTCCCACTCCGTGATGATCACTGAAGATGATGTCGAAACCATCACCGGCAACACCTTTGCCGTGGACGTCTTACTCTTAGGTATCTCATCGACTATCACCGTCCACAGATCCTTATCCACTAGTAGATCCTCCATCTTCAGTTTACCTTCAAACTTCTCGATTTCAATCTATGATCCAATCGACATCTCTGATCATTAATCCTCGAACACAAGGCTCTTACACCAATTGAACGATTCAAGACCTGTTAATCACATAAATTATAACGGAAAGAAAAGAATACAAGATTTACCTAGGTTCACCCAGAATAGGGCTACGTCCTGCCAAAAGTTTCTTATTATCAACCTCACAAATCTCTCTGTTACAATGTATGTTCAGTACATAAATAGTATTTATATGCAACTTAAGACGTCCTAATTAGGGTCTAATTAGGATTCCATTCTACTGCAGAACTGTGGCTCTTCATGGACCAGGCTCAACTCATGTACATAGCCCAAAAGTTTCAGCGGCGCTACCCCCTAACCTCTGTCCACTCTCTAGGGAACGGGACCCCCGTGTTTGTCCGGGGTTCTACAGATCTGGTCCTATGAAGTATGCACCGACTCTAACATAATGGGTCTAATTCATGCTGGACAGGTCTGTTTATATTTGATGTCATATTGTTATTGTAACACACAAATGTCCTATTTAATGTTTGTTCTAGGATTCTCATTGCACTACCTATGTGGCTTATCACAATTATCATCTTTGCTTCAAATTTTCATAATCTCATTGCACTATAAATTCTCTATATGATTTAGGCTGAGAAAGATCCAACACCTCTTCACCGTGCAGAAAAATTGCTAATCAACTCTCAGTTGGAATATGGTGATTTTCCTCAATAGATAATCCTCTTTAACATTGATTTGTAGAGAGTGAACAAAAATGACATAACAAGGAAACGAGATTAAACATGTGCTCTATTCTTGCATCTCTCTTGCATAGTGCCTTACCTTAAAAGAAACATTATATTCTAAAACAATCGTTTTGTTTGAGCCCACTAAATTAAACCACTCTTTTTTTTCAACCACCACCACAAAAGTTGAACAAAGAAATACTAAATCACAAATTTGATGAAAAATAAAACTTTTGAAAGAGACTGAATTAGAGGATGAGAAACAAAGACAAAACTAGAAAGAGATGCAGATAGTCTAATTGTTAATCTAGTTTTTTTATGAAACTTTTTAACCTACTATTTGACGTTAAGAAATCATGCGAGTGCTCATGAAGAACTATTGTTACACTATGCAGCATACAGAAATATCTACCTATTGATGCTGAAAATCTGCTACTGAGCTGGAGATCTGAAATTCTGAGGTTTGTATGAAAAGATAGTGATGAACTAAAGAGTCACCGGAAGAAGAGGGGGTGGCGCCTCCGAGGACTCTCTGAAGCCTTTGTTAGTGTAAGGTTTTAAGAGAGAAAATGAGGGTAGTGTCGGTGGCAGCAGTGTTTTATAATGAGTGATTGAATTGTGAATGAAACGAGTGGATGATGAAATTTGTGTACCTTAGATCTTTTTATAGTGGTTTAGAAAATAAGTTTGTCACGTGCTCAAAACGACACGATCCTTGAAATCTTGCTTTCCTTTTGAAGAGTCTTGTTACGTGTTAAGGGATAATACAATCCCTAAAATCTTGCTTCTATTTTTGCATGTGAGAAGTTTGTGTGCCCATCATCATTGTAGCTATGCGTCATCAAGTCATTAGAGGGAGAGTTATCCACGTGTCACCAGACTATTAGAGAGATAATTATCTACTACATTAGAGGCCCCCACTTCCTTAAGTATATTTATATGCTTGATGGAGTATAATGGAGATTTGTGCCATTGGTTTCATGCTTTGGCGTGTGAGACATGGGACCGAGCATATGAAGCTCAATCGAAATGCTTGACTTTGGAGACGTAGGACCGAGCATATGAGCAGCAGTCAAAATGCTCGACCTTGGAGGCATGGGACCAAGCATATGAACCTTAGTCAAAATGTTCGGCCTTTGAGAGATGAGACCGAGCATATGAGCCTAAGTCAAAATGTTCGACCTTGGAGACATGGGACCGAGCATATGAGTCTCAGTCAAAATTCCTTGGAAACATGGGACCGAGCATATGAGCCTCAGTCAAAATGCTCGACTTTGGAGACGTGGGACCGAGCATATGAGTAGCAGTCAAAATGCTCGACCTTGGAGACATAGGACTGAGCATATGAGCCTTAGTCAAAATGCTCAACCTTGGAGATCTTCAATGGGGAGTGGGCTTGTACAGTTTCTTATGTTTTCTTCCTTCTTGTTGGGCTCATAGTAGACTTTTGGGCCCCTCTTTTTGTTCTGGACCTATAGAGGACCTTTGGGTAATTTCTTTTGCTTTAGGCTCACAAAAATCCCTTGGGCTATTCCAAAACACTCTATAGAGACATTTAATGCTAGGGCATCAGGCCGTTCTAGAAAATTCTATGGAGGCATTTAATGTTGAAGCGTGTGCTGTCATTTTGGGGAATGTAAAGGCGGTGCATGCACTTAACAGTATGCCTTTAGCCGTCATAGGGAACGAATCAACTGCCTTAGGAAACAAAACGTTGGAATCTTTCCTGGATTATGCCAAATGTCATGTCTTTACAAGTGAGGTGGAGTTAAATTTCCTCGTTAATGACGTCCGGACTTCTATATAAGATAGGAGTTTCCTATCATTTCTTCACTTCACTTCATTTGTATTCAGAAAGAAAACTTTGAGAGCCCTCGGAGCCATCCAAAGTTTGAGAGCGCTTAGAGTCTGCCTGGAGTTTAAAGTTCTTTGGTTGTGTAGAGAATGATCGAGGTATGGAGCTTGCTCGGAGTTGGATTTGAAGTGCTCGGAGTTACTTCTATGGTGATCTACTTTGTTGGTGAGTTCTTCCTCTACTCACTTTTACAATGTCTTCCGTAAGTAGTTATCGTGATAGGTCTAGCGATAGTGATAGTGGTAATGAGAACAGTCAGGTACTGTCTAGAGAGTTGAACAAAGCTATGGGTTTGGACCAAGACTCTAGTGAGGGTGAGGCCTTAGGGGGTGATGATGCTCGGGATGGACCATTGGCAATGGTTCCCTATGAGGGAGAGGAAGAGGATTTTTTTTCTGAGGATGAGGAGGGTAACATCCTCGCTGAGCTTTGGGGTGACATGAGGGTGGAAGAAAGGGTACAATGGTCATATGGGGAAAATTTTATGTCGAATAAACTCGAAGTAGAGGAGCTCGAGGTTATTAGGCGTGAGTACTGAATTCCAAAAGAGTATGTTTTGAGAAATACTGGTGTAGGGGAAAGGGTTGCGATGTCCTCCCTAGCCAAAAACCCTTAGGGATATGTGTTTATACTCAACACCTAAAAGTTGGGCTCAGGTTCCTTCTTCACCCTTTCTTCTTCTCAGTTCTAATGTATTTTGACATCACATTGTGTCAATTGGTGCCTAACTCCATGCGTCTGATCACGGCATTCATATACATCTGCACGGATGTGAAGGGGCTAATGAACATCAACGTTTTCAAAGCTCACTTCCAGATCAGCAAACATGGTTAGCATGGTTGGGTAATAATTAGTTCTAGGGCTAAGAAAGGGTTACTAAAGAAAAAAATCCATGTTCATCAAGAAGTGGAAGAAGACATTCTTCTATGTCCAAAGTGAGAAAAGTTTCAAAATCCCATTGACTTAGAATTTGGACTGTGTAGGAAAGTGAAAGAAATCGCACCTTTTGAACCATGAGCAGAAGACCATGAAAGCCATGGTTGCTGTGCTCAATGATGTTAAAGTTTTATACGATAATAAGGAGCTGGCGAAGCGTGACCTCTGCCCTTGATGCCCAAAGAAGACCACTGAGAGTGGTATACCATCAAACCATCTTTTTATTGTCGCTTTCCTTCATGTTACTCATACTTGTGCTTTTTGTTGAACATAAATGGAAGGCCCTAGAGAGGAAGAAGGTTGCTTAAGCTGGTAAGCAGCCTGTTCAAGCCAAGGGAGGGTCGATAAAGTGGCCTCGGACTCTTTCTCCTATACATATTGATGTAGATAACTCGAGCTCATCCGAGCCTTTCACAGAGCCGAGGGTTGTTTCACCTACACCCCCACCTGAATAATCGCACCATTCTTTTTCGTCTCAAAGGGTGATTACGCTCAAACTAACATGCAATTATTATGTATAGATGAGGTGTCGATCCCACGAGGAAAACTGTTGTGCGTTTATCTACCTAAATAATTAAGCAAATATTCGTACAGTTTTACTTGCAAGTGAACAAGGTCAACTTAGTAGTATAGTGTGCAAAATGCGAGATCATCTCCACAGGGATTGGTAAAGTTCGATTTAAAACTATTTTCGCAATATAAAACAAGTGAAATGAATATTGAGTTTAGGTTGATAAGGATAAAACAAAATAATGATAAAACAAGATAATGATAGAAGCGTAGGCCTTTGATATCCACCATTAATCATGCTCAACCCAATAAAACAATATGTTAATGCTTTAGTCATGCTCTGAATATCTAATGTTTGTCAACCTAAGGGCATGGTATCTACTCCTTAAGCTATTGATTTCCCTAAGCAACGAGTTAGGCATGGTATCTACTCTAACTTTTTTCTTTCTTAAGGGATTCAGCATAGTGTATACTGAGTTGTTCCTTAAGATAGCATAAGATCTATGGAAATCGACAACCACATGAGATCTAGGGCATGGTATCTACTCCTGGTTTCCCATGTCGATTAACCCAAGAATCCGGCGTGGATATCTTTTGTTACTACTATTGAACCCATGACTCGGTCATCCAAATTGATTCAACTAACTAATCCATACCACATGCATATGTCGATTAGGCAAACACATATGAGGAATTTAAATAAAAACTAGTATTAATCAAGTTAAACATCATCATATAACTATCGCAAAGGCACCAATATTGAATTAATGAGTAAACATAAATAAGACTTCAATCGAGCCCTACTAAGAGTTTAGTTACATATAATAAAATTAAGGAAAGAAGAAACCCGAGAAAGCTCCATTGAAGAGTCGTCAACTCTTCGTAGAATCCCTTCTGGCCTCTGGCCTCCCCGAACAAAAACTAAAACTAAAACTAAAAAGGGAGATACTATTTCTATGTTTTAAAAGTCTATTTATAGGGTTCTAAGGACATCTTGAAATCCTGATTTCCAAAATAAGACCCGAACCATTATTTCCAAAACAGGTTCAGCCTTTTTTACTGTTCACTGCAGTACGTGTGCGCTCGATTGCAGTCTCTTACACTCAAGCGTAGCCTTCTTCTTGTGTGCGAGCACAGATTGCACTCGATCCTAGCTTGGGTGTTGGGCGCTGGTGCGCTCGATCGCACTAAGCAACTGACAGATTTTCTAGATTTGCTCTTTTAGCTCCAAAATGCTTCATTTTCTCCAAGAACCTATAAAAACCCATAAAACATAGAAAAGAAGTAAAATAGCATAAAACACGCACACTAAGGGATTAACAAATGTAAATTAAATGACTTAAATATGAATATTTAAGCACTTATCAAAAAGCGAACTACAAGAGAAAGTGTAAACCTTAACACGAAACGATAAAATTCAAATGAGTGAATCTTTGTTTTACGAATGAAACTATATGAGAAAGTTGTGAAAATATGACGAAGGATTCAATAAATAAATAATAAGGTTCCAGGAATCCTTCCTAAGTTCGTTGCCTTATCTTTATCTCGACTTAATAACTTTATCTCGATTGCTGGTTTCACATCCCAAACAAGCAATCGGTAAATATTCAATCAAAGCACATAAACATCCTAATGTAATTGCTACAAATTACTCTTTAATTCCAATTCAAGCACACATGACCTATCTTATAGATTATCAAGAAATGACAATATAGTTCAATAACAATACCGCAATAATGGACAAATATATAAGATGAATCTACCGAAATCAATCACATCTAACCACTTGACATAAGAAGAGCTTAACTAGACTTATATGGAGGAGAAAGATGCAATCACTATATTAAGAGGAAATCATCTCATTCTTACTTAATCAAAGAGTAAATCATATGTAATTTTTAACAATGAATCCATACAACTGAATCAAGAATAGAAATAAGAACAACTGCACATAAGAATTCATCCTTTTGCCTTGCTTGGAGATTAGTTAGACATTAGGCTCATGCTTGATCACCTAAAATGGAGAAGAATATGGTTACTGTGATTCCAGCCTCCTTTTCAATCAAATCTAAATGTTCTATTAATACCCCAAAAGGTTCAAGGGTATTTTCGGGTCAAGAAATGTCATTAAAGCCCTAATTAGGTAGTGAAACAGAAACAGGGGATCGCGCTCCCCGCCGCGGCTCAACCTTTCCTCGCCGTGGCACCACTCTGGATCCTGGCTTTGTAGAGGCTCTGGAGGCCGCGGCGCACAGTGTTGAGTCCAGCCTCTAGCTCAGAAGCTGATGGTACTGTTGGTTGCGGCTCAAACCTTGGCTCGCCGCAGCATGAAACCCTAGAAATGGGTTTCTCTTCATTTTGTCCTTCCGAAACCATTCCTTTACTACGATATGCATAGAATCTTCGTGCTTTAAGCAACATTAGCTTTTCTATCTATTTTAAACCTAAAATACCTCAAAATGCATCGAAATAAGTCAATGAACCAAGAATGACACTTTAGAATTATTAAGGCATAAATGTGTAATTCAGCCCTAAATGAACCCTAAAATGCTAACAAATAAATACTATTAAGATGCATTTTATGACTCTCATCATAACCCCCAAACTAGCTTATTGCTAGTCCCTAGCAATTCAAGCGAAAAAGATATGAAATGAATTTTATATTAGAAATCAAAACAAAATAAAGCAATGTTAGTGTTAATCCAAAAGTAATTCAACTTTTTGTCCCAAAAAAACGCACACAACACACAACACATAGAATCATTAAATACCACCCAAGTCCAAAAATGATCCAAACATCAACCTCAAAATCGTTATCGACTCTTAACATCCATCTTACCACAAACCATTAATTCAAACACCCGAATGATTTTATGCACAACATTCATGAAAACAAGTCTTGGACTCTAAAACATATTAAATTGCGTGACATCAATCACAAATCAAACTCCATAGGCTCACTCTTCAAATCACTCTCCACTAATGTAGAAAAATCACACTACATCGGATCACTAGGTCTTTAATAGGTTTGTAACGTTAGGCTAAGGTAAAGGTCAAGAAAGAACGGGAATGATTAAACAAGTAAAAGAACTCAGTCTCTTAATTTAAACACAACCACTTTAAGCACTAGATAACCTTACTTCAATACCCAACTCATTCAACCATTTTTCGAGCATTTCTCTCAATAATTCACCTTTTTTTTCTTCTTTCTTTGCCAAAATTTCACTTCTTTATTATTATTTTTTTAGCACATAATCATTCACCTTCGTTTTCATTTTTTTTATTATTTTCCACAACCCCCAACCTATCTCCTTTAATGTACTTGGGTTATGGTAGTGATTTTTTTTTTTCATATTTCCATTCTTAGTTCTCTTAAGTGCTTCTCAACAAATGTGTATAAACTAAGTTCTCTTAAAAGAAAGGTAAGGATAAAATATTTTTTAGCTCATAAAGGTAAGTAAATGGGCTATTGAAAGAAACAAGGCTCAAATTTTTTTCAAGAAAAATGCTCAAACAGGTAACTAGTGATAAATATAACAAGGGTAAGGTTGAAGGGCTCAAACAGTCCAAAGATGGCCTACATCATATCCTAAGTAGTGTGCATTCTAGGATCTCGCCAAAAGTGATTATCAAATAATTCTAGAGCTTGTCGAAACCGCAAATGTATTCACAAAATAGTCGCATATAAAACTTCTCTAAATGTTTTAGACTAATCATGCAATCTTACCGCAAACCAAAGTCTCAAACTCAATGAAGATCAACACTTCAAATTATTCTCAAACCGAAGCAAGATTTAACTTCTTTTAAGTGTTGTATGATATCTTAATTAAACTCATATCATTGACATGTAAATTAACTCCAAGCTAACACAAAACATATATATATATATATATATCCTAACAAACGAATTAAAACTACAAAGGAAAAGTGACACCAAGTAATTCAATGGTATGGAATAAGAAATGTGTTTCCTCTACCCCCAACTTAAGATAAGCATTGACCTAAATGTGAAAGCAAAAGTAAAAGAAACTCCCTTTTTAACCAAAAGTGCGAGGAAGTCAAAAATTGTGCACGACCATTTGAACTCCATACCGTTCCTCTTTTTGAAATTTCGATCTCTAACATAGAACAAAACAAACAAAAAGAAGGAAACTGCGGTGTAACATTAAGATTCCCACCGAATGTTAGGTTAGCACATCAAAACTAAATAAATAACTAAAAATGAAAGATGAAGTACGAAAAATAAAGATAACGAGAAGTTAATCTAATATAAAAGTTAATACAATCATCCGATAATAAAATAAAACCACACAAACAAAAGACAATCAAAAGCTAATCCTCCATGTCATCGTCCTCCTCTTCATCCTCCTTTAGAGCTAGATCAAAAGATGAAACCGGATAGGGTGGCAAGGTGGAAAAATGATCCATATCACAACTGGTGGCAGAGGCAAGGTGTTGGTACATTTGACCAAAAGAAGACTAAACCCCTGCTTGATAGTCTGCTTGCCTGGCTAAGAATCGTTCCTGACGATCAAACCTATCCTGTAAGAATTTCTGAAGCTCATCAAAACGAATCTCTAAACGCTCAAGCCGTTCTGAAATAGTCAGAGACCTATGAGGTAGAGGGGGGGCAGCAACCGTTGCTCCCTCTCCCGGAGCTTATGACCTTGTTGCCTTAATCACATTGAGCATTCCATCATTGATAGGCTTTTTGGGGTGTTGTGCTTCCTCATCACTACTGTACTGGACACCAGCTCAGATGCATAATTAGGTAATCAAAGAGGGAAAGTATAGACCAAGCTTTTGTCTCACAGTGTCGATGATAGAATTAAACATTATTTGATCCACATCAATCGTCATACCCATCAAAATAGCATATATAAGAACAACCCTCTCAACAGTAACATCACTATAATGCGTAGCAGGCATCATCTTCTGACACATAAAGTATTGCCAAGCCCGAGCATTCACAGTCAAGAAATACCCGGCAAGGTCTTAGGATTACCACCTGACACCTTCCAAGTCGTGCCCGAGATACAGAGTGTATTACAAACCACATCATAGTCAACACTTGACAGATAAGCTATATATTCATTATTCTCAATGTCAAGTAACCCATAAAATCTATTAATAGATGCACTGTCAAAGGAAATTGTTTTTCCTCTAACCATCACTTTTCCATTTCTATGCTCTTCTGCATTGGCATAAAACTTTTTAACCACATTAATAATGGAATTAGGTGGTAGTCTCCCAAATGCACCCCACTTCCTATCAATAATCATTTTAAACAAAGTTGGGTTTCCCCTCTCTATGATAGTGAAACCTCTTTCAAGAATGGGTCTTCTAGCATGCGTCAAACTAACATACCTCTCACTAGCATTGTAACTAACAAATTTACTCTCATCATACTCATGAGGTTGTTTCCCCCTTTGTCTCTTAGTTTTAGGTGCTATTTGAACAAATTTTTCTAAGACAAGAGAACTAAATCAAATGCAACCACTCAAATATCACAAGTCCACAACAAATAGAAGGAAATTGATCTTACTTGATGCCCAAAGTTGAAATCCTCTTGAAATCCCAAAATCCTCTTAGAACCAAAGCTTTTTGGAGAAATTTGCAGCAAAATCTGCAATATAAGTGAAAAATTCCTCAAGGAATTGTGTTAGAATCAAGAAATAATGAGAAAAAATAGATGGGTAAGGGTGGATTTGGAGAGATGATGAGAGAGAGAGAGAAGATGGGTTGTTTGATTTCAAAGGAAAATGAAGAAGAATAGGGGAAAATGGCCTTTTTAAAGTGCAGGTCACGAGTGTGCGCCGCAGCTCACACTTACTCGCGGCGCGGCGCAAAGACTTAAAGCCCCAAATTGCTGTGCTGTGCGCCGTAGCGTGACCTGGGCTGGGTTCTTAATAGGTTGCTGTGGGGTAAGGCGAGCTAGGCTGGGCTACGGTGTGACCTGGACTGGGTTTATGATGGGCTTCTGTTGGGCGAGGCTAGCTGGGCTGGGCTGTGGCACCCAATGGAGAGAAAATTGATGGGCTGGAACAAACAAATAAAATGGGTATAAAAATGTAAACCAAATTACTAAAAATAAACCTGAAACTCAAAACTAAAATTAAATTAAACTAGAAACTAAAATTAAGGTAGTCTTAAACAAAAATTCTAAAATTAACAAAGACTTAACAAAATTAAAACTAATGTACAATGGAACGAAAGTATCCGATTCAGAAGCATAAACCAGGGTCACTAAAGAGATCTCTTCAAGGTTATCTTTAACACGTTCATGTTCCAAGTAGAGCTTCAACCTTTGCCCATTAACTCAAAATACACAATTGTCGGAAGGATCTTCAACCTCAACTACTCCATTGAGAAAAACATTTTTCACAACATAAAGTCCCTTCCATCGTGATTGCAATTTTCCCAGATGAAAATGTAATCGCGAGTCATACAGAAAAACTCTATTACCTTGTTCAAAAATTTTCCGGAGTATTTTCTGATCATGCACCGCTTTCATTCTTGACTTTAAGTCCTTAGCATTATCATATGCATCATCTCTCAACACCACAAGTTCACAAAGTTGCATTTTCCTCTCCTCACCGGACATCTTCAAGTTATAGTTAAAATTCCAAATAGCCCAATATACTCTGTGCTCAAGTTCTGTCGACAAGTGACATGCTTTGTCGAATACCAACCGATAAGGAGAAGCTTCAAGAACCGTCTTGTATGCTGTCCAGTACACCCAAAGTGCATCCGATAGGTGCAAAGACCAATCTTTTCGATTAGAATTTACCGTTTTCTCAAATATTCGCTTAATCTCCCTATTTGCTAGTTCCGATTGGCCACTGGTTTGTGGATGATAAGCTATAGAAACCTTATGGGTGACTCCATACTTGCGCATTAAAGCCTCAAAAGAACAGTTACAAAAATGTGACCCTTGATTACTAATTATAGCACGAGGAGTACCGTACCTAGATAAAATATGATCTTTTAGAAATTTAACAACAACTGTATTATCATTAGTGCGGCAAGGTATTGCTTCAACCTATTTAGAAACATAATCAACGGCAAGTAAAATGTAAAGATACCCAAAAGAAGGTGGGAATGGTCCCATAAAATCGATCCCTCAACAATCAAAGATTTCCACCACTAAGATCAGGTTGAGAGGCATCATATGATGGCGGGACAATGAACCTAACCTTTGACATCTTTCACATGATCAACAACACTCATTAGCATCCTTGAATAAAGTAGGCCAATAAAAACCGCATAGCAAAATTTTTGCAGTTGTCTTTTTAATAGAAAAGTGGCCACCACAAGCATAGATATGACAAAAAGTTAACACATTATCAACTTCCATATCCGGAATACATCTTCTTATTATTTGGTTAGGGCAATATTTAAAAAGATAAGGGTCATTCCAATAAAAATTCTTTACCTCAGCCAAAAACTTACGTTTATCTTGTGCACTCCATGTAGATGGGACTTGATGGGAAACCGAGTAGTTTGCAATGTCGGCATACCATGCTGTGTGATGAAGGACAGAAAATAAGTTTTCATCTGAAAAGACTTCTGAAATTGGCAAAATGTCAGCATCATTCTTAAATTCCAAGCGAGATAGATGATCTGCTATAACATTTTCCACCCTCTTCTTGTCTTTGATGGTCAAGTCAAATTCCTGCAAAAGCAAAATCCAACGTATCAAACGAACTTTAGAAACTATTTTTGAGAAAATAAATTTAAGAGCGGAATAATCTATGAATATAGTAATAGGTGAACCAATCAAGTAAGAGCGAAATTTATCCAATGTGAATACTACTGCTAGTAATTCTTTCTTGACTGTGGTGTACATCATTTGAGAATGATTCAAGGTTCTACTAGCATAATAAACAACAAATGGTTTTTCCTCCCTTCTTTGTCCCAAAACAGCCCCTACAGCATAGTCACTAGCGTCACACATAATCTTAAAAGGCAAGGTAAAATCTGGTGATTGCATAATAGGGGCGGTTGTAAGCTTAGAGATGAGTGTCCTAAAGGCTTGCTCACATTCGGGGCTCTACTTAAACTCAGTATCCTTCGTCAAAAGGTAACATAAGGGTCTAGAAATAGCTCTAAAATTTTGAATGAACCTTCTATAAAACTTGGTATGCCCTAAGAGAGACCTAACATCTTTAATATTCTTAGGAGTGGGTAGTTTAGAGATCAATTTGATTTTTGATTTATCCACTTTTATCCCCTTTTTAAACACTATATGACCTAAGACTATTCCAAAGGACACCATAAAATGGCACTTCTCCCAATTAAGCACAAGCCTCTTCTCTTTACACTTGCACAAAACATTTTCCAAATTAGATAAACATGAACCAAAAGAAATTCCAAACACGGTTAAATCATCCATATACACTTCAACACATTTTTCAACCATGTCACTGAAAATACTCGTCATGCATCTTTGAAAGTAGCTGGTGCATTACACAAACCAAAGGGTATTCTTTGAAAAGCAAAAGTACCAATAGGACAAGTAAAAGTGGCATTCTCTTGATCCTCTAAGGTAATTCCTACTTAGTAGTATCCTGAATACCAATCTAAAAAACAATAGAAAGGATGACTAGCCACCTGTTCTAAAATTTGGTCTATAAATGGAAGAGAAAAATGGTCTTTCTAAGTAGCCGAATTAAGTTTCCTATAATATATGCACATACACCACCCGGTCACTACCTTGGTTGGTACTAACACTTCTTTTTCATTTTCTACCATGGTCACCCTGGATTTCTTAGGAACTACTTGGGTTGGACTAACCCACTTACTATCCGATATTGGATATATAATTCCCGCATGCAACAGTTTTAAGACTTCTTTCTTAACTACCTCCTTCATAGTTGGATTTAGCCTTCGTTGTGGATCTCTACGAGGGTTAGCTCCTTCTTCTAGATAAATCCTATGGGAACAAATTAAAGGGCTAACACATTTTTATGTCGGCCATGGTCCAACCTAGTGCAGATTTATGTTCTCTTAACAGGTTCAACAATTGATCACACTGCACACCACTAAGTTCGGAGGAAATAATAACCGAAAAGGTATCACCTAGGCCTAAAATAAAATGTTTGAGTCCTTTGAGTAGTGGAGCTAAATTAAGTGTTAGTGTCTCCTCGGAAGAGGGTTTGGGTGCCTCCTTTTCTTTAGGCAACTCCTCAAAGCATGGTTGCCATGATTTCTTCATAAATCCCCATGACTTATCAAAAACATCAACAACATTAATGGCATGGCGATAAATGGAAGAATCATCCAAATCAAAATTATTAAGAAGGAATTCCAAAGAGTTAGAATTATCTTTATTGTACTCATCCTCCAAAATAAGCTCATCGATCATGTAAGTGTCGAAACACTCACCTCTTCATGTGGCTGCCTTGAGACCCGAAAAATATTCACCTCTAGAGTCATATTTCCAAATGATAATGTCATTAGTTCATTCCTACAATTAATGAGGGCATTGGCAGTGGCAAGAAATGGTCTTCCAAGTATCAAAGGAATTTTTGACTCTGTATTCACAATAGAAATGGTATCTAAAATCAATAAGTCAACGGGATAATATAATTTGTCAATTTGCAATAAAACATCTTCCACAATACCTTTTGGTTTTCTTACCGATCGATCCGCTAGATGAAGTACCACAGAGGTCAGTTTGATCTCACCTAGACCGAGTTGCAAGTAAATGGAGTATAGCATGAGGTTCACACTAGCCCCCAAATTGAGCAATGCTTGGCCACAAGCTTTGTTTCCAATTTGGCAAGCCACCGTTTGACAGCCCGGATCATTATACTTGGGTGGTGTCTTGCTATCAATTACCGCACTTGCTTGCTCCGTTAAGAATGTCGTCTTCTTCACATTGTGCCTCCTCTTGAGTGTGCATAGATCCTTAATGACTTTAACATAGTTGAGAACCTGTTTTATGACATGAAGAAGATGAAGGTTAATATTAACTTGCTGAAGTTGTTCAAGAATCTCACCTTTTAATGTTGAATTTCTCTCCTTAGGTTTAAGGAGTGCTTGAGGGAAAGGCACGGGTAAAGAATCACTATGGGCATCTTGTTCTTTGGGGGCTTCATCCTTGTTGCTCATGGTGTTAGGAATCAAGTTTGATGGTAGAGTGGGTCCATCAATTTTCTTATCGCTGCAAGTAATCATGACATTAACTTCTTTAACATTTTTATTGTCAGGATCGAAGGTTTGCACCATATGTTGTCCCCTTGGATTAGGTTGTGGTTACGAAGGAAAACAACCTTGCTCTTGAATCGTCAATAAACTAGTCAACTTAGTGAGTTAGCTCTTTATCACCTTTTGTTCCTCTTTGATTTGTTGATCCTTAAGCAGCCATTGATTTATCTTGCCTTGCTCTTCCACACTCTTAGCATGTACCTGCAAAAATGACTTAAAAATATCTTCCAAAGGTAAGGTTTGTTGTGGTGCATTAGATAAAGTTGCTTCCAGTTTCCATTGGGTACTAGAGTGGACAGTAAGTTATAGATCGGATCTCCAACTAAAATTAGGGTGATTCTTCCAACCAGGATTGTAGGTGTTACAGTAGGGTGAGTATGGTTTCCTAAATGGGACACCTAAAGCATTACACTCTCCTTTCATCTCAAAATAGGCTGGACAATCCTTAGGTACATGATCTACCCTATTACACATAAAACAAGGTTCATTGGACTCTACCCTAGCAATCGGTTCGGGGGCTCTAGCAACCTTGGTTTTTAAAACTTCAATTTCCTTAGTAAAGACCTATAAACGAGCTTTAAGGCTATCCTCCTCCTTAAGTTGATAAATTTCAGTGGTTTGATTTCTCCTAGTACTTTCCATGGCATTCGGTCCTGTCCAAGTGTGGGCTTTTTTCGAAAGGTCATCTAGAAAATCTATGGCTTAGTCGGGATCTTTCTGAAGAAAATCTTCATTACACATCATTTCTATGAATTATCTTTCTCTACTTAGAAGTCCATCATAGAAATAACTAACTACCTGCCAACTCTCATACCCATGGTGTGGACAAGAATTCAAAAGGTCTTTGAAACATTGCCAAACTTGATATAAGATTTCACTCTCCGTGAGATTTGTCTCTTGAGATTGTTAGTCTTTTGGGTTGGGAAATGCTTTTGGAAGAAGGCTTGGGTCATCTCATCCTAACTACCTATAGACCTAGGCCTTAACGAGTACAGCCAAACCTTGGCCTTTTCTTTAAGTGAAAAGGGAAAAAACCGAAGTTTGACGGTGTCTACCATATCAGCCCTACTTTGAAAGGTTACTACTACTTCCTCAAATTCCACAATATGGACATAGAGGCTCTCATTGTCAAACCCATGGAAGGTTAGTAGCAATTGGATCATGTCTGGCTTAAACTCAAGTTGTTGGTCATTAGGGGGGAACATGATACAAGATGGTATGGCCGTTCGACTAGGATGCAAGTAGTCTTTAAATGTCCTAGCAACATTCTCATTGTGATTGTCGGCCATGTTAACAAAATCCTCTAAATTCTCATTTGGGTGTGCACTATGGTTTGATCTAGACGAGGTTTCACTAACGGACGTGGAAGGAAAGGGTAACTCTATATCAGGTCTTTTAATGAATCTACCTCGCGCATCTCTCAGTCTAAGCATACACCAAAGGAATTAGAGGGGAAATGAATAAAACAGAAAAATTAGAAAATCAAAACAAAGAGCAAAGAACAATATTACCGTCTTGTCTCAAAGTTGACAATCTTCCTTGTTCTTTAAGCGCGTTATCCCCAGCAACTGCGCCAAAATTTGATTATTGCATATAGATGAGGTGTCGATCCCACGAGGAAAAGTGAATTACAAGAGAAAGTGTAAACTTTAACATGAAACGATGAAATTCAAATAAGTGAATCTTTGTTTTACAAATGAAACTATATGAGAAAGTTGTGAAAATATGACGAAGGATTCAATAAAGAAATAACAAGGTTCCAAGAATCCTTCCTAAGTTCGTTGCCTTATCCCTATCTTAACTCAATAGTTTTATCTCGATTGCTGGTTTCACATCCCAAACAAGCAATCGGTAAATATTCAATCAAAGCACATAAACATCCTAATGTAATTGTTACAAATTACTCTTTAATTCTGATTCAAGCACACATGACCTATCTTATAGATTATCAAGAAATGATAGTATAGTTCAATAACAATACCGGAGTAATGGACAAATCTATAAGATGAATCTACCGAAATCAATCACATCTAACCACTTGACATAAGAAGAGCTTGACTAAACTTATATGGAGGAGAAAGATGCAATCACTAGACTAAGAGGAAATCATCTCATTCTTACTTAATCAAAGATGCAATCACTGGACTAAGAGGAAATTATCTCATTCTTACTTAATCAAAGAGTAAATCATAAGCAATGTTTAACAATGAATCCATACAACTGAATCAAGAATATAAATAAGAACAACTACACCTAAGAATTCATTCTTTTGTCTTAATTGGAGATTAGTTGGACATTAGGCTCATGCTTGATCACCTAAAATGGAGATGAATATGGTTGCTGTGATTCCAACCTCTTTTTAAATCAAACCTAAGTGTTTTTTTAATACCCCAAAAGGTTAAAGGGTATTTTCGGGTCAAGAAATGTCATTAAAGCCGTAATTAGGTCGTGAAACAGAAACAGGGGATCGCGCCATGGCGCCACCCTGGATCCTGGCTTTGTAGAGGCTCTATAAGTCATGGCGCACACTGGTCCAAGCCGCGGTGCACAGCCTTGAGTCCAACCTCTAGCTCCGAAGCTGATGGTACTGGTGGTCGCGGCTCAAACCTTGGCTCACTGCAGTATGGAACCCTAGAAATGGGTTTCTCTTCATTTTGTCCTTCTGAAACCATTCATTCACTACGATATGCATAGAATCTTTATGCTTTAAGCAACGTTAGCTTTTCCATCTGTTTTAAACCCAAAATACCTCAAAATGCATCGAAATAAGTCAATGAACGAAGAATGACACTTTAGAATTATTAAGGTATAAATGTGAAATTCAGCCCTAAATCAACCCTAAAATGCTAACAAATAAATACTATTAAGATGCATTTTATGACTCTCATCAAGGGGCTCTGTCAGATGCTGGGGTCTTTATGCCCAACTGGGGTATAAATACGGATGACTATGTGTTTCCCCATTCTCAGTTTGCAAGGGAGCACCTTGTCCTGGGCATTCCTCCGTGAGACGTAATTGAACTTGGGAGTAAGCCCATTGAGAGCCTTTGCTCCCTGGCCGAGGTTTTGGCCTCCTAAGTGAATGTTTCTACCTTAGCTTATCTTTTACTTTAATTATTTTTGCTTTGCAGTAACTTAACGTGTTTTTTTGCTTTTTTACCTCAGTCTTTCATTATGAGTAAGATGTTGTCCCGTTGCTGTCTAGATTTGAACGACAAGCTGTCCAGGTGTCAGCGAAAGTTGGATGACAATTGTAGGCTCATCCAACAGTTGTAGAGCTCACTAGAAGAAGATTTCCTAGGTAGAAAAGAATATGATAGGGTCAGGGCCAAGGCCGTAGAGGAGAAGGAAGTGATGTGGAGGGAGAAGAATGCTGCCAAGGCCTCCGAGTAACGCTAGAATGAGGAAATTGAGGTGGCCATTAGGAAAGCTATAGAAGAGGCCATAGCAGATTTCAAGAACTCTTTGTCTTTCTAGGAAGCCGTGGAAAATTAGGGAGGATTCCAGTACCTCAAGGGGTTCATGGAAGCCAAGAAAAAAGCTAAACTTCTCTACCCCTCGGTCGAGTTCTCGGCCCTTGAACTTTCCATTTCAGGGGAGAATGAAGATGTGGCTAAGGAGCCTCAAGCAGATAGGGGTGAAGAGGTGCAAGCCCGGTCTAGTGGTGTTGTAGAAGATGCTGCATCTGATGGGGAGATCAACCCCTGAGGACTTTGGAGTTTTTCTTCTCTTTTTTTTTATAGTTCGAGGTCGGTAGCGCCCCCCTTAGACTTATAATATCATATTTATTTAATGAAATTTTTTATCTTTCTAGCCTATTACCTCTTGCAAATTTATTTTTATTCTTTTACTGATGGGAAGACCGAGGGGAGAAAAAATAGTGTTATTTCATTGATAACCAAAGTGTTTCACAAGTTACGTTGTTGAAACATATAGAGCATGAAACTCAAAGAGGGATACACTATTGGTAGAATTTGTGAAGGTTCTCTACATTCCAAGTGCAAGGGATAGGCTTACTATTCAACTCCTCAAGCTCGAACGTGCCAGCTTGACAAACTCTTTTGATGCGATATAGGCCTTCCCAATTTGGGACGAGCTTTCCCGTTTCCTGAGGATGAGACATTTCTTTTTTTTTTTTTTTGTAGAATGAGATAATGTAGCTTAAAGCTTATTTCTCATACTCAAGAGTTGTAATACCTAGCCATTCTCTACTAATAGGCAACTAATCGAATCTGAGCTTTATCCTGAGCTTCGTCAATAAGATCAGCGTTCATCCACGAAGCTTCTTTGTTGTTAGCTTGCTTGAAGTTCTGTACTCATAACGAGGGGACCTCGATCTCTAAAGGGATGACTGCTTCAGTTCCATATGCCATGAAGAAAGGAGTTTTTCCGGTGAGGGTCTGAGCGATGGTTCGATAATCCCATAGTACGTTTGGAAGATGGCTGATCCACTACTTATCAGCTTAACCTAATATTTTCTTGATTCCCTGCAGGAGTGTCTTATTGGTCACCTTGACTTGCCCATTAGCCTACGGATACCCTACGAAAGAGAATCAATGCTTGATACGAAGTTCTTCACAGAATGCCTTGAACCGAACGCTGTCAAATTGTTTACCGTTATCTGTGGCCAACACTCATGGTATACCGAACCTACACATAATAGACTTCCAGACAAAACCTCGAGCTTGATAATCAGTTATACTAGTGAGCAGTTCTGCTTCTACCCACTTGGTGAAATAATCTATCGCCACGATAAGGTGTGTTTTTGACCGAGTGCTCCAATGAAAGGACCAAGGAGATCCATTCCCTATAGAGGGAAGGGAAGTAGGTTGGTGATCGAGGTGAGTGGATTTACCAGTTTGTGAGGCACAGAGGAGTAATACTAATAGCTCTTTTATTTCTTGACCAATTCCACGGCATCTCTCTGCATTCTAGGCCAGTAGTATCCTTGACGAAGTACTTTGAAGGCCAATGTTCGGCTTCTCAAATGATCCCCGCATATCCCTTCATGAACCTTCTTAAGAGCATAATCGGGCTTAATAGGCTCAAGACATTTTGAATAAGGTGTTTTTAGGCCTTTTTTGTACAACCGTTCATCTATGATTGCGTATCGGGAAGTTCAAGAGATAAGTTTTTTAGTTTCACTTTTCTACTCAGGAAGTTGACCATCACGTAAATACCAAAGGTTCGGGTCTGCCTACGTCTCTCCTTAGGTTACTAGTAGTACTGGTACTTCATTAATGCTCGGGGTGGTGAGAGTCTCAAGGTAGACAGCATGGGTTAGCTCAGTCTGTCAATATGAGACGAGCCGAGCTAGAGCATCAACTTTCAAATTCTTTGCCCAAGGAACCTGAGTTATCCGAAATACTCTGAATATAGTGGCAAGTTCTTCAGAATCGTTTTGGCCAGTTCCATCCCGGCGAGTAACACCTCATACTCTATTTCATTATTGGAAGCTTTGAACTCAAACCTTAAAGCATATTTGATGGTGAACCCTTTTAGACTGCAAAGGATTAGCCCTACTCAATTCTCAATATTGTTCGATGAGCCATCTACGTGAAGAGTCCACTGTGGAATTTGCTCGACTATCTTTGATTCTGGTATTTTGCTCGGACATACCTGGAGCATTGTTTCCACAATGAAGTCTGCAAGAGATTGAGCTTTGATCACTTTTTGGGGGTGGTTGTACTAGATGTCGAACTCCCCGAGCTCTATGGACCACTTGACCATTCTCCCCGAAATGTCCGGCTTATGAAGAACTTGTCTCAAAGGCAGATTTGTCAAAAAGATGATGGTGTGCGCTTAAAAATACAACTGAAATTTTTTGCTGTAATTAAGATGGCATATGCCATCTTTTCAATTGGGAGGTACCTTGTTTCAGTATCGTGAAAAACTTTACTAACATAGTACACAGGTTTCTGGATACCTATATCTTCCCGAATCAAAAACGGACGCCACCACTTCTTACCCAGTCGATAGATATAGGTAGAGTTCCTCTTCTACAATAAGCTTGGTCAGAAGCGAGGGAGAACTTAGATACTTTTTTAGCTCTTCAAAGGCTTTCTGATAGTTTTCAGTTAAGATAAAGTTATTTGCCTTCCTAATGGCTTCGAATAAAGGCAAACACTTCTCTATGGATTTCGACATAAAACGACTGAGTGTCGCTACACATTCTGTCAACCTCTGTACATCCTTTATCGTTCGAGGAGGAGTCATATGAAAAATAGCATCAATTTTCTTTAGGTTAGCCTCTATTCCTCTTTGGATGACCATAAAACAGAGGAACTTCCCTCCAGTGACTCTAAATGCGCATTTCGTAGGGTTTAGCTTCATCTGGTGATGCTGAAGTATCTTGAATGCATCCTCTAAGTTGGAGTTGTGGTCTTCGGCTTTGACACTTTTAACCAACATGTCATCCACATAAAATTCCATGTTTCTTCCAATCTACTAACGAAATATCTTGTTCACTAATCTTGGATAGGTCACCTCAATATTTTTTAGCCCAAACAGTATGACTTTGTAACAGTACAGCCCTTGGTCAATGACGAATGCTATTTTCTACTAGTCAGGTGCATAAGGATCTAATTATAACCAGAGTATGCATCCATGAAAGTCAGAAGTTCATGCCCTGATGTGGCATCGACCAGCTGATCTAATCGTGGCAGGGGAAAACTGTCTTTCCGACAAGTCTTGTTTAGATCTATGAAGTTAATGCAGATTCACCACTTGCCGTTGGGTTTTCTAACCATCACCGCATTGACACCCAGTCAGGATAGTCTGACTCCCGAATGAAGCTAGTCATGAGGAGTTTATCAACTTCGGTCTTGATGGCAGCTTGCCTTTCCAAGGCAAATGATCTTTTCGTTTGAATAATTAGTTTGTGGCTCAGGTCCACATCAACCAGTGCACGATCACATCAGGGCTGATCCCAGGCATATCCGAGGTCTACCATGCAAACAAATCTTGATTCCTCCGAAAGATAGAGAAAAGTGATTCATTGAGCTTTTCGGGGAGACCAGAACCGATCTGCACCATTCTAGAGATGTCTTCATCAAACGGAATGACTGTTAATTCCTCTATGGACCGACCACGTGGAGCTTTGACTTTATCTCTAAAGTCTTCTACCTCAAGGGGCAAAGTTTCAGTTCGCTTTCCTTCCCTTATAAAATTTAGATAACAAGACCTAGAGATATGCTGGTCTCTCTTGACTTCACCAACCCCACTGTTGGTAGAAAACTTCATCTTCAAGTGGTAGGTAGATACAACCAATTTCAACTCATTGAGGGTGGGTCTATCGAGGATTACATTCTAAGAGGACGGTCACTTGACTACCAGGAAAGTAGTTTGTATTATGGTAGTCCGTGGAGCTACTTTTGTAGTAACTAAGAGAACCATACTGCCTTCAGCAAACACCGAAGCCTTTGAAAAACCATAAACCGAGGTTAAGATCGGCATCAACTAACTATCTTTGAATTGTATCTTCTAGAAGGCATCGTAGAACAAGATATCTATCAAGCTTCCATTATACACCAAGATGCGTTTAACATCGTGGTTGGCTATAAAGAGGGAAACTACCACGGTATCATCGTGTAGGGTCTGTACTCATTCAAAATTATCATCCTTGAAAGAGATTGTTTAGCTTGCCTTCTTTCGCTTGTGAGGTCCGCTGACGGAAGCTACGGACCTAGCGTAAGTTTTCCTATTCTGCCCAGAGTTGCCTCCGGTGGTTGGTCTGCCACATATCATTTTGATGACCCTAGTGACTGTATCTTCTTGGCTTCCCTGGTCAAGCTCCTTTCAAGTCGTATTAGGACTCCTTTTGGGAGCTTAACACTCTCGATCTTGGCCAGAATGACGTCCTGGACTCCTTCTGGATAGGTCGGGTGTTCCCCCTCACAGTGATCTCGTAAATTCCTTCAAGTACCCCCAATTAATGAGGGACTTAATTTACTACTTCAGAGTGTGGCACTCGTCCGTATCATGCCCATGGTTCCTATGGAATCAGCACCACTTGTTTTGATCTTCACCAAGGCGTTGTAGCTTTGAGGGCTATCGAATGAATTTTTCAGGACATTGGTCCTAGACGCATTGAGAGGAATGAATTTTTCAAAATGAGTGGTGGTCTTATATCTGCCCTCGTGCTGGGGTTTTTTGGTTGTCCCACCTTGATAATCACCAATGTCTTTCCTCTTCTTCTCTGTTTCACCTTTCTTTTCTCTTCGGAAAGCTTGATTATCCCTGGCTAGTATGTATTTCTCCACTCAGTCCAAGACCTCGTTCATGCCTTTAGGCGGTCGCCTGGTGAGCTTGGAGCTGAAGATTCTATATCTTAGTCCATTTTTGAATGCCAACATCTGTACGTTGGGATCGAGGTCAAAGATCTCCCATGCAACAGTGTTGAGCCTTGAGATATAGGCTTGATGCCTTTCCACTCGATGTTGAATGATGTTGATCAGACTTTCTGAGGTCTTTTTGGGTCCCTTACTGCCGAGGAATTGGGAAGCAAAGGCGTAACTAAGCTCCTTGAAGGTGCCGATGTTTCCTAGTTTCAACCAAGAATACCATGTGCTGGTAGCTTTTTCAAGTGTCAATGGAAAAGCTCGACATATTATAGGATCGGAATGCTGATATAGCATCATGGTGGTTTTATAATGTTGTAGGTGGTCCAAGGGGTCTGTCAAGCCTTCATAAGGCTTGATTTGTGGCATCCGAAAATTTGGCTAGAGTGGAGGTTTCAGAACTTCTTGCGTGAATAGTGGGTCCTAGATACTGAGTTTATCAAGGATGTTATGATTCTGGTCTTTAAGAGCTTCATTGATTCTCTCTTCCATCTCCTCTATCCATTTGTCCAGGTTGAGGTTGCTATTAGATAAGAAGCCTCCTCCAGATTTACTAGCACGAGGTGTTAAAGACTCCGCAACAGAACAACTGTCTACGGAGAGCTTGTCGTTAAGAAGGCTAGTTCGCCTAGGAGTGCCGTGAAAGGACATGGGTGAGGGCTGTGGACCTCTTCCTCGGACTTTAGTGGCCAGGTCCATTACTAAACGAGAGAGCTCTAGAAACTGTGCTTGAATCATTAGGATGGTGAGATGCGCTGAAATAACTCCTTTGAGATCTTCTGTAGGATCTATCTTTGCCTGACAGGGATGTTGCATTCTCGAAAGAGCTTGCAAGTCACGATATGGGGTCATGTGTTCAAACACAGCAGTGAACCTTGAGCCAGACTGCTGGCTGTGAGTATTATTTCGTGTATGTGCAGCACTGGTTCCGACGATTCCCTTGCGGGTATTTTTGGTCGTGTTTCTAGGTGACATGGAAACAGATGAGTTCTTAGATTTATTTGCTTCTACTGGTCAGCGAGAGATTGGTTTCCCACAGACGGCGCCAATTTGTTGATGCTTAAAATCTGCTGCTGAGCTGGAGATACGAAATTTCGAGGTCTGCACAGAAAGAAAACGATGAACTAAAGAGTCACCGGAGGAAGAGCGGGGTGGCACCTTCGAGGACTCTCCGATGCCTTTGTTAGTGAAACATTTTGAGAGAGAAATGAGAGTAATGGAAGTGGTAGCAGTTTTTATCGTGAGTGATTGAATTGTGAATGAAACGAGTGGATGATGAAATCTGCGTACCTTTGACCTTTTTATAGTGGTTTAGGAAATAAGTTTGTTACGTGCTCAAGACGACGCGATCCCTGAAATCCCGCTTTCTTTTTTATGAGTTTTGTTATGTGTTCAGAGACGACTCAATCCTTAAAATCTCACTTCCATTTTTACATGTGAGAAGTTTGTGAGCGATTACAGCTTCATCATTTGCTCTACTACGTGTCCATCATCATTGTAGCCACGCGTCATCAGGTCATTGGAGGGAGAGTTATCCACATGTCACTAGACTATTGGAGAGAGAATTATCTACTACATCACTACTTATTGTGGGCTCTTGCAGAGTACCGCAAAAGGGTTCAATTACCATCCTAAAGTGTGTGTGTGTGTGTGTCGAAAACTATAGAAGAAGTGGAATAACTCAAGTAGTTAATTCACTCTTTTTCCTCCATACACCTTTTTTCCCTTTATCATTGTCAATTCTTAAACAGTTGAAGTTATGTAGAGATTTCAATGAATGGTTCCATTATCCTATAATAAATAGGACATGCAAGACATTGATATTGCATCCTCAAAAAGTAAATGAAAGTTTCATGGAATTATTGTTCATATGTACTTAATTCATGTATATTAGTAAGGCCATACTTGTAATTGTACTCAAACCTTTACAGTATAAATACAATAGCAGCCATATCTTTGGATATCAATTTTAGGAATGAAAATAAGAGGAGAAAATTAAGAAAGAAAAGGAAAAGATTAGAAAAGAATTGAAAGGGAATACCACTTTTCGAGCAAGTGGAGAGCTTCAAAATCATTCAAAAGAATACCTCAAATAATTTCTTATTCAATTGATTTCAAATGTTATAACACCATTGCCTTTATATAGGCTACAAAATATTAATATAAGAATAACTAGCATGTAACTATAATCTAACTAACTAGTCACCCACTAGTAACCAACCATCAACTACTAACAATTAACAATTAGCTTTATTCAATTAACTAGTTCTCTAATACTAATTCTATTCTTAACTTTGTCTAACCCATCAAATGAATTTTGTTCTCAAGGTTCAAGTAATGATTTCATTCCAATAATCAATTTCAGTTGTTTTCTTGGGTTTCTTAGGGTTTGCGTACCTAGCTTGTGAAGAATGAGGTGGCTGCAATGGTGGGTTGGGTCGTGATGGGATTTGATAGGCAGCGGTGGTATGGGTTGCAATTTATGAGTGGTTGGGATCAATTTACTAGGGATAAATTGGATTGGTGAAAGGAGGATGTTGGAGTTGTCGGTTTTCGGGCTCTGTCGTGGGTGGTGTTGCTCAGAATAGGTTGTGTCGCCGGAGTGGACATGTGAGCTACAGAGTGCCCTGAGGGTTGAAACACAATGATGTCAATGTGGAGGTTTTGTTGGTAGGCGTCTTCTTGCGACAACATGAAACTTGCAGAAGTTGGTAGTGGTGCTGCAATGGCCAGAGTATGAATTTTCATCAAATCTGGTGTGTTCTTGGAGACTTCTTGCGTTATTCTTTGGCTGGCTGGATTGTGCTCTGTTGGTTTATCATGTTCTTCTGTTCGTTCTTGCACGTGAAAGGGTGTGAATTTCTCAATTGTTGTAGTGCTTGTGCCTCTGTTTCCTTCGCTCCAGCAACATTAGATGGCTGTTCTTTGGTGTATGTTGTCTTTGATATGTTCTTGGCAAAGTCATGTGCATCAGGAATAGTTTAGTGATGTAAATGTGTTGGCACTGGTGATTGCTTGGCTAAGAAAGAACTGAACTCATCTATTTGCTGTATCATTTTCTGAAGTTCTTGACGTAAAAATACCCGGAGCTCATCTAATTGTTGGGACCTTTGAGAGGTTCTTTAGCATGGACATTCAGTGCTCCATGATTGTGTTTTTTCAGCCATGTTTGTTTTTTTTAGTATATGATGAAGATGATGGAAAAAAAAAAAAAAAAAAAAAACTGATTCAAAAAGAGTAGAATTGAAGAATCGGTAGACGGAAGGACAAGAGGACAAGGAAAGCACCAACTTTAGGGTACCAATTTTAAGAATGAAAATAAGCAGAGAAAATTAAGAAGGAAAAAGAAAAGATTTGAAAAGAATTGAAAGGCAATACCACTTTTCGAGTAAGTGGAGGGCTCCAAAATCGTTCAAAAGAATGCCTCAAGTAACTTCTTATTCAATTGATTCCAAAAGCTATTACACCATTGACTTTATATAGGCTACAAAAGATTAATACAAAAATAACTAGCATATAACTATATTTTAACTAACTAACTAGTCAACCACTAGTAACCAACTACTAACAATTAACAATTGCTCTATTCAATTAACTAGTTCTCTAATAATAATTCTATTTGTAACACCCTATTAAAGCAAGCCAGTCAACTCATATTAAAGTTTACTTTTTCTAATCTTATAATTTTTAGTGTGTGCGCGATTCGATTCCAAATATTTTGTATAATCACAGGTTTATCAACAAAGCTGCACTTATAAAACTTTTTTTTTTATGAGAAAGCGATAGAAATTCATTGAACAAACCAAAAATACGCGTCTTGATGAACAAGAAAAGTTACTTGACCTAGGTTCTCTCTAACGGGCTAAATTATGAGCCACTACATTCGTTGATCATGGGGTATGTCCAAAATTTACTTGCATGAAATTACTCTCTCTAAAAACTCATTATTATACCCCCAATTCTGACAAAATCAGTGTATGGTCAATTGCATGCACTGATTAGGATTAATGAATCATTTTTTTATGAACCTGGCTTTTAAAGATTATTTTGTGCATCGAATTATCGATTCGTGTTTGGGGTGGTAAATGGGCGCCAGAGTCGGATCATGTTGTTTCAAGATTTTCCGTCCTTCGAGTTTCGAATCATTCGAATCATATGTTGCTCAAGTTTCAGGTCGCTTAATCACGTATTGTTCGGGTTATGAATAGCTCAGGTTTTGTGTCAGCTGGGTTTCGTGTCATGGAGATCTCTAATTGCTAATATCATTGTCACTCATATTAGTGTGCATGTTTGTTTGATCATAAATAAAAAAGAAACAATTAAATCTAATTAAATTAAAGAGAATTCATTAATATGCAAGAGTATACTCTAGCTCCCTTAATGCTTAGGCATATATAGAATGCGCATATGTGACTTTTCAATTGCATACCTAATCTCACTTTAATAGAGATCAATGGTCGTAGGTTTTTGGTTTCTAAAATTAAGTGGCGACTCATTAATTCTTTTGCGTTAATGCCTTTACGCTATTGGCACGTTCTTTGGATTGATCCTTTGAATATTTTTTTATGAAATTCCTTAGGAGTGTCCATTTTTTATTGACCCAGCAATAATTTGAGCGGCAAGATGAAGCCATAATTTGTACATCCACAGGTGAGGCACATTCAGTTACACTCGGTAGATGTAATCTTTGATATTCCTTTTGTTTTGTTACGCTCGGTAAACTAAAACTCAGTCTTAGGCTAACAATCGTTCGCTAGTATGCACAAAAAAATTAATTTATAACCTCATTTTATTTTAAATTTATTTGATTAAAGTTCATTTTAACCTCAAATTCATGTTCGTGGCCTTCCACCATTATAGACAATATGTGAGGTTTTTTTATGTGTGTAAATTTGTTGTATCACCACAAGGTTTACACTTATAGAAAAATTTTTAATCTATTAAAATATGTGATGTACATTAAATAAACAAATGATATATTTCTGTTGTGTCACCACAAGTGTTACATCACTAATTTACGGTTTAATTTAACTAAAGTGCATATGATTTGTTGTGTCACTATTCATGCGCACATTGCATGGGTTTTGTGCGCGCACTACAATGAGAAAAAATATAAAAACATTTTTAGCATCGAAAATACTATTTTCTGTTTTTAAATATAAAAAATTCATAAAATTATAAAACTTTAAATAAAGAAAATTTTGACATTAAATTTTTTGCACATGGAACTTTAAATAATTTTCAATAAGAAAAAAATAAGAACTTTTCGACATCAGTAATGTTATTTTTGTAGCATGAGAGAAATGTATTATTTTATGGGGAAAATATGAAAAAAAAAAAAATTAGCATCGAAATTACCATTTTTATCTTAAATACTAAAATTTCAAAAAATCATTATACATTAAATACTTTGAATTTTGATATTAAACTTTGCACACATACAAAGAAAAATATACTGTTCCATGATAAAAATATGAGAATTTTTTGAGATCTAGAATTTTTATTTATATTTTTTTGGCTATACGCACATTGGTTGGCCTGCCCGTGCGTGCAGTGCGGGTAAAGTGTGCGCCATTTGCATGTTGTGTCAACAGTGTGTACGCAATTTGCTCGCTAAAAACCTTCAGGTGACGTGCTATGTGTGCTGTCTGCACACTGGTTGGCTTATTTTTGCGCAAAAATGTGTGTGAAGCACACACTGGTTAGCCTACTCGTGCTCACTGCATGGATTGTGTGCACGCATTATAATGAGAAAAAATATGAAAACATTTTTAGCATTGGATGTACTAATTTCTATTTTTAAATATTAAAAATTTGATAACTTAAGCACTAAGAAAGGTATTAGTGAATCCAAAACTTTTTATAAATTTTCTATAAGAGGTGTCAGACATTATGGTGACATGTGCTAAGAACATTAGAAGAATTTATTTTATTGTTGATTAATTGCCATATCTCCTACGTGTTAGGATACTTTGGGTAGTCATCGTTCATTGATAGTCATTTTGTGATCTTTACAGTCATTATTTCATGAGCATGTTGAATATGTAGCAAGCTTTTATAGTCACGAGTGACACTTAGTAACATATCATGATTAATCAAATAGTGTGAATTTTGTTGTGAAACCTCGAATCTTTCAGTTATCACTTATATTCCAATTTAGTCATTTCATCATGCACTGTGCCAATTAAAATAATTATGGTATAAAATTACTATCAAACCCTTAGCATTAATTCTATGTCTTGATCTCAAGACTATAATTCTAATGGTCAAATTAGAAACTCATTTCTAATTCTCACATTGTTTTGGCCAATGAACTTCTTGAATTATATCTTACTAGATCACATAAGACATTCTTTCTTTTTTGCTTAACAGTGATAGATCCCTTATTGTACACACACATGCTTCCATATGAAACCTATTGTACTCAATTGTTACTAATTAATGATCCATAAATAGAATCATTTTAAATAGCATCAAAGTATAATAAATTAGATACAAGATAACCATTATATCTCAAGTCTAAAGATCACATGCACAATAATAACATTAGAACTATCTATTGACAGGCAAGTAAAAGTACATGGAGGTGTTCTTAATTCGAGTTATGTTCAGTGAACTCATTCTCCGATGAGCATCCACATACTTTTTAAGTGACTACCACACAAGTGACATTAAGATCAATCAACCTTCCAATGGAGCAAACATAACATGTACCGGTCTAATCCGATTATTAACATCTAAGTAGTATCCTACAAATACGAACATTTAAGAATAAAACTTTCAGGAAGAATAGGTCTTAGTTAAAGTCAATTTGATGAAGAAAAAAAAGCAATCTAAGATCCAAATACCCGTTCTTGTAATTTTAACATCTAAAAGCACTTTTGCAACTTATCAAATAAACACACCAATTAGTCTCACATCACTTTTAATAAAAAAAAAAATTACCAAACATTAAACATTTTCAACTCTACAACATTTCTAACCGCAGCTGTTTTAAAATTTTTGAATCTTTATCGTAGAAATAGAAGCTTGGTCAAATGGGTGTTTAGTAGACATGATGAATAGAGGATAAGATAATTTTTATCCTATCGGATAAAATCATATCCTCCTACATCTATATATCTTATCCTATCATCATCTTCATCCCATTCACCAAACCCACCCTAACTAGTTACTTTAATTGAACCGCCAGATTAACAATCAATCGTTTTTAGGGTCAAAGAACACAATAATATAACCGAACAAAACCCTTGTATTTTGCATTTAATCGTGATAATGAGAAATGGTCCTGCAGAAAATATAGAAACCAGACTGTTACTACACAATAAATTATTGGACCACGAACAATAATAGCAGTAAATCCATCAATTTTGAATGGTCCAAATCCATGGCTGGTGCACATGCATGTGCACCATGTGTGCATCTTACCCTAGGGATAGCAGCGTCGGTGCCGCAACTCCTCACGTCTGCCTGCCTTTCACGTGCATATGGACCATGCACATACATCTCTTTGAGGTCGTTGTTTATCATGCAAACATTTTGGGGACTTAATTTGTAACATCAATTATTTGTTTTTCTTGAAATTAAAACTAATACCCAATTACAGTTTTGTTTTTCTTCAAAACAATTTACAGTTTTGTCTTTGCTTAAGTTCCGTCTTTATTGGCGTTTTTGTTTATTGAGGCCTCAGTAGTTTTTTTGTATTTCAGGAGTCCTACTGATATATTATCTACTTTTGGTATTTATAAATACAGAAAGTTTGCTTTTCAAAAAAAAAAAAAAAAAAAACTAATACCCAATTCTCTTCTCTTTTGTTTCAGGTTATGATAATTTTGGAGTATATATTCACTTATGTGATATTCAAAGGGCCAAGAATATATTTTTAGAAGCAAATAACTTGATTTGATTACAACTTTTGTACTGAGATCCAAGAAAAATAAATTATGGACATAAGGGAGCAATTGCTCTAACACAAAATTTTAAGCTTGAGATAGATGGTATTGGGTTTGGTATTGATTATCATCGTTTAAGGACTTCTATGAATTTTTAATTTTGAAAATTAAAAAAAAAAAAAAAAAAAAAGGAAAAAGCAATTAACATATATATGATGATGTTGGTAGGAGAAGGTACAACTTGCTCCAACCCAAAAGAGAGGTCATATTATTATTGCGTTATCAAGAAACTTGGCTTCAGCATTAATAACTGAAAAAACTTTAGCTTTCATGTGACCCATGATGGTTGAAAGAGGAAAATAGTCGGTAGCATATGGAACTAAAGGGACTATAAGGATGGAATTATCGGATCTCATGGGCCAGACAATTATTAGTAGGCCAACCCTTCTGGTCCCTAACCAGGATTTTAGTAGAAGAAATTAGAAACGCCTTTTGATGTTGATACTTGCTACTCTCTCTCTCTCTCTCTCTCTGAGTTTTCTGTCTTTATGCTGAACCCAAATTAAGATTTGATTTGTATGTGCCCATCTACTCCATTCGGTCGCAATAAAACCCACCGACTACAAATCTTTAAACCCTAAGCAACAATATTATCAAGGGTTAGGAGTTTGGGACTCAATAAGGAGTCGAGCTTTGGTTTTCTTATTCTTAAAGAGAATTACGGTGTGTTTAGGAGTTTTAGGGGGAAATAAAAGGTATTTAAAAGAAAGAACGGATAAGAAAAGGTGAGTAAATGATCAAGGGTTAAAAGCTTTCACTTGTTTGAAAGTTTTATAAAGTAAACAACTTCATTTTTAATTAATACCCAGCAAATTCCCTAATTTGAGCTGTTAAAAAAATTTATGTATTGAGGGTTTTCTTATATAAATTCCCTAAAAATCTTTCTCCTCATGAAAAAAAAATCTCAAACAAAAATTTTATTTAACCCTTCCTTTTTCACTTAATTATCAAAAACTTCCTCCAAGACACACTGTTAAGAATTTGGGTTCAAGAGCTAGAGGGAGAGGGTGAGAGTTTTATCAAGTTTTTCCTTCTAAAACTTGTAATATATGGTTAATTAGTAGAGAATTAATGCGGTAGTTTCTATAGAGTCAGCATTGAAGGCCGAATCTGGTTAAAAATCTCGGTATCATATCTTCTTTAGAGTAGTTTTCTTTGTAATTGTTACTTGAATTATTGCTTTATGTTTTTTTTCGAAAATAGGAGCTAATTAATTTCCCAACATTTTGATAACAATAATAAATCTACCCAACTACTCTTTTGGCCAGAAACCGATGTTTTATTCAGATTCTATCAATTGATTGGTTAAATATTTTTTTCTCTTGGTTTTTTCCAGATGCATGGAGTATATTTTTTTCCTTCTCTTGGTTTTTCAAGAGGTATGCAGTATATATTATTTTGATATTGATAGTTGTATTATAAAAAAATAATTTAAGGGGCAATGATATTGTTAGAACACAAAATATTAAAGCAAGAGAAAGATTTTTTTTAAGTGTGATTGTAAAATTTGTCCATTTCTCTTAGGTTCTGTTTGTTTCAATGAAAAATGACAGTTTGAAAATTAAATACATGTAAAATAGTATTTTACTAAAGTTTGAATTCTATGAAAATCAATTTCATGTAAAATAAAATTTTACATTGGTGAGTGAAATGTTAAACAAAACAATTTTCGTCTTTTTTTAACGTAAATTGTTTTATAAGTGATTAGAAAATGGTTTTTTCCTCGTAAAAGAAACCATTATATTACTTTTCTAAAATTTCTCTCATATATTACATCACTATTTTTTTCATTTAATTTTTAAAAAAAAAATCATCATTTATTTTCAGACTTCAACCAAACTAAGTGAAAATTTATAATTCTACATGAAATTAGTTTTATGTTATAATACATTTTACATGAAAACAAACTAAACCTAATATTGAGCCTTGTTTTTTTCTTTGTTCTTCTCAAAACACACCATGAATTACCTCTAAAAAAGAAAAACAATTAAATCAAATCATCTTTCTTTTACTATTCCTCAAATTTTCCTTCCTCAACCTTCTCTCTGTGTACGTATATATGCCGCGGAAAAAGTACACATTCAATATTTTCTTAAAAGCATTTTTTGTTTTATGGGCACACAGAGTCTAGAATTGTGTCGCTTTTGGACTGTAACAGTTGTTACTGTAAGTTGGTAACAGCTTTGCGTATGGCATCAAGTTCATATAGCAGAACCTGGTAGAACTGGCCTTTAATACTAACATCGTCTTTGTAAAATTAGCCTTGTTTACGGGATTACTTGCTTTACAGGTGCAAGAAATTTTTCATTGACATCATTTTATAACAAAATCAGCTTTGATCTTAGCTATAACTAATAGTATATTTGTCCCCTTCTTCGAGATCATTTGTCAAACAAGACCAAAAGATTGAAGAAACGTGGCTGTGGTTTTTTCCCCTCTAAATATATACAAAAACAAAAGGCTGAAGAAAGAAAATTTGAAAAATAATAAAAGAAAAGAGATTTGGTTTAATTACCTGTCCGCCTGAGAGGTACTTAACAAAAGCTCAGTTAGAGAGAGACAATTTTGTACCATCATGCCTAAAAAGTCTTGCTCGCCTTAATATTTTGTACTATTAATAATAATGAAAATTAAAAAAGTAGTACTTATAATATTTAAACAACGTGACAAATTAATTTTTAATCATTCTTTTCTTCGTAATATCTAGTCATGCTCGAGATTTTATTTAGTGGAAATAATTGTGCCACAAAAAAATTATATTAATCAATGAAAATGGTTTATAGTCAATTCTTAAAATCAGTTTATGTTTTCGAATTAATATAAACTGATTTTTGATATATTGTAATTTCTTAAATCATTTTGTGTAAGATGTTTTGGTTACTTTTTTATTACAATAAACAAAAAAAATACCGTCCCAAACGGTAAAAACAAGGAGGTTCAAATATACATCATAAATTCTAGCAATGCAATATAATTGGGTTTTCATGTTGATCCGAAAGAATCATCTTTTCCGCTAAGTAATTCTGTTTGCTAAGTAAGAGGATATCAAATTACAAATTTTGTTTCGGTAGGACATGCATTTTTATTATTATGAAATTCATAAATGAAATAGTTAACCATGAGGTTATCATTATCATTTTTGTAGGGATAAATTTTTTTTAACATGAGATTGTTGGATCTCTAAGATCTCACTCACATGAAATATTCTAACAAATATTTAGGTATCAATATCTGTTACTAATACTTCGTTTTCATTCAAAAACATAGTCGATCTTAAATCTATATAGACCCCATCTAAGGCTCTAAGCATTGACACCGAACAAGATGTGGTGGAGAATGTATGGACTCTACCGGAATAATATTGGTGGTCCAATTTAATAATATTACATACAAAATAATGAAAAAGTGATCTTTGCAGAAGATGCAGATGAGAACCTGAGGGCCACTTGCTTCTTCCTGTGACCTATACATTGTCTAAAGGATTTTTTTTGCTTTCACTTTTCTTTTGAATCACTTTCTCTTTCGTTTTCCCGAAAACAAAATATATGTTGGTCCCAGCTAAAGGTCAGTTGAATGTTCTTCAAATCGTTTAGTATATTTAGTTAAAAGAGTAGGAAGAGTGACTATCGAAGGAGGAGAGAAAATGAATAAGAGATGACATTTTCTTTGCTTGTTCTAAGAGAGAGAGAGATATATATGTATTTTATACATCGAAATTGTCTTAAAAACTTAATAATACAAATAATTTGATAATAATTTTTGTGTACACATATAAAAATAAATGTGATCTACTCTAAGAAAAAATAAATTGATTTTTAATGTTGAAATTATTATTTTTTATTAAATATTGATAAATCACAAAAATAGCCCCCAAGTAAAAAATTGTTAGATTATTTCCAAATAGTTTGTAGAGTTTATTGGAACCCTTCTTTAATGTATTGAAACATCTCAAAGTGAAAAAAAAATAAGTATTATATTGATGAAAATGATAACATTGCAACTAATTGAAAATTTACGGACTTTTAGAGTCAGCTTCATAGTTTAAAGATTGAAGTCTAAAGAATAATAGTTCAACGACTTCTACAATTTACCCAAATAAACAACTAATTCAACAAAGGTGGAATTGATGGAAAATTTGAAACCATATTCTTCTATATATTAATCTCAAATTGAATGGAAATATAGTACTCCACCACCAATTTCAAAGCATGAAATGAAATGGTAACATCAACCTCCTCCCCCCTAAACTCTTAAAAATTTACCTAACTAGAGAAAAATGGCAATGTACAAGATATAGACTTTCATAAAATTTTCTCCCCCCTTAGCCCTGACAAACAAAATCCATAATCTAATTTTGTAACCTTACTTTCCCCTATAAAGGTTAGGAATTATCATATTTCCACATTTTTTTTCTTTCTTTTTTATCTCCTCAATTACTTGAATCTGTGCAACCATTGCATTAAAGATACCAAGGAAGTCCATTAGTTTCTTTGATCCTAATCATACTTCTCTTTCTCAAGCCATGATTGTGTAAGTGGCGCTCGAGTGAAGGTCGTGACATTGGTGGCCTCAGCTTTCCAACAATGCTCGATGTCTTCTGCGATCCTTTTCGCATCAATGGATGCGCCAAGCAGACCACTGTTTGTAAACCCTACAGCATACAATCCACATTCACCTTTCCATCCATTTGGGAATGGTTTCCGTGGCAATCCATCTTTCTTTGAAAACATATCAATCTCCTGAGGACAAAAATTCAAATATTCAAACTTTTTCTTTCGATCTAAATAAGTATATTGTTAATCAAATGAATAAAAGTGTTATCATCAATCGCGACTAACAATTCAAATGGGTGTGTTAAACACGTACACACACTTAGTCACGTTTCGCAGGTCTAGGTTCATATCTTTTTTTTTCTTTGATAAATTCATAGATTCATCTCTAACACGACTAACGGTAACTATCCGCACCAAATAAATTTCAAGAGTCAAAAAGATGAACATAATGATACCTTTAGCCACAATGGTACATTTCTTTTGTAGCCGGTAGCAAGTATGATAGCATCAAAATTTTCCACTCTTCCATTGACGAACTCCACAGCATGGTACATTAGTCTCTTTATCCCAGGGAAAACCTACATATATATGTTTCTTTTTCGAATCAATATTATAATGAACTTAGGTAACAAATCAATCCGTTTTATAATATAAACTAATTTAATTTATAGAACAATATTTGAAAATGAAAATTGCTGTTAAATAAAACCTTGATATTCCCAGTTCTGATCTTTGCAAGTGTGCCAACATCCAAAACAGGTGTCTTGCCAGACTTGCTCTTGAGTTCAAGAGGACCGAGGTAAGGGCGATGGAGACCAAGTTGAGCTGTATCTCCGAGCATGAAACGTGACATGACAAGTAAGAATCGATCCACTAGGCGCATTGGGAACAACTTGAGTAACCACATGGACAATCCAAAAGTTGATCTCCCTAGCATTTCTTGAGGCAAAACATGCACCTGCAACACAAAAAGAAAAAAGCCTTGTTAATTTTACTTTTCCTTTTAGTTCTAAAGAAGGGGTTGTTAATTAAAAAGCTAAATTTATAGGGAAAAAGAAAAAAAAAAGGTTTAAATTAAGATTGCGAGGATTAATGAACAGCCAAACATTAATACTCGTATCATTTATCCACACTTTATAATCTGCAAACAATAATTGTAATTCTTTCTAGAGAACAAAAATTATTCAGATCAGAAAGAACATGGACTGTAAAGTTATATAAAAATTTGATCTGCTTACCAATGTTGCGCATGCAAACAAGTCCCGATAAAATGAAAAGAAAAAAACCTACTAAAACTAATAGTGCACTCATATTTGGGTGCAAAAGCTGAAGTCAATAACATATAACGGTTACAAATTTACATAAGACTTAAAAGAAGAATCTTTGAAAGTTCTAAAACTACCTTCCGAAAAAAAAAAGAGAAAAGAAAAGAAGATACTCATATGTGAAGCTGGAGCCAAACAAGATGATTTTGGGATCTTTTCTTCTCTAATCAGGTGTGATTATCAATTGAGTTATGCACAAACTACAGTAGCTGATAAATTGAATTGATATATACGGAGAGTTTAAAAAATGCTCACCGAATCTCTAACCACGAGAGAGGGGTGAGCCTCATAGTTGCAGAGGTCTAAACAAACCTCCATGCCTGAATTTCCACAGCCAATGACCAAAACCCTCTTCTCGCGAAACAATTCACCAGTTTTGTAAGAGCTGGTGTGAACAATAGGCCCATGAAAATCATCCATTCCATCAATTTGCGGCACAAACTCCTCTGCATTCTCTCCTGTAGCGACAATTAGCCATCGACTAACATACTTAGTCTCCTCTTGTTTTGGCCCCAAAGCCCTAACCCGCCAAAACCAACATCGATAATCGAATTCTGCACTCACAACAGTCTTGTTGAAAACTGGTTCCAATCCAAAATGGTTAGTGTAGGCCTCCATGTAGGCCACAAACTGTTGCTTGGTTGGATAAGTTGGGAAATCTGCTGGGAATGACATGAGAGGTAGCTCACAGAATTTCTTTGGAAGATGAAGGCAGAGACGATCATACGTCTTGAGTTGCCACAAGGAAGCTATGCAATTATCCCTTTCAAGAATCAAGCTGGGGACTCCTCTTTCTTTAAGAGAAGCAGCTGTGGCTAAACCTGAAGGGCCAGCACCAACTATGAGAGGTCCAGGAACCCATATACACCTTGCTGTTGCTGCAGCCATGTTGATGTTGAGAGGATCATGGACACTTTTGCCCTCCACTTCTTTTAAGTAGTCCATCAGTAGCACAAGAAAACCAAAAAAAAAGAAGCAAACTTGTTAAGCTAATTCAAATCTTGGAGATTATTTCATGCAAATTAAAGAAGGAAACTGAGGATGACCCATTTATGAAATATGTGTGAGAATCACTTTTTGACACGAAATAGAACTGATGAAATTAATATCTAATCTTTCAGTACTCTCTTCTGTCTCTCTCTATGGTGATTTAGAATAGAGATTAGGATGACATTTGAGACATGGGCTTTATCTTATCAACAAAGAGAGATTTCGAAGAGAGATTATGGGAATTCCTGGATATGTGGAAATATGGATAATTGGATTGAGTAATTCTTATCTATCCAGTGAAACAAGAGTTTATTCTTTTCTTTTCTTTTTTTCTTTTTTTTTATCTTTTGGTTTTTGTTCAATGAAGGAGAAAATTATATTGAAGGAGCCAACTAAAAACACTAGGAGTCTCAATCTAAAAGAGAGTGAGAAATAGAGATATGATTGACGATAGAATTGAAACAGGGGTGAGTATATATGTGGGTTTGGTCAGTGGTATAATATGTAATTAGAGACGTTTTTGTATATATAATATGTAATAATTACCATTAACTAACAGCAACCTCCTCTTCACCCACCCATCAGTTTAGAAAGAAACCGAAAAGAAACCAATAAAAAAGAAAGAGAACAAGCATTCTAGTTACAAGGACAAGTAGCTACTCCTACAATTAAATCTATTGATGACACTAGCTATTCAATCAGCAGAGTAGACGGTTTGGGGGGTGTGGGGTGACATGTAAAATGGTCAACAAATTTTCAGGTTTGGATATTTTGGAGCTTGCTTTGCTTTGCTGGGCCCTACAAAAACTTTGGTTACCAATTTGATCATTGATTGACTGTTCCTTATAACCATCTGATTTGAAGGCTCTCTCCTCTAGACTACTCATGATGGCCCTTTTTGACCATCTACTCAAGAATTTCAAGATTGGGATGGTTTATGATAGAGAAGCAAAATGCCTACTCAATGGTATAAACAGATAAAGAGAAAAGGTCTCATTCAGTTTATCATGTAAATACACACACAAAAAAAAAGATGTGTCACGATAACAGTATGTGAATTTGTTAATGAATTTCAATAAAGCCAAGCAGTAATTTATTTATTTTTTATAATTGGATTGGAGAATTCATATTTAAAATTTACTTTTAAAGAGAAAATATATGATTATGGTTGAGCTACCTCACCATAAGATGACAAATAATTTATTAAGGGTGCATTTGATAGAACGGGATGATAAAATGTCTCATTTTACTCGATTAAGTTCTTATATATGATAGATCTTTCTATTGGTCCAATTGAAGATGAAATGATCAAAGCAACCTAGGGATTCAAATTTTTCTTAAACAAACAAAAAGGTATTTTTCGTGATTCAATCAAGGTGTGAATTTAATTTTTCTAACTCTCAAAGATTTTGACAATGCTGAATCAACTGCTAATCAGAAAAGTGCAACATCGATACCGTTAGAAAGAACTCATCGAGATCTACAGAATGGAACCCGATTTTATCACCTTCTGTCGCATTCACACTACAAGAAAAAGGGCTATCATCAACAGACATAATTCGCCGATGATAACCTATTTCCCGACGGTGATGATGGTGATAACCTCCTCGGTAATAATATGTTTCTAAAACCAACACTTTTACTAACTAGTGATCCAAAATGGATCTCATTTGTTCTCACGAGTCACGTTCGACTTTACAGACATGTTGGTACCCCTTACTCGTCCATTTCACGAGTATTTAACATTTTTGGTCTAAAAACCTCTAAGTATTAAACTTTATTAGCTTAAAAGACACACTTTTCCTAACTAACGATCCAAAATGGATCCCGTTTGTTCCCATGAGTCACGTTCGACTCCATGAACGTGCCTGTACCCCCGGCTCATCCATTACACGAGTATGTTACATTTTTTGTCCTGAAAACCGCTAAATGTTGAATTTTATTAGCTTAAAACCCACATTTTTTATAACCAACGATCTAAAATGGAACTCGTTTGTTTTCACGAGTCACGTTCAACTCCACGGACATGTAGGTACCACTGGCTTATCCATTACACGAGTATTTTACATTTATTTGCCTAAAAACCGCTAAGTGTTAAACTTTTATTTAATTTAAAATAGTGTCTTTACAGCGGGTGGTGCAAGTGGAGCTACCTCATCCGATGACACCCCAAAACGATGCATCATTTGTTGCATGTGCTACTCTACATGCTGGACACATGACTGCAATTCTTCCTTTTTTTTGCCTTTCTTGCTCCAGCTCTTGTTGGATCACTCTCACATCAGAGAACGGTCGAAAGCGTGTTAAGGTTTATCTGGACAACGAACTCCTTCCTGGAGAGCTGTTAGAAAGCATACGACCATCAAACATCTCACCAAAGCCATAGATAGTCCTTTCTTAACCATACTAGAAGCCTTCACCCATTCCTCGGGATTGATCTCATTTTATGATGATGAATTAAGAATCTTTATTTTCCAAAGAATATTAATCATAAAAAACAATCTATGAGAAACATTGGTGCCTAGTAATTTTTCTCATAAGTAAAAAGTAGATTATACATACAGCGGTATCTCGTGCCCTTTGATCAACATATTCATCCATCTCTAGGCTCTTATGAGTCTTATTAAATTCCTCAATAGCAGTAGCCGGTCTGTCTAGCTTCTAAGACTACACATTATAATTTGTCAATAAAAATTAATTTAACCCAATGAAACCTTGAATATTTATTCAAAAAATAAAGATAACTCATACCTCATGCAGAAACATAACAAGATATTAATTATTAAAAATATACAAGTCAAACATTTTGAATAAATTTAACTATCTAGCAATTCAAATTCACACATACATACACACACACACACACACACACACACACACACACATATATATATATATATATAAGTGTAGAGAAATAAGGAAACTATACCAACGACTCCGCATGAGCATCCCTACTAACGGATCCTACAACATGATGGACACGCCAATCATCTCCTGATCGCTCGTTCTTAGATGCCTCTTTGGATCAGTGAGTCCAAACATATCCTACCCACATCTACATCAAAGTATTCCAATGATCCCATCGGATGTTGTGGCCTTTATTCCCATCTTCTTCACCCGCCCACCCGATCCACGTTGCTTTGTTTGGGCCCCTCACTTTTGCACATCGGTCACGCAACTCATTCATCTAATCGGAATGGCGGGTAGCAACACCCGTGTCATTGACTCGTCTCACAACTTCTAGTACCTTTGGAGTCGCAAACATATACCACTCCTGAAAAACAACCCAAAGATGATTACTAGTCAATTATTTAAATATACATGTATATACATATGTATATGTATATATGTATATACATGTACATATGCATATGTACATGTATCATTCATCTAATCGGAATGGCGGGTAGCAACACTCGTGTCATTGCCTCGTCTCACAACTTCTAGTACCTTTGGAGTTGCAAACATATACCACTCCTGAAAAACAACCAAAAGATGATTACTAGTCAATTATTTAAATATATATGTATATACATATGTATATGTATATATGTATATACATGTACATATATGTACATGTATATGCATATATACATATATATATATATATTTATATACACATAAATATATGAGTTTGTGTACATACATATATATATATACATATATATATATATGTATGTATGTATGTATGTATGTATACATACATGTATGTATGTATGTATATATATACATATTATAAAACAAGTATAATATAAAGAGAGAAAACACTTTAATGTAGACAAAGATTAGGGATATTACCTTTCAAATGGATACATCCATCGATATTGCACAGGGCCACCGACTTTAGCTTTGTAAGCTAAATAGATTGAAAAATGCTCCATCAAATTGAATAATACCAGGGGAAATATATTTTCATGGGATGAAAACAATGTTCTTCTCAAGAAACTCCATATACTCAAGACACACTTCAATTACGCATAAGTCCCTAAAGAATATATTAAAGTTTGTCATAGCATCCCACACAAGGTCAGGCAAAAAGTCATGAAACACTACCGGAATTAATCTTTTTTATAAATACATGGCTCGTGAATCTTCAACCTATAGAACTTTCACTCTTTCAATTTAACACACTGAGCTACGAACTTCAACTTTGAAATCCATTCCCACACCTCCTTTATTTGATACTTGGTTAACGTATAGGTTGCTTTAGGTTTAAATTTAGGTTTCCCATTAACTTCAACAACTCCAACTAGGGACACATACAAAATTTCTCTATGTTTAAACAAACGTTAGCATTATCTTTCATTTTGCCTTTGATATCTATAACAGTATTGAAGACATTATCAAACACATTTTTCTCAATATGTATGACATCCAAATTTCGAGAATCAAATTTGTTGACCAGTATAGTAATTCCCAAAATATACTTTTTTCTGTTCAGTTATGATCCTTCCCAAATCTAAGGATTTCTTGTTTTCTACTATTGGTACCGAATGTTATTTGATGAAAAGAAAAAACTCTAGCTTGAACATCTTCCCCAGACAATTGTGGTGGCGATGGACCAGTACTATCAAATCTATTATTTATGAAACCTTGCTTCTGCCTTCGGAAAGCATTATCTTCTGGGAGGAACTGATAGTGACAGTCAAACCAATAGTTTTTATAACCATGTGGCAGTCAAAATGATTTGATAAGCTCCATACTGTAAGGACAAAACAAAAGACCGTGAGTGTTCCACCCAAAAACATACCATATTTAGAAAATTCATTGATCGTCCATAGAATGCAACTTTTATATTAAAATTTTGTTTCTTGGCTGCATCATAAGTAGGAACTATCTGTCCACAACACTTTCAACTCGTCGATTAATGGTCGTAAATAGACATTCAGATTCTTACCAGGGTTATGTGTGTCGGGAATTACATATTATGCTCTTTCATGCACATACCAAGAGGTAAATTATAAGTAGTGACAAATACATGCCAACAAGAGAATGGGGACACTGAATGACCAAACAGAGTAAACCCATCAGTTGAAAGTCACTGCTTAACATTGTGTGGTTCGTAGGAAAACTTTAAGTGAGTATCATCAAAATGTTTTAACACCTCACCAATTCTCGGGTGGAAGACCATGTTTGGTTTACTACATTTACCCTATGTGTGCCATTTTATGTTGTAACGACTCATCCCATGTTGGCCACCCCCGAGACGGTGTTGTCACATTTTGAAAATCTCAGCACGACACATATATACAACAATAAAAATAACACAAATAGAAATTTTTACATCAATCCTCAACCCTCAACAAGGGAGATACATCATTCTGATCTTGACTTAAAAATTATATACAACGTAAAATACATGAATATTTATAAATAAATTTTTATTTTATTTTTTCATTAGTCTGAGGATGTTGACACGTACGTGACTTACAGAAAAAAATGATTTTGTCTGACTCTCAACCCACTAGACTATTTGTCTTGCATGCTACCTGAAATCATTGTACAATGAGGGATGAGCTTCACAAGCTCAGTAAAATAAATTTAGTAGAAGTACTCAATCTGTATAAATAGTCTTTCAATATTAAATCAATTATATTTTGCATAACTTGATAATAGCATTCTACTATCACTACACATATCATAAGTCTTATTCTCTATCAATCTCTTCTTCTTATTTATTGGTTCACCTCAAGACCATCAATTATCTCATAATTACCTCGCAGTGAGGTTCACATCATAAACTTTACCATTTAGATAGTTCTTATCACCATAATTGTCTCTCTATGAGACTCATCTGTCTATAAATAAATTCACAATAACACACCACACATCAGCATTTCAATAATGCAAGCAATAATTAAAACAGATGCAATACAATTATTATTATGGGAACATCTTCCCACATGTCGATATGTTTTTATTATCTTAGACCGGCCCCCTCCCGGTTATTTTATTTACAGCTTATCCCGACTATCACGAATTTATTTTCAGCATATATCGGCTATCACAGTGTCCCTTTTATTTTCAGTCTATATCTACTGTCACGGTTTTTCAATTAGACCGGTCCCTTCCGAATTCTTTTCTTTTATTTAATGTTTATGCATATAAACAATGATATGAAATATGCAAAAGAATAAACTTGAATTCAAATATTTAAATTGGCTATCCTGATTTTTCTCAAATTATATAAAAATTTCGACTAAATTCCTCTCATCCCAAATCACATCAAATCATCCATCAAAACTTGTCAAGATCCACTAAATTTCATCTCCTCAAAATTTGTATCAAAACATCAACCATAACTCATCAAAGATTTCACTTATCTCTTTTATTATTAAATCAACTTATCATTCCAAAAATATTATTTCTCTCCTAATAATTTTCTACATGTCCAAAATTCATATCATACCTATCAATCAAATTTTTATCTACCACCAAAGCATAAGTTAATAATTTATTTAATATTATCACTAGATAATTTTATTTTTTTAATTAGATTACTTAAAGTAAATCTAACTCACCACGTAGCACTTAGAGCTACCCGTGGATCACCTCCTTATCTTTCCTGTTCTTCTCCGAAATTTCTCCCGGTTGCTGATTGTTAACACTTAACATAATATTTGTATTAAATTTCTAATTATTTCTTCAATTCTTCATAAACCACACCCTTTGAAAATTTTCACTTTGACTTTTGGAAATTTCATGTACATTAAAAATTCAAAAATAAACATTACACTATTACCTTCTGTTTTTTTGATAGCTTCTCATGATTCTCTATGAAATTTCACAATAAACCCCTTCAAAATTTTGCCCTTTCAATATTTCTTTGAGTCCCCAAGTGTTTAAGGAAATAGATAAATTTAAAGGAAACTAAATGAAATTCAGTTAAACGTAAATTAACGTTTACATTATATATATATATATATATATATATATATATATATATATATATATATATATATATATAAGAGTAAAAAATTGTAACTTTGCAACTTAACAGAAACTGAAACTCTCAGCATATTACAAAGCCTCCACGTTTCAAAAACATTGAGGATATGCATGGTTCTTTTAAACAAATTTGGCAGCAAGTGACACTTGCTGCCACGCTTTGGCTTTTTTTTAACCTTTTTTTAAAAAAAAATTATTTTCTTCTTTTATTTTCTGGACATCCAGTTTTTTCTTTTTTAGAAAAAATATTTTTTCCTCTTTTTTTTCTTTTCTTTTCTTTTTATGCTAGACACGTCCAGATTTTTTCTTTCTTTTTTTTAAAAGAATTATTTTATTCAATACTAAATCCTTTGCATAAATATATTATTTTAATTTCATGTCATATTTATTAAATTACTTTTTTTTACCCTTACTTTACGATTATGGGTATTACACATATGTCCGACAATATTTTTTGACATATAAAGCCTTTGAAGTCTTAGTGCCAACGGAAGGAAACGCAACACCTTTTGTGGTATGTCTTTCTGCTTCTTATTACCATTTTTCCTAGGTTTAAATAGAGGATGGCCACACATGTCACACACTTTCTTGTCTTTATTTTCCTTGTATACAATCACTCGGGCATGAACGTATCTTCTCATACCCAAGTCCTATCTCCTTCACCATCCTCTTAGACTTAAATTTTTTTCCCGGCAACTTCTCATCCTCTGGAACCATACTGATAAGAGCCATTAAATGCATTATATTCGTACTTATTTGTTAGCACTTTAGGGTTGATTTAGGTCTTAATTGCATTTTTTATTCATTAACAACTCTAAAGTGGTATTTTTGGAGCATTAATTTATTTCGGTGCATTTTTCAGGTATCTTGAGTTAAAGGATATGAAAAAGCTATCATCATTTTGAAACACAAAGTTCCATTGAACACTCAAGCAAAAGAATGATCGCGGAAGAGCCAAGATGAAGAGAAACTAAGGAAGGAGTTTTCACTAAGTTGCTGCAGTTGGCATACAAATCAACCATCTTCACAAATTAAACTGTATCGATGTAGAAAGAACCAGGAAGTGTGCCATATATGGTTAGAAAGATATGGAAGTATAATTTCTGGAGGATTTTACGGTTCGTTAAAATCATTTCTCTAGAGGAAGTTATGGCGATTTTAGCGGACAGAGGTCAGACTTTCTGAATCAGCGCGCGCACAGCCTTATGCACTCCGAGTTAGACCCTAATTAGGTCTTTAATGACTTGTTCAAACCCTAAAACACCCCTAGACCTTGTGTACTATAAATATACCACTTAGGGTTTGTAATTAGACATTGAAAAATCTGGAGAACTCAAGAGAGCAGCAACTTTCCTTCCATTGTGCAACCATGAGCCCCATGGCTAACTAATCTCCAAGCAAGGAGAAGGGATGAATCCCTAGGTGTAGTTGTTTCTATTTCCCTTATTTGATTCAGTTGTAATGGAGCTTTAACGTTCAAATATTGTTATGATTTACTTTTATTCTAATTATAAAGATTTCATCTAATCCGGTGATTGTATCTTTTTCCTTGATATAGATTTAGTCATGCTTTCTTTATGTCAAGATTATTTGGGTATGATTGAGTCTGGTAGATCTAGCCTTTAGGTTTGTCCATTACTGCAATATTGTCATCAAAGATATATTGTCGTTTCTTGATAAACTTAAAGGATAGATCATATGTGCATGAATTGAAAATAAAGAATATTTCATAACAATCAAATTAGGGTTTATACATGTGCTTTAATTGAATATTTCCCGATTGCCTGTTTGGGATGTGAAACTTGCAATCGAGATAAAAAAAACAACTGAATCAAGTTAGGATTAGGGCAACAAACCTAGGGAGGATTCCCGGATCCTTGTTGCTCTCCTATTATATTTCACAATCTACTTTACACAATTGTCTTACTATCAAATTCAGATTCTATATTTAATTTGATCATATCGTCTCATATTAAAGTTTACATCTTTCTTTATAGTTAATTTGTCTCCCTGTGGAATCGACACCCCAAAGCTGTACTACAACACCGCGTTACTGTTTTGGGCGTAATCAAATTTTGGCGCCGTTGCCGGGGAGACGCACTTACAAACAAGGAAGATTGTCAACTTTGAGACAAAACGGTAATATCGTTCCTTTCTTGAAGTCTTGATTTTCTGATTTTTTTATTTTATTTTATTTTATTTTGTTTGTTCTTTGCTTTTTGTTTTGATTTTTTTTAATTAATTAATTAATTTATTTTCTTTCTGTTTTATTTATTTCCCCTAACATGGCCGAAAATCACAATGAAATTGTTGCTATGACACTTAAAGACTACTTGCACCCTAGCCGAACAGCCATCCAATCTTGTATCATGTTCCCCCCTAATGTTCAACAACCTGATTTTAAGCCGGGCATGATCCAATTGCTACCAACCTTCCATGGGTTTGAGAATGAAAACCCCTATGTCCACATTAGGGAATTTGAGGAAGTAGTAGCAACTTTTTGCAGTAAGGTTGATATGATAGACACCGTTAAACTTAGGTTTTTTCCTTTTTCACTTAAGGAAAAAGCCAAGGCTTGGCTATACTCATTAAGGCCTAGGTCCATAGGTAGTTGGGATGAGATGACACGAGTTTTCTTCCAAAAACACTTCCCAACCCATAAGACCAATAACCTCAAGAGACAAATCTCAAACTTTGCACAAAAAGAGAGCGAAACCTTATATCAAGTTTGGGAACGTTTCAAGGACCTGTTGAATTCTTGTCCACACCATGGGTATGAGAGTTGGCAGGTAGTTAGCTATTTCTATGATGGACTCCTAAGTAGGGAAAGGCAGTTCATAGAAATGATGTGCAATGGAGATTTTCTTCAAAAAGATCCCGACCAAGCCATAGATTTCCTAGATGACCTATCAGAAAAATCCTACACTTGGACAGGACCAAATGCCATGGAAAGCACTAGGAGAAATCAACCCGCTGGGATTTATCAACTTAAGGAAGAGGATAACCTTAAAGCCCGTTTAGAGGCCCTAACTAAGGAAATTGAAGCCTTAAAAACTAGAAATGCTAGGGCTCTTGAACCGGTTGCTAGGGTAGATTCCTATGAGCCTTGTTTCATGTATAATGGGGTGGATCATTTACCTAAGGATTGTTCAATTTATTTTGAGATGAAGGAAGAGTGTAATGCTGTAGGTATACCCTTTGGGAAACCACATTCACCCTACTCTAACACCTACAACCCCGGTTGGAAAAATCACCCAAATTTTAATTGGAAACCCGATACACAACCTCCTGCCCACTCAAGTACCCAATGGCAACCGGAAGCAACTTCATATAATGCACCTCAACAATCTTTACCTTTGGAAGATATGTTTAAGTCATTTATGCAGGTGCATGCCAAGAATATGGAAGATCAAGGCAAAATAAATCAACAGCTGTTAGAGGAGCAACAAGGGATCAAAGTGGAACAAAAGGAGATAAAGAGCCAACTCACTAAGTTGACTAGTTTCTTGGCGATTCAAAAGCAAGGACAGTTTCCTTCGCAAGCACAACAGAATTTGAAGGAGGTGAATGTTATTGAGACACTAAGTGGTAAGTCATTACACATCCCAGCAACAAAAAAATCAGAGGATGTGAATGAAACCCACCAAGCATACATGATTGACTCATTCATGGAAAAGGTCCAGCACCTTAATTCATTGGAGTCCACCTTCATCCATGGCTTCACAAAAGCACATATCGAGCCAGAATTTGTGGATGTTACTGATGACATCCTTGAGGCCTCTCAAAAGCATACAAGCACCAAATTTGGCAATGAAGCAGTGGCTGGTGCATTCAACCTATGTTTGTCTAGGAGGGAATAAAAGTGTCTGGCTGAAGACATAAAACTTAGCGCTCATGGGAGGCAACCCACAACATTTCCTTTTATTTTTACTATTTTTCATATTTCTTTTTCATATTTATTATTATTATTTTGCTGTTTTCTAGTATTAACTTAGTATTTCTTTTTCAAGGAAAATATACGAAGCAGTTCAAATGGTGGAGCACAATTTTCAGCTTCTGTGCACCTTTGGCTACAAAGGGAGTTTCTTTTACTCTTTCTTTAACATTGAGGTCAATGCAATTTTTAAGTTGGGGGTGGAAGAAACACATCTCTTTGTTTCCATATTCTTTATTTCCATACATTTTTTCCTTTGAACTGCTTGGTGTCATTTTCTTTTTTTTTTTGTTTATTTTTAACATGCTTTGTGTTTGCCCTAGAGTTAATTCACATGTCAATGATATGAACTTAATTGAAATAACATATAGCATGTAGAAGAAGTTAAATTCTATTTCAGTTTGAGAATAATTTAAGTGTCAATCTTGATTTGGTTTGAGACTCTAGTTTGTGGTAAGATTGAATGATTAGTCTAAAACATCTAGAAAAGTTTTATGTGCGATTGATTGTGAATATTTTTTCGGTCTCAACAAGCTCTAGAACTTATTTGATAATTACTTGAGGCGAATTCCTAGAATGCACACTATTGAGGATATGATATAGGCCATTTTTGAATAATTTGAGCCTTTCAAACCTTCCCTTACAATATATATATCACTAGTCACCTATTTGAGCCATTTTTCTTGAAAAATAATTTGAGCCTTGTTTCTTTCAAAAACCCATTTACTTACCCTTATGAACCTAGAAATATTTTATCCTTACCCTTCTTTTAAAAGAACTTAGTTGTACACATTGTTGAGAAGCACTTAAGAGGAGTAAGGATGGAAATATGAAAAATCATAACCTAAGTATATTAAAGAAGATAAGTTGGGGGTTGTGGAAAAGAAAAAAAAAAGGAGATGAATGAGTATCTGCCAAAAACAGAAAAAGAAGAGAAGTATGGCAAAGAAAGAAGAAAAAGAAAAGAAAAAGTGGTGACTTGTCAAGAGATATGCTTTTATAAATTTTTTTTGAAAGAGTTGAGCATTGAAGTAAAGTTATCTAGTGCTTGAAAGTGGTTGTGTTTAAAGCTAAGAGATTAAGTTCTTTTACTTGCAAATCCTTCCCATTTTTCCTTAACCTTTACCTTGGCCTAACATTACAAGCCTATTAAAGACCTATTGATCCAATGAAGTATGATTTTTTTTCTACAATAGTGGAGAATGATTTGAAAAATAAGCCTATGGAGCTTGTTAATGTGATTGATGTCACACAATTTGTTATGTTTTTAGAGGCCAAGACTTGTATTCATGAATGTTGTGCATAAAATCATCCGGGTGTTCGGACTAATGAATTGTGGTAAGATGGATGTTAAGAGTCAATAACGATTTTAAGATTGATGTTTGGATTACTTTTGGACTTAGGTGAAATTTAATGATTCTATGTGCCGTATGTTATATACAATTTTTGAGACAAAAAGTGAATTACTCTTGGTTCAACGCTAGCATTGCTTTACGTTGTTTTTAACTCCTACCATAGAATTCATCTCTTGTTTTCGCTTGAATTGCTAGGGACTAGCAATAAGCTAGTTGGGGGTTGTGATAAGAGCCATTAAATGCATTATATTCGTACTTATTTGTTAGCACTTTAGGGTTGATTTATGTCTTAATTGCATTTTTTATTCATTAACAACTCTAAAGTGGTATTTTTGGAGCATTAATTTATTTCGGTGCATTTTTCAGGTATCTTGAGTTAAAGGATATGAAAAAGCTATCATCATTTTGAAACACAAAATTCCATTGAACACTCAAGCAAAAGAATGATCGCGGAAGAGCCAAGATGAAGAGAAACTAAGGAAGGAGTTTTCACTAAGTTGCTGCAGTTGGCATACAAATCAACCATCTTCACAAATTAAACTGTATCGATGTAGAAAGAACCAGGAAGTGTGCCACATATGGAAGTATAATTTCTGGAGGATTTTACGGTTCGTTAAAATCATTTCTCTAGAGGAAGTTATGGCGATTTTAGCGGACAGAGGTCAGACTTTCTGAATCAGCGCGCGCACAGCCTTATGCACTCCGAGTTAGACCCTAATTAGGTCTTTAATGACTTGTTCAAACCCTAAAACACCCCTAGACCTTGTGTACTATAAATATACCACTTAGGGTTTGTAATTAGACATTGAAAAATCTGGAGAACTCAAGAGAGCAGCAACTTTCCTTCCATTGTGCAACCATGAGCCCCATGGCTAACTAATCTCCAAGCAATGAGAAGGGATGAATCCCTAGGTGTAGTTGTTTCTATTTCCCTTATTTGATTCAGTTGTAATGGAGCTTTAACGTTCAAATATTGTTATGATTTACTTTTATTCTAATTATAAAGATTTCATCTAATCCGGTGATTGTATCTTTTTCCTTGATATAGATTTAGTCATGCTTTCTTTATGTCAAGATTATTTGGGTATGATTGAGTCCGGTAGATCTAGCCTTTAGGTTTGTCCATTACTGCAATATTGTCATCAAAGATATATTGTCGTTTCTTGATAAACTTAAAGGATAGATCATATGTGCATGAATTGAAAATAAAGAATATTTCATAACAATCAAATTAGGGTTTATACATGTGCTTTAATTGAATATTTCCCGATTGCCTGTTTGGGATGTGAAACTTGCAATCGTTGGGATGTGAAACTTGCAATCGAGATAAAAAAACAACTGAATCAAGTTAGGATTAGGGCAACAAACCTAGGGAGGATTCCCGGATCCTTGTTGCTCTCCTATTATATTTCACAATCTACTTTACACAATTGTCTTACTATCAAATTCAGATTCTATATTTAATTTGATCATATCGTCTCATATTAAAGTTTACATCTTTCTTTATAGTTAATTTGTCTCCCTGTGGAATCGACACCCCAAAGCTGTACTACAACACCGCGTTACTGTTTTGGGCGTAATCACGTACTCTTAATTATTTATATTATTCTAATCGAAACAGTTCTTAGACATGTCAAAATCTAATTCACAATTCAATAGTTACAAGACCATCGATAACTAAGTGTGCTTCTTACAACCCACCAATAATGGCACATTAGTATCTTTCAATATATCATATAACTTCGCACCACAAGGATTAGGATCCTCTTCGGGATCCCAATTAAACTTTGGGCCAGTAAAATCCATTAGTGTCTCCTCTATCCGATTTGTTTTTCCGAAACTTTCCTCCATATGGTGAGCTGAATTCATCGAAGGTTCTCCTCTAAAATAACTCTTGCCATGGCATCTTATAATTATGAGTAAAAACCTTTCTTATATAGGTGCTCGATAATCTTATCTAAGTTTTAAAACTTAGAATTCTGATATAGATAACAAGAATACCAAGTAGTTCAATTATACACAAATGGTGGATTCCCATATGCAAAGTTAAGAAAAACCTCGACATTATCCATAAATTACATTAATATTGCATGATCTACAACTCGACGATCCATTAACTTTGGTACTGACATCGTTCCATATTGAAGTAATTGACCTAACATTTTCATCTTTCAATTTTGAAAACCTTAAAACTCTAAAAATTTATTGACTTACATTTTCATATTTTGAATCCTAAAAATTCAAATGCTTGCATCCATAAGATTTTAGATTAACTTATATTTATTATCCTGAATTTTAATGTAAAAACATTAAAAATAAATATAAAATAAATAAATAAACATAATTCAGAAAAGTGAGAGAGAGAATGACTTACCAATCGAGCGGATGGAAGCAGACTGGCGAGGTAGTGGCAATAGAGAAAGAAAGAGGAGAAGGAATGAGAAAAGAGACAAAGGAAGGTGAGAGATAAATGTGAAGGAAAGAGAAAGAAATAAGAGAGAGAAATATATGAAAGGTGATGGAAAGATGAGAGAGAAAGATCAAAGAGTGAAATAGATTTAAGAGAGAGGTGCTGCAAAAGGAAAAATCGAGGAAATGGGGAACAATGTTGCATGTTAAAGATTTAATCCCTATCATTGGTGGACACGTGTCCGTTTGTGATAGAGATTAAATCTCCTGGTGTAACTTCACACTACCCTTGTTATATAAACCTAAAAAGAACTTATCACCAAGGGATAGTATTTCCATGAATGGTAATTGCTTTATTTTTAAAAATTATCACCTAGGAAAATACTTTCTTTTGGTGATAAGTTTTAAAAAAAAAACAAATACAAAATTAAATTAAAAAATGATTTTTAATTGATTTTAAATAAATTATTATCATCAAAGGAAACATTTCCCTCGGTGATAAAATTTTATTTTTAAAAAATAAATATATAATTTTCTCTAAAATAAAAATAATAACAACTACGAGAAAATAATATCGCCTATGGTATATTTCATCAGTGATATTACTTTCCCTAATCACCGAGGGACACATGTCCCTCGGTGATAGGTTGTCGTAGAAAACCAATATCACTAAAGGATATGTGTCCTTTGTTGATAGTGTGTCAGTGATTAGAGTTTTTCTTGTAGTGCAACCGTCCTCACATGCCGCTAGCCACCCTACTGCTAATTGAGGGGGATCGGTTTTTTAGATTTGCTCTTTTATGACTATTATTGACAAAAACATGAATCATACCACGGAGACAAAATTAGGTGAGGAAGCAAATCGTTCCAACTAACACCTACCAATGTCCCCATGTGCCATCTGTCCTCGTGTGGGGGAACCCCTCTGTGAACAAAATCAATTGAATTTTTTAATTTCTTAAAAATGTGATTTTGCAAAAATACCCCCACTTTGTTGGCTTAGGAAAAGGGTATTTGGGTTTAAAACAATTGTTTCAATCCTAACTCTTGATTTAAAATTTAAATGACTTGGACAACAATCTCACCATAAAATAAACCCAAATAGAGATGAGTTAAATCCCACCATACCCCCAAAGCAAAAATATTTTATTCTATTATGACCTGGTAAGACATCACATCCTCCTCATCATCTTGTCCACCATATATAATCATATGATAAAAATCATTTTATATTCTCCTCTCTTCCTTTTCATCAAATTGGAATATATAATAGGATCTCAAAATATATTGTAATTTACTCTAACAAAGAATATCCAAATTCTTTCAAATTGAAAAGATTCTTATCTAGACTTGATTCATGAGATCGTTTAACCATCATATAAAAAGAAAAAAAAATATCATTTCCTCTCGATGCATCTAGCTGTGGAGCGTACTTTTAATCAAAAATAAATTTATGGCCCAAGTCTAAAGAAAAAATTTTTATCGAATCGAGATGATTTGGAGAAAGTTGATAATTAGGATATCAAAATTATTACTTTACTGCCCTACGACCTAAACCCTACTTCTACTCTCATTTTCTCTCTGTAATTCCTATTAAATAGTCAAACAAAGGGAAGCTCTACTATCCTCTCCCTCATATATCCTCTATTTCTAATCGTGTAAGTTTTGAAGATAACTCTAAAGGATCGTTGATCATGACAGGGAATTGATTTGGTGAGATAGAGCTCACAACCAATGATCTAGATCATTTTCTATTAGTTACTCTAATCACTATTAAAAGGGGTTTAAAATATCATAATCAGGTTCGAAACCTAATACTCTAATCTCTCTCAGTGCAGTTTAATCATAAACTTATATACTAAGTTGGACGTCAGAATGTCTCCTAAGAGATAGACTTCAGACCCTCACTTAATGTCTTCAAGCTATCTTAGTAGGTATACTGGAACTTAGAGCAAAGAGAAAAGAAGCAAAAAGTAAGGTCTTAATTAGTAAATATATTCAAACCCAGTCCCAATTCTAGTAGGAGCCCGGCCTCTCTAACCCAATTACTCAAATAACCAACTCGGGCTCAACTGAGATTCATTAGGTAAATAGGATTATTTCGATCAATTGAGATTGATTATTTTTAAATGGTAACTTTGGAAGTTTTCTTTTCCTTACTTATAAATATGAAGTTAATTTTATAGAATCAGGTGTAGCAATGATCTGAATCTTCTTTTAATCATATTAAATAGATATTTTGTCCAATCAAATTATAGGGAACATGTTATGTCATGAAAAATAACTTATTGTGAATGATTAAATTACTTGATCTAGTAAGCAAGTTAGAAATTCTTACCATTGTCTAGTACAAATATGTGATTAAGGTAAGTCGAAAATTAATGGCAAGTTATGAGCTTGATGTGTGTCAAAATCTAGATAGGCACAAGTATTACCAAGGATTGGTACAGACTAGAAAGTCAACAATATACCCACTCCTTGATAGATTAATCTGTCCAGTATTGACATTTTCTATTTCAAAAATGAGTTCAGAAAGAGAATTTTCAGCAATGAAAATTATCAATACTCGATTTCGTAGGAAGATAGACAATGATTTCCTTAGAGATTGCATGCTTCTATATGTTGAGAAGAAAATTGTAACTTAGTTTTCTACTAATGAGATTATAGATGATTTTTCTTCTATGAGGTGACGCAGAGTTCAGTTTAGATAGAAGGTATTATATATAATAATATTTTTTAATTTTATATTTTTTTAATAAAAATAGATATTATTATTAAAGTTTTATTGATTATATACATTCTATTTCCTAGTTTTGTGTTGTAAATAAAGTATTGCTCCTTAATTGTCAAGTTAGATTTTCCATTGAAGCTTACTTACTCTTGATCAAGAAGTAGTCACCATTTACAGCATCTCTGTTGGTATAAGTTTTATCATTTCATTACCTTCCAGCAATATCTGTACAACTTTTAATACTTCTCTAACGCATATTGTCTTAGCTATCACGTGTTCTAGTTTGTATGAAGCACGTATTTTATTGAAAGTATATATAAAACTAATATTAATTAGTAAAACTTTTATATACTTTACGGACTTATAGTAATTACTGAGCAACTAAAAAAATATTCCCGATCGAATGCTCATATAATCAGTAATATATTTCAGTCTTACCTCAAAAAAGATTCTTGACTCCACTGCTAACCACTTTAACACTCTTCTCCTCTCCTTAATTCCTATTATACAGTCAAAACAAAGAAAGGACCTACTTCCCCCTCCTTCACATATCCTCTATTTCAAGCAGTGTTAAAGTTTTGATGATAGTTCTATTATTCTTTAAATTAACTGTCGTAAGACTCAAGGAAGCTCGAGTTTATTGAAACAGTTTCTTTAATGTTGTGCAAGTGAAAGTTAATGAATTCTTATCAAAGATTCCACTTTATAAAATTATGAAGCAAGCTAGAAAGTTAAAGTTTTCTCATGATAGTGACTTGTCGAAATTCTAGAATTCCGCAATCATTTACGGGTCTTCAAAAGTTGATTGCAGTATATAGTGGGGTAGTAAATGTTAATCAAAGTACACTATTTGAAGCCTAAAGTCCCTATTTGCTCGTCACACAGCCCACTATCTTGTCCTTTTGGGGCAGGGATGAATCAGCTGCCAAGTGTACCATCTACTTTGCATTCTTGTTTCGGATATAAAATAAAAGGATCGAATAATGAAATTTTTAAATTTATAATAATAAAATTAATGATCATAATTTACTTTTTAAGATGCATTTATCATGATTTTATATTTACTAAAAAATCAATATATTTTAATAAATTTTAAAATATGATTTAAATTTTACTTTTTCATATAAAATTTGATAAATTTTTAATTTTTGTTGAAATATATGTTAAATGATACATTAAAATAATTTTTTTATTAAAATTTTATATAATTAATTTATTATATAAATTTTATTTAATTGTAAAATTTGATTTCAAATTTTAATTTTAAAAATATTATTTTTTTTAAAAAAAAACTCCACAAATTTTACTAAAAAAAACATCATAAGAATTTTGTTCAAATCAAAAGGGTAACCAGCAGTATCTAACTTATTGCAGGACAATTTCTGTCAAAAACTATCATGAGGCACGTGCTCATAAAAGAAGTGTTTTATAATATTTTTTTTTATTTTCTATCCTATGCATACTATTAACAAAAGTTAAAACCTTAGTTTGATATTCAATCTTTCAAATATCTCATAAACTTCTATTTAAATATATAAATTAAATATTTAAATAAAATTATATATGTAACTCAATTAACTCTAATTCTTTATATTTTTCTTTCATATTTTTCTCTCTCAGTATCTTACTCAAACTTAACTTCTCTACTCTCATTATCTCTCTTATCTTCATCTTTTTTTCGGTTGTTATTATTTCTTTTTATTGATTCTAATCGGATTGTTCTTCTTTTGGGTTTTTTGACGGATTCAAAAACTAAAACCCAAGAACTTCTCTCAAATTGCATGACCTTGCAGGGTCAACATCCAGCTGCCTCCAGCACCTATGTTTTAATTTTCGGTGGGTTTCTTCATGGTTTAAAATCTAGAGCTTCAAACCTTATATCTCAATCAATTCTTAATGGAATTCGACGAGACTTCAACCATTGGTTTCCTTACAATATAAGGATTCAAAACATGTAGGTTTTATTGCTGGAAAAAACGTTGAAGTTCGACGGGCCATGGAAAACTTGTGAGGAGAGATAAATTTGATGCTTCGGGCCACACGAAGGTTGTTCTTCTTGGTTTATCATCAAAAGTCGTCTAGGGTCAGGGGATCGAGACAAGCATATAGCTCTAATACTAATGAAGGATTTTGTATTATCGCATATAATCAGATAATCTAAATTACTTGCATACCTTTAGAGATGATTACATGTAATGACCACACAGTGGAATACTACGACCCTCGCTCACTCCACACATTTCTAGCACGTCAAGTATTCAGTCATGAACCTTTGTTACAGTCACGATTGCTCCATCACTTCTCCTACACTTCACTCATGGTAGTGCGGTGTTACAACCTCCTAAAGCAAATCACCCACGTGTATCCAAGGCACAAACGTCATAGACTAGCGGTTCCTTTGATGGAGAGAATATAACATTTAGGTTTTCCATCCTTGTTTTGTAGCCCTGTAATAATACACACACATATACCCCAATTAAGTTAGTAAACTCTAATGGACTATAAATATTGGGTATAATATGGATGCAATTATTGGGATGAGTATGCATCCAATAAGCACATCTCGAATCCAATGTTTAACACTTTTCTTTCTTGGAAGAATTTACATAACTTTTTTATTAAAATAATAATAGTTAAATCATATGGAAATGAAAACATCACTCTAGCTAACATAAGAAAATGTGTAACACTTGTGATCACATAGCTTTTGTGTTAATGAAAAGACAAATTATAAGCTTCATTTGCTAGTTCAAAGATGGTTCTACAAATTACGTGTTCAAATATTCATTTAACTTTTCTATGAAAGAATTTTCCTAAGAAACACACGAGTTCATTATATTATTTGTTTAGCACTTTCGTTAAGCATCAAATAAGACGAGAGAATCTACCTGGGTCCTGGGCACCACGTTTTCCACTCATTTGGAACCCCTCTCAGGAAGCTTAAAGTTAAAGAAGGTTATTAACTTTTAATCACTTACAAATTCAAAGTTTGATTAGACAGTCGTGGGAATGTCACTTTCTCTAGTTTATAAGTACCTTACTATTTAAAGCATTATTTTTAAGATCCTTCATTCGACTGACCCTTCTCTATGAAATTTCATTAAAAAAATTGAAGGCATTATCTTGTTTTTTTTGTAAGAGAAGAAAATATGACTTTGATTAAGATTTCTTTTACCACTAAAGCCAGTTGGTCAGTGATTTCTCCGCCCGCATGCTCTTTTAATCCGCTGTCCATATTTGAGTTTCCCATTAATACGTTTGATTGTGTGGGATCTGACTTTGATTCAGCTTGCTTTAAGAAAGCACTGTAGTCTTTCTATTTATGTCTTTCTTGTCAGACTCTCAGTGGGTATGGAGTTGATCACCTTTTTCCGTATCCTTATGTCTTTTTGTTTAAAAAGTAAGGACTCCTGTTGAAACCAAGAAATATAAGCATGTTTGCCATCCACACCAGAATAGACAAAGTTTTTCGAAAAAACCTGTTAGTGGAGGAAGACCTCTTAGAATGAGAGACATAGAGCTAAAGATAGCATAAAAGGAACTTTTGTATATAATCCTACATAATCTCAAATGTTATCAGTTTTGGTACGTAAACCAAATGATACAATGCAAACAAAAAATCTAAGATTCATGGAGATATAGAACAGCATATAAGTTATCATGTTCGCATATACACTATTTGAGTCTATAACGATTATTCTAATAAATACATATCCGATTTGACCTATGGACAAATATGCAAGCATATGTTTCCTGTTTGTTTGAGTAATAGCAATGAGATTCCTCAATATCATGCTAAGAATAGTTAGGAATTCCATAAAAATATGCCATTTGTTTAATGAGAAATAAAATGGAATATCGAAAATTTATGTGGCTGAAGCTAAAGCAGCTACTTTCAAAGTAACAAAAAGAAAATAAACAATTGAAATGGAAGAGTCAGAGTCGAAAAGAGCATTCCTCACTTTTTTCTCTCATTCAAAGTCGTACAAAATGAAACATTGTTTTTCAAATTATGTTAGAAATATGCCAAGTGTTGAGAAAAATAATAAGAAATATGAAGATAAAAAATAAAAAATATTTTTTACAACAAAAGGCACATTAAAATTTTTATTATTATTATTATCACTTTGATAAAGATTTCGCCACTGCATAAAGTTGAACCTGAGAAATGACACTGGACAGTAAAGAGTGAGGAGAAGAACTAAAGATACATTGGGCCTCGTTGTAGGGATTTCAAAGAAAGGGCCTATTAGACAAGACCCAAAGAAATGGAAAGCTTTCAGAAATCACAATTTGTTAAAACATTGTGAAAACAGGGCCACAAACAGAAGAACTTAATTAGAAGGAAATAGTTGCTTAATGGATCATATTCCAGCAGTATTCATTGCAGCTGGACCAATGAGCCAGTGGTCCACAATATGGTACTCTTACCAAATCTAATGGATTCCTATTTTAAGGATCCCTTTGGTACAACTTGTGAAATCTTTCCAAAGTCATCAGGCAAAAAGTGATTCATGGAGAAAAGAAAGAACGACTTTGGACAGAACTATCTTGTCTCTTTTTTTTTATGGTTCAATCAAGTTCAAGGTGCTTTTGGTCTTAGAAAACAGTCTCATTCTATTTCATTTTCTCATAAAATTGAAAATGGGAGTGAACTTTTGAGATTGAAAGGGGGAGAATGAAAAAGGATGAGGAAAAGAACAGGAGAAAAGAACTTGGCTATTCATTGCAATACTTGAAGAAGCTCTTGCTGCTGAAATAGATAGTTGTATTCATTCAATGGTAAATTCCTTTACTCAACAATAGCGCGGGAGATATCTGTTAATCCCTAAGCTTTTGCCTTTCTTTAATGTTTTTGCTCACATATACATCTCTACCATAAGCATTGTTATAATCTTAATCAAAAGAATATTTTAAAGTGTAAAGAATGCTTATTTTGAAGGGGAGCTTTTGCTCTTTATTTCCTCAAGCTTTACATCTTTGTACGAAGCATAATGTTTATCATTGAGTATCCTATTTGTTTTGATGATAGCAGTACTTTTATGTGCTTCTAATGATTTCATTTAGTGTTTCACGCATTATTTAACCCTTGATCATTAGAAGAACCATAAAAGATGAAGAAGTCTTGATCATTCTTGAAGCAAGCCACATGCACAATTAAAGCATCAAGAAAAGGAGGTTAAGAGAATTCATCAAATCTTATCCTTGGAAGAAAAGCTCAATGGCCTATCTAAAACTTCAAAAGAAGGAAGAGGACGTTGAAGATCGTTGAGGAATCTCTTAATCAAATCAATTAGAAGATCAAAAGTTTCAAGGGTAAAGGAAAAAGATCCACCAAAGAAAACCAACCATGAAGCATCTCAAGAATTGAAGATTTTGGCTTCATCAAAGTTGAGTCCAGAGAATCGTAGGACTTTTTGTAATTGGTAAAAGAAGTTTAATTTATTTTCTTGCTGAAGTTAGGATATATATATATATATATATATACTCTACCAAAATATAAAACAAACTGTTCTTCATGAGTCGACGTCTTTAAATAGTAGTTTCTAGTCATTTCATGACATAGCTGAGATCAACTTTTCTGTTGTAAAAAAAATTGTAAAGCAAAACATGCAATACACATGAAATTTAAGTATAAAGTAGTCCCCACCGCATCCTATAATTTAAGGAGTCCAAATTTATGTGCAAAAAAATATACTCTAAGCTTTACTTTACAATTTTTACTGTAGAGGGGTCGATCCTTGACATAGCTACGTCGACATGTTGCTTTTGTCTAAAAATCTGAAAAATCAAAGAGAGTCAACATGATCACTCATGGACGTCGGCTTCTGGCTTCCAACTCCTAAAAGGATCTTTGTACCCTATACCTTGAGAGAAAAGTGTTTTCTTTTATAGAAACTTAGAGGTTAAGGGAAAACAAATTGTAAAGATTTTGAGTGAGCCTATAAAACCTCATCAATGGTTTAGAGTTAGTCCAAAATACTTTAGGATAAGTTTGGTGTGAGCCTTTGAAAACATTGATTTCGTTATTAGCTTGTTAGTACAATAGATCGAAGGAGAACAAGAAAAACCCTTACATATTGCAATCGAGGAGATTATAGTAGAACCTTCGATAATGGCTCGGAGAGAAGTGAGCGTAGGGTTAAGTATGATCTTTATGTTTTCAAACCACTATGCATCCACAGCCTTTGTTTTCTCACTCTTTGAACATTTTAAATTCTTGCACATTACTGATTTACTTCCATATCTATATTGTGTGATATAATTAAGAGTAAATTCCATTTTACGTCCATCATGTTTGGGTTTAGTTTCATTTTATGTCCTTCGGGTTTCAAGTGTCTCAATTGAAGGACTCACTTTTAACATTGTCTTAATTTATGTCCTTAACCAACTAAACATTAATTAAATAGAGTTTTTTAACCACACCAGATCCTAAGTGGCAACTAAGGGCTTAAAGGCGGGAAAATTGGTGCTAGCAGTATCACGTGCACTCACATGATTACTAATTGAAACTAAGCCTTTCAAAAGGCTTTTAGATTAGTTCTCCCTAAATCAAAAATTAGGGCTCTTCACTTCTTCCTCTCATTTCAAAATTTGAACAAATCCTTAGCAAAATCAATATTTCCTTTTAGTTTACACTTTTTGTCATTCGTCTAATATGGATGACAATCAGAATCTTAGAGAAGCTAAAGAACAGAATCAAGGTCAAGTTTTTTGTTCGCGATTTTGTCACGTATTTGTGATAATACTCAGCTAATATTTGGTTTGTCATATGTTGAGTTTTCATATGCTTATTTGTTGAATCAAATTTGGTGTTCAACGTCAATTTTCTCCAACCTTTCCTCTTAATACAACGATTGCAATGACAAATTTGACTTTAATCCTTCTGTTGTGAGTTTTAAATTACTCGCAAGCGCACGAGTCGTTTGCAGTATAGCATTGTGCAAGTGCGAGGTCGAATCCACAGGGAATTGCATTGTGAAAGTATATTTTCAATCTAAACTAACTCTATCTTAACCTAGTTCCGAATTTCAGATGATAATTTGCAAAAGAAATTAAAATTAAACTAAATTGATTTTTAAAAACTAATAATTAAAACACTAAGGTTTCTAAATCCACCCCACCGAAGTTAAGCATATATGTTCTAAAAATATAGCCTATCAAAACATTCAATGAATCCAACTATAAGGCAAAAAACAAAGAATATCCCAACTAAACCAAAAACATCCAATGTGTCCGCTCTCAACAAATCACAAAGGAAATCCAATTTAATCGAAAAGTATTCAATGTATCCATCAGATGAAACATAAGGAATATCCAACAGACAATTTAAACTCAATCAATTATAAGATTAACTCAAATAATTGACAGAACATTTATACTAAAAATTGTCAGATTTGTACAAGCAAATCTGAACTACTACGCCAAACAACGGCGGGGCTTCATCTTCAACCTTAGCTGAAGAGTCTAGCCACTCATAACTATGAAACTACAATTCATAATAAAAGTGCTAAACATTTAAACTAAAATAACTAAATGTAAAGAAATAAATAAATAACTTTACATGGGATAAATTGCACTCGCTGACGGGCGGCGCTTCCCCTCGTGGTGACAAAGCCTTCGAGATCCACCAGAATGCTAGCGGACATCCACCGGTAAACATCAAAGTGGCTCAGGAATTGTACATTAAAGATGAAGTGAAGAAGGGCTTATATAGGGAAATATCACAAGTACAATATGCTTCCATTCCGATGTGGGATACTGTAGATTCCAGTTTTTGCTCTTTGACCTTTGTCTACTAAAACTGCCATAACTTTCTCTAGAAAAATCATTTTATTGATCTGTAAAATTCCCCAAAAAATAGACATCTGGATCTTTTCAAGCACATATGGCTGATCTTCTGGTTCTTCCTAAATCAATACAGTTTAATCCTCAAAAATAGCTGATTTGCAAGAGCAATTCTGGCAATTTAGTGAAACTTCTTTCCAAGCTTGTAAACCTGTAAAACAACGAAAACAACTCAAAGTAACAAATTCCTAAGCTAACAAATGTAAATTAAAGGGCCAAAATATGCAATATTTGGCACTCATCAAATACCCCCAAACTTACAATTTGCTAGTCCCTTAGCAAAACAAAATAATAAAAAAAAAAACTAAATGAAAAACAAAGAACATAAAGATAAGTTCATCACTCATGGTATCCAAAAATTTAAGGAGCACACATCACCATGATATTCATTCATGAGCAAGCTTAAAAAGATAAACCCATCTTCGCAATGAATAGAAAAGTTAAAATCTAATTACTTACAAAAGGCAGGTTAAGGCATCACAAGTCTGACACTGTGTAAAGTGAATTAGCATATAGAAATAAAGCTTCCAAGTGACTCCAATGTGTAAGGTCTCCATGTCTCAAGATTCACCGAATTTCCCATTAAAATGAACGAAAAAGGCATAGTTTTTTTTTTTATAAGGCACGGCTATGTCTAGTTCCCTTAAGCTTTCTAATTGACCTATGTAGCGAGTGTTGAGTCAATGACTCTCAAACCAGATGGTTTTAGGGCATTAGGTGTAAAGACACCCCTAAGGACTTACTAACTCGAGTCAAAAAGGCTACGAAATTAAACCGGCCTTAATACTACCAAGCAAAATTCCACCTTTTGACGTGAACACTCACTGCTTACTAAAGCAAGAGGTCCAGTTACTCAGCGGAAAGTTTATTTATGATAATAATTTTTTTTATTTTTTTATGCTTTTCTATGCCCAAGAGTTCATCTAACAAGTCATCCAGTTTCGATTAAGATAAGGAAAAATACATATTAAAATCGCATGTCATACCTCACATAATTTGTGCTAATGTGCTCGTGTTAGATTATGTCAAACATGTGAATTATCAAATGCCTAAGGTAAGTAACTAAATTTTAAAATTTATCACCAGATTATGTGTTCAAAATGTTAAGCTCACCAATGACATCATATCACAGAAATTGTTTAGATCAACCAAAATTTCACGATAACATGAGCATGCATTTATCTCTACGACGAAAAGACAACAAATTAGGACAAAGTGTGTGATGTGTCTCCCATACCCTCAAACTTAAATTACACATTGATCCCAATATGTGACTAATATGGAACGAGCTGACCTGAGATATGGAGAACTAGCTGGACTGGTATGGCTCATAGCATACCCCCAAACTTGAACTGAAGTACGCATTGTCCCTGAAAAATAAAAACTGGAAAACAAAAAATACTGGAAACAAACATTAATCATAAAAATGCAAAATAATAACTAAACAGAAAAGATAAGCTGTGGGATGCCTCCCATGAGTGCTAAGTTTAAAGTCTTCAGCCAGACTCTCCCTAGAATACTACACTCAATCTGAGTAACTAGAATCTTCCAACAATATCGTCTCAATGTCCGGACTCCTCAACTCTAAGAATGGTTTTAGCCTCTGTCCATTTACCTTGAAAGTATTACCATTCTTAGGATCCTCAATCTCGATGGCCCCATAAGGAAAAACTGATCGAATAATGAATGGGCCTGACCATCGGGATTTGAGCTTGCCTGGAAAAAGATGCAGGCGCGAATTGTAAAGAATAACTTTCTGACCCAGCTCAAAAGCTCGTCTCAAAATGTTTTGGTCATGAGCCTTCTTCATTTGTGCTTTGTATGATCGGGCACACTCATATGCATCATTCCGCAGCTCCTCAAATTCATTAAGTTGGAGCTTCTGTTGTGAGCCAGCCTTGAAAAGATTGAAATTCAGTTGCTTGATAGCCCAATACGCACGATGCTCCAATTCAACTGGAAGGTGACATGCCTTTCCGTACACAATGCGATAGGGAGACATGCCAATTGACGTCTTGAAGGCTGTCCAATATGCCCACAGTGCATCAGTTAATCGCAGAGACCAATCCTTTCTATTAGGGTTCACAGTCTTTTCCAAAATTTGTTTGATCTCGCGATTTGAAATTTCCACTTGACCACTCGTCTGTGGGTGATACAGGGTGGCAACTTTGTGCGTGATGAAATACTTCTTCATCAACTGCTCAAAGATCTTGTTGCAAAAGTGCTTACCTCCATCACTTATGATTGCTCGAGGCGTACCAAAACGAGCAAAAATAGTGTCTTTCAATAACTGGACCACAACTCTGTGGTCATTGGTCTTGCATGCAACGGCCTCCACCCATTTGGAAAGATAGTCCACAACAACTAGAATGTATAAATAGCCAAAGGAGTTTGAGAACGGTCCCATGAAATCAATGCCCCACACATCAAAAATCTCAACAATCAGAATAGGGTTGAGGGGCATCATATTTCTCCTAGAAAGACTCCCTAGCTTTTGGCAACGCTCACAAGATACACAGTAGGTGTGAGAGTCCCGGAACAGGGTAGGCCAATAAAATCCACACTACAAAATCTTCGCAGCAGTCTTTTTAGCACTAAAATGGCCTCCACATGCATGATCATGACAAAAGGCGATGACATTAGATTGGTCATGCTCAGGAATACACCGTCTAATGATCTGATCAGGACAATACTTGAACAGGTAAGGATCGTCCCAGAAAAAGTGTTTTACCATGGCCAAAAATTTTGATTTATCTTGCCTCCCCCAATGCAAGGGCATGTGTCCGGTGACAAGATAGTTTACTATGTCAGCAAACCATGGTGCAGGACTGTGAGCAATGTGCATCAATTGCTCATCAGGAAAGGTCTCAGAAATGGGAGTGGCGGCCTCAATGAATTCCATAATCAATCTAGACAAATGGTCCGCCACCACATTTTCCGAACCTTTCTTATCCCGAATCTCAATGTTGAACTTTTGAAGTAGCAAGATCTATCGGATAAGACGAGATTTAGCATCTTTTTTTGAGAAAAGATACTTCAATGCAGCATGGTCCGAGTAGATAATGACTTTAGATCTTAACAAGTAGGATTTGAACTTGTCTAATGCAAAAATGACTGTAAACAACTCATTCTCAGTGGTAGAGTAATTGAGTTGTGCGTCGTTTAGAGTTCGACTTGCATAATAGATAGCATGGGGAAGTTTATCAACACGCTGCCCCAAAACAACTCCAACAGCATAGTCTGATGCGTCACACATTATCTCAAAAGGCACACCCCAGTTGGGTGGCTGAATAATGGGTGTGGACGTCATAATCTTCTTCAGATCCCCAAATGCTTTCTTACAATCCTCATCAAATAGAAATGGGGCATCTTTCAGCAACAACTTGCACAAGAGCCTAGCGATCTTGCTGAAATTCTGGATAAATCGCCTATAGAAACCTGCATTGCCCAGAAAAGATCGAACCTCTTTCACCGTACGTGGGGGTGGAAGGTTGGAAATCAAATCCACCTTTGCTTTGTCGACCTCAATCCCTCGATGAGATACGATATGCCCCAGTACAATTCCTTGCTTGACCATAAAATGGCACTTCTCCCAATTAAGCACCAGGTTCTTCTCCTTGCACCGTACTAAAACTAAAGAGAGACGGTGCAGGCACTCCTCAAATGTTGAACCGAAGACAGAGAAGTCGTCCATGAAAGTCTCCAAGAACCGCTTTACCATGTCAGAGAATATACTGACCATGCACCGCTGAAAAGTGACGGGTGCATTGCATAACCCAAAGGGCATGCAACAGTAGGTGAAAGTCCCAAGAGGATAGGTAAATGTCGTCTTCTCCTGATCTTTGGGATCTACGGGGACCTGGTTATATCCAGAATAACCATCCAAAAAGCAATAATACTCGTGCCCAGCCAAACACTCCACCATCTGATCAATAAATGGAAGTGAAAAGTGATCCTTCCTTGTGGCAACGTTCAGCTTACAGTAGTCTATACATACTCTCCACCCAGACTACACACGAGTTGACACCAACTCATCGTCCTTATTCTTTACTACCGTTAATCCAGCTCGCTTGGGCACGATATGAATAGAGCTCACCCACTTGCTATTAGAGATGGGATAAATGATCCCTGCATCTAACAGCTTAATAACCTCTGCCCTCACAACTTCTTGCATAGCAGGGTTGAGCCTTCTTTGTGACTCCCTCGATGGCTTAGCATCTTCCTCCAAATGTATCTTGTGCATCACTACCGAGGGGCTGATTCCCTTAATATCCTGAATGGTCTAGCCGATAGATTCCTTGTGCTCTCTTAAAACATCTAATAATTTATCCTCTTGAGCCTCACCCAAATCTGAAGCTATTATCACAGGCAAACAATCTGTTGAACCCAGGAACTTATATTTAAGATTATCCGGTAAAGGCTTAAGTTTCTTCTTTTGAGGTTCTAGTGCTACCGTCTCCTCCTCTTCATTGCTTTCTTGAGGATCAGACTCCAAAATGGCATTTACTTCCTCGAGTAACTTATCTAAGCCCAATTCTTCTCCAAAGTGAGCAAAGCATGCCTCAATAGGATCCGCAATGCTTGATTCATTCACAGTATCCTCAAGAATCTCCTCTATCAAACATACATCTCTCACTTCATCATATTCCAGTGGTTGCCTAGTGATATCAAAAATGTTCAACTTCACTGTCATATTTCTGAAGGAGATCTTCATCATCCCTGTCCTACAGTTGATTAGGGCGTTAGCCGTGGCTAAGAATGGTCGCCCTAGAATCACCGGTATTTGAATCCCTACATTCTGAACCGGCTCTGTGTCAAGTACAATAAAATACACAGGGAAATAGAACTTATCCACTTTTATCAAAACGTCCTCAACTATCCCCCGTGGTCTTTTCACTGACTTGTCAGCCAATTGAAGCGTCGTGGATGTGGGCTTCAATTCTCCTAACCCCAACTGCACATAGACTGAGTAGAGTAGAAGATTCACACTCGCCCCTAGATCCAAAAGGGCCCTCTCAATATGGCCGACTCCTATCGTGCAAGAAATAGTAGGACACCCCGAGTCCTTATACTTGATGGGTAGCTTGCACTGCAGGATTGAGCTGACCTGCTCGGTCAAAAATGTCTTCTTTAGGACATTCGTCCTCCTCTTGATAGTGACCAAGTCCTTTAAAAACTTGGCATATAATGGCACTTGATGGATGGCATCCAAAAATGGGATATTGATTTGGACTTGCTTGAATACCTCCAGGATTTCTTCATATTTCCCTCCTTTCTTCGGCACCTGTAGTATCTCGGGGTAAGGTGCTTTAGGTACAAATGACCTAGGAGGGTCCTTCTCAGTAGGTGTGGCTATAGATGGCTCAGCATCTATCTTCTCTGTGTTGTCACTCCCTTGCCCTTGCTGCATAGCAGGGCTCTCTTCCACTCAATTGTCCACTTGTCTCCCAGACCTCAGTGTGACAATCGACTATACTTGTTCCTCCCTGTGCGTAGGAGTTGATGAACTCTCAACCATAAATTGTCTTTTCGGGTTGGGCACGGGTTGACTAGGGAACTTTCTTTTCTCTCTCTCACCCAAGTGACTTGCAATTTGCCCTATTTGACTCTCCAGCTTGGCAATTGCTTGGGTTTTTACCACTGTTGCACTCCTCACATCACTCATATTTTGGCTAGTCGCCTTCATAAACTCCTTAAGGGTGTCTTCTAGCGACTGTGAAACTGGTGCTGGTGTTTGAGTGGGTGCTTGGTAAGCAGGTGAAGGTGCTGGATGGGCAGAACGACCATGATTTGGAATTTGTGGGGCAAATCCGGGAGGATATTGATTTTGAGCATGATGAGGGGCTCCTCCCTGATTCATTCGTTGGTTCTGCCTCCATGAAAAATTTGGGTGGTTCTGCTACCCTGGATTGTACATCTCGGAGTACGATCCATTTGACTGCCTTTGAAAGTCATTGAAAGCATTTACTTGTTCCATAGGATACTCGGCACAAGCCGGCATTGATAGGAAATTCTGTGCTAGATGCATGGGACTAGCACAGATGGAACAGCTTTTAACATTGAATGTGTTGGCAGTATTGATGGATTGGCTCACAGTGAGAGCGTCAATCTTCTTGGTGAGGGCATCTAACTTTATCCTCAAGTCAGCGTCCTCCCTGGCCTCATAGATGCCTCCCCTCTTTGGAGCACGAATGGACTTATCTCAACAGCTTGAAAAATCCCACTACTGCTAGTTATCAGACAACTTGTCCAACGCCATGTATGCTTCGTCTCCTGTTAGACTCAAGAATGCCCCCCCATTCATAGACTCAATCATGCTACGGTTGGGGTGAGTCAACCCTTGGTAGAAGAATTGAACGAGTCTCCACTTCTCATATCCATGTGGAGGGCATCTGATCAGTAACTCTTTAAAGCGCTCCCAGCTCTCAGAGAACTTCTTATCCTCATCTTGAGTGAAAGAGCTAATCTCCTTTTGGCACTCATTCACTCTAGACATTGGGAAAAACTTATGATAAAATTTGCTCAGCAGGTTTTCCCAAGATGTAATAGACCCGGACGTGTTGGAATCCAACCACGCCCTAGCTCTATCATGAAGAGAAAAAGGGAAGAGTCGAAGATGGACTAACTCCTCAGAGAAGTTCTGGAATTTAAATGTGGCACAAATGTCTTTGAACTTCTTCACATGGCTATAAGGATTTTCAAGATCTAAGCCATGGAATAAGGGTAAGAGTTGGATAACATGTGGTTTCAGGTCAAAGTGTGTGGCATTGGTTGATGGCAACACTATGCAAGAGGATGAGTTAGTCGCAATGGGTGCGAACAAATCCCTAAGGGATGTAGTGCAGTCCACGTTCCAAGCTCTAGGTTGCTCTACATGTTCAGGATGATTAAAATTCTCTCCCATCTCAACAGTTTCTCTCTCAACTAGTGCTCTTTTCTGTCTCCTAAGAGTCTTTTCTAAGTCAGGATCTAAATGTGTCAAATCTAAGTTCAAGGATCTCCGACCAAGCATACACCAACAGAAAACAATGAGATACTAATCAGCAGAAACAACAGAATAAAGCAAACACACAACTCACAATTTTTTTTTTTTAATAAAAAATTGCTAACTAACTAGTAGAAAAATAAAATCAATTCAGACCAAAAATTTTCACAAACCAAACAATTCCCCGGCAACGGCACCAAAAACTTATTGTGAGTTTTAAATTACTCGTAAGCTCATGATTTGTTTGCAGTATAGCGTTGTGCAAGTGCGATGTCGAATCCACAGGGAATTGCGTTGTGAAAGTATATTTTCAATCTAAACTAACTCTATCTTAACCTAGTTCTGAATTTCAGATGATAATTTGCAAAAGAAATTAAAATTAAACTAAATTGATTTTTAAAAACTAATAATTAAAACACTAAGGTTTCCAAATCCACCCCACCGAAGTTAAGCATATATGTTCTAAAAATATAGCCTATCAAAACATTCCATGAATCCAACTATAAGGCAAAAAACAAAGAATATCCCAACTAAACCAAAAGCATCCAATGTATCCGCTCTCAACAAATCACAAAGGAAATCTAATTTAATCGAAAAGCATTCAATGTATCCATCAGATGAAACACAAGGAGTATCCAACAGACAATTTAAACTCAATCAATTATAAGATTAACTCAAATAATTGACAGAACATTTATACTAAAAATTGTCAAATTTGTACAAGCAAATCTGAACTACTACGCCAAACAACGGCGGGGCTTCATCTTCAACCTTAGCTGAAGAGTCTAGCCACTCATAACTATGAAACTACAATTCATAATAAAAGTGCTAAATATTTAAACTAAAACAATTAAATGTAAAGAAATAAATAAATAACTTTACATGGGAGAAATTGCACTCACTGACGAGCGACGCTTCCCCTCGTGGTGACAAAGCCTTCGAGATCTACCAAAATGCTAGCGGACGTCCACCGGTAAACACCAAAGTGGCTCAGGAATTGTACATTAAAGATGAAGTGAAGAAGGGCTTATATAGGGAAATATCACAAGTGCAATATGCTTCCAATCCGATGTGGGATACTGCAGATTTCAGTTTTTGCTCTTTGACCTTTGTCTACTAAAACTACCATAACTTTCTCTAGAAAAATCATTTTATTGATCCGTAAAATTTCCCAAAAAATAGACATCCGGATCTTTCCAAGAATATATGGCTCATCTTCTGGTTCTTTCTAAATCAATATAGTTTAATCCTAAAAAATAGCTGATCTGCACGAGCAATTCTGGCAATTTAGTGAAACTTCTTTCCAAGCTTGCAAACCTGTAAAACAACGAAAACAACTCAAAATAATAAATTCCTAAGCTAACAAATTTAAATTAAAGGGCCAAAATATGCAATATTTGGCACTCATCACCTTCATCTCCTACCTTATACAAGAGATCCATTTTGACCCAAACTCACCACCCCGTTTCTTTCTCTAAATCCCCAATTTTTTACTACTTTGTTGAATTACAACTGTTGTTCACTTTCTTTGCTTATAAAAAAAAAAAAATTGTTGTTCACTGGTATACAAACTGACTTTAGTCATATACTGGGTTTTTAATTTCTTAATTTGTTGTTCACTATGAACTCTCTTTAGTTATAGAGATATGTGTGTGATTATAGTTTAAGCTGCTTTGTGATGAATAAATTATCATTTTACTTTCTTTGTTAAACGGCTGATTTTTTATATATATTGCAAGATTTAGTTGCTTGGAACTTGTTTATCTTTTTTAATGTTCAAGCATGTGTGTGTGGGGCTTATTTATCTAAACTTGTTTATTCAAACAAAAACAAACTTGTCTGCAACTTGTTTATCTTTAGCCTTTATGGTATGATTTGTTCATTTATTATGTTTTCAATAATTTTTTAGTTTGTTTAGCCTTTTATCATCTTAAAGTTTAGCATAAATTTTGTCATCACATGCATCTATCATTATATGCATTATTTGCAAATTTTCCAATGATGTCTTTGTTATTAGTTTCTTTTATTAAATATTTGTTGATATTATTTAATTTACAACCCCAAATGGAGATCACTTCACCATAGAGTACCATTACAGGGGTCTGTTTAAATATACTCCAAGAAAGGTTTACACTGATGGTAAGGTAGACTATGTGGTCTATTCCAAGAAGGAGAAAATATCATTCTTAAGAGTAGTTGGCATGGTGAAACTGTTAGGCCACCAAGGCTTGACATGCTATTATTATAGGCTACCAGGGGAGGATCTTGAGACTGGTTTAATACCTTTGAGTTTGATGATGATGTTGTTGAGATGTGTAATAATTTACCTAATAGCAATATAAATGAGGTCTATGGGGAAAATATTGAGGTCTGTCGTGTCAATGATCAAAATTTTATGGATAATGAATTCATTGAAGTGCTTGTGTTAGGAGATCAACATTTTAACATAGAGTTGATAATGAGGCTTAGGTAGAAGTTAGTGATTTTGGTTATGAGGTTGAGGTGCAAGATGTGGATCTAGAGAATGAGGATGATGATTTAGATGCTGATTTTTGTGCCAAAGAATATGAAAATGAAGATGGTGATGATGATGATGAGGTTTTTAATGTGAATGTGGATGTTGGGAATGAGATGGATATGCATCATGTGTTTAATCATAGTGGATAGAGGCGAGTAAGGCTCATAGATGAAGATGGTGAATATAATGATTCTGATTATGATAACCCAGAAGAACTTCATAGCCCTACTCCTTCAGATGTTGATGATGGGCATGATATATGTTTAGAATTCAATGATAGTGATATGGTAGACCCTGTGTTTCAAAAGGGGGTAGTTTTTAGTTCCAAACATGTATTTAAAGAAGTTGTGAAAAAGTATGCCATAAAAAATCAGTATAATTTGAAGATTATCAAGGATGATAAGATTAGAGTGACAGCAGTTTGCAAGGTAGGGTGTCCTTGGGTGGTTTATATAAATAACATAGGTTGTGAGTCTAACTAGGAGCTGAGAACATATATTGATGATCAATCATGTAGCATGGATAACTATAATATGCATTTGACATATTCAAGAATTGCAGAAACATATCAAGAAAGAATCAGGTATGGTATGAAATGGTCACTATAAAGGATCATGGATGCTGTGAAGTTTGATTTTTTGGTTAATGTTAGCAAAAGTAAGGTCCATAGAGCAAACGATTATGCCATTGAGATTATACAAGGGAAGGATAAATTCCAGTTTAAGAAATTGCCTAATTATTATGGTAAGATTTTTAGGACTAACCTTAGAAGCATCGTGATATTAAAGTTGGACTCGTTGTTGTTTCAAAGGATGTATGTTTGTCTAGATGGCTTGAAGAAGGGATTTCTTGCTGGTTGTAGGCCAATGCTTTGGTGGACAATTGCTAACAGCTATTGGCATTGATGCCAATGACTGTATCTACCCTATTGCTTACAAGAAACTCATGGTCTTGGTTCCTTGAATTGCTAGGAGAAGATCTAAACATAGTGAATGATTATTGTTGGACCTTCATATCAAATAAGCAAAAGGTTTTATTGTTTCTTTTTTATTTGATCTTGTTTTCAAGTTAATGCATTTTTCTACCTAATTGTATAACATGCTTTAATATTTCTTAATTTTTTTTTGTGGATGTAAGGGTTAGTTCCAAGTCTTGAAACTATTTTTCCTGATTCAGAGCATAGATTTTGTGTGTGACATCTCTATGCCAACTTCAAACTAAATCAAAAAGGAAAAGCTTGGAAAGATCTATTGTGGGTTGCAGCTTCTGCAATATATGTTCAACAGTTTGAGGCAATATTGCTTAAGATTAAGGAGGCATCATAAGATGCATACAACTAGTTAGTAGATAAGCATCCCAGACAGTGGTCCATGTCTCACTTTAGTACTTTCCCTAAATGTGATCTTTTAATAAATAATGTGTGATATGTTTAATAAAGTAATTGCAGAGGCTAGAGAGAAACCCATATTAACTATGATGGAGATTATTAGATGTAAGCTAATGACTAAGATATGTAAGAAAAGAGAGATGATGCAGAAACATGAAGGGACAAACTGCCCTAAGATACAACAAAAATTGGAGAATAATAAGAAATTATCTAGTAAATGTTGGCCATGTGATTTAGGTGGGCCAACCATTGAGGTTTCTTGCCACGGACATAAATATGTTGTAAACATTCAAGAACATACCTGTACATGTAGGAAATGAGATCTTAGCGGAATCCTTTGTTCACATGCCATTACTCTGATATATGAGAAAAAAGTTAAGTCTGAAAAATATGTAAGTGATTGTTATAAGAAAGAGACTTACATGAGAACATATAGCCATATCATTAATCCAATTATATATATATATGTATATATATATATATGTATATATATGTAGCAAAATAATTACAGTTTAATACTATTTTACTAAGGCAAAAGAACTTGAGATATTGACTAAAAGCATGAGTTCTCCTGAGGAATATCATAAGGCCAAAACTATCATGAAGATACATAGATATGAAGGAAGGAATAACACATCGTGAAAATTTAATGAACATTGGATAATTTCTTGTACATATTTTAATTATTTATGAATTGCAAGATTGGTTGTAAGTACCACCATTAGCATTGCACAATTCGCAAAAATCAAACCTTAATGCACTAGGTGGAGACATATGAATCTTCCATTATCTTGATAGATGATTTTATGAACTTTTTTTGCTTTGGCAGGATATAATAAGCTTTTTTAAATGAATTGTTTCTTTATATTTAAAAAAAAAAAAAAACTTAGCTAAAAGACAAGAAAGTTGATAAAACCAAATGTAAATTGATCAATCATGTTTAACCCTAAACCAAACACACAAAATGACCACAGTATTTATATTAATTCTCAAACTACCCTTAAAGTTGTAACCCTAGATTACATCTATGTATATAGCTGCTTATCTTTACCTTACCTCTAAAGCCTTGAGAGTGATGCTCCAGCTTACTAAGGATTCGGAAACTACTAGTTTATCCTTAATCTAGTGAAAAATTTTGAAAAAGGAATTTTTTTTTTATTTTCATCTTAAAGAAGGATGATTTGTTTAGTGTATTTTGATCGATGCACAAACAATTACAATAATTTAATATCAAGAAATATTGGGATTTGAAGTTAACATGAAGGAAGAACTGAAGCTGTAGACATATTTACTAGGAACTCAGTACGCCTTGGTTCGCGGTACGGGAACGAGAACATGGTATGTTACCCTCCCTGTACGCAGTACGTTGGGGGTAGACTTAAATGATGTATGTTGTGTACAAAATTAACATACTAGATATACTTATGAGTACAATATAAATAGAACTATGTGCAGAATAATAGTTTAAAAGATATTAGAATTTTGACAAACATAATATTAAAAAACATAATTTAAAAATAAATTATGAGCATTCTCTTAGATCATTTCTTGTGTCTAGAATTTTTTTATAAAAAAAATTAGTTAAAACTCTTATTAAAAAATTGAATAATCAATTTTAGGGATCTGGTGCGCGAATGTACCACGAATCAGAACGTAGGATCCAGATTGCGGTTCCAATGGGGGTATAGAGATCCCAGAAACTATAGCTGTAGAAGAGTGATTTCTGATGGACATGTCTGTGATAAGTAAAAGGAGAAACGGCACCATTAAAATGACACAAGATTTGAAACATAAAACAAGTTCAATATCTAAGTAAAAGATTGAACTTTTGACAAAATAAATGGATAAGATAAGAGACTAAGAACACCCATATATGAAGAATTCAGACTTGGGGTACAACAAAGAAAAAGGAAAGTACAAAGAAAATTAGTTTAAATAATACTAACAATTTAAATCATAGAAATTCAATAGCCATATCAATACCAAAGATGTAAATTAAAAAATTAAAATCTAATACTTAATTCATCAACAGTAGACCATACTACTAGGCATTTCCATCAAGAAAACTCCAAATTAACCCTCCAGGCATTACAAGCTCTGTAGACATTGGATCAGATCCAGCACATGCTCCATCCAGATTGATGTTTTGATGTTGAGCTGAGTGCTGTTGTGCTTCATATTAAGAGGTTTTGCTGCATATGAACCACAAAAATTGAAGAAAAAAATAAAGTCTTCTGAAGAAAGAGTGATAGATACCATTAAATTGCATATACCTTTGGTAGATTGCTGATCTGATATATGGCTTCAACAAGTGTTGCCATCTTCCTTCAAGACCATCATCTTCATCTTCATCAGTTGCATCAGTTGAATCAACTGTAATCATGAAAACATAAGTAGTTGGTGAGTTTAGGGATAGTGTAAAGACCACAGGAAAGGGAGAGGCACCACTATGTTTGCTTGATGCAGGTTCTACCAAATTTGTGTATTTTTTGGAACAGATAGACATAGTTAGGTACTGGTTATTTTGCACAATGTGTTCTGACATTGCCACTACGTGTTTTGACAATGGTAGTTGATGTTGCTTTAGAATTGATTGTTCAAACATATGTATTTAGACATTGGCAGAATCTTTGCTTCAACAGGATGTTTATTGTCTGAATGCATGTTTATCTTGGCTACAAGAGGTTATGAAAATGCAGATTGTATGAAACTGCATAATTAGTTTACTTAACTGGAGTTTTATCTTGGCTGCAAGGCATTGAGAAAGCAAAATAAAAAACAAAGAGATAAGAAAACCAAGAGTGTTATCTCAAGTTCATGAGATAAAGGAAATAAAAAATAAAATAAAATAAAAGACATAAAAGAAAGAAGAGTACAAGATCTGATGTGTGTCTATGAAAGGTGGAGCCAACTTTCCCGCCTTCAAGCCCTTAGTTGCCACCTAGGATGCCACTTAGGATCTAATATGGCTAAAAAACACCATTTAATTGATGTTTAGATGGTTAACGAATTAAATTGAAAAGAATTTTAAAGCTCAAATCAATTAAGGAAGTAAATTGAGACAATGTTAAAAGTGAGATTTTCAATTGAGACAATTAAAACTTGAAAGACATAAATAAAATTAAACCTAAACATGAAGGACGTAAAAAATAATTTACTCTATAATTAATTGTTGGAGATTACACTATGATTCAGTGTTAATTTTACTGAGTTTTCCAATAAGAGTTTTAGAAAAGATTTTCAAAAAGAGCTTAAAATTATTTAAAACTCAGTTCACTCATCTTAATTTTTACCCCTTAGACAATAACTAAGAGAGAACAATTTAAAATACCTCTAATGATTTTGGCTCTTTGTTGGCATATTCATGTTCATTTTTAGTTAGAAATGTTATTGTGCACACAAATATCGTGTTCAAATATTAAAGACAAGAAAGCGATGACAAATATCAATGTTATAATTTGAAAAGGTAACGGTATAAGTTGCTGTCTTTGTTAATGCCCAATGAATTCAAAAGGAAATCTTTTCAATTGCATCTGATGAATTTGACTAAAGGGTCTTAACATCTTGAGCTCCTACGAACAGGAACAAATCACCATTCCATGTTCTATATCAACCATGGCTAAACTTTCCTTTTCAAGACCTTCCATTTTGCACTATAAAAATAGCCTCAAAATATCATTTTCAAAGCTTCTCTCTCTAGAATTCTCTCTTTCTCTCTCTTTAAAAATCTTTAGCTTGCTTTTAGTTATTTTTTAAACTGTTCTTAATTTGAATGTCGAGAGTCTCTTCAATATTAGAACACTGGACTCTCACTCAGTGTCTTTCGAGTTCTTGGTAGACAAATAGTAGGTTACCAATTAGAGACCCAATTCTTTATGCACTTTTACACTTCATTGAAGGTTCTACATGTGTACGCATCTGCCATCCTAATTACTTGTCCTTTTTTGAATATCAACACCAAACAATATAATCTAGTTCATGTTTTAATTGCATTTTAATCTCAAGTCTATTCGTTCTTTTGCGTCTGACGCAATGGTAAGACACTTACACCTATGCTCAATGAACAGAGTTTGAATCCCAAGCTCCTTTTAAAAAGAAAAAAAAGGTCCTCAATTCTATTCCAATAACCAAATGTAGCTAATTAGGGTGTTTTGGCTTTACAACCAAGGCATCATGCCTTTGCTTCTTGTATTCATTACATTTGCCGAAGTAAAACTACAAAAAGTGTATTTGGACATTCCAGTAATTTGAATAAAATTTTTTTTTTTCAAAAGATGAATGTTATTTTATTTATAAATATTTTTATTTATATGTGAATACCCTAATCTAAAAAATATGTGTACTTTCTTGTTTATTTATTTAATTTATCAGATTTTTTTTTTTTTACAATCTCTCATTTCTTGTCAATCTTAACGGAAGATGAAAAGACACATGTCTAATGAGTTTTTAGTCTAACCCAAATACAAGCATTGTTTAATTAAACTTTTATTAAGCAAATAGCTAATACGTGGATCATCTCTAACCACACTATAATTATAAAAAGAATTCAAATAAGGACAAGTAATTTGAATATGCTAGTACCAAAAGTAAAATAGCCTAAATACATATAGAGGTTGGAACGGTCGGGTCTAACTGGGTACGGATCCAATTTTATAGGCAATGGATTAATATTTAATATGTTTTATTTTTTGTAGGCTCATAATCATATTTTGGTGGACACTTAACGGATTAAAAATAAGTATTGATAAAAAAAATTATTTATATGAAAAAATATTAAACAATTCGGGTTTTACAGGTTACGAATTAATAGACATAGATTAAAAATATTCACTTTTTAACAATTATTTTTTTCGTATTCATATCTATATTTTAATGAACGAGTAATTAATAAAAATGAATACACACTAAAAGTTCCACCACTAAATACATATGGCCTTGAATTGAATTTCCCATTGTAAGAGACAATGATCTTCTCGAATTGGCAAGGATAAGAGTCACCCGCGTTTCTTTATTTGATTAAACTATATAATTAGATTTTGAGAAAATTATATTCTACCCTCTGAAGTTTGTCTAATATTTTACTTAACCTCTGAGTTTTTAATTTGTTTAAATCAACATTTCATGTTTTGACATTACATCAATCAGAATTTCAGTCAATTCACTAACCTGTATATCTTAAGAATTGATTGATGCAATTTCAAAAAAATTGATCTAAACAACTAAAAATTTAATAATTAAGCAAATCTTAATGACTAAAATATAGTTTTCCCACTTAGTTTTTTTTTTTTACAAAAAAATTACATACGTTGAACAGATTACATACCAAAAAAACTACTACTGTACTAAATTACGAGCATATTCTCTACTTTGCTGTCCTGCCCTTTCGATTACACCAAACCATCAGATGACACGTGCTGGGGCCTACTCAAAGTGATGGGTTCAACGTCCACCATGATTGTGTGTGCCAGTGTAGCACTACATTAGTTCTCATGAGATCTCATGTGAACCTTGTAAGAGGAGGACAAACACTGATGCATTGGGAAGCACACACGTGTCCCCCCAACTTTGATCAACCCACATTGTCGCACGAGCCGAAGGGTATTGGTTCCTGAAAAGCCAAAATGGCTATGCATAATGCGGCCCACCTCACGTTTCCATTATTTTCCGATTACTGAGACCAACTTTCCCGTGGGGCTCCCTCCAGCACGTGACACGCGTCTCGATGACCCCAAAGGGTAATGGCCCCCACATGATCAACCCCTCACGTTAATCCCTCGTCATCTTCAAGCTTGAGCCAATATAAAAGGAACAGTACGCGACAGCGTTTTAATATTAAAGCGTCGAAGCATTCTGATTGGTTATCTTGTTTGACTTTGTATTGTAATTAAATTAAATACGAGTGTTTAGATATCTATTGCTAGCACTTTGTTACCCTTCCGTCGTGTACGTGGACTCTGTAATTAATGAGAGAAATACTACTCTCATATTGTCAGGCGCACGAAGACTAGTTATATTTGTAAGTTTTTTGTAATCACAGAAACAAAACTAGTGTAGCATGCCCTCTCAGGTAGGGCAAGAGTACAGAGTGGATATGGCCGGTCAGATGGGCCTACAATATTTGTAAAGATAATTGAATCCAATGTAACAAAATTTAATTCAATGTAACAAAATTTAATTGGAGGTGGTTGAACTTAGATACAAAATCGTAATGCTTGATAGAGAGTGAAATTGAAAGCGAAAGCGAAAGCGAGAGATTGAATATTTTAAAATATTCAAATCGAGAACAACTCCAAAATCAACTAAACATCAATATATTTATAATTAGATATATAAATTATATATTATTTTTTAATTTTATATTTTTGTAAATAATTAAAAATTGTGTTGTTCTTATTATCACCCCATATATATATATATATATATATATATATAGAAGTTGTTGATGAGAACAAGAATATAGCAAGAGTGACCTACAATTGTAGTGGTTAAGGGATGCAATCAAATCCATGAGGTCATGTTATTGATTCACTACTTTGATTATTTTGCTGTAAATTAGCAGCAATATATCAAATAGTTAGAGATATTGCCCCAAATCACGCGATCTGAAAATTTTGAAATCATGAATGTTTGTCGAGTATGAACTTAAACACTCCCTATTGCAAATTTTACTGCAATTCACAGCTTATAGGAGACTATCATGGTGCATGTTTTTATGTCTTTAATCTACCATTAATTTGGTGCTATAAATCTTTGGGTTGTTGATTTGTTGTAATCATTTCGTGACTCTGCATTTAGTCCATTTTAGTTAAAACTATTGTTAGCACATAAATTTACCTTGGCATGCGGATCTATGGAAGGACGACACGTTTCACCACTTGGATGGATTAATGACATAATTTATAGACTTGTCAATGAATCGGATTTTGATCCGATAACCCGATTTCGATCTTAATTCGTTAATCAATTTAACAAAGTAATCAAATATAAATTTGTTTTATCCATTTTAATAATAACTTGATCTGATTTTAATATTATATATAATAATAATATTTTTATTTTGTAATGAGAAATTTTTTAATTACGTAGATACATGTTTTTAATGAAAAATGTATACTTTTACTCAGCACTATTGAATTATAACAAAACTAATGGTGTATGTGCATGCCACAACCACATAGGTAAAAAGAAAAATATAAGATTTCTTTTCTCAAAAAATCAAAATAGAGTTTGTTGTGAGATGATATTACTCCGTAAATACATACTTGATTAATGGTTTGTAACCATTTATGTTTTCTTCCATTATTGCCTTGATAATCATAGAATTGAGATCAGATAAACGAGTCGGGTATCAAAATCTTTGTAAATTCGGATTTAGATTAAACAAATAAATAGTAATTAGATTAACTAAACGGATTGAGCCATAAATTTTTCTTAACAGATCTGATTCGGATCTATCATGATTTGCACCGTATCTAATTAGTTTACAGCAGCCTTAATAATCCATCGTCTTATGAGGGAATAACCGGAGGAATTGAATTGTTGGATGAAGAAAATATTCATCAAAGGTTCTCTTGACTTTCGACTCGTCCAAAATACCACGTCTGAAGTTACTTACCCTCTCCTACTTAAGTATTCTAATAGTTCAAAAACGTCTAAGGCAACTATACCCTTAATACAAATGTCTAACTAGTTACTAATTCAATTTCCTGATGACACCATTGTATAGCAAAAGTGGAAGGTTCTAAGTAATTAACTTGAACATATGTTCCGGCTTATTCTTTACTTGTCGAGAGACTAAACATTATAGTTTCCGTTGTTATAAACATGAACTGTTGTATATTGACCACATAATTAAATCACATTTTCTTTTTGTTTGTTATTCTTACAATAAAAAAAAAAATTAAGAAAAAAGAGAGAATACAAGATAAATCATGTGAAGCAAACTAAAAGCCGCCTCCTAACAGCGAAAACGGATAAGGCGGTGGTGAATTGGACTCCACCCCACCTATCACTTCCCTAAAATAACTCATTTGCCCGTTCCTATCACCATATCCAGTATTATTTCCTGGCGAAGATGACACCGCCTCACTGTTCCCTATTAAAACCGTCGGTAAGTCACTCCCGTAATTCATATGGTGCATTTTCCTTTGCCCTAACCACGTCCCTATAGAATTCTCCGGCGATGCTGATGATTGGCAAAAGTTTTCTACATCAAATCCGATCTCCGGGGATGATGATGATATTACCCCTAAGGTTGCTGCTTCTTCTTCCTCGGACTTTATTGAGCTAGACACCGCCAAGCCGGAGGAAGAAGATGATGATAATGACATCATTAAGCGCCGCTTTTTTTCACTATTGAGTCGTTTTGTACGTTCCTTTTCGAGCATCATGCGTGCGAGAAGGTCAGGGTCTTCGACGACTTTGTAAAGGAAAGCCATCATTTGTTGTGGGCGTCTCTCCGTTTCCTCTAACCGCTTGTTCATGCCTTGAAGCTCTTCCTCTAAGGCCTTCTGTTCTTCCTTTAATCTCGCTATCTCCAACACTACCTCTTCATCGTCTATATCTCCGCTTTTCACTTGCGTTGCGTGCTTTCTCCTCACTATGTTCTTCAGTAATTGCTTTTGGCCTCGTAGGAAATACTCGTGCGCGAATTCCCATCTGTCTGGATCGACCTTTCTGAAACCCTGGCGAAAATAAAATTCATTTCAAACACATTCCAAATAAAACCTGTAATAATCACATGTTTCTTAATTATCATCATAAAAGTATGTACTCACATAGGTGTTCAGTTGTCGAACAAAGCTGGAGAAGTTGTTGTGCTTGAAATAAAAAGGTAATATCCTATGTGGAAAATCTAAAGGGTCGATGACGATGAAGCTGTTGTTGGCTTTACTCCAGGTAATTAACATATCCGTCGTTGGATCGTTTACCATCTGATAAGTCTTCAAAACGAACGGTGCTATGACGTCGTCAGCCTCCATCTCTGTCACAGCCTGCAACTTCCTTTCTCTGCTCTATGATTTATATCTCTAAATTACTCTGAGGGCGAGGAGGAGGGGAGACCGCCAGAGACAAACTGTGATGGGTGTCTTCGATTTTCACTTTTAGTCTTTTTACAAGGCGGAGGTAGCACCGTAATATATAACGGAGGCACGTACACGTGTCACAAAATGAACGGTTTATGATGTTTCCCGTGTCACGAAATGGGGATCCACTTTTATCATCTTTAGCTACAGGTCATGGTCCCCCTAATGTTAGATATTTTCCAGGGAGAGTGCTTATCTTACGAGCGAGCCAGGAGCGTGAGATGTCTGTTTTCTAACTAGTGACGTTGTGGTCTCCGTACGTCGAAACAATTGTAGCTAAGCGACAGGAATCACCTAGTTGGGATGATTGTCACTCGCAGTTAGGCGTGTGCAACAGTCGACAATCAATCGATCAGATCAATTTAATTTAGTAAATTCGGGTAAATAATAAAAGTAAAAGATTTCGTATTTAAAAGTCAAAAAATTATGTGGGTGGATAAAAAAAATCCTTGCTCAAGTCGCCCGATTAACTGATTTAGTATTAATTCTTTCTTACATATCTTTAACGTAAATACTTGGAGAAAGAAAACAGCACATTGGATTAAAGAATTAATCTTCGATACAACTCAGTGAATGACATCCAGTTGAATCAAGGAAACCAACACATAGTGCCAGGAGAGGAAGGCTTGGAAGAAGAGAGCACAGAAGGACAAGCTAAGAAGTCGAGAGTACTTCACTCAAAAAGTATATCATATGTGAAAAAATTACTGATTTTTACAAAAGTGCACTACTCATATTAAAAATTTGTTTCATACTTGCATTATAGGTAAGAATTTTATTCGTCCATAATATTTTCAATTTGTTTAACAATAGCTTTAAATAGACATTTATATTTTTATCGGGGTGGTTTAAAAATGAAATGACGAAAGATAATAACAAATTATGTTTTCTCATGAACATACCAGGAGGTAAATTGTACAGAATAACAAAAATCAATCAATAAAAATAAAGAGAAATTGAATTATTGAACGAAGTGAACTTACTGGTCGAGAGTTCTTGCCTAACATTTCATGGTTCAAAGGCAAACAACGGGTGTTTATCATCAAAGTGTTTCCATATCTCATCATATGTCGAGTGGATGACAAAGTCAAGCTTACTACATTTGTCCTCTTTGTGTCATTTTATGTCGTCAAAAGTATTTTTTGACCCGCAAAATCTTTGAAGTCTTGGTGTAATTAAAAGTTAACATAATACTTTGTATGAAATATCCTTTTAGTTTTTATTTCCCACTTGTTTTGATTGAAATCAATTTTGGTAATTTAAGAAAATACAATATATAATTGCAACAATAGATAGTTTTAGGATAAAATTGAAATAAGAATTAAAGTTGAGGGGTGGAGATAAATTTTTTTGCTACATTAACAAGAAAACAGATCGAATTTGAATTTTTTTTAATAAAAGACTAAAAAATGACTGTCAGGCAAACGAAACTCATCAAATTTTACACCCATCGATTTAACCAAACGAATTAATCGATTTAGTTAAACAATATTAATATATGATTGGATTGGTGAAACCTTACCATTATAACCGGTCTATAGTAAAACCCTACCGAACAGTGCTTAAAAACTAAAAAGCAAAGAAACACGCGCCTATAGAAGTTAGTGGAAGATATCTCCAAGATTTTATTGAATAAACAAAGCATCAGACTAGGGAGAGCCAAACAGTGAGTTTGATTCGGTCGCTACGGATCCGATCTGCTTTAAGCTTTACTTTTGGGCCAAGTAGACTGCTCGTGCGTTGGCGCATAAATGGCATGGGCACATGTGTTACTTTCTCGTTTGGCATCCCTCTTTTTTTAATTCTTTTAGGCCTTGTTTGGGGCCTGGGGAGCACATTTTTGTACTCCAAATATATGCTTGTCTCCGTTCTATAAGCTCTTATTAGAGGAGGTTGTCGGTTTATTATCAGTATATTTCACTACTTTTATTCTTCTAATTCTTTAATATTTAATTAAATAGTGTGCATCAATCTTCATATTATATGATTATAAAAAATATAAAATAAAAATCTTCATATTATTTGTAGTGGTGTAATGTTTTTGTTAATTTGTAAAAGGACAATGATTTGCTGAGTAGTAGATTATTTAATTGTTTGTAAGTTATCATTTTTATTATTTTTTTCTCAAAATTTGTGAAATTATAAGTCAAGTTTAGTAGTTTTAAAAAACTTTATTAATAACATTCATATATATTTAATTAATTTTTTTGATGAAAATTTTAAAATTTATCAGTTAAATTTTTAATCTAACGTGAAAATACACTCCATGCAAATAAAATACCTTTCGAAACGAAGCATATTAGCATATATAAGCAACCATGTTTATTACTACTTGTTAGTTTAAAGAGCTAATACATATAAACTCATTTTCAAAATTAATGAGATGTGTTGTCTAGAAATAATAAAAAAATAATGAGATACGTTAATAGTTAGCTTAATACTTTGATACACAATTGGATAAAGATCCAGCGGTACAATATGAGAATTAGAAGGAGGACCTTGAATTTGACAAAAATAGAGCTAAGACCACATTAGGCAGAAGACAAGGCAGAGCAAAGAGAGTACCTATTGGCAAATGACTATGACCTGCACTAAGCTAACAATAGGGGTATAGATATTGGTAGCATAGTGTGAGGTTGTTAATAAAACCAAAAATTCTTGACGTTACATCAATGAAAATTTGATTGGTAGGTTTTCAGCCGTTGCAATCAAATATTTTTATAACAAAATAGTTAAAAAGTATTTATGATAGTTAGCAAGTTTTAGGCTGCTTTAAAACATAAATTTTAGATTCAATCTAGTCACAAAATCTTTATAGTTTGTTGAATTAAATAGTATTATATATAAATGCCATTACATCACCTGATAATGTTGAGATGGTCGAGATGGTCTAAGGCTTCAAATTAAGGTTCTGGTCCGAAATGGCGTGGGTTCAATTAACACTCTCAACACTGTACTCTAGTTTTGATGATTTTTTTTTTTTTTCATTCTGCAGAACCTGAACGGCGCAGATCTCTGTACTGTATTAATTTAATATATCTCATCACAAATCCCTAAACTTCACCGCCCGCCCGCGCCAAATATGACCTACAGTGTTTCCCCCAAAATTTCAAAAAAAGAAAAAGGAAACAAAAAGCAAAACCTGTAACACATTTTTTTAATCATTAACCAGAAAGCAAAATTTCCGGTTTCGCCAAATCAGGCGCAAAAAAGAACAGAAGAAAGGGAGAAATGGCCCAAGCAGCGAGGCTCAATCTGAGAATGCAAAAGGAGCTGAAGCTTCTCCTCTCCGATCCGCCTCCCGGCGCGTTGTTTCCACTTCTTTCCGCTCAGTCTGATCTTTTATCTTTGTCCACCATCGATGCCCGTAACATTTTCACTTGATTTTACTTTTAATTACTATTCTTATTTCACGTTGGATGACTTGATTTTCTGTTCATCGTCTTGTTTTAAATATCGCTTTTCAGAGATAGAAGGCCCTGAAGGTACTGTATATGCTAAAGGGATCTTTAACATTAAGATTCAAATACCCGAAAGGTATTATAGAGTTATTTTTAAAAAAAAAAAAATTGTTTAATTGACTTTTTTTTAGCTGAATATTACATTGCGGTCATGTGATGGAGTTTATTTTTATTGTGGGGGTGGGGGAGTTTAGGTACCCATTTCAGCCTCCAATTGTGACCTTTGCTACGCCAATCTATCACCCGAATATCGACAATGGTGGGCGGATTTGCCTTGACATTCTCAATCTTCCCCCTAAGGTGAGTCACATATTTGTCAATTCGATTTTCTCTGGATTCTTTTGATATGTAAATTGATTAGTATTGCTATTAATTTAGCACCCAGTGGAATGTGCATAGATGAGGATACAGAGTTGCCAACTGTGGTTTACTAATTACAAATGCTACCTTCATGAAATACTGCGGCTGTAACTTATGATAACTTGTGTTATCTTTGGGATAATTCTGGCATCTGTTGTAATTGTTGAGTTTGAATAAATTTGGGAAATTTGTATGCATAATCCAATGATCATGGACTGCTTAAATGTGCATGTTACAGATGCATCTCTATAGGTGTAGGTTGGGTTGGATTCATTGACCTCGTTACTCATCCTGCCTGCAAAGGACCTGGGAGTAGGAGAGTGAAAATAAGCCATACTCAAATTTCAATCTCTAATTTGGTTGCATGTTTTTTTAAGTTTGTCAATGCTTATTTGTATTGTTAAACTAATGGATGCTTCTGTATGCTACAACTACTTGCATATACTTTTCATTGATTGAGTGCTTACAGACAATATAGATTTGTATTTGAATATAGAATGTTGGTCTTAGGCACTCCAGTGGCTAGCAAATTAAGTACGAAGACTAGGAAGAATGAAAAGGATCTTGTCTCTCAGAATAGCAAATTGATGTGGAGTCAAGTTTTAAGTTGTAGGTTTCTGGCTCTAGCCCCATCAAACTGCAGTTATTTTTTCCTTGAAAGATTCTCTTTTTCACTTTAAATCCTAGCATTTTAGGGGGTAATAACCATAAATATATATTCTTGTTTCCCAGAAATAACAGTAGGCCATTCGTTTACCTCCTTTTTTGGACATTTTTCCCCACGATGATTTGTTCAACCCTTGCACCACATTTATTGATGACCCATAATTGTGTTATTTATGTATTTGTCTGATTTTTATGACTAGCTTGGGCTGACAATACATATTTTTCCATATCAAATATGTATTATCATGAAATTGTAAGTTGTTCCTTTTTTTCATATCTATAACAATTAACAAGGCTAAGGTTTTACTCCAAGCAGGGGGCTTGGCAACCATCATTGAACATTTCAACTGTTCTCATGAGCATAGGATTGTTACTGAGTGAACCAAATCCAGATGATGGCTTAATGTGTGAAGCAGTAAGTGGATATGCTCAAAAATTGATCGGGCTACATTGGTAAATGAAGAAGTTTCCTTATTTCTTGAAATGTTCCCGGTTAATGTGCAGAGCAAGGAGTACAAATACAACAGACAAGCTTTTTACCAAAAGGCGCTATCTATGACTGAGAAGCATGCCAAGGCTGGAGCTGGTGGAAACAGTATCAGCTCCCAGTGCATTCAAACCAACTCAAATCCAAGCACGGTATCAGCATATAATTGGCCAAGTATTTTCTTTTCAAATTCAGTCCCTTACTAATTTTATGATTTGTTGCTGCAGATTAAAGGATTGCATCAGGAGTCAGAACGTGAAGCTAATGAATCTGTTTCTGGTAATAAGCCATATGGGATCGGCCAGAAGTTGTCACTGGAATCTTCAAGCTTAACACAAAAAAGAGAAAGTGATGGGCAGGTGATCGATGTGCCTAATGACCAGTTTTTACTCTTTGAAAGTCAGATTGAAGTAAACAGAAAAAGAAAAGAGTTAAAAGGCATGCTTGATGTGTGCAATCCAAGTCATGCAAAATTACAAGGGACCAGGCGAAAGTTATCATTGGCATCTTCTCTTCAAGGTCAGAAAAGAGATTGCGATGACAAGGAAGATGTGGTGCTAAATCAGTCTCCATCACTTTGTGAGCTGCAACCTGTTTCTATGGCTTATTCAGGGTCATCAGCGTTGCATGCTAGCATCAGTCATGAGCTCCAACTTTATCCGCATCGAGATTATGAATCAGTAACTGGCGGCAAAAACTTGAGCAGACAGCTGTGTCAGGGTAGCCAGAAAGGGCCAATGGGATCTCCGGACACATGCCAAACAAATGATGGAAAAAATCTGAAAATGCTTGCGACCTCTCAGGTATTAAGTGCCCAGTCCTGTCCACGTAAATCAGATGGTGCCTCACTCTCTGCAAACTGTAATGAACTACAGCCACATAAAGATTTCATTGATAGAGTTAGAGTGGGAAATGAATCTAATGATCCAAATATTAAGAAGCTATGTTCGGTTGGTAATAAGCTTTCGTTGGGATTTAAAGGCTCATCACAGAAACAGGAAGAAGATAACAAGGAGAATGTAATGCCAGTTACTAAGTTACCACTTTCAGACTCCCAAACTGCTTCTACAAAGAGTGGTGTTAGCCGCAAACTGTCCTTGGGACCTTTAAGCCAATTGCAAGGAAGCAATAATGATAACAGCCAGTTGCTCTTTCACTCCCGAAGACTTTCCACTGACGCATCTAAATCCTTGCCTATGCCACAGCACCATGGATGTGATGAGAAGCGGCAGATTAATCAAGATCAAGATGTTAAAGTTCCTGGGGTCCTCAAACAACAGAGTACAGAAGAATCGCTAAGTCCTGAAATGATAGTTGTGCTAGATAGTGAAGACAGTGAGGAAGAAGGAAAAGGATCTCTGAGATCTAAATTGTCGCTAGCACGAAGACGCATGGGCAAGCAGAAGGCTAAAGCTTGAAAACTCTGAGAGTTTCCAGTTGAAGGCTTTGTTGTTAAGTTTGCTTACAAATCTAAGGCGCTTTAAGTGCTACTGTATGTGAATTTCTGCTCCTAGTTTGTAACAGGAGGACTTAACTAAATTGCTAGTAACAAAGAAAAAATAACTTGATTGCTTAATATGGAGTACTTTTTTAAAATTATTTTCCTCTTTTCCTTAAGTTGGGCCCCTAGAGGATTTTACAACCCAATGGAACTGAGCTCGGCCCATGCATACCGATCAAACAAATAACCATCTTAAATGACCAGATAAAAAAATGTTTTATTTGTAGAAGCAGTGTGTTCTGTGTCGTTGATAACTCTGTCGATTAGGGAAATCAAAGGAGGAGGGATGGCATCGATTTGCCTCTCAACATCATCACCATCAAAAATCCTAGCAATGGCCTCTCCTACATCATTTACTGCACATCGTGCGTCGTCTTCTCCTTGTTCCTCTTCACAGAGCCACAGTTGCAGATGCTCCCTCGTCTCCGTGCATATACTCGCTCCTCGCCGTATGATTGCTAATCATCGGATGATAAGAAGGGCACGGAAGCAGCAGGCGGTCTGTATGGCCCCCGAGGAAGAGAAGCTTACTCGCCGCAATCCTCTCGATTTCCCTATTGTATGTCTCATTTTATTTCTCTCTCTGTTTTTCTATGAATGTCTATCGTTTTTGTACAAACTTAGTTAGCTTCGTTAATTTAATCCGTTGAAGTCTCGAATATTATTGCTCAAATTGTAATTTGAAGCTTATTTGCTTAGAATGGTCCTTTTACTAGTCAGCGGGATAAATTCTTTTAAAGCGTATATTATTTTTTTATAAGTAAAAGTATATTGAGAAACGCACCCCATTTACAACGAATTTCTATATGATAGAAACTCTACAAGCTCCACAAGACCTATATCATTCACCAAAAAACGTTTGATTATTAAACCTTGCAAAATGCAAATCAGTTGCGACACAGTATTCAATCAGCGAGAATCTACATGTTGCTCTACACTGAACTGAAGTAATGCCCCCTTGGTGGAATTAATTTAAGAGGGATGATTTGTGCCAAAATTTAGGGTTCAACTTTGTTTTTTAACACTCCCTTTGGAACCAAATGAAAATGGAATTCATTTCATTTTCAAATGAATTGAAAAAAAGAATCATTTAGAAATTAATTGAAATGAATTTTATTTTTTGGCTTTCTTATATTAAATTGTAGAATTCAATTGAATTTTCATGTTTAAAATGTTTGAAATAAATGAAGAATTCGAAAAAGGAAAGGGGACGGAGGTAGGGAGAAAGAGAGGATTTTGGCCAAGATAATTTTTTGCTATTTATTTTTTGGAATTCATTTGTAAATTCTATCAATTTTGATAGAATTTACTACAAGCGAAGTCATTTACAAATAAATTTTATAATTTTTAGCTTTCCAAACATGACCATGTATGGAAATGTAAATGAATTCTATAAAATTTATGGAATTCTTTGTTCCAGACATACTTTAATGTTTATTTTAAGTTCTTATAAATTGTAAAGGATGCTAGAATCACAATAGTTTCCGTTGAATTTGAGTTCGAACTAGAATTTGGTATCATCTTTTACGAGCATGCTATAAATTATTTAGTTTATGATTTTATAGGCACTAGACTTTTAGCGTAATAGTATTGAACGAGAAGCCCTTTGAATCGGTTATGAAAATTGACAATTATAGAACTCTGATTCCTAAGGGACGCTATTTTTTTCATAGGACAGTTTCTGACATTATCTGTTTCATACACATTAGAGCACAAACTACCGTTTTTAGATAGATTTTTTCCCCTTAAGCATGATGATTTGAGTTTGGTTGTTTTATTTGCTCATAATTGAAAATTTCTTCCAAGGAATAGCTGCTCACATAAAGGCCACTTGGTCACTGATTGTAATACTGTCTTGCGCCCGGACCTTGCGTGTACCAATACTTGTTTGAGTATCAGGTTCATTTATTGTTTTGTAATTTTTTTTTATTGATTTGGAGGGTAGAAGCCTGGAAGAGCCATACCCAAATTCTCGATTACTTGTCCAGTTGTCTGAAATCAATATGTTAGGGCCATGTTAATTGGACTCAGGTACATGTCCAGAACAGTTCTTGACCATTTTTTTTTAATGTTTTCCATTGATTGGAGGATCCATGAGCCATAACCATATTCTTGGGCACATTTAAGTACGTGTCCGACATGGGTACTTCAAGTGAAATGAAGAGCCGGAAGAACATAGTTTTAGATTATAAATGAAGAGTTCGTGTAATATAGTTCCCAACATATTGACTGCCTTTAGCTAGGATGATTAAGTTGTAAATCCTTGCTTCTCTGCATTGATATGTGATATTTAGATCTCAAAGAATTGGTCTTGGCTAGGTTATGTTTCGTTGATGCCAGATGGATACACATCTGGCAGACTGGCACGGGGATTTATTTAAAAAGGATGGAAGTGTCTAGCTTGGGTGCTTAAAGTAAACTAAAGAGCGGAGCAACATAGTGTTAGATTAAAATGAAAAATCCGTGTAACATAGCTCCCAACATATTGACAACCTTTATCTAGGATGATTAAGTTGTATGTCCTCAGTTCTCTACGTTGGTATGTGATATTTGGATTTCAAGAAATGCTTCTTGGCTAGGATATATTTCACTGATGCTAGATGGATGCACGTCTGGCATGAGGTTTTATTTTACAAGAACATAGGTCTTGAAAAGGTGTTATGTTTCAAAAAGATTAAATATAAAAAGCTGGTATATGTTTGTTGTTTGAGGGGCATCTGTATCAATCAGTGTTTGAAAAGGCGAATCCGAGGCACACCGAGAGCCGTTAAAACGCCCCAGGGTGTGAATCCTGGGGCGAAAGTATCAATGGGCGCACGTTTTTTCAGGTCTGGGCATTCGTCCAGACCCAAGGCGTACGCCTTTAACGCCCCGAGTGTCTGGGCGTACGCTCAGTGCATTCCATTCCAAAAATCAGAATAGTAACAACGTAAATCCTGTTTGATCACTGAGAAAAGGCATAGAAACAAAGAAAGGTAAATAGAAAACTACTCCACTCTCTTTCACTATTTTTTAAAATTCTAAAGTTTCAAAACTTGATACCGAAATAATCCTCCACTAAAAGGCAACTTTTATTTACTCTCCGTAAACAAAATTTTCAATTTCTGAATAGGTCGAATTTTCTCAAATCAAAAAGTCTCCCAATTTTCTTAGTAACCAAACAGAAGCTAAAACCACATTTAAAAAAATATAAAATAAAATTCAGAACACATACAAAGGCAATCAAAAGTCAGAACAGACTGGATTCGTGTCGCGAAATTCAATAGCCTTGATTTCTCCAACATCAGACTCCAATTTCCTCTTCGCAACCCCACCGAGTCCCTCCTCTTCGATAATCTCCCTTTCCTCCACATCATCATCGACTCTATTACTATCACCAACCGGAAGCAAAGGGAAAGGAGGAAGAGGAGCGATATCGTCACCGCCTCGCTTGATTTCCTCTTCGTGCTTCTTGTTGCGGTGGCGGCGATGGTGGTGTTTGTGGTGCTTGTGGCGTGTCACTGGCCATTAGAATGTTGCATAAAACCTAGGGTTAGAGTTAGTGCTTTTGCACTTTTTGCAATTCTCTTGTTCTAGATGGTTCTCTACTTCTCTGTTTCGAACGAATGAGTTAATTTTGTGAGAGTGAGACCCTTTCTTTTTCCTTTGCGCTTATTGTGGACTTTTAAGAGGACTAGTGGACTGGTGACTGGTGAGATTTAGCTTTGCTTAATTTGGGCCAGCGTGAAACCTTTTCTCTTTTTTGGAATTAATTAATTAATAAAGTATTAAACTTTATCAATTATTAAACTTTGATAAAAATTAATTAATTAAAATTATTTTTATTTTATTATTCTAATTAATTAATTAATATTATTTTATTAAAATTTCGAAACGCCTCAAAAGATTCAAAAGACTTATCCGGATTTTCAGCCTTTCAGGTCATAATTTTAAATTTTCAACATTTTGATTGGACATCCTTACAAATAGAATTACTATGTTGGAGGAGCATAGTGTAAATTGATGGATACATATGCAACAAACGATAGCGTACGTCTAATATCAGATGTGATTAAAATTTTCATCAAATTGTATGATATTTGTGTAAAAATATTTTGATAAATATTTATTCATAGGTTTTAAGTTAGTAAAGTTTATTGATAATTAATTTATTTATATTATTTCAATTTTTTAGTATTTTTATAATTTAATTAATATTATTTTATTCAAAACACCCCAACGTTTCAAAAGACTTACACCCTAACGCTTCGCCTCATTAAGTCAAAACATCTCGCCCAACACCCTCACCTCTGAAAACACCGGTATCAATAGATGGTTGCTTTATGTAGTTTGGTCCAAAAATAGATGACTAAATACTGTACAAAACTGACTAAATATGTTATTTGCAGAAAATTTGTGAGATTTCTGTAAAGTTTGGATCTTTTCTTTTTGGGGTTAATTTCACTTTAGCTCCCTAGGGTTTTGCCTTGATTTTACTTCACCTCCCTATAATTTATTTTTCAACACCAGAGCAGCTCATGGTTTGGACTAAAATGACAAAACTATATTTCTTGGTATTGACGTGCGTCATGCATGTGATGGCCATGTTTCCAGTATTTAGTGGATAAAAAAGGGTGGGAAATTTTTACAACCTGTTCAACTAACGATATTCACCCTGGCTTTGGTGTGAGTAGATTTGTTGCAACCCGGTGCTCTTATGTCTAGTCATTGTTGATAGCAAGTGTGAATGATACAATAACAGGGCTGTACTTCAACCACAGATTACTGCTATGAATAGGGTAATGCTTATATCAGTTTCATGACTTGTGTCTACACAAGCAGATTCAGAGAGCCTTGTTTTTACCAGGTCTCTTTGCTGCTTATGTGGTGGTGTTTCTATCTCTGTTTCTCTGCGTGTGTGGTCAGAGGGACGGATGCAGGAGCATTTCCTTTGGGGAGGGGGGGCGCTCAAAGTGTTAAGTCAATTTTTTTATCATGGAACTAAAAATTTCTCAAATTGTATTTAATTTTTTTTGCATATAGCCAAAAAATACTTTTGTTTTAGTGATCTTGGAGAAACTTTCTTTAGGGGGGTTAAAAGTAAAAAAATACTAAAAAAAAACTCTCAGAGCTTTACCAGCGGTTTAGACCACTGATGTAGCTGTATAGCCCTTTAAACAGGCAATAAAAAGTACTTGTTTTTTTTAAAAAAAAAAATATTTGAGGGGGAGGGGGAAAGTGTCCCCCATGCCCCCCATAAATCCGTCAGTGTGGGCGGATGTGTAGAGAGATAGAGAGAGATGCTACTACTGTTGGAGGATCTTAGTTCACACATTGATTTGGGGAATGGCCGTTTATTCTTTTTGGTTCTTCTGCTCTTAGGAAATATATGAGGATTATGCAGAGTTTGTGATGTGATCGATTTCATTTAATGCAGATGGTGGCTACTAATCTGAAAAGATCTTATGTAACAATTTGAATTGGGGAATGGCCTTTTTTTCTTTTTCTTCCTTTGGCTTTAAAGAAATATTGAAGCTTATGTTGCGCCTGACTTCAGATAATTGATTCTTATTCTTCAGTTTGTGGACCATCCAATACTAATTCTTTTACTCAACATCTACTTGTGTCAAAAAAAAAACCTTGTACTCAACTTCTTGAAGAGAGGAATATTCCGAGCTTGTGGTGGGTACTTGCCCTACACGGAGATTGTGTCAATTGAATAGTGGTGCTATTTGGATAATTATTTCAAGAAATAATTAGCATGGATTACTAAGTAAACCTTCTATAAAAGTTGTGTAACAGTTAATTGACTGTAGTTGACTATTGGTTCCATGTTTTTTTAAATGCTTCTTGTATGGGGTAGTGTGATTAGTAATGTCTTTCGGATTAATTATTAAGAAAAGTAATGTTTTTTGAATTGCATGGCAGGAGTGGGAGAGACCGAAGCCTGGAAGAAGGCCTGACATATTTCCGCAGTTTAGTCCTATGAAAACACCTTTGCCACCTCCGTTACCATATGATCCTCCTGAAGAAGATGAAGAAGAGGAAGAGAAGAAAGAGGAAGAGGAGGAAGATCCTGAAAAGGAAGAACAGGATCAGCCTGAGAAACAGTAGTTTCAGAGGTGATTGGTGAAATATGGGCGTTCAGCCTATTTTTCAAGTTTTGTAGTAATTCCCATGTTTTGGATTAGTTACCGTTTGCAGTGTACTGATTATAGAAAATGGATGAACACTTATGTTTAAAGTGGTGTTTACTAGTTTGAGTTGAAAGGATCATGCAAACCTCGAATTGGGACTTAGATAAGCTTGTTCTGTTGATGAGTGATCCTGAAATGAAATGTAGGTAGTATTTTTTTCTATGATTTTTCTTCTTCAAATTAGCTATTGTTCTTCTGTATCCCTTTTGGTTTTCTTGACTAAATTGCTCTTTGGTTTTCATTGGCATACGTCTATGACCATTTGTAGGATCAAGGATGTGTCATTGAGTCTTATTTAGCGCGAAGTGAATGTCATATTATTAAATTGATATTTGATGATTTTAATTTGGTATTTGGATACGAGATCAGCTTCAATCCACAGTATTTGGGAGCTCTTGCTAATCATCTCTCACACAATTCAGAAAGACACTGATTCCTGGACATGATTTGAAACCAGGTGCATGTCCATAACATCCAGTATTAGATTCATGCAAATATTGAAATGTTAAGGGTATGTTTGAAAAGAGTTTTTGAAATTTTTTTAGTTTTTAAAAATTAAAATCAGTTTTCAAAAATTCATTTTCATGTTTAGCAAACAATTTTCAAAAGTAATTTTTTAAAACAGTTTTTTGAAAACCTTATATTGATGTTTTCTGATACAATTTTTAAAAAATAGTCTTAAAATCAGTGTTCACTTTTATGTTTCATTCTTTTTTCAATGGTATATAAAAAATATTAACTTTTGAAAATAAAATAATATTAATTATTTTTAAGTATTTAATAAATATGAAAAATAAAATTAATATAAGATTTAAATTTAAACTCAAAATTAAAAATAATTACAAGGTGTATCAAAACAGTTTTCAAAATAAGACTATCCGAACAATATTTCACTGTTTTCTGTTTTGAAAATAGTTTTCGAGTTACAATTATTCAAATAGAAAACTATTTTTAATTTTTATTTTCAAAAATAATTTTTAAAAACTAAAAATAAAAAATTATTAACCAAACATACCTTAATTAAAATGTCAAAAATAATAGGGCTTTAAGGTAACTAATAAAGACAGGTACACCAAAACAACTACTAAGGATGCCAACCGTATGAACCATCTAGAGATGCCAACATGTAATACAAGCGCTTACTCCAAAATCTCCTGTACATCACTTGGGAGAAAAATAAAATAAAGAGGGTGAGCTTAAAAAGTCAAGTGAAATTGCATTTATCGAAAGTATTTGATTTTTTTATTTATTTACTAAGTTTTATTAGATATTCAATATATATATATATATATATATATATACACTTATTTTTTGGGTAAATGATATTTTTAGTTTTTCAAATATATGTGGTTTCTTATTTAAGTATATCAATAAATTTTTTTTTTAAATCATATCATTAACTCATGATTTTATCATATTAATTTTAATCCTAAAATATCATATCATCATAGTAAAATAGCAAATGATTGCTCAAGTGGCCAAAATTTTGCACAAGAGAGCACTCGTCCACTATCTCATATTCCATTTCCTCTTAAATTGCTTGAAACTTTAAAAATTAAAAGCCAGTAAGGACTACTAAGCTCCATCTTCTCCAACTCTATCTTCTCAACTTTTCCAGTTTCATCTTTGACTCGTCATTGTTGAACAAGATAATGCGTCTCTATCCTTCTCTCTCCCTGCCCCCATAGCTCCATCTCTGACCCTATCTCACTCCGCAGTTTCTGTTCTGGCTCTCTCTCCCTAAACAGCTCATCTCTAACTCAACCCGCCATATGTACTCTCTCTATTGGAAAAATCGAAATCTGTCTCTTCTTGATTTCTTACTGTGTACCTCTAGAGTAATAACAGTAGAATTAACAGTAGACATCGTCCTTCCAGTGTTGAAAAAGAACTTAACCGCAACAGTGCAATCTTGCTCAATAATGGTCCAAGTAGTCTTAAAAAATTGAGCACAATAGCCATCAGGGCCAGAGCCTTGTTGCTGCTTGTAGAAAAGAGAGGACTTCATTTCTCCATCTGTGATAGGACTAGATAAAGAACTCATTAAATCTGAGGAAAAAAATAAGTATGATAAAGGCTATGCAGATCATAATACAATACTAGGAATTTGTCTTAAAACTTGACAATACAAATAAAGTGGCCATGACATTTTTATACACTTAAAAAAATAATTGTAACTTATCATGATAAAAAAATATAATTTTTTTAACATCAAAATATTTTTATTATTAAAAATTAAAAAATTATAAAAATAACGTGTGAATGAATTTTTTTTAAAAAATTAAATAATCTTCAAATAGTTTATAAAATTTATTAAAAATCTTATTTAGCTCAAAGTAAGAAATTAAGAATTATATTGATGAAAAAGATAAAACTGCAACTAATTAAAAAATTTATTTATTTTTACATCAAATTCATAGTTTAGAGACATGCGAAAATAGTTTAAAGATGATCAATGCAATTTACCATAAAATAAAAACATATTGTATGGTGTATTACTCCATCTGTCTTATTTTTTAATCCACTTTCTATCTGCATAAAATTTAACGCAAATATTTTTTTTGTCCAAAACACTATTCAAAATTAAAATTGAGTTAAGTACATGTGGTCATACAAGAGTTATGTTTGACATAAAAAGAAAAGATTAATGGTATATTTGTAAAGTCATTATTTTTTGTATCTTATTTAAGAAAAATAGACAAATAATATGAGACATTTATTTTAAGAAAAATGGACTGAAAAATACAGGATTTTGGTTCTCTCGATTTTGATATGAAACTTTACGATCAATGTAAACTTATCTTATCCTTTCAATTGTTTTTGAATGGGTAGAATTTTATCATTAAATAAAAATAATAACATGTCAACAATATATTTTATTGATTTTTTAAAAAATAATATAATATTATTTTTATTTGATGAAAAAATATTATCTATTAACAAATTAAAATTTTATTTAAAAATTGAAAGGATAAGAACCAAAAATATGGGACAAAAGGAAATAGTATTTTATTTGACAGATAACTACCGTTGTAACGGTCGTTATATTTCCTTCTACTATGAGGCACTTACACAACTGTTTTGAGCTCCACTCCGTTGTCTTAGCCGAAAGGAACAGTAATAAACAATGAGCTCTAAGGAATCTCTAGTTGTTGCTGCGGATGAGAATTTGCGGTCCAGCTCAGCGGATTCCTTCAATCACGTCCCACTTTGGCCCCAAAAAGTTCTGCATCAGCGGCCACGATTCCCCGTCATGACTCAGATCCTGCGACTTATCCGCACTATATGATTATCACTAAATTCCCGACATTACCCTTGTAACGTTAAAATTAATAATGATCAGGACTCTCTTAAATTCCCCGTCTTAAGGTTATTATCGTAAGTGAAAAAGCATGTGCGTTAGTTCAGTGCCAGTCAGTAGAAGAATTGTTTTTGAAAATGGTCTAAAAACGGACTTTTGTTTCTAGCCTCGCTTTGATCGTCTTCTTTCTCTGCTTTTCTTCTCTCTCCTCTCTCTCGTTCTGAGCTTCTTCATTAATTGCCGATTTTACATTTCCATGATTTGCTTTTAAGCTTGGATTTCGAAGCTACTGAGTTGAATCGTTCACTGAGTCGCAGATAGCAGAGATCGAAAATGCTGGATGGACTCTTAGGGCGTGGTTTCGCCTCCAAGTGGTTTGCGCGCTGTCTTTCTTCCTCTTTCTATATACACGCACGCGCACACAAAGACATATGTATATGTGTTATACACGGTTTATATGTGTATATCATTGTTCCATTTATTTTGGTTAATTTGATTTGAGTTATGCCTACACATATATATTCTTTTTTAAATATTTTTTGAGTATTTTATTCTTTTATTTTTGTAGTAAATCGTTAATTAAACTGACAAAGAGTCGGATCGATGCCCTACGGAGGAAGAGGAACGCGACGCTTAAGTTTTTGAAGAAAGATATAGCTGATCTGCTCGCTAATGGACTCGATATCAATGCTTACGGGAGGGTAATTTTAACCGCATTTTCTTTCCACGATATTTTTTTAAAGTTTTGTGATCCGATCTTTTAGTCAAATGACTATTTAGATGGATTTTTTTTGGTTCTTTGTTCTTTCCCGTTTGGTTGATGAGAAAATGTGAGAGATAAAGGAAAGTAATCCTAATCCTGAATTTTGGCTCTTTTTAAACCTAATCCTAATCTTTATTTTATTTTTTTTTTAATTTGTGACATAAATAAATTCAAGAGCTTGTTTCAAAGTAAGTCGATTACACATATTTACTTCTCTTTTAGTTGATTTTTTTCTTAAAAAAAAATTTAATTTTGAGTTTTGTTCTAGATTGACAGTCAAACAAAACGTAGAATTAAAAAAATTTAATTCATTGGATGAAGATTTTGAAATTTTCATTTATTCTCTGATGCATGGTTTTAATAGTTTTCTGTAAGGTCCTATGATAGGAGGAAGGTTAAGAGAAACCTCACTATTTCTAGCAAGTGAGAAGCTCCTAAAGAATTTCTGAATGAAATGCTTGAAAATTTTCTTATTGAATGATTGATGTTAGTTCAGGGTATTTATATCCCTGTTCCAAATCGTATTACAAGTAGTCAAGGCAGTTACAACCGTTTATTGAATAATAACAACCTACTAACTAACTTCATTTACAGTTGAACTAATCCTCTTTTTACTCTTACTCTATGACAGTCTTCTACTGAGCTTATGGAAGCTTATAGTTCATAGTCATTGGTCCACATAGGCTTTTTGCTTTCTCGATCGCTTCTTTTATAGCCCGGAGCTATTTTTCTTCTTCCAGATCCTCCGGGTCTTGCAGTTGTCTCGCTGACCTTAACCTTCCTGGTTCAACCGAATGTTGACCAATTCCTGAGCTGTATCATTCCCATCCTCATCGAAACGAACTTGTCCTCAAGGTTCAGGTTAGGGTAGGATTTAATGAATTCATGAAAATTCTCTCAAGAATTATCTTCAGGTAATAAACCTTCCCATTGAACCAAAACTTGTGGAATTACCTGGCTCTTCAGTATGATCTGTTTCTTTCCCACCACATTTAAAGGCAGTATAACAGGTTGATTATTAAAACTTACTGGTGGTAAGGTTATAGTACTGCTAGCTGGAATAGGAGCTGTAAAAGGCTTGAGACGTGACATACGAAAAACAGGATGAGTCTTGCTTTTCCCTCATGTAACTGTAATTTATAGGCCACTTTTCCAATTTTCTGTAGAATCTGAAGGGACCAAAGAACCTTTTACTCGGTTTGTTATTAACCCTGAAAGCTACAGAAGTCTGACTGTAAGGTTGTAGCTTTACAAAGACCCAATCACCTTCATTAAAATTCACCTCTTGCCTACGATTGTCTGCTTGAGCTTTCATTCTAGACTGAGCTTGGAGGAGGTTTGTTTTCGGTTGATGTAATAACTCGGTTCTAGTGAGTAAGTTGTGCTCCACTGCTTCCAGATTAGAAGAATCTTTTAGATAGTTGGGAATGGTAGGAGGGATTCTACCATACACAGCCTCAGAGGGGGTCATGCCAGCAGATGTGTTGTACCAGAGTTCAGCCCAAAGTAAAATACTTGACCAGAATTTAGGCTGTTCATGCACAAAAGCTCTGAGATATTGTTCCGAGCACCTGTTAAGGACCTCAGATTGTGGATGATATGAAGAGCTCATTTGCCACTAAGTAGAAACAGTTGCTTCCAGAAATTGCTAAAAAATACTGAGTCTCCATCAAATACTATAGATCTGGGAAAACCATGCAGCTTGATAACTATTTCGGTGAATAGTTGTGCCACAGTTACTGCAGTGAAGGCAATAGGCAATGCTCCAAAGTGAGCAGCCCATAGATTGTGGCAGCCCAGTGACGAAGTCCATTGAAACTTCCTCTCATACCTGATCTGGTATAGGAAGTGGTTGTAATAATCCTTCAGCCTTTGTAGTAGGATACTTTATGAATTGGCAAATAATGCAACTCTTCACGAAGTTTTGGACATCCTTTTTCATTTTAGGACATGAAAAATTGGTTGACAACCTCAAATATGTCCTCAACACACCAGAATGCTCTCCAATGGGAGGAGAATAAAATTTTGTAATGAGTTTGTTCCTTAACTCAGAATTTGCTTCGTTTGCCTTTATGGTATAACAGACCATCTTTGACTGTATAGTCTTCATGGAGGGCAGAACCATTTTTTATTGACTAACATAATGCTACCAACTCTGGATCAGTACCATTTTCTGATTTCAATTGTGCAATAAAATCAAAGGTAGGGACTGAAACAGCCATTAACACCCCATTATTGATCTCATTAACTGTATCAGATGCCATTGAATGGTTTATCTGGAATTCTACATAAGGCATTGACCACTTCATTCTCCTTACCAGGTCTATATACAATAGTATAATCAAAACCAAGTAACTTGCTTAAGTAATGATGTTGTTCAGGGGTTTGAATTACCTAGTTCATCAGGTTTTTCAAACTTCTGTGATCTCTTTTGATGTCTCCATTTAAGGACTGCTTGGGTGACTGCATATAATTCTTTGACATATGTAAAAGATCCTCTCATTCTTGGCCCCATTTTTTGGCTAAAGAATGCTAAGGGATGTCCTTCTTGAGTCAAAACAGCCCCCATTCTCACATTAGAGGCATCTGTCTCAACTGCAACAGTTTTAGTGAAGTCAGACAGCGCTAGTACAGGCACTAGTGTCATAGTTGTCTTGAGCTTGTCAAAATGGACCTGAACCTCCTCTCCCCCAATTGAAAAGCCTCCTTTTTCAAAAGGTTAGTTAAAGGAGCAGCAATGGTAGCATAATGCTTAACAAATTTCCTGTTGTTTGAGATTGGTTGGAACTGGCCACACAAGCATTGTCAGAATCTTCTTCTAATCCTTGGGCTAAAACCATGTGACCTAGATACTCAATGGTCTCCTGAAAGAACTTACATTTTCTTGGGTGACTGCATATAATTCTTTGACATATGTAGAAGATGCTCTCATTCTTGGCCCCATTATTTTGCTAAACAATGCTAAGTGATGTCCTTCTTGAGTCAAAACTGCCCCTATTCCCACATTAGAGGCATCTGTCTCAACTGCAAAAGTTTTAGTGAAGTAAGGCAGTGCTAGTACATGCACTTGTGTCATAGTTGTCTTGAGCTTGTCAAAAGAGACCTGAACCTCCTCTCCCCAATGAAAAGCCTCATTTTTTAAAAGGTTAGTCAAAGGAGCTGCAATGGTAGCATAATGCTTAACAAATTTCTTGTAGTATGCAGTAAGGCCTAGAAAAAACCTCTCAGTTGTTTGAGATTGGTTGGAACTGGCCACACAAGCAGTGCCTGAATCTTCTTATGATCAGGCTGTACTCCTTGGGCTGAAACCATGTGACCTAGATACTCAATGGTCTCTTGACATAACTCACATTTGCTCAACTTGGCATACAGTTTGTGAGTAGCTAAACATTGTAGTACTTGTCTCAAATGGCCCTCATATTTTTATAGTGAGGTACTGTAAATTATATGTCATCAAAGAATACTGTAACAAAGTGCCTCAAAAAAGGTTTGAAGATCATATTCATGGTGGCTTGAAAGGTAGAAGGGGCATTTGTCAGGCCAAATGGAATAACCATGAATTTATAGTGAGTTTTGTGAATATCCTTTTTATGAACTCTGATTTGATGGTAACTAGCCCTCAAATCCAATTTAGAAAACACATGAGCTCCATGTAGCTCATCTAGTAACTCGTCTATTGTAGGAATTGGGAACCTATCTTTTACCATTACTGCATTAAGGGCCTTTAATCAATGCAAAACCTCCAATATCCATCTTTCTTCTTTACTAGCAAAACAGGTGAGGAAAATGGGCTTTGGCTGTCTCTGATAATCCCATTCTGTAACATTTCCTTAACTAGCTTTTCTATTTCACTTTTTTGGAAGTGAGGGTACATGTAGGGTTTGACATTAACAAGCTTACTACTAGTATGAGATATATATGATGATTAAGTGCTCTGGATGGTGGTAACTGAGATGTTTCATGGAAAACAACTTGGAATTCTTGGAGCAAGTTTTCAATCATAAGAGGCTTCTGCTTGCTTGTTGACCTGTTCCTTGGGATAGCAATGCTCTTCATTTTTCAAGTGAAAATAGGACACAATGCCCTCATATGCAGCTAGTTTCCTCAATTTCTAGGTAGGTAATGGTGTAAGATTTAAGTTGGACTCTCATGTCAAGTGCACTTTCTGTCTTTGCCATACAAATTCCATGGTTAACTGTTTGCCATACAAATTCCATGGTTAACTGTTTGTAGTTGGTGATAATAGGGGCCAACCTTTCCAACCATTAAATGCCTAACACAATGTCTGCCCCTTGGATAGGAAGAACAAAATCAATGATAAAAGCATGGGTCTGTAGAGATCTTATCATAGCACAGATGGTTACCATTACCAACATAGACCTTAAACTGTTTGGAAGGAGAAATAGACAATCCTAGTCTTGTGGCCACCTCTTCTTGGATGAAATTATGGGTACTCCCACAGTCTATCAAAATTTGCACTGTATAATTCCCATATTGACCACTTAACCTGAGTGTTCTAGGACTCAACTAAGGCATTTAAACTGATGTATGCGGCTTCTTCTGGTAGCTCTGCCTTGTCTTCTTCCAGATCCTCCAGGTCTTGCAGTTGTCTTGCTGACCTTAACCCTTGCTGGTTCAACCGAATGTTGACCTGTTCCTGTATCATTGTATTTGTGATGCTTTGAATGTCTTTTGAGTTTGGCATGCTTAGCTTTGTTCTTCCAAGTCTTTTTGTATTTTTATTTTTTTATATCAAATCAAGATCTTAAAGAAGTGTTGTTATTTTGCATGGTGGTGAAACAGGCCGGGGGCCTTCTAGATGAAATGAGAATTTCATGGAACCTTGATTTTGTAGAGAAATCTTGCGATTTTGTATTGAAGCATCTTTCAGTCATGCAAAAACAGAGGTATTGGGTTTCTGTTTTTTTTTTTTTTAATTCAAAAAGATATTGTTGTTGTTTAATATAACCTTACATGACAAATGTCCCAAAGCAATTTGTTACAGGTTGTGTGAACAGTGATTTAATTGTTTGTTACTGTTATATTTGTTTATGCTGTCACTTAGAATTACAACACTAATTTTACATTGGCATATATCAATGGGATATAATTAATATCAAAGGGAAGAAATTAAAAGATAGGGAGATGAGTAATTTTTAAATGCCATATCTTTTTCTCAGTACTGCCTTCTTCTATGGATCACAATGCCTATGATATCAGCATCCTATGCTAAGATATCCTGCACTTATAACAGAAAGTTTGGTATTGTGCCTTTAAGTTTCTTACAGGATTTACATTCATTTTTTATCTGGTCTAGATTGTTATAAAAGAAATTATATTGTCTAAATATTTATTTCAGACTTACAGTTTATCATTAATTTGTCATTGATAGATTCAGATATGATATGTACGGTAGTTTTTCTCTTTCTTTTGCAAAGTGGCCTTTACAGTATTAAGGATAGATGCAGATTTGGAAATTATTGGTGAGCCAGATGAACTGTTTTGCTTTCTTGTGCTGTATCAATATGAAAATCACAAAGGAAATGTTGACAAAATTGGGCCATCTAATTGGAAGCATGCATAAGGCTGCATTTATTGTTCATATTGCTAGCCATAAAAAGTGGGGGGAGAAGGAAGCAGGCACCCAAAAACAATGGGAATTACCATAGACATCTATGTAACAAAGATTAGAATTATCCAACAATTTGTTGTCATTTAACTTTCACTCTGTTACTCAAGGGGAAAAGCGTTAAAAAATATAAAATAAAATCTTCTTAAATGGGTGAAATTTCCTTGTAAATGGATAGTTCTGCCAATGACAATTCTCTGGTAAACCAATGTTCGATGTGTTCAATTGAAGTGCTGGGATACCCCTTATTTTTGGCTTGATGTTCATATAAAAATATTTTACTTATGATAAAAATCTCTTACAGTTGTGATATTATCAAAGAAAAAGAGTTAAAAAGATCAGTGGACAAATGTAATCTAATCAACTGGCAAAGAGCATCCGTGAAAAATAAGAAAAAGTACATGATAGATGACAAGATCTCATAAGTTTTCATCTCTAGTATTCATGGTTTTTGTCTTTGTAGGGCACTATGAAAGAGTGAAAGTTCATTCACTATACAATTTTTTTAATGGCATAACATCATTCATGACTCTGGCGATTGCTCTCTTGATTGAAAATAGAATTAATTATTTCCTTGTTCATTGTCATCTTTACAGCGAATGCCCTGAAGAAGCTCGGGAGACCGTATCATCCTTAATGTATGCGGCTGCTGGATTTTCCGAGTTACCAGAGCTACGTGATCTAAGGCATATATTTCACGAGAGATATGGGGATTCGCTGAAATTGTTTGTGAATCAAGAGGTAATTCTTTATAGATTCACTCCAAATAAAGAATCTGGCAATCCATTATTGTGTTTCTATGGCTAACCATCTAAGTTGTTCATTGATAGTTTGTTGCGGATTTATTGGCAAAGCCTTTTTCAACGGAGAAGAAGGTAAAGTTAATGGAAGATATAGCATCAGAGTTTTCCATACCATGGGACTCTCGGGGTTTTGAGCAGACAATGTCTAAACCCAATGCCTATGTGCAGGTATTGCTCTCTTCGTGTTTTATTTTATGATACGTGTTACTATTAGGTGGCAATATACATTGACAGTTTTTATTTAGTTGAATTCAGTGATGTTTCTAGTTCTCCAGTGCTAGCTTATGAAATTTTCTTTTTTCTATATTGAGATTTCTCTTCCACATTTGAATGCTAGCAATTTTGCGACTGTTCTGCAGGACCGACCTAAAAATTATGGGTCTTTCCATGTCACTGATGATAAGTATAAACTGAAAATTGGCAAGGACACTGTCCCAAGAGGAGATAAACATGATGTTTCATCTAAAGAAAGGCTGGAACATGCTAATGATGGGCACAGATTGCGCAATGGCAAGGAGGATACTGTATCAAAAAGAAGTGAGCTTACTTTTCAGTCCAGGCAGGAACTGAGCAATGATAGACACAAGCCTCTCTACAACAGGGCAGAAACTCTCCAGAGAAAGGACAACCATTGTGAACCTTGGAGTGTGAAGGAGGATACTTCCTTGAGAACAGCTAGATCAAGCAGTTCCTCGAAAAGAATGGAAAGACTTGATGCTGGATCCAAGCTGCTTGATGGTAGGGAGAATAGGGAAAATACTGTCCCTGCAAGAGACAGCCCAGACATTTTACCTAATGGAAAACCAGATATTACTCCTTACGCGAGACTCCAGTTCAAGAGCAAAGATAAAGACCCATTTGGCGGTAACAACAGTGGTGGCGAATACAATAATGCAAATTCAACGAGAAAAGTTCAGGAGGAAGATATGCATAAGCCAAAACCCTACTTCAACAAAGCTCTTCCTCCTTATGTTAAACCTAATGTGAAACCCAAGGACAGCAAATATGGAGCTTCACATGCTTGTTTTGATGCTAATGTAGTCCCAGAAGACCATTCAAGCTGTAATAGAGCCTATGCTGGTAGTAGGCCCGAGAGGGTCCAAGTAGGATTCAATCATCCTGATAACAATAGACAGGTCGTTGTACCTGCAGGAGTGGATGATTATGGCCATGACAAAGATCATAATTATCAGGACAATGGCATCGGCAACCCCTTACCAAAACAAAGATCTTTCAGTAGAAGACACTTAAAATCGTCATCTAGTCATGATAATGTTGGCAATGCTGAAGATATGGGAACTGTAAAGCGAAAGTCAAGAAGTAGGAGAAGGGACAACTCACGACGTGGCCTGCAAATCTTGTTTGATGATGAGCATTATCAAAATGATAAAGAGGAAAGAATAATAGATAAATTGTTGATGCATTACAGTAAGAAACCATCATCCTATGAACAGGGAAAGGTCAGAAGTAAGTGCAAAAGTCGTCATGCACATCATGTCGGCACTGGTGAAGCCCCACAGAATGGAAGCAGAGAAGGGTCTGATGACATGTCGGAGATAGTTCCTCCTCCAACCCGATCCATTTCACTCCCTCATGAACAAACAGCTGAATCTGAGACGAGAAAAGTGTTTACCCGTGCTGCTTCTTTCCAGCCAGATAGGTCTAACGTAGCTCAACATGTGCATCCCAAATTACCAGACTATGATGATTTGGCTGCCCGATTCACAGCTCTGAAAGGGAGGTAAGCATTGTGCAACCAGGATCTGTATCTCTATATGGTCAGCATATCGTGTGTCCATTGTAATCGTCTTGCATTTGTTTTCCGGAGTTGGTTCTGGTGCTTACTTTAGACAAAAGCTTTTAGTGGAGCTATGCTTCAGCTACAAGTGGGTTACCTGCAGGTTTGGCCCTGCACTGAAAAATTGCTCTTCTTCAGTAGAGTATAATCTTGCTAGCCTATAGGGCTGGCATTGCTCTTTTTTTGGCAATCCAGGACCATGGCAGCTGTAGCTTGTATACACGATTCAGTTTTCAGAGTGCAATATTGTAGTAATTGTATCATTGCATGTAACTTCAAATGATACAGATTCTATGTTCTGATAAAAGTTGAGGTTGAGACTGCTTCTAATGCATTAGAATTCCACTTCATAATATGATTACTTACAGTTTGTTGGTTGTAGTAGTTTATTGCCCTCCTTTGTCTCAAACGTTATTTTGACCGTGAATGATAATACTATCTTTAAAGCTGGGGAATTATAAAGCCAATATATTGCAATGACATTTTCCCAGTACGTTATTGTTTTCGTCGTTTCGAGTACAGATAGTAATGATGGTCGTATGTATTATTATGTTAGAGTAGAATGACCATTATGACCTTGAATGTCAGAGAAGCCCTATCAGCTCAGAACAAAGAGCCTTGCACATTCCCCAGGCCCAATGTGCTCTCAAGATTCGCTTCCCATCTCTTTCCTGTCAAAGGTAAAGGACTCTTTCCCGCCAAAAAAGCTTCTTACCCTTCCTTTATTACTGTCTCTATTTTCACTGCCCCCACTACACTCTCCACAGAGAGAGAGAGATGAAGAGCACGTCGAAGGTGATAATGGGCGCAACCCTCGTGATGGTGGTGAGCCTTGCCATTGTGTTAGGCCTAGTCCTGGTGCTGTTAGCTGAGCTCTACTGCTCTCTTTTACTTCGCCGGCGTCAGCTCCGGCATCCCACTACCAGTACAACTGCAACCGCCACCACAGCCGCCTTGGCAGCCACCAATCCTTCTGCTTCTCAGCCTCAAGAAGCACAAGTCCAATCATCCAGTCCTCTCAGTAGCTTCTACGCACAAGGGGTACTTCATGCTCCAAGAAGCTTCCTCTTCCCTTCAGTTTCTTGCGAAGAAACCAATGTAGAAACAAAAAACCAACACTCGAAACTTCATCAAATTCTTGAAGTCTATACCCAAGAATCAAACACAAGCCCTCATCGGATCGGGATCCTATCTCCTTCATCCCCGTCAAGTTCCTTTGTAACTTCATCTCAGCTAGTTCAGGAAATCCCAATTCAAGGTAGCACTAGCACTGAGAAAGCTTGTGGTGGTGTTGGTGGGGAGCATTTTGTTTACATATCAAATCCCATATATGACAACAATGCAAGCAGGGCAGATACTCCATTTGAAACTCCAGATACATCGCCTTCGCGTTTAGAAACAGACTTCTCTTCAGGTGATGAAGAAATTGTCCAGCCATCCCCTGTCAGTTTCCCAATTACACCTCCATTGACTCCAATGAAGAAACTCCCAGCAGAGGGTTGTTCGGTTTCGCTTAGAGATGCCAGGTCTTTCGGCACTTCTGGTAGTGATTCTAACAGTAACAACGGTATTTCATCATCATCATCAGGTTCCCCATGTACCTCTCCTTCATGGTGATTGAATTTATCAAAACTAGGATTTGTAAAATCTCTTTTTTTCGGTCCCTTTTTCCTTTTGTTTTCTTGTGTGCTTTGAGAGGTGGGTAATATGTGAAAATGGTGATGGAGATGTTAGCTAGGTGTAGCAGCTGAGAAAGAGAAACAGTACTGTTTAACAACTTTTCTTTGCAGGCGTGGCCATGGCTCGGCCATCTAAGCCACGACTATGCTAACAAAATTCCTACTCTCTCCTTTTTTCGCTTTGCAGAAGTGCTTTTTTTTTTTTTTTTTTTTTCCATTTGCTTGTTTGGGTGCTCATGGAAAGTTAGGGAATGTTTGGAATGGAGTTTTGAAAACCGTTTTTAGTTTTTGAAAGACTCTTTTTTACGATAAATAAAATTAATATAGATTTTAAATTTAAACTCAACAATAAAAATAATTACAAGATTTATGAAAACAGTTTTCGAAATAAAATTATCCAAACATTTTATTATATTTTGTTTTGGAAACAGTTTTCGAGATAGAGTTATCTAAACATAAAAAAAATATTAAAAATCTGTTTTTAATTTTTATTTTCAAAAAATATTTTAAAAAACTAAAAACAAAAAATTATTATAAACATAAAAAAAAAAACCATGCTTTTGTATTTGTTTTGGGATTATGAAGATGCATGTGAGTTTTGAAAAGTGGACCATAGGACCAAAAAGATTAAAAGAAAAAAGATCTCTGTTTTTGAGAGACCTCGAATGAGGATTTCCATGAATTAAAGCTAAAAACAGAACTGTCATCTGCGAGGTATTTGTCCACATTACATAATGATGGTTTTGTTTGTTAGTATGAGCCCCACAAGGCAAGAAGCTTCAGTTTCTGCTTTGACTGAATATAATAAAGAAAATCATCATGGAACGGTGTAGTAATTTGGACACTCTTTCATTTTGATGGATTGGGTATTCAATTAGAGCGGTGATAAGGGATAGAATTGTACACCACATAAACTCAGACTTTTGTGTTTTTTTATTTATGCTCATCTGCGTTACTACTCAATTTTTGAAAAATTACTACATATTCTTATTCGATCTTTAGAAAAATTAGCATTCGAGATTCTAAGGATGAATGAACGTTAATAATGCACAAGTCTACGATCCTTTTCTTCATTCAATTAATGAGCCAAAACACAAAATTGGCTTTGTGAGTCACTTATTTGCTCAAATATGTGGCTGCTGTTGCAACCTAGTATGTTTAGATGGGAGAGGAGTAGAGGATAAAATGTGCTGTGTATATCAGGTTTAAAACTAATGTTTTAAATTCGTCCGAAATTTTATTGGTAATTTTAGAGAACTCTACTGATAATATCATTTCTTGGGCTCACTTTTATGATGCCATCACCAGTGAAGTTTTTAAAAATTACTAGTGAAATTTCAGTATGGTTTAAAATCACCCTGTCTAGCCAGATATTTTTGTCCAAACCAGAGGAAGGATAATCATTCAAATCCTCTCCTCTACATTACATTTGTATCCTCTCCTTCGCTCTCCCTTCCATCATCCAAAAATAGTGTAAGAAAGTAGGGAATGCTTGTACTGGTACTGCTGGGATTAGAGCTAGTTGTTCTCAAAATATACAGAGCTATATGTACTTAGAAAGGAAGATAACTGATAATGATCAGCAACCAATTTCTCTATTGTAAGACAAACCTCGGATGACAGATGCCACTGGTATTAATTGAACTTACTCTTGGGGGTCTGGAAGTGCTAAATAAGAACACTGCAACCTGAAATCTGTAAGACATTCTACCATTATACAATTTGCAGTATTTGCTTATGAATTTTTTTTATTGTTCTTTGGCAACATCCATCCCCCACTTCATTGTGCTACTTATTGTAGGGTTGTATCACACATAAACCATAATAATTCAAATGATAAGTTTAATCTTTTGCCTATGATGCTTTATACATTTCAAGTTTCAGAATCATTTCTTGCTCATAACTGAGAATCTAAAACATTAAAAGAGTGTCATAAAGCATCTCCAATGAAAGGTTACAATGTACATACAACAGATATCCGAGAATTGGTTCATCCAAACAGCAGCTCAATCTTCAACTTATTTGAAATTATTGAGAAAACCCTGTTTTGATATGGCAGACCAAAAAAACCAAAAAAAAAAAAAAATTACTTGCAATCAATGGAAAATTAGCAGCTCTAAAACTATTCCTAGTACTTAAAAGCTCAGATAGTCAGATTACATCACCCAGTGGGAGAAGTAAAGGCCATCACTTCAGCCTCATATTTCATTCTAAAAACGTGATCAAAAGTTCCCTAGTAAGTGATGAAATCATGTTCATGTTCAGTGAAGAGTAGAAGTCAATGAAACAGCAGGAAAATTACGTACAAGTAAACACGAAGTAGTGGTCTCATCAGGAGCAACAAAGAAATCTTCTTCCACTTTGTTGCTGTGCTGTATGCAATTTCATTCCAGTGGAGCGCGAAGGGGTAGCTTTTTCCAATCTCTTTGCTGCGAAAAGGCAGGTTACAATGAGCACAGAAAAGTGTGAACCTCAAAATTGAAACTTAACAAAATGTTAAGAGATCTTTGCTTTTCTCTTTATGGGTTTCAAAATTTTTACTCATTTTTCTTCCATTTCTCTATAAGCACAAAATAAATCTGAGGGCCAGGATCCCTGTATAGTTTTTACTACATGGAGTCACGATTAGAAGATGGCAGGTTTTAGCAAAGAATTGTGCAGGGGACATATCCTTTTATACAAAAACATAACAAGGTAATAAGAAATATATAATTACCTATTTCATAGAAGAGTTCGTTGACATTCTGAGCAGTCTTTGCAGATGTTTCAATAAAAGTTAAACCATTTTCTTTAGCATATTGGTCACCTTCCTGTATCAAACATTAAGATTGAATTGAACACATTCATTTGCACATTTGACACTTCTCTTATCATCAAATGCTGTGCCCTATCATGCTTTTGTTTTAATTGAGTTTTTTTTGCAGCTTTGGAGAAGACGGTGGATAACTAGTTTATCTATATGTCCTAGCATAAAGGTAAATAACTAACAGCATCAGGCTAGGGTGGGTATGTCTGGGTTTGATTCTTAGCATAAACGAAGAAGAAAAAGAAGAAAGCCAAGAAAGAATCTCAGATTGAGAAATACCTCATTTCCAACTTTTCTTTTCTCTTCTAAGTCAACCTTGTTAGCCACCAAGAACATTATCAAATTTGGATTTCCTGGAACAATACAGCATGAAATTAGATAAGATCTTCAATAAATAACTAATATGGTCAAAAATTGTTACACTAACATATTGAAGGAGTCAATTCCAACAAATCTACAGGTTTAAACTTTAGAGCTTCAACATCACATATATTCTGGTCCGGTCAAAATTCCATACATTAAGTTAATAAATTATCTTATTCAAGATTAGTAGTTCTAATGAAAACGGTGCTCAAAACTGGAAAACGTTTAAGATTGTTTTTTTTTTTCTTTCTTAAATGTATATAGAATTTAAGAATTTGGGAACTTGTCAACAGCTGCAAAAAAATCAACATAAGAATCCAATTGTAGTAGGGGAGTAGGGTCCCCCAGAGAACACATAGTAAAGAGTTCGAGACCTATGAAATCTGAGCAATTATAATTTATTAACAGACTCAAATCTTCATTATGAGAAATAAGGGGAAGAAAAGAAAGAAGTTATAAGCAACAAAATTCCAAAATAGCTTCAGCTTGTGTGAGATTACACCAGACGAGCTAGTTCTAAGTTAAGCACATTAATTATAGAATTAGGCCTGTTACCTTGTCTTTGCACTTCTTGAACCCATTTTTTAGCTCGTGCAAATGAATCCTAAAAGACAAAATCACATGTGCAACCAATCAGATGATGCCCAATTAAAGTAGCATGTTACTCGCACTACTAAAGAAAGAAATCATAAACAGAATTGCACTGTTGGCACTCGCATCATTAATGCCTTAATAGATAGTGAAATCTATGACCTATTTGAAATGCATAAAGACTAAAGAAGTATTATTAACTTGAGTAGCTACCAATTCAATACACAGAGAGAGAGACCCAAGGAGCTATCAATGCAATACGGACACACACACAGATTGCTCTGCTACATTTTATGCAATCAATTTGTATTAAGAGAAACCGGATATCATTAGACCTAGATGTGAACACATTGTCCAATTTACTCTTTGTCAGACCTAGATAGACATCATAACAGGAGAACTAATAGTTTCTTGTTTCATGTTTGACAGCATAAGTATCTGCATAAGGGATCTGTTTCCTCAATTTTGACCTCACTAGGAAAGCTATAACAGTGAAAAGTTTCAAAAAAACTATCACGTATGGCTAATTCACCATCACAAATTTAAAGATACATGTCATTCAAGTAAGGACTGAGTCCACTGGTAGCCAAATGAAAAAGCTCATTAGTTTCAAAAGGAAATCTCTTGGGACCTCCTTCCATTCATTTTAAACAACCACTTCAAATATTAAACCATAAAAAAGACATGAGCATGCAAAAAGCTAGCATTAATACAACTAACAAGAGCTTCAAAAAATGTTACCATGCTTGTGATATCGTACACCACAACAGCTGCAGCTGCACCACGGTAATACATAGGAGCCAAGCTATGGTATCGTTCCTGCCCTGCTGTGTCCCATATATCAAACTTTATGGTAGCTTCATTGAGTGACAAAACTTGAGTGAAGAAGGCCGCTCCAATTGTTGATTCCTATAGCTTACATTAGATGCCATACATACGACAATGTAACAGAGGAAAAAGAAAATAATACAGCACAAATAAACAATGAAAGTGAACCTGGAAATCGAAAAATTGGCCCTTGACAAATCTCAATACCAAACTTGTTTTTCCGGTTCCCATGTCCCCAAGAAGTACCTGGAAAAAAAGCTCAATATTGTCAACCCTTTCTCTTTCGTAGTCACTCATCATGTAAAAAGTTCACACACTTACTCTTCTAATAGAAATTAATAGATTTCATATATGGAAAACAAAGAGGACTTGATTGACTGATTCTACATTGAGAAAATAAAATACAGTCCCACAAATGAGAAGCTTTTACACTTTCTTGTGGATAAGCTGCAATAAAACCCAATATCCCCCTAATTTTAAAAAATATATACCTTGTAATACAATTCAGCAAAAGTTGATGAAAATGGGCGCAATATGTTTGAACATTTTCAAATAAATGAGATGTTAGTATCATAAAAAAATCCAGGATAATAAAAAACCCATCAATTCCTTGACAGAGGTATTTTCTCTTTGTAATTATACATATTGAGCCTTAAATTGCCTGGTTTATGTTCATATACTTTCCTCAAGGCATCACAATCTTGACAGTGATCAGCATAGCACAGGCAAGTAATTATATTGGGTATTGAATATATTCTATATGAACTAGCAAAGAAATAGCAGGCCCTGTAAATTACCGAACAATTGTAATGCAAACACTGTCTCTTTGTTCTAATCAACAAAACCTGATCAAGTTACCTAATTTTTTTATAAAAAAAACACATTTATATTGCTGTCAAATACTGCAAACCCTTCTCCTGTGAAGCAATCATAAAGAGATTAAGAAAAGTAACAAAAGGGGCAAAACATACCCACCAGCTTGGCTTGTATGTTCTTGTTGCTTGTCCTTGCCATCACCGAAAGATCAAAATTCACACACAGGAAACAGTTTATCAGGAGAGAGGGAGAGAGAGAAGCCAGAGAAATTGAATTATATTGAAAGCGAAACCCAAAGCAAAGGCAGTATCAAGCCAAGAACGGGATACCCAATACAAATAACTAGGAGAAAATTGTTAGGCCCAGAACAATATTTATGCTTTCCACGGAGGTGCTAAGGAGCCCATATCCGACTCCAAAACCTGGAAGTAGCAAAAGAGGACTGAGAATAGTAGGTTTCAGACAGGAATGGTAGTTTGTCCGTTGACTGTTAAGTTTGTAGTAACTTTTGTCTTTGCATTCCCTCCTTTCTTTCGTCCATTGTTTATTTATCGGACATATTTTAATCCCATACACCCACCTGTTCAATTGCTCATATCTTATCTTTTTCTTAGCTAAATGTTTATCCTCTCTTTTAATAAAATCGTGGAATGAATTTGAATCGAGTTTTTATTGCGATATTCGAATTTGAGGTCGATCAAAGTTTGATTTAAATTTATAAATTAAATCAAATTAATTTATTAAAATAAATTCAAAATTTTTAAGATTCGATTTTAAAAACTTTCTAACAATTTATTAGGATATTATTAAATTCAAACTCAGATCGAATTAATATTTATTAAAATTAAAATTTAAACTTGAATTCCGACTATTCTTAAGTTTTTTGAGGATAGAGTTGCCACCTCATTGTTGCAAAGTCAAAATTGTAGAGGCAAGCAATCTTACTGTAATTGCAATTTGCAGATCATGCCAGCAAACCTAGCTAGCATTTGCGATTTGTTTTCTGTGTGATCTCTCTGAGTTGCGTGGGAATGATCATCAGAAGGTGATAGTAGTTGTAACTATGAAGATAATTGCTGGAAATTAAAGGTCACACATTTTTTATTGTTGGCATATGATTTCCTTCCCTGTTGCAGCGGTGATATCACCATGTGAACTTTATAAAAAGGATCTTTTCAAATTTCAACACATCACGTGAGACCTGAGTTTTGGAATTTAACTTTGTAGGTTTACTCAAAAGTTTAAATCATTTTTACTTAGATGTATTTTAATAAAGATCCTTTATACTGGTAGATCTATTTTTTTTTTTAAATTTACGAGAATGATCTAATTTATTACTAATTTTTATTCATTTACATAATAATTTTTTTTATTCATAAAAAAGATTGTTAGCTCAAGTAATCGAACTCAAGATCACAACATATTCAAATATATTGAAAAGGCATTCAAATATATTTAAGTTAATGTAATAACTATTGAACCAAAAATGTTTAATTTATAAAAACTTTCGCTAACAAAAAGAATATATATGAGCATTCATTATTCATATTATATAAATAAATTATAAATATTTGAAAAAAATTATAAAATATTGATTACATTTTTTCACAAAACAGAGATATCCGATCCTTTTGCATTTATTGACTTAAAACACATAATTTTGGGATTTGGATCCTTTGTTTTTAAGATTTTGCGTGATTGACCTTGTTAATAGTGAGATAGTTAGTATGTCATCTTATTTAAAAATTAATTTTACGGTTTTTATTGCATTATATAATTTATTTTAGTTAAGCATTTATAGAGATATGGTTGTGTAATAACCATTGATTTTAATTTTTGATAAATTGACATATCATCTCACCATAAAAAATATCAATCACAAAAGATCTAATCACACTGGATCTAAATCTTTATTTTTCTACATAGTTTAAGATCATTGCTTTTTTTCTTTTCTTTAGAAAAACTAACAAAAAAAAAACTGTTCAACTAATTTCACTTACAAATTATTCTTTACATATTTTTATATGTTGAAACCGACGCATAATTTTCACATTTTCAATGTTAGCAAAAACATCTCCTTTAATGTATAGCTTTGACTAAGAAAATTGATTTTATTGTGTTAAAAAAATACCCACTTAAATCTCTTAAATTGGGTTTAATTATAATGCATCCAAAAAAAAATTGGGTTCAACAAGATATTAAACCCTTTAAATTTGGTTTAATCTTGAAGCTAGTGTAATGACTATGCAGTCTATGCTAAAATCCTAATTAAATTTAGGCTTAGCAAATTGATATTTGGGAGAGTTAGAAGTAGGGTTGGACACTTCTCATAGAATTTGAACCAATAAACTTCTTGGACGTGACATTAGCATATGATCTAAAACATGAAATGATAACAATTTTCTTGGACATGGATCAAGGCGACAGAGCTCTCCCAAATCCACAAGAAATTGGGATAGTTAGAAGTTGGGTTTGGCACTTTTCATATGTTTTTAAAATTGCATAATTATCTTTGTGAAACAATTTTAGAAGTTCAAAAGTTAATGAAATAAGATTAAAGCCCCCCACCCAAAAACAAGAGAGAAATTCTTTGAGAACATTTCTTCTTAAAACAAATCTTTTAAGTTATTATCGCTTCGATAAAAGTTTTTAGGATTTAAGATTTATTGTATTTTACTTTTTATCCTCTAACTAATACATGAAAAGAATTTTCATGTAAAAATTAAATTTCTCTTACACACCGTTTAGTATGAATTTATGTAAAAAATTCAATTCAATTCCAAATTAAATTAAATGAAATTAAAATTTATTTATAAAATTCAAACTTTATTTTTAAATTAATTGAAAATAGAATTTATTTGCAAACGAATTTAAATAAATTTTTATATTTAGTATAGTTTTACTTAAACAATAGAGTTGGAAAACTTTTATGTTCGAAATAAAATAAAATTTGAATTCATATTCTACATTTTTACTTTAATACCCCAAGAATGCTATAAATACATGCAACAACAACAGAAAACAACCAAATAGCTACAAAAAATACCAAACAAAAACGTAAAAAAATATTTAAAAAATACTGCAGAATACTACTTAAATACTACAGAATAACAGTAATAAAACTGCAAAAAAATACTGATGCAAAAAAACTCTATTAAAACTGCAGTTTTTTGCACTTGTCTGCTAGCGCCACCATCAACTTGCCAAAAGCTTAAGCATGCATAACCCAAGAGAAAAAAAAAAAAACTAAAACGGTAAATTTGAAACTTTGTCATCAAATAACATAGAAGAAAGACTCAAAACAAAAAAAACCATAGATCATATTTTTATAAAATAAATCGTTGCTCACAATTCAACTATGTCAAAAACCATATCATAACTAGTAGTAAATAAGATATGATGCATCAAATCTAAAAGAGAAGTCAATTAAATCTAAAATCAACAAACAACTACCTCAAAAGGTTGCAAACAACTACTGTTGCACCAATCTAACAGACAAGCATATTAATAAGTCATATCACATGCAAGTAGAAGTTATCGGCATGTTTGTTTCGGGATTTCGAAAACTGAAACAGTTTTGAAAATTAAAAATAATTTTCGAAAACTCTTTTTTATATTTGGTAAACAATTTTCAAAATCAGTTTTATGAAAACTTTAAATTGGTGTTTTCTGACATAATTTTCGAAAAGTAACCTTAAAATCAGTGTTCACTTCTTTGTTTCATTCTTCCTCCATGGTATATAAAAAATATTAAAATTTTGAAAATAAAATAATATTAATTATTTTTAAGTATTTAATAAATATGAGAAATAAAATTAATATAGATTTTAAATTTAAACTCAAAACTAAAAATAATTACAAGGTGTATCAAAACAGTTTTCAAAATAAAATTATCCAAACAAAAATTTGTTGTTTTTTGTTTTTGAAATAGTTTTCGAGTTACAGTTATCCAAACAAGTTTTCTTCAAAAAACATCAAAAAACTGTTTTTTAGTTTTTGTTTTCGAAAACTGAAAATAAAAAACTATTACCCAAACATGCTCTATATCTCTAGTAGTCATCCATGATGCCCATCTTCCTCTTCAACAAAGTCAGTTTTATTTCATCTTAACATGCAAATAACATATCGATTAGACAATCATTACTTTTAAGAAACTCGAGTGCATCCATAAGCCCCCACCTGTCTAGTCCCAAAATTTTCAATTCAGTAGTAATCTCACTCGATGTGTATACATGTTGATTGGTTGATATGATAGCACGTGCAAGTGTCACGACCCGCGTGAGACCCGCATGTTTGAGGGTTTCCTAGTACACTTTTTTATTATAATATACAATATTATACTGCACGTGCATTACATGGTAAGTATCTTGTACTTTCGTACTACACTTGTAGTACACTTGTGCTATACTTATAGTACACTTGTGCTACACTTATAGTACCATAGAATTGTGACACTTGGCAAGATGTTAGCCATGGATGTAAGAGAGCTCTCCCTATATAAAGGGGCCTCCCCCTCACTTGTAAATCATTCATTCATTCAAGCAATAGAAAGCTCTCTAGCTTTGTCTCATATTCTCTCTTGTGTTGTCTTATTTCCTTTGAGCGGTTCTAGCTTTGAGGGTGGTTCTCTTGAGTAGCTAAGAGGAAGGCTGACTTAGGCATTCCAATGAGGTGTTTCCGAGCCTAAGGCCGCACGGTTAGCGACTTAAGCTTGCAGCCCGTGGAAAGTGGTATCAGAGCCAAGTTCACCAAGACTTTTGAGAAAAGATGGCAACCGCTTCTGATGCTAGCAACCTAGCTCATGACGGTCATGAGACTTGAGGGAGGGTGGCCAAGAAGGCTAGCTCAAAGGATATGATGTCAAGCATGGATGCTTGCTTAGTCAAGGTGGAGTTAGCCATGGGGAAAATGCGGGACATGTTCGAGAATACCGAAGGTAGCATCGAGGAGCTAAACTACGTGAGGGATGATCTCCAAGGACCGATGGAAGGTGCCCTCAACGAGGCCATAGACGTTCTCACGTAAAAGAATGACACCCTTGAGGCCATGGTGGTGTCTATGCGGGAGGAGATGGAAGAACTCAAGCGGGAGCTCTTAGCTTGCAAAGCAGCCGCCAGAGGTGGCATGCTTGCTATGACATCTAATCATAGGGTGGATGTGCCTAAGCCAAAGAATTTTCATGTAAAAATTAAATTTCTCTTACACACCGTTTAGTATAAATTTATGTAAAAAAATTCAATTCAATTCCAAATTAAATGAAATTAGAATTTATTTATAAAATTCAAACTTTATTTTCAAATTAATTGAAAATAGAATTCATTTGCAAACAAATTTAAATGAATTTTCATATTCAGTATTGTTTTACTTAAACTATAGAGTTGAAAAACTTTTGTGTTTGAAATAAAATAAAATTTGAATTCATATTCTATATTTTTACTTTAATACCCCAAGAATGCTATAGATACATGCAACAACAACAGAAAACAACCAAATAGCTGCAAAAAATACCAAACAAAAACGCGGAAAAATATTTTAAAAATACTGCAGAATACTACTTAAATACTACAGAATAACAGTAATAAAACTGCAAAAAACAACTCTATTAAAACTGCAGTTTTTTGCAATTGTCTGCTAGCACCACCATAAACTTGCCAAAAGCTTGAGCATGCATAACCCAAGAGAAAAAAAACTAAAACGGTAAATTTGAAACTTTTTCATCAAATAATATAGAAAAAAGACTCAAAAAAAAAAAAAAAACCATAGATCATAATTTTATAAAATATATCGTTGTTCACAATTCAACTATGTCAAAAACCATATCACAACTAGTAACAAATAAGATATGATGCATCAAATCTAAAAGAGAAGTCAATTAAATCCAAAATCAACAAACAACTACCTCAAAAGGTAGCAAACAACTACTGTTGCACCAATCTAACAGACAAGCATATTAATAAGTCATAGCACATGCAAGTAGAAGTTTGTTTCGGGTTTTCGAAAACTGTTTTTTATGTTTAGCAAACAGTTTTCAAAAGTAATTTTCGAAAACAATTTTCAAAATCAATTTTCTAAAAACTCCAAATTGGTGTTTTCTGACATAATTTTCGAAAAATAACCATAAAATTAGTGTTTACTTCTCTGTTTCATTCTTCCTCCATGGTATATAAAAAATATTAAAATTTTAAAAATAAAATAATATTAATTATTTTTAAGTATTTAGTAAATATGAGAAATAAATTAATATAGATTTTAAATTTAAACTCAAAACTAAAAATAATTACAAGGTGTATCAAAACAGTTTTCAAAATAAAATTATCCAAACAACAATTTATTGTTTTCTGTTTCTGAAACAGTTTTCGAGTTACAGTTATCCAAATATATTTTCTTCAGAAAACTGTTTTTCAGTTTTCATTTTCGAAAATGATAGATGCTTAAATATTCATATTTAAGCCCCCTTATTTACAGTTGTTAGGTCCTTTATTACATTAATTTGGTCTCTTTTACTCCATTTGTGTGTTTTACTTGTTTTTATAGGGTCTTGGAGAAAAAGAAGCAGTTTTGGCACTTAAAGGAATAAATCTGGAGGCCCTGGAGCATTCTCTGGACGAAGTGCGATCGATCGCGCCATGCAATGCGATCGAGCGCACATGCGATCGTGCGCACACTTGAAGGATCGAGCGCACACTGCGATCGAGCGCACATGTACGAGCGTGAACAGTAAACTGCAGAACCCTATTTTGGAAATAAGAGAATTGTTGTTTTAGGAAGGTTTAGGAACTCACGGTTCTCTTAGGACTTCTCAAAGACCTATAAATACACTTGTAAATCACACACTTAAGACAGACCTTAGATAGAAAACACTTCTCTTTTTTCTTTTACTTGGAGTTGAGGGCTTGGGAGAGAATTGACGCCTCTTCTCTCGGGTTTATTCTTCTCCTTTATGTTTAGTTTATTTATAATGCTTACTTCAGTTAGTATGTGTAACTAACTCTCTTATAGGGCTCGATTAAAGCCCTAATTATGCATTCCCATATTTTTATTCATTGATAAAATCTTTGCCAATAGCTTATTATGTTACTTAACTTGATTAACACTTGTGCTTATTTAAATTCCTCATATGTATGTGTAAGGCCAACGTATGCATGTGGTATGGATGGGTTAGTTAGATCAATTTGGATGACCGGGTCCTGGGTCTAACATTAGTAACAAGGGATATCTTATCCGGATACCTGGGTTAATCAACATGGGAAACCAGGAGTAGATACCATGCCCTAGGTCTCATGTGGTTGTCGATTTCCACAGTACTTATGTTTTCTTAAGGAACAACTCGAGCAGATACCATGCTGAATCCCTTAAGGAAGAAAAGAGTTAGAGTAGATACCATGCATAACTCGTTGCTTAGGGAAATCAATAGCTTAAGGAGTAGATACCATGCCCTTAGGTTGGCAACCAGTAGGTATACATAATAAAGCTAGTGCACTGATACCTTATACACATTGGGAATGTATGACTAGTGGTGGATATCAAAGCCCTATGTCTTTATTATCATCAAATCACTTTCCAACAGTTATTTATCTCTTTTTATTTTAGAGAAACTAATTCTAAAAGTAACTTTACCAATCCCTGTGGAGATGACCTTGCTTTCGCACACTAGACTACACTGATGATCTTGTGCACTTGCAAGTATAACTAGTACGATTATTCACCTATTTATTTAGGTATATACTCGCACAACAAGTTTTTGGCGCCGTTACCGGGGATTGCACTAAATTTTCTTTTAGAATTATTTTCGTCCTTATTTTTTATTTTTTTATTTTGCTTTTTTCTGTTTTATTTTTCATCAAACCCTAATTGATTTCTTTTCTGTTTCAGGCACTTCAAAACCCTAATTCTACTTTCTGTGGTATTTGTGATCGATCGTAAGCTCCTTTGCGATCGAGCGCATTTAGGGCAGAGAGTTACCCGAGCAGCAGAGTTACACTGCTGCACTGAAGCCGGTTTTTCTGATTTATGCACGGACTTCGATCCCGACATCCAGAATTCTTTCCCCTCAATCCCGAGCTTGAAAGGACCATCCGACAAAGGCTTAGGGACAACTTAGAGGAGAACGAAAAAGAAGTCAAGAACGAAACACCAATGGCGGAACAACTCGAAAAGCAGCAACCATATGCACGAGTACCGATGAAGCAATCCTTCATCCCTCGGAACATTGATCAACCATCATGCATCGCATATCAACCTGAGGCGGCGGGAAATTATTACATATCTCCGCAAATCTTGAATGCTTTGACTCATTATAGGGGCACTCCTAACGAAGATCCACACTTGCACCTTCGAGAATTTTTTGATCTTTGCAAGTTCCAGCACATACAAGGACTAGACCAAGAAGGAATAAGGTTGATTCTATTTCCTTTTTCCTTGAAAGATAATGCTAAACTTTGGTATAATTCTTTGCCTACAGTGTCCATCCACACTTGGGAGGAGTTGGCAAGCAAGTTCTTGAAGAAGTTCTTTCCAGCCCAAAAGACGAGACAAATGAGGAAGGAGATCCAGTCCTTCCAACAAAAGGAGGGTGACCTCTTCTTCGAAGCATGGGGACACTTCAACGAATTGCTACTCAAATGCCCACATCACGACCTGCCTCAAGATGAACTGGTACAAGCATTCTATGAAGGTTTAAATGATATTAATAAATGTATTGTTGATTCAGGTTGTGGAGGAGTCCTGATGGAGAAAAGCAGCGAAGAGGCAATGGAACTGTTTGAAACCCTCAGCGAGCACACCCAGCAATTCTCCTCTCGAGGTAGACATGTAACCAAAGGTAAAGGTGTGTATGAGCTAAATCTGAATGGAGGATCTTCCCTTCAAATGGCAGCGATGGAAAGGAAACTAGACCTATTGGTAAAAGCCATGGTTGCCCAAACTGCCTCATCTAGCCTACCAGCTACACCACTACAGGTATGTGCAATATGCTCTCAATATGATCATAATATTGATACTTGTCCTCTATCTGCAGATCCGGAACAAGCAAATTATGTGGGACCAAACAACTATCCGCCAAAGAATAACCTGTATGCAAACACCTACAACCCCGGATGGCGGAATCACCCAAATTTCTCATGGAGCAACAATCAAAACAATCAAGGACAGCAACGAAACCCGCAGCCCACTACTCATGCTAATTCCGAACCAAAGAGGAACGACCTCGAAATTCTAATAAGAGAACTGGTGTCATCACAAGAACAGTTCATGACTCAGTAAAAACAAACCAATATGACACATGAGCAAGCAATTCAAAGACTAGAGGTACAAGTAGGACAACTAGCTAAAGAGCTCAGTAGCAGAAAGCAAGGAGAGCTCCCAGCTCAAACACTACCTAACCCTGGGGGGCATCAACAATTAAACGCTATGACATCCCTGAGAAATGGCAAGGTGATAGGGTCCGATGAGCTTACAGCACCGTCCAAAGAGATACCATCAGCATCAAAGATAAGTGAGACGGAGAATGTGAATGCTCCACCCTTCCCGCAAAGGTTAGTAAAACAGAAGAAAGTCAATAAACTAATTGATATTTTTGAAACCTTGCGGAAAGTAAAGATTAATATTCCTTTGTTAGATGCCATTAAACAAATTCCTGCATATGCTAAGTTTTTAAAAGAATATTGAACTAACAAAAGGAAGTTCCAGGAGCATGAGACAGTAGCCTTAACCGAAGAGGAAGTACTGTACTTTTAAGAAAATTACCACCTAAACTAAAAGATCCAGGTAGTTTTACTATTCCTTACAGGCTAGGTGACCAGCTGTTTGAGCATGCACTATTGGATCTAGGAGCGAGTGTTAACCTGCTGCCATACAGTGTGTACGAGACACTAGGTTTAGGAGAACTTCAACCAACCTTTGTCACTTTGCAATTGGCTAATAGAAGCATCAAAAGACCAAGAGGTATCCTTGAGGACGTGTTGGTAAGAGTAATAAAATTCATTATACCTGCTGATTTTATAGTATTAGATATGGAAGAGTGTACTTTGCCATTGCCTCTCCCCATCATCCAGGACGCCCCTTTATGATAACTGCTGACCCTAATATTAGTATAAAATGGGGCATTATCACAATGAGGGTAAATGATGAGGAAATACAATTTCAAATATTTAATACATTAAAATCAACCAGTAATGATAATAAATATTCTAATATGAATTTCATGCAAAGTGTGGTTGAGACAGCTTCTCAGGTCCATCGCACCACTACATTGGAGACTATCCCCAACCATGAGAACACAAGAGTAGATATTAGGCCGGAGGAGGATAATGTGATTAAAGACGTGCACCTTATCAAGGACACACCAAAACCTTCAAGTAAGTGTGCTTTTCAAATTGAACCTCCTGCACTTACTCATACTACTTTTCCTTATGGTATTGACCAGATATCAAGATGGGAGATGAAGAAACTATCAACAGCACTTGAATCAGTACAGTACACAGCTGAAACGCAAGCACTAGAGCTCCAAGAGGTGGACTCTAAGTGCCTCCTTCCAAACAACTAGCACGATAGCAAGAGAGTGCTTGAGCAAAGTAAAAATTTGATCACCTATTAAGCTCAAGCACCTCTGGTAAGGTTAGTGGTACTGAGGCCACTAACAATTGGTAAGGTTGTATTGTTTTAATAATTTATCATTTTTTCAGCTAGGGTAAGTTTTTACTTGTGCCCATGAGCCATACTTGCGATCGATCGCATCCTTCAGTGCGATCGAGCACAAGTGTGTGATCGAGCGTGTCCTTCAAACGTGTTCGAGCGCACAAGTGCGATCGAGTGTAACCCGCGTGCGATCGAGTGCACTCATGGCAGAAACAGTTATAAATCTGGAAACCTTCCCTCATTCACTCACTCTCTCTCTCCCTTCACTCGCACACCCACACTCCTAAATTCACACTCGCACTCTCCCCGTACAACCCTTCACTAAAACACTCACCACTCCCCACTCATCATCATCACCACTCCCCACTCATCATCCCCCTCATCACCATCAACCAACCATTGCCACCGCACACACCATTGCACAAGGTACACATTTATTTTGTGTTCTACACACCGATTTCTATGTTTTAACTTTCATTCTTATATATAAACTTATTGTGTATATAATTGGGGCTTGTTTTACTTGCAGGAGGTTCGAATCACATTCCAAACCCCAAGATCATAGCTTGTCTTTTTGGTGCACACAAGCTATTCTAGAAAAAGTCTGACCGTGTGCGATCGAGCGCACAACACTTGCGATCGAGTGCATAGACAATGTGCGATCGAGCACATCTCATTGGGATCGATCGTAAACAGGCAAAAACTAAGCAACAGCATATCTAGACCGTCTGTTTCCACGTCCGGCGCATCCAGCAGTCGTGCCTCCTCATCCTGGCCCAGTATCGAGCAACGAGAGCTGTTGTTCGAGACCACGTTCGCCATCGATGATGTATTCCGACACATGGACGCCACCCAATGGGCCGTCCAAGCATTCCGACATCGTGGGTTGCAAAGGCTGTTTAAGCCGGTGTGCTCCACTGCCTACTCCCAGCTCGTAGTCCAGTTTTATCAGCATCTATCTTTCGACTGCAGCAGACCAGGAGTCCTCACCTCTTCAGTTCGGGGCACGCCCATCGAGGTGACTAGTGCCGACATCGTCACTGCTCTTCATTGCACCGATGAGTCCCCTCCTGAGGACACTGATATCGAAGAACAACCGGAGTCCTTTGTCCTGGCTGAGATCATCGCTGACATGTGCAGCAGACATAACAATGCGGCCAGCCGGTCCAAGCTACCTCCCCGACTGTGGCTTGTCGATACGATCCTACAGCGTAATGTGTGTCCATTGGGGCACAAGACACAGCAGAGGGACCAGTTCCTACAGACTATATATGCCTTCCATAGAGGCCACTGGTACTCCATCCCGTCTGTCATATGGAGCCAGCTGCACAAGTTCTGGGATCATGTACACGACCGTCAGACTACCACGGCCAATGCTTGAGGCCTCCCTTTCTCGTTCCTACTCACCTCCATCCTCAAGAAAAAGGGGATTAAGGGGACCCACAGTGACTGGCTAGTACGAGAGCATCATTTCTTTCGGAGAGCTCAGTGGACATATAGTATATCACACATGCCACGAGGCCCCCCAGTACCTGCTCCAGCAACTGAGCCAGTAGAGGAGGATCACATGGAGACCGAGGCCCCAATCATGAGCCCGGATCCTGAGCCCGGTACGAGAGGAAGACCATTCGGACATGGGACCCATCGAGTCCCAGCACTTTTTAGCTGAGCTATTCTCCTTCTGAGGTGAGGTTGTTGCCGCCACCACACTTATCCATCAGCGCATCGACAGTTTGGAGGCACACTTCACACGACAGAAGGCCATGCTGCAGGCCATTCTTAATCGCCTACCTCCAGCACCCAGTACCTCTCCAACTGCACCACCTGATGATCAGCAGTGACAGAGTACCACGTCTGGCTGAAGACGTTAAACTTAGTGCTCATGGGAGGCACTCCACTGCATATCCTTTTTATAGTTTCTTTTTAGTATTTTATAGTTCACTTGTCTATTATTTATTACTTGTTTTCCATTTTATATTTGCTTTCTTTCTTTTTCAAGGACAGTGTCAGTGCATCCAGTTGAAGTTTGGGGGCGTGCTACGAGCCATGTCAGCCATCAGTTCTCCACCTCCCAGGTCAGATATTTCCATGCTACTCACATATTAAGGACTGATAACTCTGTGATAAGAGCCATAAAATGCATTATAATCGTACTTATTTGTAGCACTTTAGGGTTGATTTAGGTCTTAATTGCATTTTTATTCATTAACAACTCTAAAGTGGTATTTTTGGAGCATTAACTTATTTCGGTGCATTTTTCAGGTATCTTGATTTAAAAGAGATGGAAGAGCTATCATCATTTTAAACACAAAGCTCCATTGAACACTCAAGCAAAAGAATGGTCGTGAAAGAGCCAAGATGAAGAGAAACTAAGAAAAGAGTTTTCACTAAGTTGCTGGAGTTGCCATACGAATCAACCATCTTTACAAATTAAACTGTATTGATGTAGAAAGAACCAGGAAGTGTGCCACATATGCTCAGAAAGATCTGGAAGTCTAATTTCTGTAGGATTTTACGGTTCATTAAAATCATTTTTCTACAGAAAGTTATGGCGATTTTAACGGACAGAGGTCATACCTCCTGGTTCAGCATCAGCCGCACCTCACAGCACCAAAATGCACAGAGAGGACAGAAACTCTAGGCTGCAGTGCCAGGATGTTGGCACTGCAGCGCTGGTAGCTGACACGAAGAAGGATTTGGACAGAAAGTTGGCACTGCAGCGCCAGAATTAGGGTTTCTTTATGTCTTGGCGCTGCAGTGCTGGGATGTTGGCGCTGCGGTGCCAGCCTGCGAATTTTGAATGTTATAAATTGAAACCCTAGCTGAACAAGAAGGGAATCTGGAAAATAGAAGAAAGAAAACAAAATTTGGAGGAGATGAGACACGAAAGGAGGCTTGGAGACACTCCGGGAGGCTACGCATCAAGCTTTTAATCATTCTTCTCCGGTTTTGTATTCTTTTATTCTATCTATGTTGATGTTTTATAATATAAACATGGGTTATTTGAACATGATTATGGAGTAGATATTTTTGTGTTAAGGATAGATGGATCCTAAACCTTTATCTTGAGTTTTTGTTTGGACAGGTGGAATTTAATGTGTTTTTCATATAGTGTGTTTTATTGTTCTTAATGCTTTTTATTATTTTGATTCCTTCTTGGGGCATGGTGATGTGTCGAATAGAGAAACCATGTTTTTATGAATGATTGAACTAATAAATATGATATTGGATTTTTATGTATGCAAAGGCCAGGGTAAAACATGCCATGAATGGAATAGGAGTAACCGAATAAGGATTCTAGGAAGTTCATGTGGTCCATTTAAATCGTAACCGAATAGGGAGATTTAACTGAAAGGAATCCAAAAACACTTAATACTTCTCAATTTGAGTTAATCTAGAATAGACTTGGAATACGGATATTCGAAGTTAATGATTCTTGAGATTGTGGTTAGACCCGGAATATGGATAACCAATTTATTGGGGATTCTACCATCTTGGAAAACATATTAAACGAAACTTGTCCATTCAGAACTCTTGTCAATTATGGTTTAGGTGAAGTCGAGTCCTTAGCACGTTAGTTCATAAGAGTTTTCATTCCAAAATTTGCTAATCTTCCATTATTTACTATTGCGTTCTGTTTTTCCGTAGTTAATTGTTAGTAAATCTTTCCCCTACAATTATTCGTTTGCTCAAATAACAGTAAGAGTCGAGTCATAATTTATGTAGTATTTGCTCAGTCCTCGTTGAGAACGATGTTTATTCATCATTTTATTACTTGAACGATTAGTGCACTTGCTAGTGTCAATTTCATCGCATCAAGTTTTTGGCGCCGTTACCGGGGACTGAAATAAACTATTACTTTTATTGTGATTCAACTTGTTAATTTGAGAGTTTTTTTTTTTAATTTGGTTTTTAAGTTTATTTTGCAGTGCTTTCGATTCTAGTGCATGACACGTACTAGTGGGAGAATACTTGCAGAACCTAATCCAGAGATTGAGCGCACGTTTCACTCTTTGAGAAGAGCAGCACCAGTAACAATTAATACAATGGTAGAAGGAAACAATGCAGAGGTGCAACGTGCACTATGGGATTATGCCATGCCAAAGATGGATGGTGTTGAATCTAGCATTCGGCGACCACCTATACAAGCGAAAATTTTTGAAATTAAGCCTGCCATCATTCAGATGATTCAGCATTCAGTACAATTTGGGGGCCTATCGCAAGAAGATCCAAATGTTCACTTGGCAAATTTCTTGAAATTTGTGACACATTTAAGCATAACGGAGTATCGGAGGATGCAATTCGCTTAAGGCTTTTCCCATTTTCATTGAGGGATAAAGCAAAAAGCTGGTTGACTTCTTTGCCTGCCGGATCCATAACAACATGGGCAGAACTGGCAAAAAAGTTTTTAGCGAAATACTTCCCTCCTGCAAAAACTGCAAAGTTACGTAATGAAATTACTATGTTTTTGTAGGTCGATCGAGAGTCACTCTATGAGGCATGAGAGCGCTTTAAAGACCTGTTGAGAAGATGTCCTCATCACGAGTTGCCCACTTGGATGCAGGTACAAACTTTTTATAACGGTTTAACCAGTCCAACCCGAAATATGATTGATGCAGCTGCAGGTGGCACGATCATGAGAAAAACTCCAGAAGAGGCTCTTGAATTGCTAGAAGAGATGGCCACAAATTCTTATCAATGGCCAGTTGAAAGGCTACCTGTTAATAGAGCCTCAGGATTGCACAATATAGATGCTGTTACAGCTTTAACAGCACAAATGGAGGTTCTCACCAAGAAGATTGATGGACTTAATCCCAACTCACATACAATATGTGAATTGTGTTGTGGTAGTGGCCATCACAGCAGTAGCTGTCAAGGTAATCAGTTTGCATATAATTCATTTGCTGAGCTGAACAAGCTAATTTTGTTTCAAATTTTCACAGGCAGAACAATCCATATAGCAACACATATAATCCGGGATGGAGGAATCATCCAAACTTCTCATGGAATCAAAGCAATGCAAAGCAACCTCATCCTGAATATACCCCTCAAGAAAAGAAGTCCAACTTGGAGGATATGATGGCCAAATTTTTAAGTACAGCAGAAACAAGATTCCAAAATCAAGAAGCATCCATAAAAAATCTAGAAGTTCAAGTCAGTCAACTAGCAAACATAATTTTTGGACGTGCACAAGGTTCTCTCCCGAGCAACACAGAAAAGGATCCTAAGGAGGATGTCAAGGCCATAACACTGAGGAGCGGCACACAATTGGAAGAGCCACAACCTAAGGAAATTACTCAGCAAGTTGACGAGAAAGAAGAGACCACGCAAGAAGAACATGTTTAAGAAAAGAAGTCTACTGGTAAAGGTTTGATCGATTCTAACTCTGAAACTAAATATATGCCACCTCTTCCCTATCATCAGAAATTTATAAAAGAAAAATTAAATAAGCAATTTTCAAAATTTTTAGAGATTTTCAAGAAATTGCATATTAACATTCCATTTGTAGAGGCTCTATCACAGATGCCTAGTTACACTAAATTTTTGAAGGAAATTTTGTCTAATAAACGAAAGCTTGAGGAACATGGAACGGTGATGTTAACTGAAGAGTGAAATGCCATACTGCAAAACAAGCTACCTCTAAAATTGAAATATCCAGGGAGTTTTACTATACCTTGTACTTTAGGAAATTCATTTTTTGATAAAGCTTTATGTGACCTTGGTGCAAGTATCAATCTTATACCTCTTTCAATTTTCAGGAAACTTGGATTAGAAGAAATCAAAACAACAACAGTGTCATTGTAATTAGCTAATCGATCTATTAAGAGACCACGGGGAATTATAGAAGATGTACTGGTAAAGGTCGATAAATTTATATTCCCTGTAGACTTCATTGTTCTCGACATGGAAGAGGATCGTGAGGTACCTCTTATACTTGGACGTCCATTCCTTGCTACAGGGAGAGCCCTGATTGATGTACAACAAGGGAAATTGATTTTGAGAGTCAATGATGAGCAAGTAGTTTTTGATATGTAAAAAATTATGAAATACCCTTCTGGTTATCTACTTCTTCTTGTTTTCATGTGGATATTTTTGATAACCAATTTGAGGAGTTTCAGGAGAAAACATTAAATGAAGATACTTTGGAGAGATGTATCATGGAAACGGGAACTAATACCACTGAAAAACTCATCATCGAAGAAGAAGCAAGGAACTTGGAGTCTGAAATAGGAAAAGAAGTGCCGGAAGAACAAATAATAATAACTGAATTGAAAACTTTACTTGCTCATTTAAAATATGCTTATTTAGAGAAAAATATTTTCCCTGTGATAATATCTTCTTCGTTGACAGGGAAAATGGAAGAACGGTTGCTGGAAATCCTAAGAAGGCACATATTTCTAGGAAAGCTGAAATCTCGGTGGACTAGACTGTATACCATGATAAGTATCTCACCTTTTGGTGTCGTTGAGGTTCGACACGAGAAAAACAAGAAGACATTTAAGATTAACGGGCACAGATTGAAGCACTACATTACAGGGACTTTTGACCCTAAATCGTCCACCACTGTTCTCCAAAAGCCATAAAATAGAAAGTCAAGCTAAAGACTATAAATTAGAACTACCATTTTGGGTCTTACTTTTTAATTTTTTTTTCTTACTTTTTGAAATTATTTGGGGTGTTTCAATTTTTTTTTGTTGCTTAATTTATTTGTTATTTCAATTTTCATGGCCTTACGATGTGTATTTTTGATTTATTTTTCAGCACTACGTGGAGCCATGACAGAAATTCAGCGTTGCAGCGCCAGAAAATTGGAGCTGCAGCGCCAAGGCCTTCAATTTCACACATCAGCCCAGAAATCCAGCGCTGCAGCCTCACAAACTCAGCGCTGTAGTGCTAGGACCTGATCGTTCAAAACCAATAATCCAGACAGGCCGCAAGCTGACATTTAAATGCACAGCCCTTCCAAAGTTAGGGCAATCTAAAATTTAATTCCCAGCTGCTCTCCATCTCCATTACCACCATATCCCGGTCATAGTAGTGATCCGGAGGATGAGGACATTGACAAAGACGATTGATTCGACCTCCGACTAATCAGGGGAGTTCTCTTCTCTTACTTTATAATTCAAATTCTATACATTGCGGACAATGTATTATTTAAGTTTTGGGGTGGGAACTTTATCTGAATGTGTGCACTGGTTATGTTTCTAGTTATTTTTCTATTTGTGTTTTCTGAGTTCTTTCTGTTGTTTGATTTTGATTTTGCCAATGATGAGAAATAGATTGACTTGATTATAGTCATTGAAAATTTGAAAAATGTTGTGTTTGTCTGTGTGCTTGAATTTGTTGTTTAGATTTCTTTTGCATCGAACTCTTTGAACACAATGAGCACTTACACCTAAGCACTTTGTTGTCTTGCTGTTTCGGAGAGTGTTTATGTGAGCAGTGTAGTCTTGTGATCTCTTGGACTCTATAACTTGTTTGAAGACCACTCGAGGCGAAATCCTAGGTAGTACAGTACCAAAGAAATGATCCAGGCCATGTTTGGAAAGTTTGAGCCATTTTTGTCAACCCTTGATATGTGACTATCCTTAGTGTTCCCCTTTTGAGCTTGGATACATATTGTTTTGTCACCCAATCATATAACCTATTTCCCTTTCAAATATATATATATATATATATATATATATATATATATATATATATATATATATATAAAAATAAAAAAAATAAAAATTTATCTCCACCTTTCACCAATAAGCACATTGATTAATAAAAGGACTATTCTCTTAAGTGGTGATAGAGGATTGAGCAAGAGGAAGCAATTTTCCCTTGGCTATGATATGTGTTACATATTTCCCATCGAGAGAGACCAAGGAAAAGATCGAAGTAAAAAATGTTTACCACATGAACTATTTGATAAAGTTGTATTCTGCCTATCACAGGCAGCTGGCAAAGCTGTGTTTGATCGTCATGTACATGCTATGCTATAGTTTTAGTAATGCACACGGAAACAAATACTAGTGCTAATATAGTACAAGCATACAAAAAAAAAAAAAAAGGAAGAAGAAGAAGATGTGACAAGAGCAAAAGTATTTGAAGTATTCCATGATAACTGAGGGAAAGTTTGAAATAAAATATTTATTGGTTGATGTGCTTAAGGTGATGTGAACCTCAAATCAATCTTTCACCATAACTTAACCTTAGCCAAAGTTATAAGCTGAATAAAGTCCTGGTGATCTCGGGTATTGTCATGGCCTACATTAGTGGAGAGTGGTGTGAAAAGTAAGCTTATGGACTTTGAAAGATTGGCATTATCCTACTTGCTTGCATAAACCGATCAGAGTGGCGAGACGATTAAGTTTATAAAGGTGTTGCACACACACACGTTTGAAGAATTTGATGTAAGATAAGGCTAGCAATAAATTTGAAATTCTAGACATTGGCAGCATTTGGAAAGTTTTTCGTGCGTTATAATTTTTATGCAATCTTTGAGGCATGCTATATCAAATCTAATCAAACCATCTCGCACTCTTAGGATATGTGTGCATAGAATTTTGTTCTAGTTTGCTCGAGGACTAGCAAAAACGTAAGTTTGGGGGTGTGATAACTCTATGATAAGAGCCATAAAATGCATTATATTCGTACTTATTTGTTAGCACTTTAGGGTTGATTTAGGTCTTAATTGCATTTTTATTCATTAACAACTCTAAAGTGGTATTTTTGGAGCATTAACTTATTTCGGTGCATTTTTCAGGTATCTTGATTTAAAAGAGATAGAAGAGCTATCATCATTTTAAACACGAAGCTCCATTGAACACTCAAGCAAAAGAATGGTCGTGAAAGAGCCAAGATGAAGAGAAACTAAGAAAGGAGTTTTCACTAAGTTGCTGGAGTTGCCATACGAATCAACAATCTTTACAAATTAAACTGTATTGATGTAGGAAGAACCAGGAAGTGTGCCATATATGCTCAGAAAGATCTGGAAGTCTAATTTCTGTAGGATTTTACGGTTCATTAAAATCATTTTTCTAGAGAAAGTTATGGTAATTTTAGCAGACAGAGGTCATACCTCCTGGTTCAGCATCAGCCGCACCTCACAGCACCAAAATGCACAGAGAGGACAGAAAATCAAGGCTGCAGTGCCAGGATGTTGGTGCTGTAGTGCTGGTAGCTAACACAAAGAAGGATTTGGACAGAAAGTTAGCGCTGCAGCGCCAGAAAGTTGGAGCTGCAGCGCCAGAATTAGGGTTTCTTTATGTCTTGGCGCTGCAGCACTAGGATGTTGGCGCTGCAGTGCCAGCCCACAAATTTTGAATGTTATAAATTGAAACCCTAGCTGAACAAGAAGGGAATCTGGAAAAGAGGCGGAAAAGAGAAGAAAGAAAACAAAATTTGGAGGAGAGGAGACACGAAAGGAGGCTTGGAGACACTCCGGGAGGCTACGCATCAAGCTTTTAATCATTCTTCTCCGGTTTTGTATTATTTTATTCTATCTATGTTGATGTTTTATAATATGAACATGGGCTATTTGAATATGATTATGGAGTAGATATTTTTGTGTTAAGGATAGATGGATCCTAAACCTTTATCTTGAGTTGTTGTTTGGACAGGTGGAATTTAATGTGTTTTTCAAAGAGTGTGTTTTATTGTTCTTAATGCTTTTTATTATTTTGATTCCTTCTTGGGGCATGGTGATGTGTCGAATAGAGAAGCCATGTTTTTATGAATGATTGAACTAATAAATATGATATTGGATTTTTATGTATGCAAAGGTCAGGGTAAAACATGCCATGAATGGAATAGGAGTAACCGAATAGGGATTCTAGGAAGTTCATGTGGTCCGTTTAAATCGTAACCGAATAGGGAGATTTAACTGAAAGGAATCCAAAAACACTTAATGCTTCTCAATTTGAGTTACTCTAGAATATACCTGGAATACGGATATTCGAAGTTAATGATTCTTGAGATTGTGGTTAGACCCGGAATATGGATAACCAATTTATTGGGGATTCTACCATCTTGGAAAACATATTAAACGAAACTTGTCCATTCGGAACTCTTGTCAATTATGGTTTAGGTGAAGTCGAGTCCTTAGCACGTTAGTTCATAAGAGTTTTCATTCCAAAATTTGCTAATCTTCCATTATTTACTATTGCGTTCTGTTTTTCCTTAGTTAATTGTTAGTAAATCTTTCCCCTACAATTATTCGTTTGCTCAAATAACAGTAAGAGTCGAGTCATAATTTCTGTAGTATTTGTTCAGTCCTCGTTGGGAACAATATTTATTCATCATTTTATTACTTGAACGATTAGTGCACTTGCTAGTGTCAATTTCATCGCATCAGGGACAATGTGCATTTTAAGTTTGGGGGTATGGGGACACATTCACACACTACACTATGTCCTACATTTTTGTTGCTATTTTCATAGATAAATGCATGTTCATTCTGTCCAATAAACTTTTTTTTTGGTGATCTAAACAAAACTGTATGATTCGACTTCATCAGCGAGCTTAACACTTTGAACATACAAGCCAATAATCAAGTTTTGAACCTAGATCACTACCCTTTAGGCATTTAAGAATTCACAAGTTTAGCTTAACTATCACAAGCACATTAGCAAATGATTGTGTGGGGTATGACATGTTATTTGGATTTGTATGTTTCTTTTGCTTGACTGTGAACTAGATGACCTATTAGATTGACATATTGGCATATGAAAATAAAAAAGATTGATTAGTGCTCAAAAGAAACAAATGCTCCTAATGTTAAAAAAAAAAAAAAAATCTTCCGCTGAGTAACTGACCCTCTTGCCTCAGTAAGCATTGAGTATCACGTCAAAAGGTGGAAAATCTTAAATGATCATTAAAAAGAACTTTTCGCTGAGTAACCGACCCTTTTGCCTCAGTAAGCATTGAGTGTCACGTCAAAAGGTGGAAAAGTCTAAATGGTAGCATTAAGACCAGTTAGTTTCGTAGCCTTGTTGACTCAAGCTAGTAAGTCTTTAGGGGTGTCTTTACACCTAATGCCCTAAAACCATCTGGTTTGGGAGTCATTGGCTAAACACTCGTTACACGAGTCAGCAAGAAAGCTTAAGGGAACTAACATGGCAAAAATCTCGCAAATAAAAGTCTATGCCATGTTTGTTAACTCTAATAGGAAGTTTGGTGAATCTTGAGTCATCGAAACACTACATGTTTGAATTTCTTGGAAACCCAATCTTTTATGTGCTAGTCACCACACACCAAAGTCAAACTTATGATGTCTTAAACTACCTCATGAATATGATTTATGTTCAAAACTCTTATTCATTGCAAAAATATGTTTACATTTGTTAAGCTTGCTCATGAATGCGTATCATAGTTTTGTGTTAAAACTAGACTTTTGATTGACACCATGAACATTGGATTTATCTATGTCTTTCATTTTAGTTTTTAATTTAGTATTGCTAAGGGACTAGCAATATGTAAGTTTGGGGGTATGATAGATTCTTAAATGTTCATATTTAAGCCCCCTTATTTACAGTTGTTAGGTCCTTTATTACATTAATTTGGTCTCTTTTACTCCATTTGTGTGTTTTACATGTTTTTATAGGGTCTTGGAGAAAAAGAAGCAGTTTTGGTACTAAAAGAAGAAATCTGGAAGCCCTGGAGCATTCTCTGGACAAAGCGCGATCGATCGCGCCATGCAATGCGATCGAGCGCACATGCGATCGTGCGCACACTTGAAGGATCGAGCGCACACTACGATCGAGCGCAAGGCACACTGCGATCGAGCGCACATATACGAGTGTGAACAGTAAACTACAGAACCCTATTTTGGAAATAAGAGAATTGTTGTTTTAGGAAGGTTTAGGAACTCATGGTTCTCTTAGGACTTTTCAAAGACCTATAAAGACACTTGTAAATCACACACTTAAGACAGACCTTAGATAGAAAACACTTCTCTCTTTTCTTTTACTTGGAGTTGAGGGCTTGGGAGAGAATTGACGCCTCTTCTCTCGGGTTTATTCTTCTCCTTTATGTTTAGTTTATTTATAATGTTTACTTCAGTTAGTATGTGTAATTAACTCTCTTATAGGGCTCGATTGAAGCCCTAGTTATGCATTCCCATATTTTTATTCATTGATAAAATCTTTGCCAATAGCTTATTATGTTACTTAACTTGATTAACACCTGTGCTTATTTCAATTCGTCATATGTATGTGTAAGGCCAACGTATGCATGTGGTATGGATGGGTTAGTTAGATCAATTTGGATGACCAAGTCCTGGGTCTAACATTAGTAACAAGGGATATCTTATCCGGATACCCGGGTTAATCAACATGGGAAACCAGGAGTAGATACCATGCCCTAGGTCTCATGTGGTTGTCGATTTCCACAGCACTTATGTTTTCTTAAGGAACAACTCGAGCAGATACCATGCTGAATCCCTTAAGGAAGAAAAGAGTTATAGTAGATACCATGCCTAACTCGTTGCTTAGGGAAATCAATAGCTTAAGGAGCAGATACCATGCCCTTAAGTTGACAACCAGTAGGTATACATAATAAAACTAGTACACTGATACCTTATACACATTAGGAATGTATGACTAGTGGTGGATATCAAAGCCCTATGTCTTTATTATCATCAAATCACTTTCCAACAGTTATTTATCTCTTTTTACTTTAAAGAAACTAATTCTAAAAGTAACTTTACCAATCCCTGTGGAGATGACCTTGCTTTCGCACACTAGACTACACTGATGACCTTGTGCACTTGCAAGTATAACTAGTATGATTATTCACTTATTTATTTAGGTATATACTCGCACAACAGAAAGCAGTTTTCGAAAACTGAAAACAGAAAACTGTTACCCAAACATGTCATATATCTCTAGTAGTCATCCATGATGCCATCTTCCTCTTCAACCAAGTCAGTTTTATTTCATCTTAACATGCAAATAACATATCGATTAGACAATCATTACTTTTAAGAAACTCGAGTGCATCAATAAGCCCCCACCTGTCTAGTCCCAAAATTTTCAATTCAGTAATAATCTCACTCGATATGTATACATGTTGATTGGTTAATATGATAGCACGTGCAAATGTCACGATCCGCGTGAGAACCGTGTGTTCGAGGGTTTCCTAGTACACTTTTTTTATTATAATGTACAACATTATACTGCAGGTGTACTATATGGTAAGTATCTTGTACTTTCATACTACACTTGTGCTACACTTTTAGTACCATAGAATTGTGACACTTGGCAAGATGTTAGCCATGGATGTAAGGGAGCTCTCCCTATATAAAGGGGTCTCCCCCTCACTTATAAATCATTCATTCATTCAAGAAATAGAAAGCTCTCTAGCTTTGTCTCATATTTTCTCTTGTGCTGTCTTATTTCCTTTGAGTGGGTCTAGCTTCGAGGGTTGTTCTCTTGAGTAGCTAAGAGAAATGCTGACTTAGGCATTCCAATGAGGTGTTTCTGAGCCTAAGGCCGCATGGTTAGCGACTTAAGCTTGTAGTCCGTGACAAGTGGTATCAGAGCCAAGTTCACCAAGACTTTTGAGAAAAGATGGCAACCGCTTCTGATGCTAGCAACCTAGCTCATGACGGTCATGAGACCCGAGGGAGAGTGGCCAAGAAGGCTAGCTCAAAGGATATAATGTCAAGAATGGATGCTCGCTTGGCCAAGGTGGAGTTAGCCGTGGGGTAAATACAGGACATGTTCGAGGATACCAAAGGTAGCATCGAAGAGCTAAACTCCATAAGAGAGGATCTCAAAAGACTGATGCAAGGTGCCCTCAATGAGGCCGTAGACGTTCTAACGCAAAAGAACGACACCCTTGAGGCCATGGTGGTGTCTATACGGGAAGAGATGTAAGAGCTCAAGCGGGAGCTCTTAACTTGCAAAGCAGCCGCTAGAGGTGGCATGCTTACTATGACATCTAATCATAGGGTGGATGTGCCTAATCCAAAGGAGTTCAAGGGCATCCGAGCTGCAAAGGATGTGGACAACTTTCTTTGGGGGATTGAGCAATATTTTCGAGTGATGAACATCATGAAGGACGTAACCAAGGTAAACATAGCCTCTATGTATCTTGTTGATATTGCTTTATTGTGGTGGCAACGTAGGTGTGCGAGTGCCACCATTGTTACATGGGAAGAATTCCAGAGGGAATTCCGTCAACAGTTCTATCTGGAGTATGCGAAAGATGAGGCACGAGCTACATTGCGAAGGCTCACCCAACGTGGGGAAGTACGGGAGTATGTGCGAGAGTTTTCGAAACTCATGCTCTAAATTTCTGATCTTGGAGAGAATGAGGCTATTTTTTTCTTCATAGATGGCCTCCAACCATGGGCCAAGCAAGAATTGTAAAGAAGAGGTGTCCAAGACCTCACCCGAGCCATGTCCGTGGCGGAATCTTTGGTGGAGTTCAAGAAACAAGGAAATTTGACTCCTCCAAGAATAAGGGAAAAGGTGGGGAAGACAAAGACAAGTATCAGAAGGGTGGTCCGAGAAAACTACCCATTCACAAGTGGAAGTCTGCCAAAGAAGGGGACAAAAAGAAGGAGCCATTAGCATGCTTCTTGTGTGAGGGTCCTCATTGGGTGTGGGATTGCCTGAAACGAACCAAGCTCTCTGCCATTACTAGAGAAGAGGGGGAAACAAATAGAGATACCCTCAAGCTTGGCTTTATCATGTTTAACTTGATCAAAGCCAAAAGGTTTGGAAAGCAAAAGGGGCTCATGTTTACAGACATCATGGTGGCTAGCACCAAGGTTAGTGCTCTTGTAGACACTGGGGCTTCTGATCTCTTTGTGTTCGAGAAAATGCCCAAGAAATTAAGTCTTAAGGTGGAGAAAGGCAATGGGTGGATCAAGACAGTCAATTCCAAATAAGTTCCGACAATGGGTGTAGCACAAGGGGTAGAGCTACAACTAGGAGATTGGAAAGGCAAGGAAACTCTTGAGGTAATCCCACTTGATGATTATGACTTTGTAATTGGGTTAGATTTTCTTGATCGGATTAATGCTTTGCTAGTGCCATTTGCCAACTGTGTGTGCATCCTTGATTCTCGGTGCCAATGCCTTGTGCAGGTAAGATGAGACTTTGGCCAAGCTAATCGGGTTTTATCGGCAATCCAGCTAGCTAAGGGGGTGAGAAGGGTGAAGTCGTATACTTGACCACCTTGAAACTTAAGGAGGTCCTAGAGTCCAATGAAGAGACTCCTCTTGATGTACTTGAGCTTTTAGAGTCCTTTGTTGATGTGATGCCCCTGGACTTACCCAAGAAACGGCCACCTAAGAGAGAGGTGGATGATAAGATTGAGTTGGTATCTACTGCCCAACCACCAGCCAAGGCTCCATACCGAATGTCGAAGTATGGGACTTTCATTCCGGCTACCAAAGAATGTCCAGCAGAGGAGGCAGCCTGGTTATTTTTCAAGCATGTGGTGAAGTATTAGGGTGTATCATAGTCCATTATTAGTGATCGGGATGGACGGTTCACGGGACGGTTCTGGACAGAATTGTTCAAGTTGCTCAGATCGAATCTAAACTTCTCCACTTGTGTCCACCCCCAAACAGACGGATAGACCGAGAGGGTGAATGCTTTATTGGAGACATACCTCCGACACTATGTGAGTTCCTCGCAACAAGACTTGCCAAAGTTACTAGATGTAGCTCAGTTTTCCTATAATTTACAAAGGAATTAGGCCACCAACCAAAGTGCCTTCGAGATTGTGATGGGATGATAGCCTCACACTCTGAGTACTAGTGCTGTGGTATACATGGGGTCAACTCCAGCAGCCTATAAGTTTTCCAAGGCGTGGCAAGAGCAAATCGACTTGGCTCGAGTTTGCCTACACAAGGCAGCCAAGCATTCCAAGAAAGGGGCTGATCGTAAGAGACGGGATGTGCAATACCAAGTAGGGGATTTTGTGCTTGTGAAGCTACATTTGGTACTTCACACCAAGGTGATCCATAAAGCATTGGTACACAGATATGAAGGACCTTTTAGAGTTCTTAAGAGGATAAGCAATGTGGCCTACAAACTTGAGCTACCATCTAAGCTCAAGGTGCACCCGCTCTTCCATGTAAGTATGTTGAAACTATTTCGTGAAGACCAAAATGATCTGGATCGAGGTGAGTCACAGCAAGCCCCTATAGGAGTTAAGGTCTCTTATGACCGAGACATTGAGAGTATACTGGCTGACCGAGTTTTAAGAAGGAAGAACTACAAGCCGAGGCATGAGTACTTGATATAATGGATAGGACAACCCAATAATGAGACAAGTTGGGAACTAGCCGAGGCCTTATGGCAATTTCAGACATCAATCAGTTTAAGGCCGAGAGTGTGATGAGGACGTCGCCAGATTGAGTGAGGGAGAATGTCACGACCCGCATGAGACTCGCGTGTTCGAGGGTTTCCTAGTACACTTTTTGATTATAATGTACAACATTATACTGCACGTGCACTACATGGTAAGTACCTTGTACTTTCGTACTACACTTTTAGTACACTTGTACTATACTTATAGTACCATAAGATTGTGACACTTGGCAAGATGTTAGCCATGGATGTAAAGGAGCTCTCCTTATATAAAGGGGCCTCCCCCTCACTTGTAAAACATTCATTCATTCAAGCAATAGCAAGCTCTCTAGCTTTGTCTCATATTCTCTCTTGTTTTGTCTTATTTCCTTTGAGAAGGTCTAGCTTTGAGGGTGGTTCTCTTGAGTAGCTAAGAGGAAGGCTAACTTAGACATTCCAAGGAGGTGTTTTCGAGCCTAGAGGTGCACGGTTAGCGACTTAAGCTTGCAGCCCATGACACAATCTTCTTCAATGAATTAGTCACCTCTTTAATCTCATCAACAACCATGTCAGATATAGTGCCTTCCTTTTGGTACCTTTATTAAAGGGCTTTGCTTTGACAGAAGCTAATGAAGTAGTTTTTTTTTCATGTGGTGAATCTGGTACCGAGTCATTGAGAATATCCACATTTTCAAAGTGAATCTCGTTAGTTTCTTGCAATATATCAATATCCTCAATACGTAGCTCTTGATTTTCTATGCTCCATATATGTACTTTCTCTTTTGCACTTTCAGCTTTATTACAAGTTGCTACGTCTTTCTCAAACAACTCACGAGCATCTTCTAGAAAATAAAGCTCATTGTCTCGTACAATTGCAAAATTATGCTTTACCTGCCACGTTTAAAAATTAGAACAACAAGGTAAACAAAGCTAAAACTTGATAACTTTCGTATCATTTGAGTGGGAAAAAAGTATAATAGAAATTGACGTCTAATCACTTACACAATAAATAAATATATTTCCATTACTTATATCACACCTTCCCACACACTTGGTCTAGCTTCAATCTTTTTTGTAGTATCATTCCATCCGAACCCAATTTTGTTGTGTAACAGCTCAATAGCTAACTTTATTTGATTTTTGATAGTCTTCGATCTGTTAGCAACTTTGTTCTTGTCAATTGACTTTCAACTCTTTTGAAACTCTTCATTAAGAGTATTGACGACAGTCATCCAAGCTCTTTGATTAAATTGCTTCTCATCCTTATTCCCCTTAGCTTTTTCTTTAATCAACAAATCAAGAAGAAGTTTGTCCATCTTCTTATTCCATCAAAGATATTTGTTAGTGTTGCTACCACTGACAATTTCAACATTGTCTTATGCAACCATCTACGTATAATACAAGTGTACATTATAAATAATAAAAAAATGAAAACAAAATAAGAGAATAAAACATTCAAGAAAAGATATTACATTGTTCATCAAAACATTCATGAATAAAGGCATACAAATCAACTAAGAATAAACCATAATAAGAAAGGAAATGCATAGTTCCTTAACAACATTAAGCCTTGCATAAATAATAAAATAAAAAAAAAGTCTATGAAAAAGACACACAATCATTTCACACTTGTCTAGTAATTTTATCCCTTATTTTTTGTCCTCATCTGCCATCTGCATCTCTAGATGTGAATTCAACGTCATTTAAATAATTTAGATTATTTGTAAGCTCACTGTCAACTTGACGTATGAGATCTTCATCTGGATCATACATCATTAGAAAGTTATGCAGAATACAAGAAGCAAGCACAATTTCTGAAATAGGTTGAACATAATAATATGCCTATGATCCACTGCCTATAATAAGGAATCGTTTTTTTAGCACCCCAAAAGCTCTTTGTATTGCATTGCGCAATGAAGCATGCCGAAGATTGGACAACTCTGTTGCATTTTTAGGAGGAACACGAGAGCATTTTTTCAAGTGGTATCTAATACTCCTGTATAGAGTGATTAATTTTGATCCCAAGGGATATCCCGCATTAACTACGTAAAATTTACCTCTATACAAATTTAAAATAGTATTCACAAATCAATTTACTATTGGAAAAATGATAAATAAAATTTGATTCAATTCTGTATATAACCTTGAGGAACTTTTAGCTTATCTTCCCTAGTCAAATAATTTTCTAGTATCCTTAAATTTGAGGTTGATCCTTTCTATAAACCGAAGTACAAACCCAAGAGGGGGTGAGTTGGGTTTTAAAAACTTTTTGCTAAATAACACACAAGTTTTTAATAATTTAATCAAGCAAGGCAAACAAAAAATAATATGCTTGAAATTAAAGGAGTAAAGGAATAGAATATGCAAACTCTGTTTATAGTGGTTCGATAATATCGGAATCTCCTCGACTCTACGTCCACTCTTTTCAAGGAACCTTCTTTAAGTAATCCACTAAATGTAGTCAAGCAACTTCATAGGTGTTGTTCAAACCTTACAAGCAATCTCTTCCACAAGAAAGTTACAAAGAAGTGTTTAATCCTAAACACTCTAAGAGTTACACCAACTCTTTCTCTTTACAATGAATGGTATTAAATGTAAAAGAAAGGTAGAGAGAGAGAGCAATGAATGTTTTACAAGATGAAGATTATCTATCTTTCAATAATGGCTCACAATAAATTTTTCAAGGCTTTTGAGAGTATTAATGAGCTATGAATCAAATTGAATGTTCTTTCTTGTTGTTTAAATGCTCATCGATGGAATTTTTTTTTTTATAATCTTGGACTTATATGGCCGTTAGACACTGATTTGATAGGTTTAGAGCATTAAATGCTCAGGTACCACATCTTAAATGGTCATATTTTTTAATTACCAGTCGACTGGGTCTTTCTACTAGGTCAAGTGAAAAAAGTTCACTTTTAGGCTTAGGACGAGTACTAGTCGACTGGGTCATAGGACCAGTCGATTGGGTTAAGTTACCAGTCAACTAGGTCCTATTACCAATCGACTAGCTTAAGTTACCAACTAGATCCTATTACTAGTTGACTGGGAACTTACTGTCCTTTTTACCAGTTGATTGGTTTAGAGACCCAGTCGACTAGGTTGTCCAAAAACCCAGTTTTTATGTTTTAAAAACATTTTTTAACTTAATTTTTTTTTTCATATTTAGTTTTGGCAAAGCTTTTTTGCAAAATGAGCCATAGTTGAAGCTAGATAATTGAAATTAGAGATTTACAATGTGATTCAATTACCTTAGACCTTAATCTAGATGTTTTGTATTTTTTTGGTATTTGAACGTGTTATATTCTCGCGTCTTGTTTCTGTATTGAATGTTTTTTTTGCTTAAACACTTAGATAAAACTGTTAGTGCAATTTAAGTAGTGTTTTGTCATTATTAAAATTAAATATGGGTCAACAACTCCCCATTTTTTTATGATGACAAAACCATAGAGAGAAAAAACAGTTTTAAAAACTAAATGTTTGTTTTTTTTTTTTGGAAAATTGGACAGAGTTTACTCAGTTTTCATGATAAAAACAACCTATAAGCATTCAATGCCAATAATAACAATCCCAATCAAGCAATGCAAGACTATTTTAAGCATTTTAATATGTTCGGAGCAATGCTCCTGATGTGCAAATTTTAAATGCTCATAAGTGCACAAATCACAAATAGTATTGCGATGAGTTTACTTTCGAGGTCTATCTCTCAAGGAATTGCAGTGGTTTAAATCCTAAATTACTTTTTTAAAATTACTAAAAAAAACTCTGAAATTAAATCCCAAACACTCTAATTAAAAGATTGGTGAAGAGAAAATTGAAATAAAAAATTAAGTAAATTAAACAAAACGAATTATGAAGAGATAATTATAATCAATGAGAACAATTGGGAGTTTAACTTGTTGTCCAATCATGAATTGGAACATTTAGTGAATATAAAGAATTAATCAACATCTAAGACTATTGGTATTTTTGCTAAGACTTGAGAATGCCATTGATCGTGTTTATTCTCAATTTATAACTAATTAATTAAATTCCATGGATCGTGTTCATCAATTAATTAGTTAAATTGAGTATAAGGAAAGCGCAACCCCATAAATCACAATTTGATCTGAATCTTGATTTAAATTCCTATTCAAGAAAGCTTAATTAGGTTTAGATGATATGTCCTCAACCTAATCTCAAATATTAACCTTGACTATCAATAATAGATGGCCAATCCACAAGTAATAATTAAAGGTATGAAGAATATTGGATAAGAAATAATCTGGAAAATTTCATAAAACTAAATCCACCAAAATATCCAAAACAATCAAGGCAGCTAAGTTAAACGCCCAATAATGCATTCAGTCGCTTATGTTTAAATCCCAATCATAGAATTCAAATACTAGAGTTACAAGCATGTTAAAGGACAAAAGGAGCAAAGACAGAATTTTTTCCCTTAATTACAAGATGAATCGTCAAAGTCTTGAAGTGATTGATCGTTGTCTTCAATCTCTTGATAAGCCGTCTTGATGAAAGAAAATGTTTCCTCCTTCAATCTCCTAAAAATTGTTGGGATTTGTCTAAGAACCAAAGAGGAAAAAATTCAGCTTCAACCCTAGGTGTGCGCCGCACCTCAGGCAATCTGCACCTCACCCTACAGAAAGTTCAGGAAGACAGCTCTCCAGGCCATGCCTCACCTCAGCCTCCCCAAGGTGTGGCATCTAGAAAGGCAACAAAATTTCTCCTTCCAAGGTGTGGCTTGCCCTGTTCCAAGGTGCAGCGCGAAGGCACACCTGATGGCAATTTTCAGCACTCTTCTTCTAGTGCATGGTGCATGATCAAAACGCACAGGATCACTTAGAATCTTAGATAGCCATGGGTCTTTGGTTCTTGAGATCTAAGGGTGGAGATTGATTTCCAAGATTAGATGAGGAAGTCGTTGCCTTATATAAAGGGTCACCTAGCTTCAATCTCAACAAGTAAGAAAGTGAGTGTGACAATCATCTCAACAAGAGAGGTGTGATTGGAATGACATGTGAATGTGTGTGAAATAGAACATATAGTGTGTGAGAGTGCAAAGACACTAAACACAAGAGGGACTCATTCAAGAGAGGCTGGTGGTTTAGAGAGAGAGTAGTATAGATTGGGGATTCAAAGGACTTGTAAGTGGAATTTTCTTAGGGAAAATTCCAGGGTAACTCAAGACCTTATCACTTTCTTTTCTCTCTTCTATCATTCTTCAAGAACTTGAGATTCTTGAAGAGCTGTTGTTGTATCTGTAAAGAACTCATTGATTTAGTGCAGAGGGCTCGGAGGAACTCATGGGGACATAGGCTATTGCCAAACCTAAATAACAAATTGCTTATGTTCTTTCTTTGATTGGTTTGATTCCTGTTTGATTTCAGTGTTATTATAAGTAATTCTAGACTTGGGTGTTTGGAAGATCACCACCTGGGCATCTTGAGGGTGGTTTCTCAACTGTGGTATCAAAGCTTTGGACAGTGGGTATCGGAGCAAGAACAGGAGGTTATCGGAGCAAGACTCTAAGAATCAAATGTCAACTTCTTGGGTGATTCAAGAACGGAGTAGAGATCTATATCTGATCATGTTCTTGAGGTGATTGAAGAAAGGAGTAGAGATCAATATTTGATCATGTTCTTGAGGTAATTCAAGAACGGAGTAGAGATCAATATCTGATCGTGTTATTGAGGGTGATTCAAGAACGGTATTGAGATCCATATTTGATCATGTTCTTGAGATTTAGAAGAAGTTGGAAAGCAATTATAGGTGCTGCATAAATATGGGATTTTCTCCGCAAGATGATTTCAAACTTCATTGTTGAGAAGTTTGATGGAAATGGAGACGTTGCTCTTTGGAAGCGGAAGATCAAAGCTACGATTAAAGAAGATGACGCTTTTCCAGCAAGTATCATGGAGGTCCAGCGAAATGAGATGAAGAAGATGGCGTACAACACCATCTTTCTACACATGTTGGATAATGTCACAAGGGAGTGCAGAGACTTAGAAGATCCAACTGTCATTTGGAAGAAACTAGATGAGTTGTTTCTTGCCAAGACTCTCCCTAATAAGAGGTATCTTCGTAAAAAAATCTTTGCTTTTAAATTGGATCCTAATAAAGAGTTGCAAGATAATCTTGATGCCAATATGAGGAGCTCATCAAGTGGAGAAAGGTTGTTCGTTAGAGGAAGGCCAGCAACTCTGTATGGTAGTAACATACATAGCTACTACCGGGACAGAGGAAGAGGAGAAAGCCATGGGAGAGCGCACAGTAACATATATAGCTACTACTAGGATAGAGGTAGAGGAGAAAGACATGGGAGAGCACACAGTAACATACATGGCTACTACCGGGATAGAGGTAGAGGACAAAGCTATGGGAGAGTGCACTCCAAAACGAGATTTGGAGGGAAGAGATGCTTCTACTGCCATAAGGAGGGCCATTTTAAGAAAAATTACAAGAAGATCATAAAGGATGAGGGAAGAAGCCATACCAAGAATGGAGAGGCTTCGTTTGCCAAAGTAGAAGAGCAAGATGATGATGTTCTTGTTGTGTTCTCAAGTGTAAGCAAAGGGTAAGAAAGCAGCGGGAAATGGATCTTGGATACTGGGTGCACTCATCATATATGTCCTCATAGGGATTGGTTCAAGAATTTCAAGGAAACCGATGATGGAAAGGTTTTTCGGGGGAATGATACTTCTTACCAAGTGAGGGGCACGAGAGACATCCAGTTGATGATGTTTGATGGAATGACAAGGCTGCTGAGGAATGTGAGATATCTTCTGGAGTTGAGAAGAAATTTGATCTCATTGGGGCAGCTAGATTCCATGGGGTACACATACAAGGCAGAGGGAGGAAAGATCAAGGTAACCAAGGGATCTTTGATAGTGATCAAAGCAGCAATGAAAGATGGTCTCTATGAGATGATCGGAGACACAGAGATCAATGGTTAAGCAGCAAACTTGATGGCTGAAATGGATAAGGAAGTTCTTTGACACAATCACTTAGGACATATGAGCGAAAATGGCCTGCAAGTTCTCAGCAAGGATGGTCTACTTGGTGGTGACAAAGTAGAGGAACTTGATTTCTGTGAATGTTGTGTTCTTGGGAAGCAACATCAGGTCAGCTTCAACACCGGAGTGCACAAGTCTAAGGGCATTTTTGACTATGTTCATGCGGATCTTTGAAGGCCAGCAAGAACACCAACACTGGGAGGTAATATTTACTTTCTATCTTTAATTGATGATTATTCAAGAAAGGTTTGAGTTTTTTTGCTTAAGAATAAATCAGATGCTTTAAATAAGTTAGTGGTGTGGAAAAAGCTGGAGGAAACTCAAACGAGCAAGGTAGTTAAGGTGTTAAGAACCGATAATGGCTTAGAATTTTTTAACAAGGAATTTGATTAATTCTGTAAGTTAAATGGGATTCTAAGACATAGAACGGTTGTGAAAACGTCTTAGCAAAATGGAGTTGTTGAGAGGATGAATAAGACCCTTAGGGAAAAGGTTAAGTTAATGTTAATAGGATTCGAATTACCCAAATGTTTTTGGGGGAAAGTGATGTCTACTACTGCATATTTGGTTAATAGATCACCCTCTAGGGTTGTGGACCTTAAGACTCCATTGGAGATGTGGAGTGGCAAACCCTCTAAGTTGGACAACCTTAGAACTTTTGGGTGTGCTGCGTATGCACATCAAAAGGATGATAAACTTAGCCCATGGTCTAGAAAATGTGTTTTTTTAGGATATTGGGACGGGGCTAAGGGGTATAGATTATGGTCCTTAGAGCAAAAAGGATTTAAACTCATAATAAGTAGAGATGTCATTTTTAATGAGCATTTATTTCCTTATTTGGAGAAAACTAACCCTGCAGGGGATAGTGAGCAAACTAGTTCGGTATTTGTGGAGCATAGCATCAAGGAAGATTCAGTTCAGGTAGAGCAAGGAAGGCAAGAGGGTTCGGACCAGGTAGAGTCCATTGATGAATGCTAAGCTTAGGACACTCGAAAGGAGGCTGAACTAGAAGGGGATGATGCAGCAAGTCAGATTGACTATCAACTCACAAGAGATCGGGAAAGAAGGCTGGTCAGACCACCTTTGAGATATGGTTTTGCGGCTGCGAATGCAGCAGATCCTTGGACAGAAGGAGGGATAAGTGAACTAGAGACTTAAATTGATGCCATGGGATGCAAGAATTCGTCAAGATGGAAACTAGCTGTGGAGGAAAAAATGGATTCTTCGACAAAAACAACTCCTGGGAATTGGTGCACATTCTAGGAAAATAGAGAGTTATGGATTGTAAGTGGACTTACAAAATCAAAGAAGGCAACCCTCTAGGGGATGAAGTCCGAAACAAAGCTAGGCTGGTGGTGAAGGGGTTTATGCAGAGAGACGACGTAGATTTCACAGAAACCTTCTCACATGGATGCAAGGTGGAGGAAGTGGTGATGATCCTCATCTATGTCGATGATATGTTGTTGGTTAGGAACAACAGGGAAAGGATAGAAAGGTTTACATCTCAACTCAGTGGAGTTCGAGAGGAAGGATCTTGGCCTTGCACAAAAGATCCTTGGGATGAGAAGAATTCAGGAAAGGGAGAGAAACAGGTTGAAGGTTTCTCAAATTTTCGACATAGAAAATGTGTTGTACAAGTTTTTTTATAGAAGATGGTAAACCAGTGAAGGTTCTTTTTGCTAGTCATTTCAAGTTCTCTAGCGATCAATGTCCTGGAATAGATGAAGAGAAGAAGGAAATGGAAAAGATCCCCTTACTTTAGTGTGGTTGGATCAATCATGTCCATGATGATAAACACTACCCAACATTTCTCAGGCAATTAATGTTCTCAGCAGATTTGTGAGTAATCCTGGAAATGAGCTTTGGCTTGGGATGAAGTGGTTGCTGAGGTATGTGAAGGCTCGGTTGCAACCAGTGGTAGCACTCTTAACAACCGGGGTAGAGTACGTAGCGGCAACGAAAGCCATAAAGGAGGCTATGTTGTGCAAAGGGTTGTTAGACGAGTGGAAGGTCCTAAAAGAGCAGGTGGTGGTATCTTCGGATAGCCAAAGTGCATGGCACTTATGTAGGAACCCAGTGTTCCATGAGAGGACTAAGCATGTGGATGTTCAGTATCATTTCATTTGGGAAATTGTTACGAAAGGATGCATTCATGTGGAGAAAGTTGCAACGGAAGAAAATCCTACAGATTTAGGCACCAAAGTTCTACCTCTAAGAAGGTTCAATCATTGCCTTGGAGTTCTTAGGATTGTAGTCGGATGAACGGTGACTCAAAATGAATCTAGATACTGAGTTCTCTACACTATGGGTTCGATTTTAGTTGCTTAGATAAAGGTAGAGATTTGTTGGGATTTGTCTAAGAACTAAAGAGAAAAAAATTCAGTTTCAGCCCTAGGTGTGCACCGCACCTCAGGCAGTCCGCGCTTCACCCTGCAGAAAGTTCAGAAAGATAGCTCTCTAGGCCACGCCGCACCTCAGCCTCCCCAAGGTGCGATGCCCAGAAAGGCAGCAAAAGTTCTCCTTCCAAGGTGCGGCTTGCCCTGTTCCAAGGTGCAGCGCGATGGCACACCTGATGGCAATTTTCAGCACTCTTCTTCTAGTGCGCGGTGCATGATCAAAACGCACAGGATCACTTAGAATCTTAAAGAGCCATGAGTCTTTGGTTCTTGACATCTAAGGGTGGAGATTGATCTCCAAGATTGGATGAGGAAGTCATTGCCCTATATAAAGGGCCACCTAGCTTCAATCTCAACAAATAAGAAAGTGAGTCTGACAATCATCTCAACAAGAGAGGTGTGATGGGAATGACATGTGAATGTGTGTGAAATAGAACACATGGTGTGTGAGAGTACAAAGACACTAAACACAGGAGAGACTCATTCAAGAGAGGCTGGTTATTTAGAGAGAGAGAGTAGTATAGATTGGGGATTCAAGGGACTTGTAAGTAGATATTTCTTGGGGAAAATTCCAGGGTAACTCAAGACCTTATCGCTTTATTTTCTCTCTTCTTTCATTCTTTAAGAACTTGAGATTCTCGAAGAGGTGTTGTTGTATCTGTAAAGAATTCATTGATTTAGTGCAGAGGCTCGGAGGAACTCCCGGGGACGTAGGCTATTGCTGAACCTCGATAACAAATTGCTTATGTTCTTTCTTTGATTGGTTTGATTCCTGTTTTGTTTTGGTGTTATTACAAGACATTCTAGACTTGGGTGTTTGGAAGATTACCACCTGGGCATCTTGAGGGTGGTCTTCCAACAAAATTCCTCTTGATAATATCTCTCCAAAAACTGCCATAGTCTTCCCCCTTCTCTGAGTCTAAAATTCCTATATATAGTTGTATGGAGATGACTTTGTAGACAGAAAAGTCGCCCTAGGGTTTCTGTTCGGGCCTTGTGCTTCTGCTGCTGTCCAGGCCCAATTCTGCTAAAACTGCCATAACATTTTCTAGAAAAATAATATTTATGAGCTGTAAAATTCTACAAAAAATAGACATCCGAATCTTTCCAAGCATATATGACTGATCTCCTGGTTCTTCCTGAATCAATATAGTTTAATCCGCAAAAACCACTTATTCCACGCTGAAATCACACACAACCTGACCTTTGTCTACTAAAACTGCCATAAATTTCTCTAGAGATATCATATTTATGAGTCATAAAATTTTCTAGAAAATAGATATTTGTATCTTTCCAAGCATATATGGCTTATCTCTTAGTTCTTCCTGAATCAATACAGTTTAATCCAAAAAAATGACTGATCTGTACGAGAAATTTTGGCAATTTAACGAAACTCCTTTCCAAGTGCTTGTGAATTTGTAAAACAACAAAAAACAACTCAAAGTAACAAATTTCTAAGCTAAACATATAAATAAATACTTGAAAAACATAAAAAAAAAAAAATACTAGGACAAATATTCATTCATCAGCTCCCCCATTTTGACAACAATAGAAAAGAAGGGGTAAACTTGGAAAATAAGTAATTCAAACACTATAGGCAGTAAGATAAGGTATAAAAAAAACTTGTGTGCAAAAAATAAGTATAAACCGGAGTTGGTAAGACCTCTCGAGAAGAATTATAAGTTTGCACAGAAGCTTGAAACATTTAAAGCATATGGATGAGCTATAAGGGCTTAAACTATTCAACCATATAGTTAAAAGTAAATCACATACATGAGCCACAAGTTATGATAAGTAAGCATGCATATACAAATATCCATACATCACGAGTTTAAGTAAGCTTTTCGAAAAATCTAATACAACCCAAGCAAATGAATGTATGAAAAAGAAAATGAAAAGAAGTGTTCTTGCTAAAGTATCCATGGAGCAAAACAAAGTAAATAACATAGACTAATGACTCAGTGATCTGAGGAGCCAGAGCTATCTCGGAGAAGATCCTAAATCTCAGTCAAAAAACCTTCTGAGTGCTCTCAGAGTAACTTGAAATCATTCCGAAGGGTGCTATCATGACGCATAAGGTCAATGTCTGTCCGCACCATCTGGAAGCTCTGGTCGATTGAAGAGCTCATGCTTTAGAATCCAGATTGCCTGGACATCTGTAGGCTCATTAAGGCTTATAGTAGATCATCTTGTCTAGCCTGACCAGTAGTCGAGCTACCATGTCCAACATGTAGTGGACTAGGTGCATGTTCATCAGTGTCCATGGCTGTAGGAAAAACTGCATCATCGGGCATGTCGTCATCCTCATCCTTGTCAACATCATCCCCGATTAGAATATTCTTCCTAGCCTTGGAATGCACCATTTCATTCCATACCGTGCACCCCATCTTCTTCAGTGAAGAGACATTGATGATGTCTTTGGGGCCGATGTCTTGAGCTTCAGAGGTAGGCATGAGAAATTTGAAGTGGTGCAATATCAAGCTGATGAGCATGCCATAGGGGAGGCAACTCTAGTCATGACCCTTGCCATTAAGCATGTTGGCCAGCAGTAGGGGTAGATATTGAAATGGTGTCCAGTTTTGGGACACCAAATCAATACTATACCAATCTTTGACATACAATCCCGACTCCCGAGTCTAGAGTGGATAGTCCAGCTAACTGTGAGGTTGAACAATTTTGAGTCAAGGGATATGTCACTACACTGATGGAAAGTAGTGGGTTGAAAGATATAGTTAGGATCTCTGCTAACTATTTGACATGCCTCCTCATAATCAAAATTTTTTGGCCATCCATCAAGACTCCATGAGATCCCGGCCACTGGGATTCTCAGCAAGCTGACCAATAAGTCAATGTTGACCTCAAAATCCACACCCATCACACTAGTCTTAAACCTAAGATCTAGGGGACTGGGTTTTACAATATTAGCATAAAATTGATGAATTAGTCGGGGGTAGTATTTATGGTGGATATTTACAAGTGGGGTTAGGCTTATTGCCTCAAAAGCAGGTAGAATATCAAAGTTAGCATGACGAATAGAATCAAAATCTATAAATCTACCCGTCATGATTTTTTTATGTTTAATAATGGTGTTATACCTACTCTTGATGACTGGACTCTAGAAGAGCGAGTCATCAAGCTTGGTTCTCACTTGCTTACTAGAGAAACCAGTAATCCCCTTGCCTCTTGAGTCCGGTGCTGAGGCCTTCCTTGATTTAGACCTCTTGGGCACGTGAGGTCCGAAAATAGTCGTCTTGATACGGATACTCTCATAAATTTTTGGAAATCACGTTTGGTGAGAGGTTTTTGGTGAAAATGGTGATGATTCAATCGTGAAAGTTGAAGATTAGATGATTTGAAGGATGATGGTGTGTTCTTTGAAGTGATTTCAATAGGTTTGAGACTAAAAGCAAGATTTTTTTAGAGAGAAAAAGCTAGGGCTTAGAGAAAAAGCTAGGGCTTGGAGAAAATGGCGTGAAATCTGAAGAAAAAAAATGAAGCATTTATTATATAGAATCGCGATACGAGTCGATTGGGCTCTTCATAATTTAGGGATTTTTCGATATACTAATCGACTGGGTTCATGTACTAGTCGACTTGTAAAACTGGTAGTAAGACACCAGTCGACTAGATTGTCCCTACTGGTCGACTGGGTCCATAAAAAAATTTCGATTTTTGGGCCCCAAACTTGTCTAGTGATACTAGTCAACTAGGTCTTTGTACCAATCGACTGGTAAAATGGGCAGTGAGTTACCAGTCGACTGGATTGACCCAACTAGTCGATTGAGTAAATGGGCAGTGAGATACCAGTCGACTGAGTCAAGTTACCAGTCGATTGGGTCTTTCAAAAATCATAAAATTTTGAGCTCCAAGTAGGAATTTTGCAAGAAATGATTTATTTATGTCATTTTGAGTGAGAGAAATATTAAATAGGAGTTAATACTCATCCACTTAATGATAAGTATGCATATGATGAATAAAGATGCAATCAAACACACATTTAATCATAGTTTGTTAGACCCATTAATAGACTTATCTTACAAAAGCTATCTTCATTCAAGGGCTTAGTAAGAATATCAGCAATTTCATCTTCTGAAGGAATAAATTCTAATTTAATATTACCCTTTTGAGCATGATCTCTTATAAAGTGATGTCTTATCTCTATGTGTTTGGTTCTCAAATGTTAAATTGGGTTTTTTGTCAAGTTGATAACGCTAGTGTTGTCACAATGAATTGGAATATTTTGAAAATACATGTCATAATCCTCTAGTTGTTGTTTCATCCACAAAACTTGTGCACAACAACTTTCGACGGCTATATATTCCACTTCGGTGGTTGATAGTGCAACTGAATTATATTTTTTAGAAAACCAAGAGCTTAACATTGCACCTAGAAATTGGCATGTTCCACTAGAGCCTTTTCTATCTAGCCTACAACCTGTAAAATCAGCATCCAAGTATCCAATAAGCTCAAAAGTTGATTTTTTATAATACTATAAACCTAGATTTTAAGTACCTTGCAAATATCTTAGGATTCTTTTTACAGCAATTATATGTGATTCCTCAAGATTAGCTTGAAATCTAGAACACATGTATACATTGAACATTATATATGGTCTACTTATAGTTAGATATAGTAAATCTTCTATCATGCTTCTATAAGTTTTAGTATCTACACACTTAGCTCCCTCATCTAGGTCAAGTTTGGTAGAGGTGCTCATAGGAGTGCCAATTGATTTTGAGATTTCCATCCCAAACCTCTTCAATAGGTCCTTGGTGTATTTTGATTGATTGATGAAGATGTCTTCTTTCAATTCTTTGATTTGGAGTCCAAGGAAATAGGTAAGTTCTCCCATCATGCTAATTTCAAATTCTCCTTTCATACACTTAGCAAAATCTTGACACATAGATTCATTAGAAGCACCAAATATAATATCATCCACACATATTTGGACTAATAGTCTTTCATTTTTGTGAGTTTTTGTAAAGAGGGTTGTATCTATTTTACCTCTTGTAAAACCATTTTCAAGTAAAATCTTACTTAGTCTTTCATACCATGCTTTGAAGGTTGCTTCAACCCATTGAGAGCTTTAGAAAGCTTATAAATATGGTTTGGAAAACTAGGATTTTCAAAACCAAGAGATTGTTCAACATACACTTCTTCTTCTATAAAACCATTTAAAAAGGCACTTTTCACATCCATTTGAAATAGCTTAAACATATTAAAGCATGCAAAGGCTAATAACATGCGAATGACTTCTAATCTAAATACAGGAGCATAAGTCTCATCAAAGTCTATTTATTCTTCTTGATTTTAACCCTTAGCAACCAGTCTAGCCTTGTTCCTAGTTACTATTCCATTTTCATCCATTTTATTTTTTTTTATCTGTAAATAAACATGTATTAAAATGATAAAAAATGTACAAAAGTATCACTGGGCATACCCAGGAGATTTACAGGAAGGACATGAACAAAAGGGGACTAGAGGCCTAAGCCCAGCCAAAGGGCTATACAAGCCAACAAGCCACCAGGAACAAAAAGATACATAAAACAAGCTGGCCTAAACATGCAGCCAGCAGAACCCATTAAACTTAGAGCTTACAAGGGAAGTAGTGCCAATAGCAACAAGTTACAAGAACATTAAGTATACAATGCAACAGGGCATACCCTGGGCTGATACCAAAATCAGAAGGAATCAGCTTAAATCAGTAACCTATACTCAGGGCAGGCTGCATAGACACTTCTGTAGATACCAATCTGGATCTTCTTCACTAAGCTAGCAGGTAAGGCAGGAGCTTTTTCAAAGATTTTAGCATTTCTGGCTAGCCATAAATGGTAAACAGTAGATGCCAGGGCTGTCTTTTTGGCCACAGCAGGAGGGCCAGTGCCTTTGACTTTAGAAGTCCATCTGATTGCACTCTCAATGGTACTCATTTGTCTTCTGTTACCTAGCCAGAGGTTTATGTTGCTCCAGACTTCCTTGCTGATCCTACAGGAGAAGAAAAGGTGGTCTTTAGTCTCATGCTGTTCAGTACATAGGGGGCATAGCTTATCATTCTCTTCTAGATGAAGCTTGTCTATAGTGAGCAATCTGTCCCTAACTGCCAGCCAAAGGATAAAGGACTGTTTAGGAGGGCAGAGACTATTCCAGACTAGGGAAGCCCACCTAACCTTGCTGTTTTTCTGCCTCAAATCATTGTACACTTTCTTGATGCTTAGTTCATCATGTAGCCTCCATTCAATCAGCTTATTAGTAGCTTGTTGGATGATTGGAGGTTGGCCAACCATCTCATCTCTAATTTCCAGGATCCTCTTCCAGAGAGGGGAGTCATCTTTGTTTGCCTTGATCTCCCATATAGATTTGTTAAGGAGATAGTAGTGTTGGATCCATTGCATCCAAAGGGAGTCTTTCTTTATGTGGATATTCCATAGGACTCTTGTTAGGAGGGCCTTGTTCCATGATTTAAGCTCTACCAGCCCCAGACCTCCTTCTGCTTTAGGCTTACAAATGTCAGCCCAAGCAACAAGAGCTTTTCTCATTCCCCCATTCTTTCCATTCCAGAGAAAGGATCTACATAACTTGATGACTTTTTCAAGGATATTTCCAGGGATGGGAAAGATGGCCAGCCAGAAGCACTCCACCCCTTGAAGCACAGATTTGATCAGCTCAGTCATCCCAGCATATGATAAAGAAGAGCCAGCCCATACATTGATGTAGCCAGCTATTTTCTCAATAAGGGGTGCATAATGGGAAGCATTCAGCCTTACAGAAGCAAGAGGGACTCCTAAGTACTTGAATGGGAGGTTGCCCTCCTCCATTCCTGTGCATCTGCTAATTTCTAGAACCTCCTCAGGCTTCACCCCAGCATGGTAGAAACTAGATTTTGTCAAGCTAGTCTTTAGCCTTGAGCATTCACTGAATGTGATGATACATTTCATGAGCATTCCCACTGACTTAGCCTCTCCTCTAGCAAATAAAATCAAGTCATCTGCAAAGGCCAGGTGAGTAGTCTTGAGCTTGTCACACTTGGGGTGGAATCTGAACTCCTCTTCCACATTCAATCTACTGAGCAACCTTGATAAGTACTCCATAATCAACACAAAAAGATAGGGGGAAAGAGGATCCCCCTGCCTCAAGCCTCTTTTACCTTTGAAGAACCCTTGCATGCTGCCATTTATGGATAAAGAGAAGGTAGTAGTGGTGACACACTCCATAATCCAGTCTTTGAACTTGCCAGGGAACTCCAGGCCCTCTAAAAGGCTGCTTAAGAACTCCCACTCCACAGAATCATAGGCTTTCCTTAGGTCAATTTTGATCATGCACCTAGGAGGGATTCTCTTCCTACTGTATCTCCTAAGCAGCTCTTGGACTAGGTAGATATTCTCAGTCATGCTCCTGGCCTTTATGAAGGCAGCCTGAGCAGGGTTGACCAGGTGGATCAAACTAGGGGCCAGCCTAGAAGCCAGGATCTTAGAGATAACTTTATAAATAACATTGCAGCAAGCAATAGGCCTGAATTCATCCACTTTAGAAGCGTTCTTCCCTTTGGGAATCAAAACAAGGGAGGAGTGGTTTAGTTGTTTTAGGATTCTCCCATTCAGAAAGAATTCTTGGACAGCCTCTGTGATCTCTTTGTGGACCACCCCCCATGCTTTCTTGAAAAACTTTTAGGAAAACCCATATGGACCAGGGGATTTATCCTCCCCTATGCTCCACAATGCAGCCTTGATCTCCTCTTCTGTGACCTGCTTAACTAATTCAGTAGCTTGACTTGCCTACAGGACTGGCCCATCTCTGATAACATCCATTTCAATAGGAGTACAACTGCTAGAAGAGCCTAGTAGCTCCTTGTAGAATCTGATAAATTCCTGGGCCACTTCATCTTCAGAAGATGTTTGAGATCCATTGGCAGCTTTGATGGAGGCAATGTGATTCTTGGCAGATTTCCTCTTGACTATAGCATGGAATAGTTTGGTTCCTCTATCACTGTTGAGGAGGTATTTACATTTGGCCTGCTGAGATAGAAAGCTTCTTTCAGCCTCAGCCAGTTGGAATGCTTTGAGCCTTGCATTTTTCACCCTCTCCTGTAGCTCAGCATCATAGGGGGAGTCATGAAGTTCCTGCTGCAGGCCCTCCAAAATGTTTGCAGCCTCCAAGGCTCTCTCAGAAATGTGGCTGAAGTGGTTCTTGTTGAGGTTCTTAAGAAGAGGTTTGAGGCCTTTCAAAAGCTTGCAAAGTTTAAACTGTTTTGTACCCCTTATAGGGCAGCCCCAATGAGCACTAACAATGTCTAAAAACATGTCATGATCAGCCCACATATTGAAAAATTTGAAAGATCTCCTACCCCCACTAACCTGCTCCATCAGGCTAACAACACAAGGAGAGTGGTCTGAGAGGTACCCAGCAGGGAGAAAGGAAGCTTGAGCTCTAATCCCCTCTTGGAACCACACATTGTTGGCCATGGCTCTATCCAGTTTGCACCATACCTTATTGTTGGTCCATGTGAAGAAACATCCTGCAGCATTTACATCACTTAGCCCTGTCTCCCTACAACAAAAGGATGGGTCCCTAATCTCATAATCTGTTACAGGCAGCCCATTAGATTTCTCATCTATAGCAAAAACGTTATTGAAATCACCCAAGACAAGCCAAGGGGAAGACAAATCATAACTGAAATTACATAGGTTTTCCCAAAGGGGCCTCCTAGATACAATGGAGTTCAAACCATAAACAAAACTAATAACAAAACTATAAGAGGAAACAGCACAGGTAACATTACAATGGATAACTTGGGGAGATGATTCCAATACAGTAAGGCTCACCTTTGAAGGGTCCCAAAGCAACAAGATTCTGCCTGAAGAGTGGGTGGAGAAGTTGTTCACCTGTCTCCATTGAAGGAATTTGTTACCCATAATCTTCAGCAGCTTTGTCTCATCCAGCTTACATTCAAAAATTCCCATAATATCAACTTTGTGTTTCTTCATGAGGTGCAGTACCCCATTTTGCTTCAGGGGCTTGTTAAAGCCCTTGATGTTCCAGCATGCCACTATCATTGAGGAGGTTGGGAGACAGCCCCTCCCTTCCTAGCTGGTTGATTGCCTTTTTGGACTAGTTTTCCTTTCTTCCTTCTGATTACTTGAAACTCATCATCTCCTTGGGCTTCAGGGCCCCTATCTCTTTCACTATTACCTTGTGCAAGGCCTGGTTTTTTTCTTGGGACCATATTGGTGTGGTCAGGGAGTATAGGAGATTGTAGTCCAGCCACCACTTGGATTTGGGGGGGAAAGGGCTCCCGGATTCCCTCCCTCACATTACCATTGTCTCCAATCTCAGCTTGGACAGCTTCATTAGGTTCTTGGGCAGGATTAACCTCACTCATCCCTTCTACCCTTTCCCTAGCTTCACTAGGCTTCTCAGTCTGATTTGGCTTCTCTTTGGTTGGCACTTCCATTGACTTATTAGTGTCCTTTCTAGCCTGCTCTTTCCCTTTCTCATTGCTCTTCTTACCTCTTTCTGAGTTGATATTCTGTTTGTAGGAGTGTAGGTCATGCCCTACAACTTTGCACTTTGAGCAATATCTAGGGAGGTTCTCATAGCATATCTTTAGTTCATAAGTGTCTCTATTTAGGAGGGACAGTGGTATAGAGCATTGGATTTCCTTAGCTATGTCCACTTCAACAAGGAGTCTAGGATAGGATATTCTTTCTTTGGTCCTAGTGAACTGGTCAGCATAAAGAGGTCTCCCTATGACTGAACCTATCTTGCTAAGGCAGTTTGATGACCATAGCTCAAGGGGCAGGCCTTTAATCTGGATCCATACAGGGATTGTAGTGATTTCCTCATTGTCAAATTTAAAAAATTTAGGCAATGCTTTCAATAGCAAAGGCCTACCATATACTTGGTATGGGCCTTCTTGCAATACATTCAAGCTAGCAGCTTCATTATCAAATCTAAAGACTATCCAGCCATTTTCATGGAATTGAATGTTGACCCTTACCTTCCAGGATTCAGTGAGCTTCTTGAGGGCTGCCCTTCCTGGAAATCTTCCAGCAAAATACCCCACCAAGCAGAAAGGCTGGCTCTCAAAGACATCCAGCACATCTTCATGTGAGACTTTAACCACACCTCCCTCACTAGGTATAGTGGACAAGGGGAGGCCCTTACTTTGGATTCTGTTCTCTGCAAAGAGGCTGACCCAGGGAGCCCTCTTGTTCTCTTCATTGTTAGCTGGCCTTAATCCCTTTGAGTTTGAGGGAGACTGAGCTCCCACAGGAGCAGGAGCAGGGGAGGCTGCATGGCCCTTTGAGTCAGCTTGGGAATCCCCATTCTTCATTGGAGGATGAGGCCTAGACTCACTACTCTCCTCTCCACTTCCAAGACTTGCCACAGGCTTCCTACCATGAACAGTACCATGAACAGTAGCTTCACAGCTTGAATCTTCTTCCTCACTGGAAGAACTGGACTCCATTTGACCTGAGCTCTCTAAGCTCTCCCCAGAGGAGCTTTGGATTTCATCTTCTATGTCTAGTGACTCTTCTTGCAATGTCTGGCAGGCAGCATTGCTTTGGAAATGATCCTTTGTACTGTTCACCTTCGAAGCTTCAACAGAACATTCATTCCTCCCCAAGCTGGCAGCCTTCAAAGGAGACCCTGAGGCTTGAGAATCTTCCCCTCCAAGGGAGCAGGAAGCAGTAACTGACTCCTTTGATGGTCCCTTTGCCCCATCCCTGCTTGAGTTAGCTGAAACTTCTTCTTGCGACATTGTTACTGTAGCAGCTTTATTCTTGAAGTGATTCTGGACATAATCCAGATCATTTTGATCCTGGATTGTGAGAGGAGGTTTCCTAGGGGGTTTCTTCTTCCCCATGCTGGAGAAGGCTGAAAGAATATCACAGAAAGGGGTGGAGAAGGAGGAGAGATGGTTGGGAGACCATGGGCAGCACTATTCACAGTTGAGAGCTTCTCTCTCTAGCTGACGACCAACTGACTTCATCCATTTTATTTTTATATACCCATTTAGTTCTAATGGTTGTATATTTTTGGTCTAGTAGGAACTAGAGTCCATACTTTATTCCTTTCAAATTGATTTAATTCTTCTTGCATAGCATTTATCCAATCAACATCTTTTTCTACTTCTACAAAAGTCTTAGGTTCTACTTGAGATAAATAAGTTACACAATTGCAAATATTTTTTTTTATAGAGGATCGAGTTCTTACCCCTTGTGAAGAATCACCAATCACTTGATTGATTGGATGATAATTTACGTACCTCCAATCTTTGGGAAGACCATCCTCTTGTTGACTTGTAGATGGTTGATCAAGATTGAGAACATCTACCTCTTGATTTGTTTGAGGTTGGCTCTCCTTTGGGTCAACAATGGGAGTAGATGTATTCATTCTTGGAATAAAATCTGCATCACTATTAAGAGATACTATTGTACTACTAATTGGGTTACACTTATCACAGGCAATATGTACAGATTCTTCAACCACTAGAGTTCTTTTGTTAAAGACTCTATAAGCTTTACTAGAGATTGAATATCCTCATAATATCCCTTCTTCGGTTTTTGAGTCAAATTTAACTAAATTAGTTTTATTGTTATTTAGGATGAAGCACTTACAACCAAAAGCACAAAAATAAGAGATATTAGGCCTTCTACCTTTCCATAGTTCATATGGAGTTTTATCAAGCATAGGCCTAATTACTACTCTATTTAAAACAGAGCTAAAGTATTTACGGTTTTCGTCCAAAAGTATTTTGGTAAACGATTTTCACAAAGCATGGTTCTAGCAAATTCTTCTAGAACTCTGTTTTCCCTTTCAACAACTCATTTTGTTGAGAAGTTCTAGGTACTGAAAATTGTGATCAATTCCACTTTCATTACAAAATTTTGAAAAACTTTGGTTTTCACATTCTTTTCCATGATCACTTCTAATACTTGAAATAGAAATTCTTTTTCATTTTGCAAAAGTTTACAAATCTTTTATAGCCTTCATCCTTGTAAGCAATAAAAATAACAAAGGTATATCTTGAATAATCATCAATAATAACAAGAGCATATTGATGGCCACCTAGACTAATGGCACTTATTGGACCAAACAAGTCCATATGTAAAAGTTTCAATGGTTTAAAGGTTGAGATTACATTTTTTGATTTAAAATAAATTCTAGTTTGTTTTCTTATTTGACAAGCATCACAAACCTTATCTTTTTCAAATTTGATTTTGGGAAGTCCAACAACTAAATCTTTTCTTGAAAGAATTTTAAGCAAATCTGTGTTCACATAGCTGAGTCTTCTATGCCATAGCCATGGGTTTTCACTAAAAGCGGGAAAACATTTTTCATTTTTTGAATGCAAAGATTTTAAATCAACTAGATAGACATTGTCATGTCTATGGCCAACAAACTTGATCTTGTTACTCTTGATGTCTATTACTAGACAATGAAAGGATTCAAATATGACTTTGTTGCCTTTGTCACTTAGTTGACTAATACTAAGTAAATTTGGCTTAAGGTTTTGCACATATGAAACATGGTCAATGGTTAAGGAATCGTTGCCCACTTTGCCATGCCTGATAATCTTTATCTTTGTATTGTCTCCAATGGTGACGTGTCTGCTATCCTAGTTCTTTTAACACGCTTTGATCACCGGTCATGTGCTTTGAGCATCCACTATCAAGATACCAATAGCCACCTTTTTACTTGGTGTAGAGACATATCTACATTACACAAGGATATACAATTGCACTTTTAGGTACCCAAAATTTCTTGGGTCCTTTGGGGTTAGTCCTAGAAAATATGGCTCCTTTAGGGACCCATACTTTCTTAACATTATAAGGTGCTCTATAATTGTAGACATGTTGATGATGCATGATCCTACGATGATAGTTATTGAAGTTTCTAGGATTTCTTGAATATATATGCCTATAGTTCCTTGGATGAGAGTTATGAACATACATGCTATCTCTAGGATATGAATGATGGTAATTTTTAGGATGTGCATTTCTAGCATGTGCATGCCTTGATTGATTATTCCTAGCATTTTAATATCTTGGATTAGCATACATATATGCATATGTATTTCTAGGATTTCTATCTCTAGTATAAGCATTAGAATACTTAGCATTTGATTTAAATTTACATTCTTAGGCTTACTAGCATACTTTGAAGGAAAACTCTTAATCTTGCTAGTGGCCTTAGAGGTGGAAGGTTCATCCACACATATTGCTTTCATGAACAAATTCTATTTTGATTTTTATTTGCCTATTTGAGAATAATCCAAGCTGGATTTTCCTCCACTCAATCTTTGACAAAATAACACTTCATCTAGTTTTTCTTTTCCAAGAATAAGTCTAGATATATTGCTATTCAATTCCATTACTTTTTTTAAAACATTATTTTCGTTTTTTAAAAAATCTTGTGAATAGTTATAAAGCATGGAAGATAGTTTTTCGTTTTTCTTCCTTTAGACCTTCCATTTCTTTAGAAATAGATAAGACTTCCTTCTTGAGAGCAATATTTCTAAAATCGAGTTTCTTCAATTCTTTATGCATTTAATTAATTACCTCCATTAATTCTTCACTACTATTAACAATATTATTATTATTAGAAGGGGAAGAATTAGATACCTCATTTTCATCATTGATTGCCATCAAACAAAGATTGACAATCTCCTCGTATCCAACATCATTGTCCGAAGATTCTTCTTCTTCATCATCACTCCATGTGGTTGCAATCATGGCTTTCTTTTTGAAGCTCTTATATGGTTTGTTTGTTGTTGGACAATCAGCCTTGATGTGATCGAGCTTCTTACAACCAAAACACTCAATAGGTTCCCTTTTTGGAGTGGAATCCTTTGTGTAAGGTTTCTTGTTCTTTTTTAAGAACTTATGAAACCTTTTAGTGATTAAGGCCATTTCACAATCTTCTTCCCTGCCCTCATTATCTTCTTCATTTTCTTCCTCTATGTTGCTTGTAGAGGCTTTAAGAGCAATCAATTTCCTCTTGTCATCATCATTGGCACCAAGATTCATTTATTCCATCTCATATGTCAATAGTGATCCGAGAAGCATTTTGACATCAAGTTTGTTAAGATCTTTGGCCTCTGTTATGGCCGTCTTCTTTTCTTTCCAAGTAGATGGCAAAGATCTTAATATCTTCCTTGTTAGTTCAAAGTCCTCAATATTCTTACCACGAAGCTTTAAACCATTAACAATAGTGGTAAGGCGTGAGTGCATTTGAGAAATTGTTTCATTATGAGACATTTTGAAAGATTCATACTCGAACACTAGCATATAAATTTTTGATTTTTTAAATTTGCTAGTGCCCTCATATGTAACTTGTAGTTTATCTCATATCTCCTTAGCCAAAACACATGCATAAATTTTATTGTACTCAAAGATATCTAAAGCACAATGTAACAAATTAGTAGCTCTACTATATAGAGACATCATTCTACAATCTTCTTCATTAAACTCTGTTTTGAGTTTAGGCATTGTATGACTAATTTCTCCAATAGTTATTTCTTTTGTAGGAATTCTAGGTCTTTCCTCAATGACTCTCCACAAATTATAATTTTGTCATTCAACAAAAATTTTCATTCTTTTTTTCTAGTAATTATAGTTTGAGCCATTGAACAAAGGAGGTCTAGTATAGGAATGACCTTCGGTATAGCTATTTGAAGCCATCAGATCAACTCAAAGCTTTTAAGCCTGTAATTGAGTACCAATTTTAAATTGAGGTACAAACCAAAGAGGGAGGGGGTGAATTGGATTTTAATTTTTTTTTTGCTAATTAACACACAAGTTTTTAATAATTTAATCAAGCAAGACACACAACAATTAATATGCTTGAAATTAAAGGAGTAAAGGAAGAGAATATGCAAACTCTATTTATAGTGGTTCAAAAATATCGGAATCTCTTCGACCCTACGTCAATTCTCTTTAAAGAACCTCCTTGAAGTAATCCACTAAATGTAATCGAGCAACTTCATGGGTGTTGCGCAAACCTTACAAGCAAAGTTACAAAGAAGTGTTTAATCCTAAACACTCTGAGAGTTACACCAACTCTTTCTCTTTATAATGAATGGTATTAAATGTAAAAGAAAGGTTGAGAGATAGCAATAAATGCTTTACAAGATAAAGATTATCTCTCATTAATGGGGATTTTTATAGCCTTGGACTTATATGGCCGTTAGACATTGATTTGGTAGGTTTGGAGCATTAAATACTCAAGTCTCGCGTCTCAAACTGTCATATTTTCGAATTACCAGTCGACTGGGTCAAGTGAAAATAGTTCACTTTTAGGCTTAAGGTGAGTACCAGTTAACTAGGTGATAGGACTAGTCGACTGGGTCCTATTACTAGTTGACTAGGAACTTATTGTCCCTTTTACCAGTCGACTAGTTCAGAGACCCAATGAACTAGTCGATTGGGTTGTCCAAAAACCCAGTTTTTATGTTCCTAAAACAGTTTTTAACTTAGAAATATTTTTTGCATTTAGTTTTGTCAAAGCTTTTTGAAAAATGAGCCATAGTTCAAGCTGGGTAACTGAAATTAGAGATTTACAATGTGATTCAATTACCTTAGAGCCTAATCTAGATCTTCTGTCTTCTTTTAGTATTTGAATGTGTTGTATTCTTGTATCTTGTTTCTGTATTGAATGTTTTCTCTCGCTTAAACACTTAGGTAAAACTGTTAGTGCAATTTAAGTAGCGTTTTGTCATTATTAAATTCAAATATGGGTTAACACTTCCCAACCAGGTAAAACATAAGTGAATTTTAAGTCAAAGGTGCACGCAGCTAATATGTTCATTGTCGGTACTCTCTTCCCCTCAATATATCTTGGCACATCTTATTTTGGAGCTTTAACGTGGATGTGTGTTCCATAAATGGCCTTAATGCAATTCTAAATAATTAAATTAAATATGTTAGTATACTAATCAAAGGTAATTTTTCTCTATCTTATTAGAAACTAATTAAACATGTATCTACCTAGAAGTATGGATAAAATCTGTCCCCACTATTTAAAATTTCTAGTGGAACAGTTGAGCCATCTGGTTGAACCAAATACACATCCTCAAGTGTTATGATTGCCCTAAGGACTTTGTGAAAATGTCGGCTTATAGTTTTCGCACTTTGTCTAAAGAAAAAACTCATTGTGCGATTCCTCACATTGTGTGACAAAATGTGCAAAAATGTTGTAACTTGCTCCTCAACATAATATGTTCACACATGTCACACACTTTATTGTCTTTGTCTTCCTTGTAATATAACATACAATCATTCGAGCATGAATGTATCTTCTCATACCCAGGTCTTAACTCATTCACCATCCTTTTGGACTTGTAAAAATTTTCAAAAAACTTCTCATCTTCCGACAACACACTCTTAATTATTGTCAATAATAGATTGAAACAATTCTCAAACATGTCAAAATCATATTTATAATTCAACAGTTATGAGACCGTCGATAACTTAGTCTGCTTCTTATAACCCTCCCAAAATGGCTCATCAGAAGCATCTCTTAACATGTCATAGAACTTCGTAGCACGATGATTCAGATCCTCTTTAGATCCCAATTAAATTCTAGGCCAGCAAAATCCATTACCATCTCCCCTATTCGATTCGTTTCTCCTAAACCTTCCTCCACATGGTGATCTGATTAGGGCATCAATCGTTCGTGTCTCAAATAACTCTCATCATGAAAAATCAACCTCTCATAATTAGGAGTAAAATCTTTCTTATATAGGTGCAAGGTAATTGTTTCTCTGTTTAAAAACTTAGAAATCTAGCATAGATAGCAAGGACACTGAGTAGTTCCATCGTACATAAATGATGGATTACCATATGCAAAGTCAAGAAAAACCTCAACCCCTTTTAAAAATTTCGTAGATTGGGCATGATTAATAACTCGATGATCCATCCAACTACGGTTAACTAAAATCGTTCTAAATAATAAAATAATAAAGAATCTATTATCAATAAAATATTTTAAATGCATATATTCTTTCAATTATGCATTTTTTTTTACATACATATAAAATGATATAGATCGAAATAGCATGATACAATCTTAAAAATATATTTTGTTATCACTTTTTATCTTCCACAAATGCTTTATTAAATATATTTGGTTTCCAATGATGCTAACTTAGAATGAAACAAGTATAGATTTAACATAAATTAATCACACAACCAATGGACTAGCATAGAAACTGTTGACCCTTATCTAAATTTTAATAATGACAAAACACTACTCTAATTTTACTATCAGTTTTTATCTAAGTGTTTAAATGCTAAAAGCATTCAGTAAAGAATCAAGATGCAAGAACTCAACCCGTATCAGACACCAAGTCAAGACAGAAGAAATAATATCGGCATTAAGGTATTGAAACAAACAGTAAATCTATTATGTTCAAGTAAGTAGCTTATCTTATGGCTCTTTTTATAAAAGCATTTTGACAAAAATATTTATTCAAACTCTTCTAAGTTAAAAATATTTTTTAACATGAAAAACTAGGTTGAAGGGCAACCCAGTCGACTGGCTCTTAATACCAGTCGACTGGGATATGGGACAAAATGTCCCCAGTCGACTAGCAACTGAGACAGTGAGCTCCTAGTTGATTGGTACTTAGGACCCAATCGATTGGTACTTTCCCACAGCCTAAAAGTGAACTTTTTCACTTGACTCAGTCGACTGGTACAAAGACTCAGTCGACTGGTAATTCGAAAATATGACCGTTTGAGACGCGAGACTTGAGCATTTAATGCACCAAACCTACCAAGTCAGTGTCTAACGGCCATATTGATTCAAGGCTATATAAACCCACTTCAATGAGCATTTAAAACAAGAAGATTACATATTCAATTAAGAGTTTACTCATTAATACTCAAAAGCTTTGAAAAATTTATTGTTGAGCCATTCTTCAAGTTTTTATTTGAAAGAGGTATATTGTTCATTTGTAAAAGCATTCATTGCTATCTCTCTACCATTTACTTTACAGCAACTCGTATTTATTGTAAAGGGATTAACTTCCCCAAGGAAGAGATTAGCTTTCGAGAGGAAGGGATTAGCTTTTGAGAGGAAAGGATTATTTGTAAGGTTTGTACAACACCTGTGAAGTTGTATGACAAAAAGTTTTACTGGATCACTTCAAGGAGGTTCCTTGAAGATAGTGGACGTAAGTTCAGGATGAATCCCATTTTGCCGAACCACTATAAACCGAGTTTGCATTTTCTCTTCCTTAAACTCTTTGACTTAAAGCACATTACGTGTTTATATGCTTATGCATTAAACTGTTTTTATAAACTTACAAGTAATTAGTGAAAGTTTTAAAAAACCCAATTCACCCTCCCTTTTAGGTTGGAACCTCAGTCTATAATTAGTATCAGAGCATTGTTTTCAATTTCAGGCTATCCGATGACATCAAATAGCTATTTTGAGGGACATTCCTACACTAGGCCTCCCTAGTTCAATGGCTCCAACTATAATTATTGAAAAAACATGATGAAAATCTTTGTTGAAGGACAAGATTATAATTTATGGAGAGTCATTGAGGAAGGACCTAGAATTCCTATAAAGGAAATAATTATTGGAGAAATCAATCATACAATGCCTAAACTCAAAACTTAGTTCAATGATGAGGATTATAGAATGATGTCTCTAAATAGTAGAGCCACAAGTATCTTACATTTTGCTTTAGATATTTCTGAATATAATAAAATTTTCGCATGTGTTTCAGCTAAGGAGATTTGGGATAAATTGCAAGTTACATATGAAGGAACTAGCAAAGTTAAAAAATAAAAAATCTATATGCTAATATCCGAGTATGAATCTTTCAAAATGTCTCCTAACGAAACAATTTCTCAAATACACTCATATTTCACAACCCACTTGGAAAGTAATGAAGATAGCCATACGGAGGCCAAAGATCTCGACAAACTTGATGTCGAAACACTTCTCGAATCACTATTGACAAACAAGATGGAAGAAATGAATCCTATTATCAATGATGAGAAGAAGAAAAAGGTGATTGCTCTCAGAGTCTCTACGAGCAACAAAGAAGAAGAAACGAAAAAATAGGTGGATAGCCGCGAAGAAGATGGTGAGATGGCTCTAATCACCAAGCAGTTTCATAGATTCTTGAAGAAAAGCAAGAAACCATACACAAAGGATCCCACTTCAAAAAGGGAACCACTTGTGTGTTATTGTTGCAAAAAGCCTGGTCATATCAAGGCCGATTGTACATCAAAAAGCAAGCCATATAAGAGCTTTAAAAAGAAAGCTATGATTGCAATCACTTGGAGTGATGACGAAGAAGAAGACTCATCGGATAAAACGATCAGATACGAGAAAATTGCCAACCTATGTCTTATGGCAATCGACAACGAAAATGAGATATCTAATTCTTCCCCTTCTAATAATAACTTTGTTAGTAGTAGTGAAGAATTAATAGAGTTCACAAATGAAATGCATGAAGAATTAAAGAAATTTGATTCTAGGAACACCATTCTCAAAAAGGAAGTGTCATCTCTTTCTAAAGAGATGAAAGACTTAAAGGAAGAAAAAAACAAAAACTATCTTCCTTGCTTTATAATTCTTCTCAAGATTTTCTTAAATATGAAAATGAAAACTTAAAGAAGAAGATAATTGAATTGAATGACACTATATCTAGACTTATGCTTGGAAAAGAAAAGCTAGATGAAGTGCTATCTTGCCAAAGATTAAATGGAGGAAAATTCGGGTTAGGTTATTCTCCATTAGGCAAGCAAAAATCAAAAGAGAGCTTATTCATGAAAGCATCATATGTGAATGAAGCCTTTACTTCAAAGACCACTAACAAGGTCAAAAGCATTCCCTCAATGAATTCTAGTAGGTCTAAAAATACCAATTCTAATGCATATACTAGAATGAAGCATCCTAGAAATACTCATGCTTATATATGTATGCTCATTCAAGAAATGCTTATACACATCCTAGGAGTAACCATCATGTGCATCCTAGAAACAATATTTATACTCAAAACTTGCACACTGCACATGCATATCCTAGGAATTACTATCATGGTTATTCTAGAAATAATATGCATATTCATAATAATGCAAGCATGTACCTAGAAATCATCATCATACATTTCCTAGAAGTGACATGCATGTTTATAACCCTCACAATAGAAACATGTATCCTAGGAATTCTTATCCAAAGAATTATAGACATGCACAACTAAAAAATCTTAGAAATTTCAATAACTATTATCCTAGGATTGTGCATCATCAACATGTCTATAAATATAGAACAACTTATGTTGCTAAGAAAGTATGGGTCCCTAAAGGAACTATATTTTCTAGGACTTACCCCAAAGGACCCAAGAAATTTTGGGTACCTAAAATTGCAATTGTGTATCCTTGTGTGATGTAGATATGTCTCCACACCTAAGAAAAAGGTAATTGTTGGTACCTTGATAGTGGATGCTCAAAGCACATGACCGGTAATAGAAGTGTATTCAAAGAGCTAACTCTAAGAGATGGCAGACATGTCACCATTGGAGACAATACAAAAATAAAAATCATCGGACATGGAAAAGTGGGTAATAATTTATTAACCATAGATAATGTATTATTAGTGCAAGGTCTTAAGCCAAATTTACTAAGTATTAGTCAACTATGTGACAAAGGCAACAAAGTAATATTTGAAACCTCTCATTGTCTAGTTATAGACATCAAGAGTAACAAGATCAAGTTTGTTGGCCAAAGACACAAAAATGTCTATATAGTTGATTTAAAATCCTTGCATTCGGAAAATGAAAAATGTTTTCTTGCATTTAGTAAAAACCCATGGCTATGGCAAAAAAGACTTGGTCATGTGAACATGGATTTGCTTAAAATCATTTCAAGAAAAGACTTAGTCATTGGACTTCCCAAGATCAAATTTGAAAAAGATAAAGTGTGTGATGCTTGTCAAATAGGAAAACAAACTAGAATTTATTTTAAATCAAAAAAGGTAATCTGAACTACTAGACCATTGAAACTTTTGCATATTGACTTATTTGGTCCAATAAGTACCATTAGTCTAGGTGGCCATCAATATGCTCTTGTTATTATTGATAACTATTCAAGATATACCTCTGTTATCTTTATTGCTTACAAGGATGAAACTTACAAAGGATTTGAAAACTTTGGCAAAAAGGTTCAAAATGAAAAAAGGAATTTGTATTCAAGCATTAGAAGTGATGATGGAAAAGAATTTGAAAACTAAAGCTTTTCAAAATTTTGTGATGAAAATGGAATTGATCACAATTTTTCAGCTCCCAGAACTCCTAAACAAAATGGAGTTGTTGAGAGAAAAAAATAGAGTTCTAGAAGAATTTGCAAGAACGATGCTTTGTGAAAATAGCTTACCAAAATACTTTTGGGCGGAAGCAGTAAACACTTCTTACTATATCTTGAATAGAATTTTAATTAGGTCTATGCTTAACAAAACTCAATATGAATTATAGAAAGGTAGAAAGCCTAATATCTCCTATTTTCGTACCTTTGGTTGTCAATGCTTTATCTTAAGTAACAATAAAACTAACTTGGGTAAATTTAACTCAAAGACCGATGAGGGGATATTTCTAGGATATTCAACCTCTAGTAAAGCTTATAAAGTCTTCAACAAGAGAACTCTAGTGGTAGAAGAATCCGTACATGTAGCCCTTGATGAATCTAACTCAATTAGTAGTAGAGAAGTTTCTTTCAATGATGATGCAAATTTCATTCCAAGAACGGAAACACCTACTCTCATTGTTGACCCAAATGAGAGCCCATCTCAAACAAATCAAGAGATAGAAGCTCTCAAATTGGACTAACCATCAACAAATCAACAAAAGGATGGTCTTCCCAAAGATTGGAGGTATGTAAATTATCACCCAATTGATCAAGTGATTGGTGATCCTTCACAAGGGCTAAGAACTCGTTCCTCTATTCGAAATATTTGCAACTGTGTAGCCTATCTATCTCAAATAGAACCTAAAACATTTGTAGAAGCCGAGAAGGATGTTGATTGGATAAATGCCATGCAAGAAGAAATAATTCAATTTGAAAGAAACAATGTAAGGAATCTAGTTCTTAGACCAAATAATCATACAATAATAGGAACTAAATGGGTATTTAGAAATAAGATGGATGAAAATGGAATAGTAACTAGAAACAAGGCTAGACTAGTTGCTAAAGGATATAATCAAGAAGAAGGTATAGACTTCAATGAGACCTATGCTCCCGTAGCAAGATTAGAAGCTATTCGAATGTTATTAGCTTTTGCATGCTTTAACAAGTTTAAATTATTTCAAATTGATGTAAAAAATGCATTTTTAAATGGCTTTATAGAAGAAGAGGTATATGTTGAGCAACCTCTTGGATTTGAAAATCCTAGTCTTCCAAATCATGTCTACAAGCTTTCTAAAGCTCTATATGGGTTGAAATAAGCTCCAAGAGCATGGTATGAAAAACTAAGTAAATTTTTGATTGACAATAACTTTACAAGAGGAAAAATAGACACAACTCTCTTCACAAAAACTCATAAAAATGACACATGACTAGTCCAAATATATGTTGATGATATCATATTTCGTGCTACTAATGAATCTATGTGTCAAGAGTTTGCTAAGTGCATGCAAGGTGAATTTGAAATGAGCATGATGGGAGAGCTTACCTACTTCCTTGGGCTTCAAATCAAACAATTGAAAGGAGGCATCTTCATCAATCAATCAAAATACACCAAGGACCTACTAAAAGGTTCGGGATAGAAAGCTCAAAGTCACTTGGTACTCCTATGAGCACTTCTACAAAACTTGACCTTGATGAAGCAGGTAAGTGTGTAGACACTAAAATTAGAAGCATGATAGGAGCTTTACTTTATTTAACTGCAAGTAGACCTGATATAATGTTCAGTGTATGTATGTGTGCTAGATTTCAAGTTAATCCTAAGGAATCACATATGATTGCAGTAAAAAGAATCATTAGATATCTACAAGGGACTCAAAACCTAGGATTATGGTACTCTAGATATTCATCTTTTGAGCTTATAGGATATTCAGATGCTGATTTTATGGGGTGTAGGTTAGATAGAAAAAGAACTAGTGGAACATGCCAATTCTTAGGTACAAGTTTTCTAAGAAACAAAACTCGGTTGCACTATCAACTGCTGAGGCAGAATACGTAGCAGCCAGAAGTTGTTGTGCGCAAGTATTGTGGATAAAATAAAAACTAGAAGACTATGGCTTGAACCTTAGAGATATTCCAATTCATTATGATAACACCAGTGCTATCAACTTAACCCAAAACCCTATTCAGCATTCTAGAACCAAACACATAGAAATTAAACATCATTTCATAAGAGATCATGCTAAAAAATGTGATATAAGACTAGAATTCATTCATTCAGAAGATCAAATAACCGACATTCTTACAAAACCTTTAAGTGAAGCTAGTTTTTTTAAAATTAGACTATTAATTAGATTAATAGACTATGATAAACTGTATGCTTGATTGCATCATCATTCACCATTTGTATACTTAACATCTAGTGAATGAGTATTAAACCTTATTTAATATTTCTCTCACTCAAGATGGCATAGATAAACAAATTTTGTGCTAAACCTCTAAATTGAGAGTTTTTTTAAGGGTCTAGTCGACTAGTAAGCTTATCCCAATTGATTAGTAACACACTGCTTATTTACCTAGTTGACTAGTATAACAAGACCTTGTTTGTAGCCAAATTTTTTTAAATTTCTGGTAACTACCTAGTCGACTGGTATGGATGACCCAGTCGACTTGTATATCTCTGCCAGTTTACCTAGTCGACTGGTGTCCCAACCGAGTCAACTGGTGTATTAAAATTTTCCAAATCTGTAAAGGACTCAGTCGACTAGTGCTCTAACCCAGCCGATTGGTATCGCGATTTTACAAATAGTCTCTTCAGATTTTTCAGTTTTCAAGCCATTTTTGAAAACCCAAAGCTTTCTTTCTCTAGAAAATCTCCTTTTACTGACCCAAATCTAAAAAAAAAAAAAAAAAAAAAAAAAAAACTCCATAGAAGCCTTGATCTCATCCTCTATAACCTTTATTTCAACTTTCCACTGCTTGAATTTTCGTTTTTCCCCAAAATATCACTCTCCCCAAAAAACACATTTTTCCAAAATGTCAAAGAGAATCCGAATCAAAACCACTGTTGGAGGACTTCACGTGCCTACTAGGCCATAGTCCAAGAAATCCTTGGCACTAGACACCAAAGGGAAGGGATTAGTGGGCTCTTCTAGCAAAAAGTTAAGGACAGAGCTTGACGACTCCCTGTTTTGGAGTCCAGCCGCTAAAGAGAGGTATAACTCTATCATTCGTCATAAGAAGATCATGATGGGTAGATTCGTCGACTTCGAATCTATTCGTCATTCTAACTTTGACATATTACCTCCCTTTGAGGCAGTGCACTTGACCCTACTGGTCAAGATTCACTAAAAATATTGCCCACACCTGATTCACCAGTTCTACGAGAACTTGGTGAAACCTAATCCACTAGCTCTTCGGTTCAGAACCAGTGTGATAGGTGTGGAGTTTGAGGTCAACACTGACCTCCTAGTGAATATATTGGGGATCCCTATGGGAGGGATCCAATGGAGTCTGGATGGATGGCCAGACAACTTTGACTATGAGCAGACATATCAAATTGTTAGGGGCGACCCTAATTATATTATTCGGACCACTACATTTCACACATGTAGTGACATGCCCCTTGATTCGAAGTTGTTCAATCTTATTGTGAGTTGGACCATCCATCCATGACTTGGGAGTTGGGGCTATCTCTCGAAGATAGATACTTTAATATCTACCTCTACTGCTCGCTAGCATGATAAACAACGAAGCTAGTGACTCCAGGTGCTTTACCTATAGGATGCTCATCACCCTCATCTTTCAGCACTTTCGGGTTTCCTTTCCTGCCTCTGAGGCTCAGGACATTGGCCCTAAGGATATCATCAATGTCTCTTCTTTGAAAAATATGAGGTGCATGATCCGAGATGGGATGATCTACTCCAAGGCCAGGAAGAACATCAGAATCGGAGAGGGTGACAATAGTGAGGAGGACAATAAGGGTCCAGGTGATACAGCCCCTATGGACACTGATTACTGAGCACCACCACATGGTGGTTCTAGTACTGGTCCAGTTAGATATGGTGATCTACTCTAAGCCATATCAAGCCTCCAGTTATCCATGCAGTCCAGGTTCCAGAGCTTGAGCTATTTTGTTGATGCCATGCATTATGAACTCCGCTCCCTTAGAAACGACTTCGAGCTACACCGAAAGTACACGGAGGGCTCCTTAGCTGAGCTTTAGGATCTTATACGAGATGACTCTAATTCTCCCACTCACTGGGTTGCCTGTTGTTATCTTTTCAGTTGTATATAGCTTTTAGTTGTTCTTGGCACGAACATTTATCACATTATCATACATTTTCAGTTTTTATTTTCGGCTCCTAGAAGCCCATGATGTATGGATATATGGATTTATTTGACTATATTTCATGATTACCTTATGATTCATAGACTTGCTTTACTTTTACGCTATGTGATTACTTAGTTTAAATCCTTCTTTACTTGAAAATAAGCTTTAACTACTTATGCTAGTGTGGAAAATTCTGGTTCTTCTCGAGAAGTCTTCCCAGCACTGAATTATGCCTAACTTTTGCATTCAAGTTTTTTTGTGCATAATCTTATTGTCCATATATCTATATTGCTTACTTTTTGGGTTAACACCCCTTTTTCTGTTGTTGTCAAAACAAGGGAGAAAAATGAGAAAACAGAGAAATATAACTGTAAACTTTAAATAGAGTATAGATATAGGGGGAGCATTGCTCTGAAGAACTTATTGAATATAAGACTATTTTGCGTTGCTTGATTGGGTTGATTATAAACTACTTTGAACTGTTTTACAGGTTGGTTTCATTCAAAAAACAGAGGAAACTCTGCCCATTTTTTTCTAAAAACCCAACACTTAGTTTTTTTTTTTTATAAAAAAACCGTTTTCTCTCATTAGTTTTGTCATCATCAAAAAAGAAGAGATTGTTGACCCTTATCTAAATTTTAATAATGATAAAACACTACTCTAATTGTACTAACAGTTTTTATCTAAGTGTTTAAACTTTAAAAGCATTCAGCAAAGAATCAAGATACAAGAACTCAACCCGTATCAAACACCAAGTCAAGACAGAAGAAATAGTATAGGCATTAAGGTATTGAAACAAACTGTAAATCTCTTATGTTCAAGTAAGTAGCTTGTCTTATGGCTCTTTTTATAAAAGAATTTTGACAAAACTATTTATTCAAACTCTTCTGAGTTAAAAATATTTTTTAGCATGAAAAACTAGGTTGAAGGGCAACCCAGTCGACTGGCTTCTTATACCAGTCAACTAGGATATAGGACAGAATGTCCCCAGTCGATTGGGTGATCTATACCAGTCGACTAGAAACTGGGACAGTGAGTTCCTAGTCGACTGGTACTCTCCCACAGCCTAAAAGTGAACTTTTTCACTTGACCCAGTCGATTGGTAATTCAAAAATATGACTGTTTGAGATGCGGGACTTGAGCGTTTAATGCACCAAACCTACCAAGTCAGTGTCTAACGGCCATATTGATTCAAACCTATATAAACCCATTTCAATGAGCATTTAAAACAAGAAGATTACACATTTAATTAAGAGTTTGCTCATTAATACTCAAAACCTTTGAAAAAATTTACTGTTGAGCCATTCTTCAAGCTTTTATTTGAAAGAGGGATATTGTTCATTTGTAAAAACATTCATTGCTATCTCTCTACCATTTAATTTTATAGCAACTCATATTTATTGTAAAAAGGATTAACTTCCGTAAGGAAGATATTAGCTTCCGAGAGGAAAAGATTAGCTTATGAGAGGAAAGGATTGTTTGTGAGGTTTGTACAACACTCGTGAAGTTGAACAACTAAAAGTCTTAGTGGATCACTTCAAGGAGGTTCCTTAAAGAGAGTGGACATAGGGTCGGAATGAATCCGATATTGCCGAACCACTATAAAGTGAGTTTGCATTTTCTCTTCCTTAAACTCTTTTACTTAAAGCACATTACTTGTTTATACGCTTGTGCATTGAACAGCTTTTATAAACTTGCAAGTAATTAGTGGAAGTTTTTAAAAACCCAATTCACCCCCCTCTTGGGTTGAAACCTCAATCTACAATTGGTATCATAGCCTCGTTCTCAATTTCAGGCTTAAAATCCTTGAGAATCTAATGACATCAAATAGCTATTCTGAGGGACATTTCTACACTAGGCATCCCTTGTTCAATGGCTCCAACTATAATTATTAGAAAAATAGGACAAAAATCTTTGTTGTAGGACACGATTATAATCTATGGAGAGTTATTAAGGAAGGACCTAGAATTTCTACAAAGGAAATAACTATTGGAGAAATCAATCATACAATGCCTAAACTCAAAACTGAGTTCAATGATGAGGATTGTAGAATGATGTCTCTAAATAGTAGAGCCACAAGTATCTTACATTGTGCTTTAGATATTTCTGAATATAATAAAATTTTCGCATGTGTTTCGGCTAAGGAGATTTGGGATAAATTGCAAGTTACATATGAAGGAACTAACGAAGTTAAAAAATAAAAAATCTATATGCTAGTATCCAAGTATAAATCTTTCAAAATGTCTCCTAACGAAACAATTTCTCAAATGCACTCATGTTTCATAACTATTGTTAATGTTTTAAAGCTTTTTGGTAGGAATATTGAGGAGTTTGAACTAAAAAGAAAAATCTTAAGGTCTTTGCCACCTACTTGGAAAGTAAAGAAGACGGCCATCATGGAGGCCTAGTAGGTTCCTTGAAGAGAGTGGACGTAGGGTCGGAACAAATTTGATATTACCGAACCATTATAAACCGAGTTTTCATTTTCTCTTCCTCAAACTCTTTTACTTAAAACACATTACTTGTTTATATGCTTGTGCATTGAACTGTTTTTATAAACTTGCAAGTGATTAGTGAAAGTTTTTAAAAACTCAATTCACCCAATCTCTTAGGTTGGAACCTCAGTCTACAGAAAGGTTTGGATTTACATACCTAACTCAATCAATGTCCAGTAACGGTGAAGTAGGATTGAGTCAAGAACATTTGTAGCTTACGAGACGAAAATTGATAACGAATTAGTATACAACATAATGATTTCTTATTCATCATGCATGTTGATGCACTTTTTTGAACCATATCATCCAATTCACTAATATGTAGGATGTTCTAACCCATTCACGAATGCGTGATCGATTTTGCAATTTGTAGTTCCAAACTTGTTCTGTTAGGACTCAATTTTGGCAACATTTCCCCTTAGTCCTCCAAGTACACAACTTAAATTCGGAGCTATATCCCGAGGAAGATAGGCCCAAATTTAGTGTGTACCCAGAGAACAATGAGAGATGCTACCGAAATTTAGTCAGAAAAAAAAAAAAAGCAAGGACCAATAATTTGAAAAATCGATCCTGCATTCCCGAACTGTTCACTTTGGACAATCCAATGAATATTTGAACATAAGCACTCTCATTGCAACCATAATAATTGATAAGCAACGAGAGCATTTAGGTCGCTCAATAATCATTAAACGAGCATTCTAAGGTAAGATGCAAAGCATGATATATATAAATGAAGAAACCATAAGACATGGAAGTAAATAATAAAAATGCATAAAGATAGGTAAAACAAGTGTCAATAATAAGGGCATTTTTGTATCTATATACTCATTAAAATTCCACCCTTCAAATTTTCTTTAATTAAATTATATAATCCATAATTTTTTTCAAGTATAACCAGAACCCTTTCTTTACATATCTCAACTAAGTCCATACATTTTTAACATCACAAAACTCATATACTTCATATAAAAATTTAATTTCAGCCAGTGTATAAAAATTAGATGTTCAACCTCTTAAAACCAACACTATAAATTTTTAAATAGTTAATCTAAGAGCTTTAAATACACTACAAATTCATTAACAATTTAATCTATAAATCTAAAATTGCTAAGCTTTTAAATATGCCAAACGATACCTAAGTTTTACAATTAAAAATTAAATCCCATACTTTGTTAAGAATTGTTGTTTACTTCAATAAAACTATTGTGGCTGCTGAAAAGTTATCAGAAAGTGACTTAAAACAGTGAACCCAAAATGTTAGAGAGAAAAAAAGAGAAAAATTGAAAGAAAAAAAATAGGGAAAGAAAGAAGAAGGGGAAGGAAGGGGAAGGAAGAATAAGCTTACCTACACTACCCCACCATGTGTTTCATTGAAAAACTGTAGTGGTGGCTGTATTTGTACAATTTTTGGAGAGAAAAATAAGAAATTTGGGTTTTTAGAGAGAGAAACCCATGCGCGACTAGATGAGGAAGGAATGAGAGAAAAGATTAGATGAGGAAGAGAGGAGAAAGAAGAAATGAGAGGAGGAGGGGGAGATAATGGGAGAGTAGAAGAAGACAACGAGTTGGCAGCTGCAACTCAGAGAGAGAAAGGGAGAGAGGGAGCTGTCATGCGCGGTTATAGTGAATGAAGAAGGGAATTTTCAGGTGAATTTAGGGTTTATTATCACCGAGGGCCTAAAATCCCATGGTGATAAGGAGTTTTTTAAAAAAATAAATAAAGAAATTGTTTGAAATCAAATTTTAATGTATTTATTTTCACTGAGTCCCTTGGTGATAAAATTTTTTATTATTAAAAAATTAAATATTTTCTGACAATTTTACTGAAAATTTGCAAAAAGGGTAAATTGTTAGCACCGACAGAATATGCCATATGTGATAAGGTTTTCTTCTATCACCGAGGGACACGTATCCCTCGATGATAAGCTGTCAGTGAATACTATTATCAACGAGGGACACATGTCTCTTGGTGATAAGTTGTAACGACCCATCCCGGGTTTGCCACTCCTGAGACAGTGTTGTCACATTTTCAAAATCCCAGCATGACACATATATGCAACAATAAAAATAATACCAACTGAAATATTTACATCAATCCTCAACCCTCAACAGGGAAGATGCATCATTCTGATTTTGACTTAAATATTATATACAACGTAATATACATGAATATTTACAAATAAAATTTTATTTTATTTTCTCATTAGTCTGAGGATGTGGACACGCACGTGGCTTACAGATAATGACTTCGTTTGAATCTCAACTCACCAAACTATCTGCGTTGCCTGCTACCTGAAATCATTGTACAATGAGGAGTGAGCTTCACAAGCTCAGTGAAATAAATTTACTAGAAGTATTCGATTTTATACTCCCAGTTACATCTTATAATTCAATTACTTCTAAAAAATCTTTCGATATTCATTCATCGTTTTCCTCGAATAGTTCAATAACAATATTCTGTAATCACTACTCAATTTCATAATTCTTCTATTACACAATCTCTTCTTAAGTTACTCATTAGACATACCAATCTTTCCATCATATATTTAATCATCTCTAAATCCTCAATTCAACATTATCATTTAGCTCATTATGAGGTTCACAACATATAATAACTCGCTCAAACAATTCTCATCATATCATATTTCCATATTTCTTCCTTAGAATATTTTGTCTCTCTGTAAGACTCATTCCTCTATCAATAAATTTACAATCATGAATAGCACTTTAACATCTCAAGCAATAACAATCAATATTTAAAGCAAACGCAATGGGTGAAGTTAAATGTTATTATTATTGGGAACGTATTCCTACATGTGGACATGTTTTTATCTTAGACTAGCTACCTTCTCGGTTCTTTCATTCTCATTTAGAACGGTTGCCCTCTCGGTTCTTTTATTCTCATTTAGACCGGCTGCCTTCCCAGTTGTTTTATTTTCATTTAGACTGGCTGCCCTCTCGGTTCTTTTATTTTTATTTAGACCGGCTGCCCTCCTAATTCTTTTATTTCATGCATATGCATATGAATAATAATATGAATAATAAAATAAAAACAAGCATATATTCAAACATTTAAACTAGCTATCCTGATTATTCTCAAATTATTATTTGAAAAATTCTACTAAATTCTTCTCCTCATAAATCAGATCAAATCATCAACCATAGCTCATCAAGAATTTCGTTTATCACCTTTATTAAATTGATTCATTATTCTAATAATATTACTTCTCATAAAATAATTCTCTACACATCCACTATTCCTTTCATACCTATAAACCAATTTTTCATCTACCATCAAAGCATAAGTTAATAATTTATTATAATATTATCAGTATATATTTCATATTTATCTTGATTACTTAAAGTAAATCTAACTCACCACGTAGCACTTAGAGCTACCGGTGGATCATCTCCTTGCCTTTTTTGCTCCAATTTCTTCATAATTCACACCCTTTGAAAATTCTCACATTGAATTCCGAAAAATTTCATGTATGCTAGATCTCAAAAATAAAACTCACGTTATTACCTTCTGTTTTTCATAGAGCTTCCCATGACTCTATAAAAAATTTTCTATAAACTTCTTCAAAATTTTACTCTTTCAATCTTTCTTTCAGTCCCCAGGTATTTAGAGAAATAGAGTAGTTTGAATCAGTGTTTTAAAAAATGTTTTCTAGGCACGCCCAGGGGCGAAATCCGGGTAAAACATTTGGGGGCGTAATTGTCAGGGCGTACCTTGCACTGGGCGTACGCTTTTTTGGGTGGAGCGATCGGGGCAACCCAGGGCATACGCCCCATACCCCCGGAGCGTCTGGGCGTACGCCCAGTGATATTTTTGCAAAGCCCCTTCTCTGATTCCAAATCGCGTCTCTGATTCAGATAGTCAGAACAGAAAACACTCACTTCTCTCTGTGCTCTCTACGTGAAGCTTTCAAGTTACACAAGCAGTAAGCTCTCAAGTTACACAGGCCATGGAAGTAACACCGAACCCACAAAACGACAAGAACCCAGCAACGGCAAGGAAGAGGAAAGTAACCACAGGGACCCATATCGGGCTAAAGAGAATGATCAAAGGCATGAAAAAGATGATGCCCAAGACTGTTGCGGTGATGGTGAGGCCACTGAGGACAAGGAGAATGGAACCAGAGATTAATAGAGTCAAGAAACCAATGAGTTGGGTTGAGTTTGGTGAATGGGCTTGGAGATTACGTAGAAATGTGGTGATGGGGAGGTTGGGTCTTGGGGATCTCTGCTGGCTAGGCATACAGTCAGCCATTGTTGAGAGCTTAAGATTACGGAGAGAGAGAGAGTGATTGTTACGAGGGAGGTGATTTAGTGAAGTAGCTAGAGTTGGATGGGTGACAGGTGTGAGGAAGGTCTGCTTTTGGAGACACGTAAGGGAACACGTGTAGTGGGGATGGAAGATTACTAGTCCTAGTTATGAGTGTGGACTGACTTTTTCTTCCCCAGAAAAGGAAAACCTTTCTTTTGTTTTGGTGGGAATACTGTGTCAAAGATGGGTAATAATTGGTGTGACAAGAATGGATGTGGTTTAAAGCAAACCTTTAAAATATTATGTTATTCTTAATTTTCTGTGTTTGAAAGGTTAAAAAAAAAACTCAATACAAATATATATTCAAAAATAAACTATTAGAATGTTTTCGTGTTGTGATGTTAATGTATGTTTGTGAAATATTTTGATAAATATTTATTCATAGGGTTTAAATTAGTAAAATTTATAAATAATTAATTAATTTACATTATTTTAATTTTTTAATTTTTTAATAATTTAATTAATATTATTTTATTCAAAACGCCCCAACGTTTCAAAAGGCTTACGCCCCAACGCCTCGAGGCTTACGCCTCGCTTCAATGAGACAAAATGCCTCGCCCAATGCCCTCGCCTCTGAAAACACTGGTTTGAATTATAAAAAGAAGAAAACTAATCAGGATTTGGTAAGTATAAAAAATATAAAGAAACAAAGTGTGTGTGTGCGCGCGCGCAAATTTTGCCCCCCCCCCCCCACTGTTCACTTTTGTGCTGTGTATCATGCATGATACATAGCACATCACACTTTCTCTTTTGGCAACACCTCGATTCCAAGTGTTACCATGTTTTTTTTATTCTTTCTTTCTTCTTCTTACCCACACTGAACATGTCCTTTTTTTCTTCTTATTCTTTTTTTTCTTTGTAACTACACCCCAATGTGTCCATTTTTTTCTTTCAAGAGAATTATTTTATTCAATAATAATTCTTTCACGTATATATATTATTTTAATTACATGTTAAATTTATTAAATTACTTCTTTACCCTTACTTTACGAATACGGGTATTACAATTCTATCCACCTTATAAAAATTTCATCTCTGAAATTTCCTATCTAACTTAAAAAACAATTGTGAATAATATTCTTCATAGTAACCTCATGCTCTCACGTAATCTCTTCAACATATTTATTCTGTCAGGAAACTTGAAGTAATGGAATTACTTTATTACACAAGACTTGTTCTTTTCTGTTTAAATTTCTCATTGGTACTTGTATAAAAGTCAAACCTTCCTTAATTTCCACACCTTGGCTCGAAATATTATGAGATTCGTCAGGTAAGTGTTTCCACAAAAGTGAAACATGAAATACGTTATATAACTACTTCAACTTTGGGGGCAAATCCAGGCTGTTAGCAACTAACCCAACTTTCTCAATAACCTCATAGGGTCCCACATACTTCGGGTCAACTTTCCTTTCTTTTGACCCTCAACACACCTTTCCATGGAGATATTTTTAATTACACCAAATCACCTACTTGAAATTCAAGAGTTCTTCTTCGATTATCAGTATAGCTATTCGGTGTATTCTATGTTACTTTATTGTTCTCTCAACTAGTTTGATCCTCTTAGTTGTTAACTCAATAATTTATGAACCAAATATCTTTCTCTCTCCAACTTCTTCCCAACATACTAGAGTTCTACACCTCCTACCATATAAGGCCTCAAATGGTGTCATCCCAATGCTAGTTTGATACTGATTATTATAAGCAAATTCAATCAGGGGCAAATAAACATCCCAACTTACTGAGAAACTCATCACATTTGCCCTTAACATATCTTCTAGTACTCTAATAATCCTTTTTGTCTGCTCAACTGTTTGAGGATGAAAAGTTGTAATAAACTACAACTGTGTACACATGGCTTTCTAAAAGTCTCTCCAAAACCAAGATGTAAATCTAGCATCTCTAAATGACACTATGCTCAATAATATTCCATACCACCTCACAATCTCAGTCACATACAGTTCAGCCAATTTTTAGGATTCCAATTAATTTTAATTGGAAGAAATTTAGAATGACTTAAAAAGTTTATCTACTATCATTTGGGGGCGTAATTGTCAGGGCGTACTTTGCACTGGGCGTACGCTTTTTTGGGTGGAGCGATCGGGGCGACCCGGGGCGTACGCCCCATACCCCCGGAGCGTCTGGGCGTACGCCCAGTGATATTTTTGCAAAGCCCCTTCTCTGATTCCAAATCGCGTCTCTGATTCAGATAGTCAGAACAGAAAACACTCACTTCTCTCTGTGCTCTCTGCGTGAAGCTTTCAAGTTACACAAGCAGTAAGCTCTCAAGTTACACAGGCCATGGAAGTAACACCGAACCCACAAAACGACAAGAACCCAGCAACGGCAAGGAAGAGGAAAGTAACCACAGGGACCCATATTGGGCTAAAGAGAATGATCAAAGGCATGAAAAAGATGATGCCCAAGACTGTTGCGGTGATGGTGAGGCCACTAAGGACAAGGAGAATGGAACCAGAGATTAATAGAGTCAAGAAACCAATGAGTTGGGTTGAGTTTGGTGAATGGGCTTGGAGATTACGTAGAAATGCGGTGATGGGGAGGTTGGGTCTTGGGGATCTCTGCTGGCTAGGCATACAGTCAGCCATTGTTGAGAGCTTAAGATTACGGAGAGAGAGAGGGATTGTTACGAGGGAGGTGATTTAGTGAAGTAGCTAGAGTTGGATGGGTGACAGGTGTGAGGAAGGTCTGCTTTTGGAGACACGTAAGGGAACACGTGTAGTGGGGATGGAGGATTACTAGTCCTAGTTATGAGTGTGGACTGACTTTTTCTTCCCCAGAAAAGGAAAACCTTTCTTTTGTTTTGGTGGGAATACTGTGTCAAAGATGGGTAATAATTGGTGTGACAAGAATGGATGTGGTTTAAAGCAAACCTTTAAAATATTATGTTATTCTTAATTTTCTGTGTTTGAAAGGTTAAAAAAAAACTCAATACAAATATATATTCAAAAATAAACTATTAGAATGTTTTCGTGTTGTGATGTTAATGTATGTTTGTGAAATATTTTGATAAATATTTATTCATAGGGTTTAAATTAGTAAAATTTATAAATAATTAATTAATTTACATTATTTTAATTTTTTAATAATTTAATTAATATTATTTTATTCAAAACACCCCAACGTTTCAAAAGGCTTACGCCCCAACGCCTCGAGGCTTACGCCTCGCTTCAATGAGACAAAATGCCTCGCCCAATGCCCTCGCCTCTGAAAACACTGGTTTGAATTATAAAAAGAAGAAAACTAATCAGGATTTGGTAAGTATAAAAAATATAAAGAAACAAAGTGTGTGTGTGTGCGCGCGCAAATTTTGCCCCCCCCCCACTGTTCACTTTTGTGCTGTGTATCATGCATGATACATAGCACATCACACTTTCTCTTTTGGCAACACCTGGATTCCAAGTGTTACCACGTTTTTTTTATTCTTTCTTTCTTCTTCTTACCCACACTGAACATGTCCTTTTTTTCTTCTTATTCTTTTTTTTTCTTTGTAACTACACCCCAATGTGTCCATTTTTTTCTTTCAAGAGAATTATTTTATTCAATAATAATTCTTTCACGTATATATATTATTTTAATTACATGTTAAATTTATTAAATTACTTCTTTACCCTTACTTTACGAATACGGGTATTACAATTCTATCCACCTTATAAAAATTTCATCCCTGAAATTTCCTATCTAACTTAAAAAACAATTGTGAATAATATTCTTCATAGTAACCTCATGCTCTCACGTAATCTCTTCAACATATTTATTCTGTCAGGAAACTTGAAGTAATGGAATTACTTTATTACACAAGACTTGTTCTTTTCTGTTTAAATTTCTCATTGGTACTTGTATAAAAGTCAAACCTTCCTTAATTTCCACACCTTGGCTCGAAATATTATGAGATTCGTCATGTAAGTGTTTCCACAAAAGTGAAACATGAAATACGTTATATAACTACTTCAACTTTGGGGGCAAATCCAGGCTGTTAGCAACTAACCCAACTTTCTCAATAACCTCATAGGGTCCCACATACTTCGGGTCAACTTTCCTTTCTTTTGACCCTCAACACACCTTTCCATGGAGATATTTTTAATTACACCAAATCACCTACTTGAAATTCAAGAGTTCTTCTTCGATTATAAGTATAGCTATTCGGTGTATTCTGTGTTACTTTATTGTTCTCTCAACTAGTTTGATCCTCTTAGTTGTTAACTCAATAATTTATGAACCAAATATCTTTCTCTCTCCAACTTCTTCCCAACATACTAGAGTTCTACACCTCCTACTATATAAGGCCTCAAATGGTGTCATCCCAATGCTAGTTTGATACTGATTATTATAAGCAAATTCAATCAGGGGCAAATAAACATCCCAACTTACTGAGAAACTCATCACATTTGCCCTTAACATATCTTCTAGTACTCTAATAATCCTTTTTGTCTGCTCAACTGTTTGAGGATGAAAAGTTGTAATAAACTACAACTGTGTACACATGGCTTTCCAAAAGTCTCTCCAAAACCAAGATGTAAATCTAGCATCTCTAAATGACACTATGCTCAATAATATTCCATACCACCTCATAATCTCAGTCACATACAGTTCAGCCAATTTTTAGGATTCCAATTAATTTTAATTAGAAGAAATTTAGAATGACTTAAAAAGTTTATCTACTATCATTTATGGGAAAATCCATACTCACATTTTTTTTTCAATTGCCATTTAAGCACAGGAAGAGGCTGTAGTAAGCCTCCCAAATGTTTATTCTCTAACTTCATTTACAGACAAACCAAATATCTAGAAATATATTCAGCTACATCCCTTATCAATCTTGACTGCTAGTAATTTTGTCTCAACCCTCTATACATCTTATTGTTACTCAGGTGCATTGAATATACATCATTATGTACCTCTCTCAATATCTTCTTTCTCAACTCCGCATCGTTGGGAACATAAATCCTATGTTCCAATACCAAAATGCCCTCATTTCAAATTTTGAACTTATATTGCTTTCTAGTAAGCACTCAATGCTTAATCTTTTCTATCTCTATATCTCTACTTTGCATCTCTAACAAGCATTTTACTATGGATGACTGTACAATCATATTTGTTAACAATGATCCTCTATCACTGATATTCAACTTCATTCTTATCCCTCTTAATCTATCATCAATTACACATCATGACTTTCAATAGCAGTCAATATTCTTGTAGATTTTCTACTCAATGCATCAGTTATCACCTTCGCATTTTCTAGATGATAGTGAATTGTACAATCATAGTCACTAATCAATTCCATCCTCCATCTTTGCCTCAAATTCAACTCTCTTTGGGTAGGCAAGTATGTCAAACTCTTATGATCAATGAATATCTCGCCAGTGGCTCCATACAGATGATGTCTCTAATCTTTAAAGTAAACAGTATAACAGCCAACTCTAACCTATGAGTGGGGTAATTTCTATCATGATTCTTCAATTGCTTAGAAGTATAAGCCACCATTTTCCCATGTTACATCAACACACTTTCCAACCATTGATGTGATGCATCACTATACACCACAAATCCTTCATCACCAAAAGGAAGCACCAATACTGGAGTTGTAGTTAATTTCTCCTTTAGTAATTGGATTTTTTTTTTCTCACACTTCCCACACCATACAAATCTCACATCTTTCCTGGTGAGTCTAGTCAACAGTATTATGATAAGTGCTTAAATAGTCATATTTAAGCCCCTTAATTTACAATTGTTAGACTCTTTATTTATACAATTTAGTAGTTTATACTTCATTTTCGTGTTTTATGTGTTTTTCACAGGACTTAGACAAAAAAAATGATAATTTGGAGCTTTTAGGAGCAAAAGTCAAGTTCTGCCATCCAGTAAGGTGCGCTCGAGCGCACCTCCCTTAAGATCGAGTGCACAAGACCACTAGTGCACTTGAAAAAGGCTTGAGCGCACACCTGCGATCGAGCACATCCCGTATACGCTCGAGCGCAATCACTCCAGAGGCGGCAGAGTCAGATATGGAAAGAAGTCTCCATACTCCAAATAGGAAATTAGGGTTTCAGGACATCATGAGGACCCTATAGATAGCCCTGTAAAACACATAAATCATACCTTTTGTTCTAGATTCGAAGTAGGAAGCTTAGGAGAAGAATTGATGACTCGTCTCCCGAGTCTTCTTCGGTTTTAGTTTTCTGTTTTTATTTCATTATGTTTAGAATGTTTAGTTTACTTAGCATGTGTAACTAAACTCCTATAGGGCTCGATTGAAGCCCTAGTTATGCTTTTACATATGTTCATTCATTGATTATCTTTGCTATAGCCTTGTTAGAATATTTAACTTGATTAATGTCTGTTTGTATTTAAATTCCTCATATGTGTGTGCCTGATCAACGTATGCATGTGGTATGGATAAGTTAGTCGAATCAATTTGGATGACCAAGTCCTGGGTTCGACATTAGTAACAAGGGATATCCACACTGGATTCCCGGGTTAATCAACATGAGAAACCGGGAGCGGACCAAGCCCTAGGTCCCGTGTGGTTGCCGATCTCCACAGCCTTCATGCTCTCTTAAGGAACAACTCATTATACACCCATGCTGAATCCCTTAAGAGAGAAAAGAGTTAGAGTATACACCATGCCTAACTCATTGCATAGGGAGATCAATAACCTAAGGTGTGGACTAATCCTTTAGGTTGGCAACCATTAGATATTCATGATAAGGCTAGAGCATTGACACTTTATTTAGTGGGAAAGTATAATTAGGGTGGATATCGTAGTCTTATGTTCTCATTATTGTTATTTACTCACAATCAAATTTGCTATTTCTCTTTTTAACTTGAAGAAACTAATTCTAAAACGAAATTCACCAATCCCTGTGGAAATGATCTCGCACTTGCACACTATGCTACCACAGACCTTGTGCACTTGCAAATAAAACTAAGATGGTTATTTGGATATTTATTTAGGTAGATAATCGCTACAACATATTACAATAATAGAAAATTTCAGAAAGAATCTTCTATAATAACCAGCTAACCCCAAGAAGATTCTAATCTTAGTCACATTAGTTGGTCTCTCCCAACTTAACATTGCTTCTACTTTTTGTGGATCAACTGTTATGCTATTTCTAGATATTACATGCCCTAAGAAAGTTATCTCATTAAGCCAAAATTCACATTTAGAAAATTATAGCATACAATCACTCTTTCATCAAAATCTCCAACACAATTTCTAAATGTTTTACATACTTTTCCTTAGTCTTAGAATACACCAAGATGTTATCAATGAACACAACCACAAGATTATCAAGAAATGGTTTAAACATTTTATTCATCAACTCCATGAATGTTGCTAGAGTGTTAGTTAATCCAAATGACATCACAAGAAACTTATGAGCATAACGTGTCCTAAAAGTAATCTTAGGCACGTCTCCATTCTCTATCCTCAATTGATGATAACTTGATCTCAAGTCCATTTTTGAAAACACCCTTGCTCTCTACTACAGTTCAAACAAATCATCCATTCTGGACAAAATATATATGTTTTTTTTTCTTAATGGTTATTTTATTCAGCTGTCTATAATCTATACATAACCTTATCGTTCCATCTTTCTTCTTCACAAACAATACAAAGGCTCCCCATGGTGACACACTTGGTCAAATAAATTACTTGTCTAACAATTATTAAAGTTGAACCTTCAGTTCTCTCAATTCAATAGGTCTTATTCTGTAGAGTGCTATTGAAATAGGTTCAGAAACTAGAATCACATCCATGAAAACTCAAACTCTCTGCTAGAAGGTAAATTAGGCAACTCATCAAGAAATACATTTGAATAATCTTTCATCACTAAAATTTCTTCTAACTTCCTATTTTCCTTTTTAGAATCCATTATGTATGCCAAATATTCCTCACTACCCTTCTTCAATCATCTACTAGTAGTCCGAGCAAAATAATATAGTTCGAGAGTATCTTATGTTCTTCCTGAAAGTTAAACTCTTCATGTCCATATCTTGAAAACTATATTCTTTCTAAAACAATCAACCATATTCAAAGATAATAAATTAGCTTCAGATTCTCTATTACTGATACGAATCACACAACCCTTGTAAACATTTATGATTATCACTCTATCTCTAGTGGAAACTTCAGCAATACTATTATACATCAAAGGATTAATACATATATCAATACACTTCATAAATACATTAGATACAAAAGAATAGGTTGCACCAGGAATAACCAACATTGATATGTCCACATTTTCTACATACAAGGCACCTCAAATTAGGATAATTCTACGATAAATATCTTATCGGATTACATCTATAACACGTTCTAGTATTTTTATCACATTATCACATCCTCTAGGTAGTACACTCCCACCTTTACCATAACTTCCAATTCCCATAACCTATCTCTCAAATCTAGGGGTCCCACCAATATTACTTTGAGCTATAAAAGCAACAGATCTTGCTTGCCTCTGACTCCATACTACAGTTCTTCGTGACAAGGAACGCCCCATCTGGGGTGGTCTCTTACCATGTACACTCATACTACCACTACCTGTAGAACCTTCATGTCTAAGCCTCTTTAACTACTCTTTCTCTTTCCCATAAACTCCATAAGATCTTTCCCAATCTGAAGTGTTATATCTACCAACCTGACATAATTCATATGTCTCGTGTGAGATAGGTTCGATCAAATATTAAAACATAGTTCATTTTTGAACCTCTTACACTTCTTCTAAAGGTCTAAGAAAAGTATTTATCAAGAAAAACCTCCTTAAACCTATTCCAGATTAATGGTCTATCAACATATGCACTTACTCTATGAAGAGTATCCTCTCACCATTCCAAATCTTCTCTTTCTAACTCAAACGAAGCAAAGGCAACATTCTACCTGTCAGTTATTAGTAAAATACCAAATAATCTCTCTACATGTTTCACCCAAAACTCAGGCTTAAAAGGATTCATAGATCATTTAAACAACAAGGCATTTGATTAATATATCTAACAAAACAATCTCTCTGCATCTCTTGCATAAACTCATATTTTCCCTTTTTGAACGTCTACCATTATTGGATTTACAACTACCTCAGGCACTGCTCTAGCATATTCATCAAGTCTATGTTATAGACTATCAACTCTATCATCTGTTACACCCATTTTCTCAAGACTATGTGCAAGAGCTTATCTTAGCTCATCTCTTTCAACTTCAGATTCTCTCACACCTCTACTAATATCAATTATACTATCAATAAGTTCCCTTCTAGGAACCACAAATTCAGACTCAACCTCAACTTGTCAAATATTGGGGACCTACCACGCCCTCTCAAATCAATAACTCTAACTCTAGCTCTAGCATATCCACGTGTCATCCTAAGACTATTCATTAGGATATAATTTGTTTTAATCTTCCACTTTCTTACTTTTACCTAAGGCTCTAATACCAAAATTGTAATGACCCATCCTGAGTTAGCCACCCCCGAGAGGGTGTTGTCACATTTTTAAAATCCTAGCATGACACATATATGCAATAATAAAAATAATACTAACTGAAATTTTTACATCAATCCTCAAACCTCAACAGGGGAGATACATCATTCTGATCTTAGCTTAAACATTATATACAACGTAATATGCATGAATATTTACAAATAAAATTTTATTTTATTTTCACATGGCTTACAAATAATGACTTCGTCTGAATCTCAACTCACCAAACTATCTGTCTTGCCTGCTACATGAAATCATTGTACAATGAGGAGTGAGCTTCACAAGCTCAGTGAAATAAATTTACTAGAAGCATTCGATTTTATACTCCTAGTTACATCTTATAATTCAATTACTTCTAAAAAAAAATTCGATATTCATTCATCTTTTTCCTCAAATAATTCAATAACAATATTCTGTAATCACTACTTAATTTCATGCTTTCCCTATTACACAATCTCTTCTTAAGTTACTCATCAGACATATCAATCTTTCAATCATATATTTAATCATCTCTAAATCCTCAATTCAACATTATCATTTACCCCATTATGAGGTTCACAACATATAATAACTCGCTCAAACAATTCTCATCATATCATATTTCCATATTTATTCCTTAGCATATTTGTCTCTCTGTGAGACTAATTCCTCTATCAATAAATTTACAATCATAAATAGTACTTTAACATCTCATGTAATAACAATCAATATTTAAAACAAATGCAATGCGTGAAGTTAAATGTTATTATTATTGGAAACGTCTTCCTACATGTCGACATGTTTTTATCTTAGACCAGCTGTCTTCCTGGTTATTTCATTCTCATTTAGACCAGCTACCTTTCCGGTTCTTTTATTCTCATTTAGACCGGCTGTCTTCCCTGTTCTTTTAATTTCATTTAGATCGGCTGTCTTCCCGATTCTTTTATTTTCATTTAGATCGGTTGCCCTCCCGGTTATTTTATTTCATGCATATGCATTTGAATAAATGAATATGTATATGAATAATAAAATAAAAACAAGCACGTATTCAGACATTTAAACTAGCTATCCTGATTATTCTCAAATTATTATTTGAAAATTTTCACTAATTCTTCTCCTCATAAATCATATCAAATCATCAACCATACCCCGTCAAGAATTTCATTTATCACATTTATTATTAAATCGACTCATTATTCTAATAAAATTAATTCTCATAAAATAATTCTCTACATATCTACTATTCTTATCAAACAATTTTTCATCTACCACCAAAGCATAAGCTAATAATTTATTCTAATATTATCACTATAGATTTCATATTTATCTTGATTACTTAAAGTAAATCTAATTCACCACGTAACACTTAGAGCTACCAATGGATCACCTTCTTGCCTTTCCTGTTCCTCTCAGCAATTTCCACCCGGTTGCTGATCGTCAACACTTGACATAATATTTATATAAAATTTTTAATTTATTCTTTAATTTCTTCATAATTCACACCATTTGAAAATTCTCACATTAAATTCCGGGAAATTTTATGTATGCTAGATTTAAAAAATAAAATTCACAATATTACCTTTTGTTTTTCTTAGAGCTTCTCTTGACTCTCTATAAAATTCTTCCATAAACTTCTTCAAAATTTTACTCTTTCAATCTTTCTTTTAGTTCCCAAATGTTTAGAGAAATATAGTAGTTTGAATTGTAAAAAAAAAAAATTAATCAGAATTTGGTAAATATAAAGAAACAAAGTGTGTATATATATATATATATATATATATATATATATATGTATGCAAATTTTGCCCTTCACTGTTTACTTTTATGCTGTGTCATCACATCACACTTTCTCTTTTGATAACTTTTTTTTAAATTTTTTTCTTTCTTCTTTTTACCCACACTGAACACGTCCAATTTTTTTTCTTCAAAAGAATTATTTTATTCAACAATAATTCTTTCATGTATATATATTATTTTAATTACATGTTATGTTTATTAAATTATTTTTTTATCTTTACTTTACGAATACAGATATTACATAAGTTTTCGCTAATGTCCCATTTTCTTGTAGTGAACATGACAAGCCAACCCAAATTGGCAGTCTTATTTGACCCATATAAAATTTTTATTTCAAGGGATTCAAGTATAATATAAATTATTTAAAACTTTTAAAATAATACGTGTAATCTAAATAAATTTTGAAATATTGAGGGGCACAATTGCGCACCCTCATAATGTAAATCCACCCTCCTGCATTTTATATATCATTCTTTTGGTTTTTCTTACAAATAGTTGCATACATCGAAAACTTCTTAAAGATGATTTAATCAAAATTGTTTAAAAGAAAATTGACATATAATTAAAAGACAAAATTATGACAGGGATTAAATCTGAAATGATTTAATCCCATTTAAAACGTCTCTTAACCACGCCGATCGTCATTGATTTCTATACTATAATTTTGCTTAAAAGCAAAATAATAGTATATCATCTGTACGCAGATCCCACCAGAAGCTATATATCCTTAAAAATTAAAAACAAAGGCTACATCACATGTTTAGTGGGGTTTTGCCACTAATTGTTAATAATTTTGCTTTATTAATTGACACTTATTGTTAATAATTTGATAAATGGATCACATGGCAAACCGACTCCATTGTCTTTTCCAAGATAATAATTCACTATGAGGTGGTCCACTTCCAAAATTGTCCATACGGAGAAGGCTAAGCAAATTGCCATTCACTTACATGGGTAACAATTTCTTATTTTTAATTTTTAAAAATAAAAATTAAAAAATAATTTTTTGATATTTTTTGAAAAAAACATGTTTGGATAAATATAACTTGAAAACTATTTTCAAAACAGAAAATAGTTAAATGTTGTTTGGATAATCTTATTTTGAAAACTGTTTGGAAACACCTACTTGTAATTGTTCACAGTTTTTCAGTTTTTATTTTAAATTTGAAATCTACATTAATTTTATTTCTCATATTTACTAAATACATTTTTTAGCACACACCAAATACTTGAAAATAATTACTAATATTTTATTTTTAAAATTTTAAGTTTTTTTTATATACTATGGATCAAACATGACCAAACTTCTCTCTCTCGTCATATCACATATGTTTGTTTGTTAAATTGATTCTAAAAAATTAAAATAAGAAATACAACTCAACTTTCACAATTTGATAAAATGTGAATAACCAACCCATTATTTTTCTTGGAAAATGGTTCAATATCTAAAACATGATATAGTTTTCTTGTTTAAAATAAGATAGTTGATGACAACTTTAAGATACAATAATCATTAATCAAACACAAATTTGAGAAATTGATAAAATGAAAATGAACAACCCAAAATTCTTCTTGCAAAAGGGTTTGCCCCAAATGCCCAATTTGATTGGTTTGCCATCCTCACACCCTATAAGTCAAATAATATATCAATATGTGAAATATATTCCTAAGAATAACAAAAATAATTCAGTAACTAAAAAAAAACTAAATTAAACACAAATAAGGACATTAAATTAACTAACTCTTATCGACAAATCATAACATTATTACTAGATATTCAATCAAATACCAAAACACTCTGCCTACATTTGATGGGCAATAAGCTCACGAAACGCAGCCATAACTGCTGCACATGCATCAGACAAATCAACTATATAATTATTTGTAAATGTGCTTGACCCTCTTCACTTTCAATCCTAATATGATTTTTTGTAGAGATGGTTACCGATATCGCATTCAGTCCCAATAGCAAGGACAACGGCCAAGTACTTGGTATTAGACCCACGCTTCTTGAGCTTAACCTATGTGTAATGCTCCATGGAGTGTGCATTGGTAAGTATCCTCCAATAACAAACCCACTGCTGCTCAAGTTGTACTGACACTTCCTCTGCCACGACGGCGAGAAGTTCGGTTCCGTGTGCACGCAGAACACCTTCACCACCGCGTCCATCATCGTGGTTGTGGTGGTTGGAATAGGAGGTGTAAGTGGTGGTTGGGTTGACGATTTCGACATTTGACACGGAGAAAATGTCGTCCATTGAGGTGGTGGATGGAAGATCCAGGGTATCTGTGGATTTAGGGGTTTTGGGTTTGCGTCCTCTTTTGCGTTTGGTTTCTACCATTTGGAAATGGTGGGGTTTTGTTGGTTGAGAGTTTGGATTTGTAATGAAGAGTGAGATCAAAGAAAGGGAAAGGATTGAAATTTGGGGAATAGAGAAGAGAACAGAGAAGGAGGAAAAAGGGAGGAATCCTTCCGTGGGTGGTGAGAAAAGAGTCGTAAAAAAGAAAAAAGAGTTTTCAATGGGTGTTTTAGAAAATTAGGTCTGAAAAAATTTGGAGTTTTCTAAAAGCCGTTTTTGAAATGAGATTTTTTTAAAACTGTTTTAAAAAATTACTTTTGAAAAGTTTTTTCTAAGCATGTTTTTGAAAATTTGAAAACTGATTTTAGTTTTTGAAAATCGAAAATAATTTTAAAAAAAAATATTTCCAAACATGCTCATTATTTTTCTCAGTTTTGAATGATGGGGTTCCTGAAAAGTCCCACTCGTACACAAGAAAAAGAAGGTTAAGTAAGAAATTGAGCAATGATTTATCTAACAACCATTTTTTACAAAAAATTTTTGTAGTCGAGCAATGCTACAAAGGGGAAGATGGCAAGTCTTGGAAAACGGTCCAAAATGAATAGTTGTGCGCTTCAACGACGGAGAGATTTCAGGCACATGGAGCCCATGCTTAGATACGATGTCGTTTAGTGCATGTACATAACTAAAGAACAAAGGATACAGAAAGCTTTTGCTCAATCAGAAATGGCCTCTTGCTCTAAGAAGGCGACAAAAAATTAATCCAAATGGAAGAACGTCACCGCAAGTTTAGAATTTTTTCAGTAAAATATTAATTCATATTGCAATGAGTTAATAATTAAAAGAGTGGTTATCCAATTTAATTGGTTTCGTGAGAGTTATCACATATTTGAAAAAATTTATTAATAATTACAGAAGTGTTGAATAACAAATTTTTAAAATTTTTTAAACAATTACTCATCAGTTTTTGGCGATTACAAGTAAATTTTCTTAATTTCATGATAATAAAATCAGATTCGTAATATCAACCCGATAAATAAAAAAAATAGATTAAAATAAATTTTTCAGACTAATTATTTGTGTTAATTAGAGAATCTGCTACATGTACAGCCAGCCAAACGAAACCCAATCTGTTCCTGGATCCATTCACGTCACCATGTGCTTGTTTCTTCTCTTTTTTGATCGTTTTGCAATAGTAGAAATTTTATCCATAACGACAGTACTAATTACACAATTTGCTCATCTACTTTCTTTGTTTTTGACTTATGAAGGATCACAGCACTGACCTTAAGAGGGTTGGATATATACACGTGTAGGACCATAGGTTGATATTAAAAGTAAAAGACATATCTTCAAGTTAGTCTGATATGTTACGGGCTGTTTTTGTAACATATCCTGCTTAGCTTTAGGTGTAAATTCCCCTTTTTGACATCATTTTCTAGAGTTTAGAGTTTTAGTCTTTTATCTACCCTTTAAAACACATATATGAATATAAAATAAAAAAATTATTAAAAAATAAATATTTTTATTATAAAAAACGAGTATTTTTATCTCATATTCATTGACTCGTTACTTGTAAAGCTATATCCAGTTTAGATCATCATTTTTTCATCTGAATAAAAAAAATTTTGTCAATACCTGTTTTTGACCCGTTATCCACTTACGAAAACACAGATACATATATGAAAAATAAAATCTATTAAAAAATTGATATATTTAACTTGTACCTATTAACTTATTATTGTAAAATCTGATCCTTATCCGACCCGACATGACCGACCGTATCCATCTCTATCATAATCTAACGTCCGAGTAATTCACTAAAATATAATTATAGGTATATAAGCTTTACTAGATTATTTTAATTTCGAAAAATTACTATAGCGATTTGAATAAAATATTGTAACAAATAATTCTTACTTCTTATTGTTCTATTTTTTAATATTAAAATTGAGTGCTAGGAAAAATGTTAACATGTCATTATTGTTTTGACTTTTCACCAAAAAGATATATAAGAGAGACCTTTTCTGTGTCAGCATAGATAATAATAGATCTCCTTACAAATATTATCTTATATATATAAACCACCTCCATTTTAAGCTGTTTGCATTTGGGTTTCTTCAATAAATACTTCTCTGGTCTCTCTTCTATAATTGCCATAGCTAGACATGGCCTCGTCAAGTGGCATCACTGTTAAGACTACCTCATCACCAAAAAGTGGCAACAGCGAAGCCATGCCAACAGCCAATTCACCAAAAGCTCAATGCTTGTGCTCACCAACGACTCACCAGGGCTCGTTTAGGTGCAAGTTTCACCGGTCAAGCTCATCGGCTTGGATGAAGAGATCCAAGTCCATGCCGACAAATCAATCTGTGGCTTCTCTTTCACCCAAGACAGTGGAGTCTACATGATGATCATTATATATTTTTATGATACAAAACTTGTACCATATCTTATATTTCAATTCTCAACTTTTATAGAAAAAAGAATATATATGTATGGTGGATTTTCTTTAATTTCCCCTTGATGTGATGCTTTGATATATATATGCAAAACTGTTCAAGTTGCTTGGAATTGAAATTGATTTGATTTTTTTCTTATTGATTGTTGTAATTGGTACTTGGTAAACCTCTTTCTTTCTATCTCTAGTCTCTGCTACTATAAAATTTCTCATGATTCTTATATAAACTATGGCACATAAATCTCATTCACCTCTTAATTAATAAAAAAGAAATAGAGAAGTAAAGAACTTATGATGATGTACTAAAAAGAAAAAAAAAAACCCTTACGGTAGTAGTGTTTTTTTTTTGATAAGAACGATAGCTATCAATAGGATTAGCTCTTGGGATCAATTGATCCAGATCCAAAAGAGGATTAACGAAGGTTTGCAATAAACCAAATCTTGCCACGAAATCGGCACAACAGGTTATTCAGGTAGAGTGTGAACAACTATACAAGAAGGGAAGTTAAAGGCTACCGATTTACAATCTTCTCTTATCATAGTACCCAGTTGTTCTAGTTGGAATCCAAATTTTTTTTTATCGAAAATTTGAAATTTCCAAGGCCTTTATTCATGACCATTCCTTTTGATAATACTTTTACCTTGATATGTAATCTTCACATTCACTATTCAAATAACAAATTAATTTTTTTTAAAATTGGAAATCTTAATCGACAAGAAGTTACTATATCTTACTGCAAGGGTGTGACCTCAATGCAAGAGGAGCTCACAAAAATAAAACAAATTAAAGTCCAACAATTCATGTGTCAAGCTATTAAAGTTAGTGAAATTGTTGATGAACTTATTTCAAAAAAAAAAAAAATTCATCCTGAATGCTTGAGAACAATAGTCCCAATATTTCCTCCAATAGTCCAGCCACACTAATCGGCCATCTTCATTAATCTTGTTTTTTTTTTTTTTTATATATTTGAAGTGATGATATATACAATTACAATAATTGATTTAATCACAATATAAAATCATATTACTCTAAAAGAAATAACCAATATATAAATTGAACAAATACTCTATACAGAATCGAATCCAAGATCTTGTAATCTCAATCTCTCAACTTTGATTTTTGATGTAGAAGAAAATTCTCTTACCAATAACACAATGCCACGTGTCAGTCTCCAGGGTAAAAATAGTAATTTCATAACCATGACGAGACGACCAATCATCTCTCGACATATAGCAAAGGGCATGATGGTTACTTCTATCCTAACACTACAATTGTTCTCCTGATCAAACTCTACTCCCGCACACTATAAATAAGTGTCCTCATAAACCAAAAAATACGAACAATTCTAGAACACACAACCCTGTACCTTTTTTATTTCTTTCAATCTCCAGAAAAATTCCTAAACTAACTTAGGCATCAGAGAGTCCTTCAGAGGCACACCCCCCTCGATCTCCTGGACTTTAAGTTTTAGCTTTGTTTCGTGTGTACAGGTTTCACTCTTCGACGGTTCAAATTCCGACAGAATTACGACATCAATAATTTTTTACCACTAAATCAAAACCTCATTAGCCCAATCTTGACATTTAGGAAAGCCTGCAGCACTAAATCATTATACTCAAACTCTGGAGTGATAAGAAATATAGAATCATAGGACCGACTTCCATCCTTAACCCAATTTTCAAAAGACATCTCTTTTTCTTTAATAAAAATATAATACTTCATCATTTGAAAAATCAGAAATTAAAATTTAACTATATATTCTAAACTATTTAAAAATAATAATATCACAAAAAAACATATGGGACTCAGTTTTGTTGCCAAATTGTTCCAAGTATAATCATATTTTCTTTCGGATTGCTCTTTTTTCAAATCTCTCTTTCTCTTCCCGCAAGGGCCAAAGAAGTAGTTTTCTTCTCTCTCCGTCGTTGCTGATTCAGCCCATGAACAAAAGTCTCAAGCACAACAATAACCTTATCATTTCCTCCTAGAAAAATTTAGTGTCTAAATTACTACAAATAAGTGAGTTGGCATAACCGTGTGATTGGTTCAAGTTCTTGTAAGCATAAGACTCAAAATCATGAACAAAGTCTTATGTTTGAAAGAGGATTAGGATTGACCACTTTATAATTCCAAGTAATTAGTAACTCAAGTCTTCACAACAAATTAGGTAGCGTGTTGAACTTTTTGTTCTATGATTTGATTTCTTAAGAGAGATTTAAAAATAATAATAATAATAATAATAATAATATGATTTGATGATGACAATTTGGTGCCAAAACTATGAGAAGAGATGAATATGTGATGTTGAATTTTTTAAGAAATTAATTTATGAGTATGTGACTAAATTTTATCTTTTGATCTTGTAAATGGTGATGTGTCCTATTCTCACTAAAAAAAAGAGATATCATTTGAAAATGGAATAAAAAATGGATGTTGGACCCTAAAATCATTCTCACACACAAGTTAATTATTTTTGGTTCGGTAGTTGTTAATTATTACATTATATAAACTAGTATCTCAATACGCATTAGTGTGCTAATATACTTTTATATCGGATTAAACAATCTAAAAATGAAGATATAATTTAATTAAAGAAAAAAAATGAATTGTGAATAAAAAGAGAATCTCACATGGAAAGGAAAAACAGAGAGAACAAATTAAGCTTAGCGAATTAATCATCAATAGTTAATAAAGAAACAAACAAGATGATAAGAGAATATGTATAGGTATGTGTAAATTAGTGGGTAGTGGATACTTTGTAACTGCTTATGTGGTTATTGCAGATAAGTAGTTTTTGAAATCGGTAATGTGTAACTGCTTAAGTTATTACTGTAGATAAGTGGTTTTTGAAAAAAAAAATTGTTACTGATTAGGTAAATCTAGGGTGACAGTGTAGTGATTAGTTTTACATTTTTATACTTAATAATATAATAAATCTATATTTATATGATGATATTTTTAATATTTCGGACATCTAACTTTATTAATAATATAAATTTATCATTTTGTTATTTCTCTGACCTTTATTTTTTCTCTGGACCATAATGGAACGTTTGAGATGAGTTTTGAATGCACTACAATGATTTTTCTCTGTTCATTTTAAAATTGCAATTAAATGAATCAAGGAAGCTAGATATTTCAATGGAAATCAACAGCTAAATAGTTGATGGGCCTTGATGATGACAGTGGAAAAATATTCAAACTATATATTCTTAAATATATTAGAAATGTCACTTTCTTTGTGTACAACTTTCTTTGGAATTCCTTAAAAAAAAAAAACTTTCTTTCGACTTCAAATGAAATCATTGAAATCGAACTATATTATCATAAAACTGTCATCAATTTGGTCTTCGTACATATTAATCAATGCATCTTGTCGATCTATAAATTAAGAGATCAAGACATATAGACAATGGTAAATGCATGGACCTACAAAAGATTAAACTATCTAAACTTCATTGTTATTTGCAGGGAAATTAAATTTCATGCATAAATAAGTATTTATTCTGTCATTGTTTTTGGAAGCTTCTGTTATCTACCTTTAACTACATGCCATTTTATATGGGTAGATTTTTTTTTTTTTACATCCAATTAATTTATTTTTATGATAAATTCTTTGTTAAAAAAATCTGTTTAGTATCAGATAATTTTTTATATTAATAAATATCGTGAAAGTTTATTAATAAACCGGGAAAAAAATCTATCCTTTATATTTGTACCAAATAATAAACACGAGTTTAATTGTGAACTCAGGCCTACAATCTATGTGTGTGCAGTGTGCACTTCTACCTTTTTGGACTAGATTTCCACAATGTTTGGACTGATTTTCTTGGATTGCAGGTGTGTTAGATCATAAATGATTAAGATGAGTCCAAACTCGATGTTTAGACGACTGTTAAAGGTTCAGCCAGCTTGTAAAATATGCAATGAATTCATGATTCAAGCTTTAGTACTCTAGTGACAAAAGGTTTAATTTGAGATTGTTATAGCGTTTATAAAAGTGTTGTAACAAAAATGTTATGATAAAAATGTTGTAGGATAAACAATGTTTGATAAATTATGTTTTCAGAGTTATTTTTAATAATCAAAGTGTTTGTTAATATTAATTGTGAAAGTGCTAAGATACAGTAATAAAAATTTTAATAAAAAAACTTTTTGGGTAAAAAAAAACTATAAGAGATATCATCATTTTTGTCTTAGTAATTATTTATATAAAATATTTTTATTTTTTATAATTAGTAAATAAATATTATTTTATAATATTTCACAAAAATATACATATATATATATAATAAAAATTTTAATAAAAAAACCTTTTGGGTAAAAAAAACTATAAGAGATATCATCATTTTTGTATTAATAATTATTTATATAAAATATTTTTATTTTTTATAATTAGTAAATAAATATTATTTTATAATATTTCACAAATATATATATATGGCATGATAAACAAAATATGAAGATTATTTAAGAGTATAATAATATTTTAATATAAAAAATATATTAAATAATAAAAATATCCATAATGCGTACCACAAAATATAAATAAGATTCATAAATATTTTATAAAGTAAAGCTTGGAATATCATGGAACTTTCAGCAATTTTGTCTCTTAATATTTCTACTTCTCTAGCTACATCACCAGAAGTTACATAACAAGGTTCGTTAGTGTCCATCACATCTTCCATGACTTGAGGGACATAAGTTAGATTATCATCAAATTTTTCTAAGTGTCGATCTCTCCGAGCATGCCTCCTTATATAATTATGTAATGCCATTGTTGCAATAACAATCATCATTTGCTTCTTTAAAAAATAGTTAGGCATGCTTTTAAATATTTTTCATACTTCGAAGGTGCACTCGATCACATTTCTAAGTGAGGAGTGGACATGGTTGCACACCTTTTGATAACCTGCTGATTGGCTCCCGCGATAAAAATCGGGTAAATGATACTTTTTACCTTTACGTGGACCCAAATAGGCAAATACCCTTGCATTTGTGGATATCCTAAGCCAACAAAATAACACTTTCCTGTATATTTTCAATTTATGAAATTCAAAATTTCATATTATATAAGACAAAATTGATGAACATAAAAATATGATAAAAAAAAGATTTGACCAAAAAAATTGGTGAAAATTTTTAATCGACCAAACCAACCGTTTGCACACCTTTAAAAATGCTACGTATCTCCTCTAGAATACCTTTAAAGTCAAGATCTTGATTAAATCAACCACCATGAAATGTTAGAGTTGATGCATATTTCACAGGACTAGATCTGTCGAACCTCGGCACAAGCGGGGGTCTCGCTCCCCAGTGAGCGAGCGGAGTCTCGCTCCTCAGAGAGCTGATAGGGGTTAGAGGGCAGCGCCCCCGAAACTTTCAGGCCATATACATGAGTTGGGCCTGATTTTTTGCTTGGCGGTTTGGGCTTTGGCCCATGAATAGTCGTAGTTCTGCAGCAGAACGAAAATCCTAATTAGACCCTAATTAGGACGTCTTAAGTTGCTTATAAATATTCTTTATGTAATAAGTATACATTGTAACGAGAGATTTGTGAAGTTGATAATAAGAAACTTCTGACAGGACGTAGCCCTATTTTGGGGTGAACTTGGGTAAATTTTGTTTTGTTTTCTTTTTGTTTATAATTCATGTGATTGACAGGTCTTGAATCGTTCAATTGGTATCAGAGTCAGGTTCGAGGATTAACAATCAGAGATGTCGATTGGATCACGGATTGAAATCAAGAAGTTCAGAGGGAAGAGCTTCGAGTTATGGAAACTAAAGATGGAGGATCTACTCGTGGATAGGGATCTGTGGACGGTAATAGTCGATGAAATACGGAAGAGTACGACATCCATGGCAGAGGTGTCGCTGATGATGGTTTCGACATCATCTTCAGTGACCACACGGAGTAGGAGAAGCTCAATCGAAAGGCACGAAGTCTGATTCAACTGTGCCTGGTGATTCTATCCTGATAAACATTTATGGAGAAAAGACTACGAAAGATCTCTAGAAGAAGCTGGAAAGCCTTTATCAGAGTAAATCTCTAGTAAACAAACTGTTTCTGCGGAAGAAGTTGTACAACCTTCAGATAACTGAGGGCGATTCTTTCTCTGTTGATGTGACGGATGATGATAAAACTATTATACTGCTCTGTTCACTGCTTGATTCGCGGGATAACTTGAGAGTTGCGATTGGTAGTGGTACGATTGATCTATCTTTTGAAAATGTCATGACAGCCTTATTGTTTGAGGAGATGAGGCAGTAGGGTACATAATACTTGTCAAATGAGGCCTTATCTGTTAGAGGGCGAACCCAAATAAAGACTACAAGTGATCTGGTGATAAACCCAAGTTCATGGGAATATCAAAAAGTAGGGATAAATCTGGATTGAAGTGTTAGAAGTGTAGGAAGCCTGAGCATTTAAAGAAGGATTGCAGAAGTAAGAGTATGAACCTTGAAAAGTGGATAAGCGAGAGATCAGCTTCAGGAAACAAAGACCAATATAATGATGATGCTGGTGACTTAAATATGGCATCTTGTTTGGCTTAATCAGATCATAGTGTTTGGATAATTGACACATGAGCATTCTTTCACATGACACCTCATAGGGACTGGTTTCGTGAGTATGAAATCTTTAATGGGGGGAAACATTTTATTAGGAGATAACTCTCCGATGAAAATTATTGGTTGTGGGAAGGTAAAGTTGAGAATGAATGATGGGACGGTCAGAACACTTCCAAGTATGATGCATATTCCAGGTCTCGGCAGAAACCTGATATCAGTCAGCAAGATGGTAGATAGGGGAGTGAATTTCAGTTGTGACAAAAATTTGTGCAAGATGACTCATGGATCGTTAGTAATTGCACGAGGTGTTCGGTATGGTAAGTTGTACAAGCAGCTGGGAAATACAGTACAAATTCAGTACAGTGGAGGTTTTATTTCTGAGAAGGCGACTGATGATGAGATAACTTCCTCTATATTGTAGCATCAGTGGCTTGGGCATATCGGTGAAAATGGACTATCTAATTTATCGTCAATGTAGATAGTGAAGAGAGTCCCAGATTACTCAATTTTCTTTGAGCATTGTCTACATGGCAAGCAGAACCATGTGAGTTTTAAGTTCACTGGCACGAGGGCAAAGGGTATTCTGGATTTAATACATAGTGATGTGTTTGGACTAGTTCCGATCCAATCTCTTGGAAAATCAAGGTATTATGTCTTTTTCGTTGATGATTTTTCAAGGTATGCATGGATTTATTTCATTAAGAGTAAAGCTGAAGCATTTGATAAGCTCCGTGAATTTAAAGCATTGGTAGAAAATCAGATGAAAATAAAGATAAAGGTACTGAGAACAGATAATGGAGGAGAATTTTGCTCAGACAAGTTTGAGCAATTCTATGTGGCAAACGACATTGTAAGATAGAAAACAACTTCATATACACCTCAATAGAATGGGGTGGTCGAGATATTCAATCGATCACTCATGGAGAAATCGAGGAGTATGTTGAGTTGAGCCAAAGTTCTGGGCAGAGGCTGTAGCTAAGACATGTTATCTGAAGAACATGTCACTTACATCAGCTTTACAGGATCAGACACCGTTTGAGGCATTATTCGGGAAGAAGCCAAGTTTGGCTTATGTTAGAGTGTTTGGGTGTGATGCTTATAAGCATGTGCCAAAAGAAAAGAGGAACAAACTTAACAGCAAATCAGTGAAGTGCAACTTCATTTATTATAAGGATGGGGTCAAGGGTTACAATTTATGGAATCCAGAAAACAAGAGTACAGTTTACAGTAGAGATGTTGAATTCAGGGAAATACAAAGGGATGTGGCAGCTATCCAAAATGTACCAGAATAGCCAAAACAGGTTCAGATTGATCTTAGCTTGAGAGATAAAAAGTGGGAGACTACCCTACAGACTCCATCGGATACTTCAGATACTGATTCAGTTGGGTCTGAGCAAGATATTCATGTTTTTGATGTAGAGGATGAGGATTCAGATGCTAGCTCGGAGGTAGAGACCACACTTATCAAAAGGAGATTGACACAGGTTAGGAGACCACCCATCAGGTATTCCCTTAGTGCTTGTAGTGCATTATATACTTTAAATATTACTGGTGATGATCCTAGCACAGTAAAAGAGGCCAGGACCTCGGATGATACAAATCTCTGGGAATATGCTATGAAAGAGGAGATGCAGGCATTAGACAAGAATGAAACATGGAGCCTTGTGAAATTGCTTAAAGATAGGATGATAATTGGGTGTAAATGGATTTTTCAAGAAGAAAACAAATGTAGATGGAATGGTAGAAAAGTATAAGGCACATCTGGTTACAAAAGGGTACTCGCAAATAAAGGGAATTGACTATGGTGAGATACTTTTCTTGGTAGCAAAGTTGATATCTATCAGATGTGTCTTATCCATGACAGCTGCTTATAATATAGAGATTAAGCAACTGGATGTGAAGATAGCTTTCCTTTATAGTGATTTAGAGGAAGAAATTTGCATGAAACAGTCTGAAAGCTTTGTGAGCAAAGGCAAGGAAGAATTGGTTTGTAAATTGAAGAAGTCTTTGTATGGACTAAAGCAGTCACCATGGATGTGGTACCAGAAGTTTGATACATATACCATTCAACTTGGGTTCAATCGCAGCTATGCTGATCACTACGTCTACGTGAAAATGTTAGGGGTTGATTTTGTCATTTTAACCTTGTATGTGAATGATATGTTGTTGATTGGAAATAACAGGAAGATGATTAGCAGTGTGAAGGCATTGTTGGAAAGGTAGTTTGACATGAAAGACCTAAGGCTAGGAAACTTTAACTTGGCCATGCAGATAAAGAGGGATCGTGAAAATTGAAAACTATGGCTAAGTCAGAAGAAGTATATTGAAGAAGTGTTAAAAAAATTCAACATGTCTGACAGCAAGTCGATAGGGACTCCCATGCCTTTGGGAACCAAGTTATCTGCGGAACAGTATTCGAAGACAGAGGAAGAAGCTGAAGATATGGCGCATTATGCTAGTGCGGTTAGAAGCTTCATGTACGCCATGGTATGTACGAGACCAGATATTGCCCAAGCAGTGGGAGTATTGAGTAGATATATGTCTAATCTTGGGAAAGAGCATTGGACTGCAATCAAGAGAGTTCTTAGATATCTTCGTGGCCCGTCAGAGTTTGCATTATGTTATGAAGGTATAGGACGTAAGAAGAATCTTGATATTGTAGGATCAATTGATGCTGACTGGGGATGAGACATTGATAGCAAGAGGTCTACATGGGGGTATGTGTTCAATCTGTTTAGTGGGGCAGTGAATTGGATGAGCAAAAGGCAAAGTGTTGTTGCTCTTTCATCTACAGAGGCAGAGTATATGGTAATAACTCATGCTAAAAAGGAAGCAGTTTAGCTTCAAAGGATGTGTACTGAGCTTAGGTTTAAACAAGAAGCAGTGAAGGTCAAATGTGACAATCAATGTGCTATCTTCTTAGCAAAGAATCCTGCATTTCATTCACGGACGAAGCACATTGATATCCAATATCACTTCATCCGAGAAAAGATTGAAGAAAATATAATAATCTTGGAGAAAGTCGATACAACAGTGAACAACACAAATTTCTTGACTAAGGCAGTTAGTCTAGCAAAGTTTGAGTGGTGTGCTACTGAGATGGGCTTGAAGAAATAGAGTCCTGGGAAGTTTTCCATATGTGTGAAGTATTTACCAAGTAGGAGATTGTTAGAGTTGATGCATACTTCATGGGACCAGATCTGTAAAACCCCAGACGAACACGGGGTCCCGCTCCCCGGAAACTTTTAGGCCATGTACATGAGTTGGGCCTAGTTTTTTGCTTGGCGGTTTGGGCTTGAGCCCATGAATAGCCGTAGTACTGCAACAGAACGGAAATCCTAATTAGACCCTAATTAGGACGTCTTAAGTTGCTTATAAATACTATTTATGTACTGAGCATACATTGTAACGAGAGATTTGTGAGGTTGATAATAAGAAACTTATGGCATGATGTAGGCCTATTTTGGGGTGAACCTAGGTAAATCTTGTTTTATTTTCTTTCTGTTTATAATTCGTGTGATTGACAGGTCTTGCATCGTTCATGAAACATGTCTTCTTTAACATATTGTTGAAATTAAGGGTGGCAATTCGGGTTGACAGGTCGTGTTTGTGTCGTACCGAAATTGGGTATAACACTAAACGAGTCGACACGAATACGACATGATTATTAATCATGTCAAGAAAACGCAATACTAACACAACATGTTTATTAAACGGGTAACACGACACAAAACGCTTAACTCGTTTAATAAACAGGTCATGTTAGACCCGACACGACTAATTTGTCAAACACGACAACTCGACACGACTAACATGTTAGATACGACAACCCGACACGATTAACCAGACATGACCTGTTTATTACATAAGTAAATATAAGTTATATTATATAACCATCCATATAATCATTCATAATCCAAATTCCAACATATTCATGATCAAAGTACACATAAAAAAAAAGTCTAATTAATAACATAAATATTATCTTATCAACTATCATCCATATTGAGAGAGGGAAGAGAGTCTGTAGACTCTGTGATGCGACGCTATTGAGTGACTTTGTGAGGGAGTGTTTTTGTTTGTGATGTGGTGAAAATATGAACTAGGGTTTATTTTATACACACAATAAGAAATTTTTTTTAATGCAATAGACAAATTTTTTAAATGGGTCATAATCATGTCAACACGACCCATCAGACCCATGAATTTAATCGTGTCATTTTGGGTTGACGGGTCAACCCGCGACAGGACACGATTTTTCCGTGTCATAACCGTGTCGACACGATTACAACACAAACCCGATTATACTCAACACTAACACACTTTATTTCGTGTCGTGTCATGCCGGATTTACGTGTCGTGTCCAAAATTGTCACCTCTTGTTGAAATATCTACTCACTGTTTCGCCAAAATCGCTGAAAAGGTTTTTGTGCTAACCTATTCACTGCGCCATGCCCTATAATATGTAAGAACATAAACATATTTAAGCATCACTCTCATTGCCTTGTAATATCTCCATCAACCACATATATCATATTTGATTAAAAGTCATGCAAGGCTCCTTGAAAATATATTTCAAATAATACACTTCAATAAGACGTGTCGAAGTAGTGACAAGCTGATAAAACTCTTCATCATTTTCATCTTGATCAATATCCATTTTCAGAAAATCACCCTAAAACATAATATCATTTGAAAGTAAAAAATTATTACAAATATTCTAATAGAATAAATATCATTTTTACTAGGGATTTTAAAGGCTTTTTGAGCTCGTCCAGAGACGAGATGTAAACAAAACGTCATGAGACAATAATATTTTAAGTGTTTCATTCATTGAGCGTATGTTTTTTGTTCCGAGGTTTACGTCTACATCCATGACATACGCTTTTCTATGTCACAATGATTGAGGCTCAAACATAATTTCAATGATTTTTTTTTAAAAAACTTCAAAAGTCAAAAGAAAAAATATAAGTTTGAGACTCAAATCTATATCCGAATGTGTAAAAAAATAGACTTTAATTATTGAGCTAATTATTGCTGTTGTAATATATTGCGCTTCATAAATATTCACTCACCTTTGGTCTTCCCTGCCACCAATCTACACCTGCATCAATTGTCTTTTTCTTTACATTCCACCCAAGTTTGGAATTTTTTCCAATTAATTGCTCCCATAGCCTCCAATCCTTTTTAAGTTGATTCATTTATTTTTCAATTGGTCTCTAGCATAGACATTCTCAGTCCTTTGGGAAAATTTAGTAACCAAATCTTTCCATCCATTTCTATCAAAATGAGTTCAATGACAACGTCCAGCCTCTGCTTCTATTATACACAAGTCACAGAAAACATAACTGGTGGCTCCATCCCATGTAGCCTTATAACTTTGGTCATCCATCACATCCTCATTGGTAAAATCATTATTCTTAGTCTTTCCCATTTATATCTACAAAATCGTTATCAATTTAGGAAACTATTGATATAAAAATATAATAAACAATAACACAAGTGGCCATAAAAAAAGGAAAGATAACAACTTGTAATTACAAAGTCTACCACAACTATGATACCAATTGATATTTTCTATACTGCTCATAATGATACTTAGCTAAGCAAAATTAAATTTATAACAGAAAAGCCTCCTTTTGCCATGCCTAATATGGTTTCTATTTCATGTGCCTTTAATTTTGAAATCTTAGGGCATATTTGAAAGTGGTTTTTGAAAATTGTTTTTAGTTTTCAAAAACTAAAATCAGTTTTCAAAAACTTATTTTCATGTTCGGCAATGCAAACAGTTTTCAAAAGTAATTTTCTAAAACAGTTTTCAAAAAACCAATTTTCAAAAACTGTTTTCTGAAAACTCCAAATTAGTGTTTTCTTATATAATTTTCGTAAAATAGCCCTAAAATCAATGTTCACTTCTCTGTTTCCTCTTCCTCCATGATATATAAAAAATATTAAAATTTTAAAAATAAAATAATATTAATTATTTTTAAGTATTTAGTAAATATTAAAAATAAAATTAATATAGATTTTAAATTTAAACTCAAAATTAAAAATAATTACAAGGTGTATCAAATCAGTTTTCTAAATAAGATTATCCAAACAACATTTCACTGTTTTCTGTTTTGGAAACTGTTTTCGAGTTACAGTTATCCAAACATGTTTTTTTTTCTTTCAGAAAACATCATAAAACTGTTTTTAGTTTTCATTTTCGAAAACTGAAAACAGAAAATTGTTATCTAAACATTCCCCTAAGCTTCTGGGGTTGAAATCATATGTTTACAAACCAGTCAAAGGAAAGAAGACGAGGCTTCCAAACATCGATTTCTTTAGAAAGCTTCCAACCTTTGTATCTTGATCTGAAGCTAAGATTCCATCAATATTCACAAACTAGGAATCACAAAGTTTTCGTTCATAGATTCCTTTAGAAAGCTTCCAAACCTTATACTCAGAATTCGGACTCTTTCCAACAATAGGAACACAATTTTTAGTTGAAGTGCTTCACACATCTGTTTAGCTAAAAGTTTTTGTTGTGAAGGAATTTTATTTTAGTTTTCACTATACATTGGAAGGTGTTGCTCTCCTAGGTTTCCAATAGGAAAAGCATTCCCTTGTTGATTCCGATTTTCCCCCACCATTTGTCCACTCTTATTGGAGTCACATTCTAGTTCTGGGATCTTGGAGGCATGGTTTCAATTCTCACAAGGTTTTGTAGAACCCTATGCCTACTGTCTCTACATCCATTTTCACTAGGCTAAAGATTCTAATTCATCATCAGTAATGTCTTCTCGTTCAATTCCAATACTTGGTTTGCTTGCTCAAGAGATACCTTTTTCTAGCTCTTATTTTGTCATGTATAATAGACCCCATATTCTATGGGGCAAATTGTGTCACGCAGATTCTCTAATCTGTTTTGGTTTTTCACGGAATCCGAGCAACTCATAATTGAAATATATTGGTAAATAGATTTAACATTCAGTCTTCGATGATGCGTTGGAGTAACAAAACACATACTATTGTAGTACTTGCCAGTCATGGGCTTGGAGAATATTTTGAACTTGCAACTCTCATCTGCGATATTGATAGAAGCGGAATACTTCTATTCCTTTATTGAGGAAGATCTATCAGATTTCAAAAACATTGGCTCAAACATTCAGTCGGAGATTCCAAAGCCAAAGTTAAATTACGCTCCAAAATGCAAAATTGATCAAAGACACCTTCCCTCAATTTGCAAATGGTTCAATTATGATGTGTTAATTGTTCCTTTTGTGCATTTCTTAGAAGAAGAATCTTTTTTTCATTGGAGGCCCTTTTTTCTTCATTAATGCCCCTAATTCCGTTCTTAAAAACCAAAATCAGATTTTCTTGAAGGCGTTTCCTCGTTTAAAATTCTTTTTTTTAATAGATTCATCAAAATTACCCAAGAATATGAACATGAATGACATTTCATCTTTCAAAGTTTTAAATTCTTTAACGAAGATTCTCTCGAGAAATTAACTCTAATACCATGTACTCCACGACGATTCTACTCTTCGTTTGCGCACATCCGACAATGCTTTTTTGGACCATTATGACTCTCAATATTTTAAAATCGATTCTTCTTCAAAACAAGTTAACTATCCCTTTACTTTAAGAAATTTGAAAAAATCAAAATTTTCTTAGCCTAATTCACAGAATTCTCGTTTTTCTTTGCTAACTTATTCTCTTTCGAAATCATACTCAAAGATGGGTAGAGAAGCAAGATGTCATGCCCTGCTTGATGAGTTGACAAAAGTAAGAGGTCTTTTTCAAAACCATTTTGAACAAAAATTAGAAATAAAGGACTGTTCTATTCAATTTCTCACAAAATTGCTTATAGAGATCCAAGCAAGAGAGACGAGCCTGAATCACAAAGTAATGACACTCAAAAGACAATTGCAAAGAAAATCTTTAATCTCCATCAAATGAAAAATTTCTAGATCCCTTCAACTGATGCTAAAACCTCTATTTATAGGCACTTTAAATAACCCTTTTTAGATGGAAAAAACTGTTACATCTAACGGTTAGATTCTAATTAATAAGTGTCAGTTAGACGTATCATGTCAGCACTCTTCATATGATCTTCACGTGAGTTATTCAAAAAAGAATTCTCTAATGTCCTTATCTAGTTTACGCATTATATCTATCTTGTTATCCAATAAAATGAATCCATGTGGCAATGTATAAATTTCATATTTACTGTAATTAATAATGTTGATAGTAAAATAGCATGCAACCTAATTTAATTATTTAATAAGTGATTGCTATTAAATCAAATCTTTATAAGCAGCGAATCAAAATTAACTAGTGGGCAATTAATTTTTAGTATTTTTGTATGTGATTAAAAGTTAAATAATATGCTTTGTTTTCAATAAGAACGAAATAAAATCAATCATCAAAATCTAAAATATTAATTTTCTTTTATTTAAAAAATTAAGATATTGATAAATTTACTCATGTTGAAAAATCTGATAAATATATAAATTAGATAAAAAAATTCTGAATATAATTAGTAATAATTTTTTAATGTGATGTTCCTAATTAAGTGCATAGTAATAATTTTTTTTTTCAGAAAACTTATTTCCGCATTAATGAAATTTTTGTTTGTAAATTTGTTTATATAGAGAGTCCAGACTCCAGTCTCCAGACTCTGGACTTCAGACTTATATACGGTCTGGTAGCAGGTGAAATACGTCATTTTGGCCACATCTATACCTCACCAAACAGTCCAAGCCCTCGCAAAAAAAAAATGTCTTCAAAGCACGAGTCCATCCGCTACGCACCTCTCCCTGCCCGGCAAGACGTCGTCGTCCTCCCTCTCTACCGCCATGTCCACCACCACCCTTCTTACCACCGCTATCTTCGCCAGTGCCTCTTCTTCACCGCCGCCGTCTTTCTCCTATCCAGCGTCGTTTTCTTCCTCTACCCGTCCGACCCGACCCTCCATCTCGCCCGGTTCCAACTCAACCACGTCGGGGTCAAGTCGTCCCCGAAACTCACCCTCGACCTCTCCTTCTCTCTAACCATCAAGGTCCACAACAGGGACTTCTTCTCTTTAGACTACGATTCGCTTGTCGTCTCGGTCGGGTACAGAGGAAGGGAGCTAGGGTTTGTAAGCTCCAGTGGAGGGCGCATAAGGGCTAGGGGGACCTCGTACGTGAAAGCTATGCTCGATCTTGATGGGCTTGAGGTCCACGACGTCATTTACTTGATTGCCGATTTGGCCAAGGGTGTTATCCCTTTTGATACTGATACTCAGGTCAAAGGAGAGCTCGGGCTCTTGTTCTTCCAAATTCCTCTTCAGGTACGTTTTCTTGTTTAACACTATTAATTGGTGTTTGTTTATAGTATTTTATTGAGTTCCATTGTGGTTTGAATGGTGGATTATGAGATTGGTTTTGTTGTCAGCATGCGCATATATGAAGTCTAGTTTACTTTTCAGGACATTGAGGATAAAACGGATGGGAATTGTGAGCCAAAATGTAGACTTTACTCCCAGGTTGTTGAAAAGTGTGAAGAGTGTTTGGTTTAATCACTCACTGCTTTTTTGGAGGAATAAGCAGAAGAAACTACGAAATTCATTATACTTTGTAGTTTTTTACGCATTGGAATTTGCGCCGTAACACACTTAAGGCAATAAGGCCTGATATGATGATAAGATAATTGGGCAGTTCATTTGCTTGAGAGAGTTTTGCAGTAATAAACAGAGAGTTGATTAGCGGATTCCTTTGGTAACTTAGCTTTGATGGGAGGTCCTTACAAGTAGAGAGAAAGACATGGTGATCTTTGTAATTTTTTTCTTTACATGTTTTTGGTCCGGAATTTGATCTTTGTTTGATTTGCCTAATTGCAAATTTGAGATTGTAAAAGTCAAAGATTGGTCTTGTTGTTACACATATTAATTGGGGAACTATGGATTACTCTTTTGGAAATTTAAGATCAAAGGTATTGGGATTGTGGGAGAACATAAATAATTATGGTTATGTTGTGTGTTTGCTCTGATTGCCCACTGCTTTATATGTTGAACTAAGCAGGAGTGGGGAAAAAGGTTCTGTGCAAGTGTTTTAGATAGGAAACATAGTAGTTAATAAACTTTGGTGTTATAGAACTTAGCTTTTATAATCAAAGAGCCCTTTTGAGAAAACGAGGCTTCATGGGTTAAGATGTCCTATAAACCTTTTTCTATCAATGTAATATAGTCAAAGTTTATATGAGTGTATGGTTTTGCCTCTATGGTTTTGTTATCTTTTAAATTAGTTCCTTGGCATGGAAGCAATTGGGTGGTATCCGGTTGACAATGCGGTGTGAACCCTCGGATGGAGGGAAAAAAGATTGTGGTTACTTAGAATTTGGTACTTAATCTGTGTGATTGACCTGGAATAGTCAATTGCGATAACTCAGAAATTTTTTGTTACCAACCTGTCTTTGACTTCATAGCTACCCAAAAGGTTTGAATAAGGTTTTGTGTAATTTTAGTTGATAAAGCATAGAGGATTAAGGAAGAACTACTTGTACCATTAATAGGCATGTAACTTCTTTGAGGGATTATTTGTATTTACTTGCGGATTTAATTGACCGATAAAAGAAGAACTTCGTAATTAGGCAATGCGCCTATGAATCCTCTGTTTCCATGACCACTACTTTCCAGACAAACTGGGCTGGTGTATGTGTCTCTGTGCGTGTTGCATGTTGTTGCGCTCTTACCAATATAAGAGAAAGAAACCCTTGGCGTTTATGAGGAATGTATTTTCAGTTGTTCAAATCCGAAGCAATAGACAATTTTTACCATCAATGTAGGCAAACATGAAAGGTGATTCAGAAATTTGGTTGTGTTGTAATAGTTGCATCGCAGTGCAAATTTATTGTAACTTTACTATGTGGTCGCTAACACGAAAGTTGAACTCCTCACTGCCTTAACAAATGGAATTTAAAAATCTAGTTATTTTGTGCCCTAGGTCCTAGGTTTGAGCAGTGTGTGTGTGTTACCAATAAATAAAAAATCTAGTTATTTGGTGTCTAGCACATGCCTTTTGTTCCCCTCTCCCAAAACATCCTTGTGATAGATAATATATATTCTGTATCAGTGTTCCTAAAGTTGTGTTTCTATGGTGTTTCAGGCAAGAGTATCGTGTGAAGTATATGTTAATACCGACAACCAGACGGTTCTCCACCAAGATTGCTACCCTGAGGTGAGGAACTCTTTCTTCATTATAGCTAATCTGATGTCAATGTGCCTAAAATTTGAAGAGTATATGCAATATAGTTTGATATGTTAAACACGTCTTAAAAGCTTGCGGAAATACATTTGTTGCACCATAATAAGTCGATGAGAAATGTTAGGTTTCATTTACAGGAGTTGGGTAAGTCTTTGCTTTTTACTAGCTTGTTTTTCTTTCTCCAATTATTTTTGGAAGCTATTCCATGAACTAAGATTTGATTTTTGCAGTGATGGGGCTGATTTTCTCAGAATCTAGCATGTCACAGTGATGAACTAGAAATCAGGAACCAGTATAAAGATTTGGGTGTTGGGTGCTGAAGGTAAATGGTACGATCTTCTGGTGACCCCTTGGGTATACATACTTAAAAGCCATTCATTTTGTTATGCGTCAGTTGTTGGTCATTACATGGTGTCAACAAGTTATAAGCCCATGATTAATGAAAAGGATACATTTAAGTTGAGATCTTTTATTGAAATTATGTAAAAACCGTCTACTTCATTTGTTCTCAGAAGTTCATGGCTTGTATATTTTCAAAATGATATTAAAAGAATGCACCAAGTGGCGAGTGGGGAGTTTACAGTAAAGTTTCAAATAAGTAGTTTATTTATTTTAATTTTTTTATAAATTCAATGTGATGGATGAGTTATGCCATAGTAATCCATAACATTAGAACTTAGAAAAGTATTATGGGTAGTCAGAGTACCATCGGTTTATACTGCATGATATTAGTTCATCTCGCAGGAAAGGTGGTGGTTTTTTTCTTTTTTTGGGGGCTGTTTTTAATCAGTAACATTACTTTTCTTCTTAAACATATCATGAGATGATGCCTAATCGTTATTTAGGTTTCATGAAATGCCCTTTAAGAATTTTTGTCATTTTATAGCAAGTCTTTTCTTGATGATTGAGATGACTTTGAATGCTATGGAAAATAAAGTAAATGATTTTAGAGATTTGAAGATGCAACATAACCGAATCTAGTTGAATGGACTGCACCCTGACAATTCATGTTAGTGGTATTCCACATTTTTGCAGCTGGACTAATTACTGTGTGTGGCAACTGGCAACACACAGTCACATATACCTGTAGACGACTACGAGCTCAGCCATCTTTCAAGCTTACTATGATAATTGATATATTTTGTTATGCTTTAAGAAAATTTAATTTGTCCCAAACCTAATGTTCTGAATTCCTGATAGCTGTTACTCAAGCAGAAGGTATTGGAAAAAAAATTACTTCATTTTGATGGTATAAAACGATGCTCCTAACAGCTAATTAAAACGTTTATAGTTTGTTTGGATCCTTTAGATCGAGACAAATAAAGAGAAAAGGACACATGTATTTCTTGTTTGAATTTTTTAAAAACCTTTTTTAATAGGATAAGGAATTTTTTTTTTCAATTTGAAAGGATTTAACGGGGAAATATATTTTTTATAATTTTTTTATTTTACTTATTATTATAATTATTGATGACAGTTTAATGAAATATAAAATAATAAATGTATTATATTGTTTTATAATTTTTGTTACGTTTACTAATTAATTAATTAAATGATTCTTTTTCTATTGTTAAATCATTAAAAAAAATTAATTTTTTATATATACATAAATATAGTTTAAAAGTTTTTTAAAAATATTTTTTTTATATATTTTTAAAATAATATATATAATAATTAAAATCAAATTTAAATTAAAAAAAATGACAAGTTATTAAAATGACAGAGGGAATATTTTTTTATATTTTATTTTTAAATGTGTAAACTATATTCCTCAATTTTCTCAGTTTTTGAAGCTTGATCTCTGGTGTCGGACTTACCAACATAAAATATACCATTTAAAATTTCATTTTCCCCGAGCTTGTAACGTGTGCTTGTGGGGCATTAAACTGGTTGGATGTTATGAAACGGTAACCAAGTATGTAGGGTTAGCCATTGTTAGCCATTGAGAAGAAGCTGAGCATGACCTTCGTTCGCCCCCTACCCTTGGGTTCGAGGGACCCTGCTCGACAAGGGCAGGTAGCAATACTTTCAAAGAGATGATATATCCTGTTGCGAAAAAAAAAAAATCGTTTTCTTGCAAATTGGATCACAAGTTTTGCAATAACACTGAGGCCATCCGTATTGTGCAGCATGTTGCTCAGGGTATCGATAGCATAGTGGCATATAGAAAAACAGCCCTACCTAACGATATAACCATAGCATGGTGATAAGGAGGTGGGTGCTTTTGTATCATGCATTTTAGGGGGCAAAAATGGGAAAAACAAGAAAAAAAGGTGCCAGAGGGTGGAATGGTAAAAGAGGGAAAAGATGGGGTGATGGTGGTTCTCCATCGTTAGTATTGGTTTCTTACAATTAACCCAAAAAAACTGATTGACAGAAAACAAAGAAAAATCCCCTTCTGTTTTTACACCATTACACCATAGTTTTAAGTATAATATATTTTTTCCTGAATTAATATAAATACTTTTTCTAATAAACTATTTTTGGCACAGATGCTCTGTAATCAAATATTCAAGTAAACACACTTAATTTCTGCGATCCAAATCACCAACAGAAGATGAAGAAACAGAGGTAGTGTATATACACCCATATCATCCTTTTGTTTGTGAACTTACATGAGACATTAAAGGGATGACTGGACTCATTTCTTGCTAATAATTCGACCACCCCAAACATAATCAGCGCGGTGATGCCTGCACCGGACGGACCCTAGGTGCCTTGTTGGTGAACACACGCACTGCTTTATCGAGCCACCCCCAATAGAAAAATTGTACATCCAATAGAAAGTTTAAGATATACCCACAGGGTCAAAACCTTTACAAATCTAGTAATCTTATATTGAAGTTCAAGAAGATAAGTGAAGACGGCAATCAAGCTGAAATGCATATGAAATACCTTGATATGACACATTTACATGTAACATAGTACCCATCACTTACATGTATTACAGTTTTATTTGTATCTTCTAGCACATGCATGATAACTTCATAAAGAACTCCAATAAAATGCCTTTCCTATTAAAGTCACCATACTATTCTTGAAATAAACATGATTAAAACTAAGCATTTAAAGATTGCATAATATATAGTCCATGACTACATGCATGTATCTGCGTGAGTAAAACCGCAAGTTTTCCAACAGAACAAGACAAACCTCAAGTGGAAGAGTAATCAAGCCATCACAACAAACTCCAGCAAAGAAACACACTGTGGAGATATGCCTTGCATTGAGATCAAAACATGTTGTCACAATGAAAATCAATTCAATAAGCAAGCAGGCAACATATATGGGAATATATGATGTTGAGGATCAAGGCCTAGATAAAATAAAGAAACAAGAAAATGTTATAGTTAAATAAGAAGATGATAAAAAACTACCTGGAGAAGGAGAGACTTCGAGTCAAGGCGTTGCAGAGAGAAATTTATCCTTGTTAGACTCTAAAGCAGGCTTGAACAATCTGATAATCACTAACATCACAACAACTGAATTAATATATAGACCGATAAATATACAACCATCTAGCTTAAAAGGGTAATTGTACATAAAAATCAAAAAGAGAATCGAAATCAGGGTATTAATATTTTAGCAGCAGAGTTGGATGAAAAGAAACCATAATGAATTAATTAAAAAATAAAAGAATTGGATCCTTATAGTCTCTTAAACCCCCAAAAACAGAAAGATTGCACCTTTTAGCATAAAATCTCAACTTTACCCAGATTTCTATCTGAATTAAATAATCAGGACACTGTAAATATTAAACTGTAAAGTGAACAATATCAACACCCAACACCCAAGCAAGCAATTCGAATGTTAGATTCAATTCAATAAACACCCAAGAAGCTCGAGGCAGAAAAAATCACAATCTACGCTAAATCTGCTAATCAAGAACCCCCTAACCTTGAAATCTACAGTATAGGTAATAATCGGTGATTGAATTTATACATGAACCATATACATGAACCATAATCTAACTCTATTTCTCAATTCTAAACCTATATATAACGAAATGAGGGATTAACTCCAAACAACTCAAGATCTATAAACTAAAATAAAATCAAGCGAATCCAAATTATACACCAAAGATAATAATGGGAAATAGTAGAAGATTAAAGTAAGAATCTTACGGTGCGGCACAAAGATTATCGAAGAACACGATCGTGGAAATTTTTCTCTGAAGAGCACTGTGTCATGAAAAGAACGATGCTTACCAAAGCCTGGTCAGTGTCTTAAAAGTAGAAGCGAACTAAAAACGATGTCATTTGGAAGGAGCTGAAGTGAAAAAAGAAAGAAAACCCACAACGTGACGGCGGTGAGGTGAGCCGTCAAGGATGACGACCGTGAGAGATAGGAGAGGAGGACAAGGATGACGGTCGTGAGAGAGAGGGGGAAGAAGAGACGCAAACGAGAGAAGCGGAGACGCAAATGAGAGAAAGGGCAGAGAGTCGCGATCGAGAGAAGAGAGAAGAGAGTCGTGATTTTGGGCTGAAATTAGAAAATGAAAACCGAAAACTCCGTTTAGGATTTTTCAAATAATAGTGTTTGAAAACACACTCTGTCCAAAAACTATGTTTGAACACTATGCCTTAAACAATACAACAAGTGTTTGAAAATGATTTTCAGTGTTTGAACACTGAAAAGAGTGTTTGAACACTCTTCCTAAACATACCCTAAGAGTGCATACCTCCAAAAACTTGTGATGAATTATCCATGCTAGCTTTATGGTTCCTGCAAGGAGATGCAAAGTTTTTTCTATGGAGAAACTACTCTCTGCTCCTTATCAATTTTTGTTATGTCTCAACAACCAACAAAGAGTAGCTGACCAAAGACATTAAAAGGAAACTCAATAGACCAGTTTCCTTTAGCAAGGGTGAGAGTAGGGGCCTCCATATGTTTATTAGTGTGGCCCATCCCATTATGAGCTTAATGACCAAATATAATGCTAGTCCATATAATACAAATACATACAACATCTATTTCATGTGCCTTTAATCTTGAAATCTTAGTGCATGTTTGGAAATGGTTTTTGAAAACCAAAATTAGTTTTCAAAAATTCATTTTCATGTTCGGCAAACAGTTTTCAAAAGTAATTTTCTAAAACTGTTTTATGAAAACTTCAAATTGATGTTTTCTGATATATTTTTTTTTAAATAAAACCATAAAATCAATGTTCACTTCTCTGTTTTATTCTTTTTTCATGATATATAAAAAAATATTAAAATTTTAAAAAATAAAATAATATTAATTATTTTTAATTATTTAGTAAATATGAGAAATAAAATTAATATACAATTTAAATTTCAACTCAAAATTAAAAATAATTACAAGGTGTATCAAATCAGTTTTAAAAATAAAATTATCCAAATAACATTTTATTGTTTTCTGTTTTGGAAACTGTTTTCGAGTTACAGTTATTCAAACATGTTTTCTTCATAAAACATCGAAAAATTATTTTCAGTTTTCATTTTCAAAAACAATTTTTGAAAACTGAAAACAGAAAATTGTTTACTCAAACATGCCCCTAAGCTTCTGGGGTTGAAATCATATGTTTCCAAACCAGTCAAAGGCAAGAAGACAAGGCTTCCAAACATCGGTTCCTTTAGAAAGCTTCTAACCTTTGTATCTTGAGCAGAAGCTAAGATTCCATCAATATTCACAAACTAGGAATCACAAGGCTTTCGTTCATAGATTTCTTTAGAAAGCTTCCAAACTTTATACTCAGAATTCGGACTCTTTCCAACTATAGGAACATAATTTTTAGTTCATGTACTTTACACATCTATTTAGCTAAACAAATTTTGTTGTAAAGGAATTTGATTTTAGTTTTCACTATACATTGAAAGGTGTTGCTCTCCTAGGTTTCCAATAGGAAAAGCATTCCCTTGTTGATTCCAATTTTGCCCCACCATTTGTCCACTCTTAATGGAGTCACATTCTAGTTCTGGGATCTTGGAGGCATGGTTTCAATTCTCACAAGGTTTTGTAGAACCCTATGCCTACTATCTCTGCAAACATTTTCACTAGGCTAATGATTCTAATTCATCATCAGTATTGTTGTCTCGTTCAATTCCAATACTTGGTTTGCTTGCTCAAGAGATACCTTTTTCTAGCTCTTATTTTGTCATGTATAGTAGACCCCATATTCTATGGGGCAAATTGTGTCACGCAGATTCTCTAATCTGTTTTGGTTTTTCACGGAATCCGAGCAACTCATAATTGAAATATATTGGTAAATAGATTTAACATTCAGTCTTCGATGATGCGTTGGAGTAACAAAACACATACTATTGTAGTACTTGCCAGTCATGGGCTTGGAGAATATTTTGAACTTGCAACTCTCATCTGCGAAATTGATAGAAGCGGAATACTTCTATTCCTTTATTGAGGAAGATCTATCAGATTTCAAAAACATTGGCTCAAACATTCAGTCGGAGATTCCAAAGCCAAAGTTAAATTACGCTCCAAAATGCAAAATTGATCAAAGGCACCTTCCCTCAATTTGCAAATGGTTCAATTATGATGTGTTAATTGTTCCTTTTGTGCATTTCTTAGAAGAAGAATCTTTTTTTCATTGGAGGCCCTTTTTTCTTCATTAATGCCCCTAATTCCGTTCTTAAAAACCAAAATCAGATTTTCTTGAAGGCGTTTCCTCGTTTAAAATTCTTTTTTTTAATAGATTCATCAAAATTACCCAAGAATATGAACATGAATGACATTTCATCTTTCAAAGTTTTAAATTCTTTAACGAAGATTCTCTCGAGAAATTAACTCTAATACCATGTACTCCACGACGATCCTACTCTTCGTTTGCGCACATCCGACAATGCTTTTTTGGACCATTATGACTCTCAATATTTTAAAATCGATTCTTCTTCAAAACAAGTTAACTATCCCTTTACTTTAAGAAATTTGAAAAAATCAAAATTTTCTTAGCCTAATTCACAGAATTCTCGTTTTTCTTTGCTAACTTATTCTCTTTCGAAATCATACTCAAAGATGGGTAGAGAAGCAAGATGTCAGGCCCTGCTTGATGAGTTGACAAAAGTAAGAGGTCTTTTCCAAACCCATTTTGAACAAAAATTAGAAATAAAGGACTGTTCTATTCAATTTCTCACAAAATTGCTTATAGAGATCCAAGCAAGAGAGACGAGCCTGAATCATAAAGTTATGACACTCAAAAGACAATTGCAAAGAAAATCTTTAATCCCCATCAAATGAAAAATTTCTAGATCCCTTCAACTGATGCTAAAACCTCTATTTATAGGCACTTTAAATAACCCTTTTTAGATGGAAGAAACTGTTACATCTAACGGTTAGATTTTAGTTAATAGGTGTCAGTTAGACGTATCATGTCAGCACTCTTCATATGATCTTCACGTGAGTTATTCAAAAAAGAATTCTCTAATGTCCTTATCTAGTTTACGCATTATATCTATCTTCTTATCCAATAAAATGAATCCATGTGGCAATGTATAAATTTCATATTTACCGTAATTAATAATGTTGATAGTGAAATAGCATGCAACCTAATTTAATTATTTAATAAGTGATTGCTATTAAATCAAATCTTTATAAGCAGCGAATCAAAATTAACTAGTGGGCAATTAATTTTTAGTATTTTTGTATGTGATTAAAAGTTAAATAATATGCTTTGTTTTCAATAAGAACGAAATAAAATCAATCATCAAAATCTAAAATATTAATTTTCTTTTATTTAAAAAAATTAAGATATTGATAAATTTACTCATGTTGAAAAATCTGATAAATATTTAAATTAGATAAAAAATTCTGAATATAATTAGTAATAATTTTTTAATGTGATGTTCCTAATTAAGTGCATAGTAATAATTTTTTTTTTCAGAAAACTTATTTCCGCATTAATGAAATTTTTGTTTGTAAATTTGTTTATATAGAGCGTCCGGACTCCAGTCTCCAGACTCCGGACTTCAGACTTATATACGGTCTGGTAGCAGGTGAAATACGTCATTTTGGCCACATCTATACCTCACCAAACAGTCCAAGCCCTCGCAAAAAAAAAATGTCTTCAAAGCACGAGTCCGTCCGCTACGCACCTCTCCCTGCCCGGCAAGACGTCGTCGTCCTCCCTCTCTACCACCATGTCCACCACCATCACCACCACCCTTCTTACCACCGCTATCTTCGCCAGTGCCTCTTCTTCACCGCCGCCGTCTTTCTCCTATCCAGCGTCGTTTTCTTCCTCTACCCGTCCGACCCGACCCTCCATCTCGCCCGGTTCCAACTCAACCACGTCGGGGTCAAGTCGTCCCCGAAACTCACCCTCGACCTCTCCTTCTCTCTAACCATCAAGGTCCACAACAGGGACTTCTTCTCTTTAGACTACGATTCGCTTGTCGTCTCGGTCGGGTACAGAGGAAGGGAGCTAGGGTTTGTAAGCTCCAGTGGAGGGCGCATAACGGCTAGGGGGACCTCGTACGTGAACGCTACGCTCGATCTTGATGGGCTTGAGGTCCACGACGTCATTTACTTGATTGCCGATTTGGCCAAGGGTGTTATCCCTTTTGATACTGATCCTCAGGTCAAAGGAGAGCTCGGGCTCTTGTTCTTCCAAATTCCTCTTCAGGTACGTTTTCTTGTTTAATACTATTAATTGGTGTTTGTTTATAGTATTTTATTGAGTTCCATTGTGGTTTGAATGGTGGATTATGAGATTGGTTTTGTTGTCAGCATGCGCATATATGAAGTCTAGTTTACTTTTCCGGACATTGAGGATAAAACGGATGGGAACTGTGAGCCAAAATGTAGACTTTACTCCCAGGTTGTTGAAAAGTGTGAAGAGTGTTTGGTTTAATCACTCACTGCTTTTTTGGAGGAATAAGCAGAAGAAAATACGAAATTCATTATTCTTTGTAGTTTTTTACGCATTGGAATTTGCGCCTTAACACACTTAAGGCAATAAGGCCTGATATGATGATAAGATAATTGGGCAGTTCATTTGCTTGAGAGAGTTTTGCAGTAATAAACAGAGAGTTGATTAGCGGATTCCTTTGGTAACTTAGCTTTGATGGGAGGTCCTTACAAGTAGAGAGAAAGACATTTTGATCTTTGTAATTTTTTTTTTTTTACGTGTTTTTGGTCCGGAATTTGATCTTTGTTTGATTTGCCTAATTGCAAATTTGAGATTGTAAAAGTCAAAGATTTGTCTTGTTGTTACACATATTAATTGGGGAACTATGGATTACTCTTTTGGAAATTTAAGATCAAAGGTATTGGGATTGTGGGAGAACATAAATAATTATGGTTATGTTGTGTGTTTGCTCTGATTGCCCACTGCTTTATATGTTGAACTAAGCAGGAGTGGGGAAAAAGGTTCTGTGCAAGTGTTTTAGATAGGAAACATAGTAGTTAATAAACTTTGGTGTTATAGAACTTAGCTTTTATAATCAAAGAGCCCTTTTGAGAAAACGAGGCTTCATGGGTTAAGATGTCCTATAAACCTTTTTCTATCAATGTAATATAGTCAAAATTTATATGAGTGTATGGTTTTGCCTCTATGGTTTTGTTATCTTTTAAATTAGTTCCTTGGCATGGAAGCAATTGGGTGGTATCCGGTTGACAATGCGGTGTGAACCCTCGGATGGAGGGAAAAAAGATTGTGGTTACTTAGAATTTGGTACTTAATCTGTGTGATTGACCTGGAATAGTCAATTGCGATAACTCAGAAATTTTTTGTTGCCAACCTGTCTTTGACTTCGTAGCTACCCAAAAGGTTTGAATAAGGTTTTGTCTAATTTTAGTTGATAAAGCATAGAGGATTAAGGAAGAACTACTTGTACCATTAATGGGCATGTAACTTCTTTGAGGGATTATTTGTATTTACTTGCGGATTTAATTGACCGATAAAGGAAGAACTTCGTAATTTGGCAATGCGCCTATGAATCCTCTGTTTCCATGACCACTACTTTCCAGACAAACTGGGCTGGTGTATGTGTCTCTGTGCGTGTTGCATGTTGTTGCGCTCTTACCAATATAAGAGAAAGAAACCCTTGGCGTTTATGAGGAATGTATTTTCAGTTGTTCAAATCCGAAGCAATAGACAATTTTTTACCATCAATGTAGGCAAACATGAAAGGTGATTCAGAAATTTGGTTGTGTTGTAATAGTTGCGTCGCAGTGCAAATTTATTGTAACTTTACTATGTGGTCGCTAACACGAAAGTTGAACTCCTCACTGCCTTAACAAATGGAATTTAAAAATCTAGTTATTTTGTGCCCTAGGTCCTAGGTTTGAGCAGTGTGTGTGTGTGTGTGTGTGTTACCAATAAATAAAAAATCTAGTTATTTGGTGTCTAGCACATGCCTTTTGTTCCCCTCTCCCAAAACATCCTTGTGATAGATAATATATATTCTGTATCAGTGTTCCTAAAGTTGTGTTTCTATGGTGTTTCAGGCAAGAGTATCGTGTGAAGTATATGTTAATACCGACAACCAGACGGTTCTCCACCAAGATTGCTACCCTGAGGTGAGGAACTCTTTCTTCATTATAGCTAATCTGATGTCAATGTGCCTAAAATTTGAAGAGTATATGCAATATAGTTTGATATGTTAAACACGTCTTAAAAGCTTGCGGAAATACATTTGTTGCACCATAATAAGTCGATGAGAAATGTTAGGTTTCATTTACAGGAGTTGGGTAAGTCTTTGCGTTTTACTAGCTTGTTTTTCTTTCTCCAATTATTTTTGGAAGCTATTCCATGAACTAAGATTTGATTTTTGCAGTGATGGGGCTGATTTTCTCAGAATCTAGCATGTCACAGTGATGAACTAGAAATCAGGAACCAGTATAAAGATTTGGGTGTTGGGTGCTGAAGGTAAATGGTACGATCTTCTGGTGACCCCTTGGGTATACATACTTAAAAGCCATTCATTTTGTTATGCGTCAGTTGTTGGTCATTACATGTTGTCAACAAGTTATAAGCCCATGATTAATGAAAAGGATACATTTAAGTTGAGATCTTTTATTGAAATTATGTAAAAACCGTCTACTTCATTTGTTCTCAGAAGTTCATGGCTTGTATATTTTCAAAATGATATTAAAAGAATGCACCAAGTGGCGAGTGGGGAGTTTACAGTAAAGTTTCAAATAAGTAGTTTATTTATTTTAATTTTTTTATAAATTCAATGTGATGGATGAGTTATGCCATAGTAATCCATAACATTAGAACTTAGAAAAGTATTATGGGTAGTCAGAGTACCATCGGTTTATACTGCATGATATTAGTTCATCTCGCAGGAAAGGTGGTGGTTTTTTTCTTTTTTTGGGGGCTGTTTTTAATCAGTAACATTACTTTTCTTCTTAAACACATCATGAGATGATGCCTAATCGTTATTTAGGTTTCATGAAATGCCCTTTAAGAATTTTTGTCATTTTATAGCAAGTCTTTTCTTGATGATTGAGATGACTTTGAATGCTATGGAAAATAAAGTAAATGATTTTAGAGATTTGAAGATGCAACATAACCGAATCTAGTTGAATGGACTGCACCCTGACAATTCATGTTAGTGGTATTCCACATTTTTGCAGCTGGACTAATTACTGTGTGTGGCAACTGGCAACACACAGTCACATATACCTGTAGACGACTACGAGCTCAGCCATCTTTCAAGCTTACTATGATAATTGATCTATTTTGTTACGCTTTAAGAAAATTTAATTTGTCCCAAACCTAATGTTCTGAATCCCTGATAGCTGTTACTCAAGCAGAAGGTATTGGAAAAAAAATTACTTCATTTTGATGGTATAAAACGATGCTCCTAACAGCTAATTAAAACGTTTATAGTTTGTTTGGATCCTTTAGATCGAGACAAATAAAGAGAAAAGGACACATGTATTTCTTGTTTGAATTTTTTTAACACCTTTTTTAATAGGATAAGGAATATTTTTTTTCAATTTGAAAGGATTTAACGGGGAAATATGTTTTTTATAATTTTTTTTTTTACTTATTATTATAATTATTGATGACAGTTTAATGAAATATAAAATAATAAATGTATTATATTGTTTTATAATTTTTGTTATGTTTACTAATTAATCAATTAAATGATTTTTTTTTATTGTTAAATCATTAAAAAAATTTATTTTTTATATATACATAAATATAGTTTAAAAGTTTTTTAAAAATATTTTTTTATATTTTTAAAATAATATATATAATAATTAAAATCAAATTTAAATTAAAAAATGATAAGTTTTTAAAATGACAAGACAGATGGAATATTTTTTTATATTTTATATTTAAATGTGTAAACTAATATTCCTCAATTTTCTCAGTTTTTGGAGCTTGATCTCTGGTGTCGGACTTACCAACATAAAATATACCATTTAAAATTTCATTTTCCCCGAGCTTGTAACGTGTGCTTGTGGGGCATTAAACTGGTTGGATGTTATGAAACGGTAACCAAGTATGTAGGGTTAGCCATTGTTAGCCATTGAGAAGAAGCTGAGCATGACCTTCGTTCGCCCCCTACCCTTGGGTTCGAGGGACCCTGCTCGACAAGGGCAGGTAGCAATACTTTCAAAGAGATGATATATCCTGTTGCGAAAACAAAAAATCGTTTTCTTGCAAATTGGATCACAAGTTTTGCAATAACACTGAGGCCATCCGTATTGTGCAGCATGTTGCTCAGGGTATCGATAGCATAGTGGCATATAGAAAAACAGCCCAACCTAACGATATAACCATAGCATGGTGATAAGGAGGTGGGTGCTTTTGTATCATGCATTTTAGGGGGCAAAAATGGGAAAAACAAGAAAAAAAGGTGCCAGACGGTGGAATGGTAGGGTGATGGTGGTTCCCCATCGTTAGTATTGGTTTCTTACAATTAACCCAAAAAAACTGATTGACAGAAAACAAAAAAAAATCCCCTTCTGTTTTTACACCATTACACCATAGTTTTAAGTATAATATATTTTTTCCTGAATTAATATAAGTACTTTTTCTAATAAACTATTTTTGGCACAGATGCTCTGTAATCAAATATTCAAGTAAACACACTTAATTTCTGCGATCCAAATCACCAACAGAAGATGAAGAAACAGAGGTAGTGTATATACACCCATATCATCCTTTTGTTTGTGAACTTACATGAGACATTAAAGGGATGACTGGACTCATTTCTTGCTAATAATTCGACCACCCCAAACATAATCAGCGTGGTGATGCCTGCACCGGACGGACCCTGGGTGCCTTGTTGGTGAACACACGCACTACTTTATCGAGCCACCCCCAATAGAAAAATTGTACATCCAATAGAACGTTTAAGATATACCCACAGGGTCAAAACCTTTACAAATCTAGTAATCTTATATTGAAGTTCAAGAAGATAAGTGAAGACGGCAATCAAGCTGAAATGCATATGAAATACCTTGATATGACACATTTACATGTAACATAGTACCCATCACTTACATGTATTACAGTTTTATTTGTATCTTCTAGCACATGCATGATAACTTCATAAAGAACTCCAATAAAATGCCTTTCCTATTAAAGTCACCATACTATTCTTGAAATGAACATGATTAAAACAAAGCATTTAAAGATTGCATAATATATAGTCCATGACTACATGCATGTATTTGCGTGAGTAAAACCGCAAGTTTTCCAACAGAACAAGACAAACCTCAAGTGGAAGAGTAATCAAGCCATCACAACAAACTCCAGCAAAGAAACACACTGTGGAGATATGCCTTGCATTGAGATCAAAACATGTTATCACAATGAAAATCAATTCAATAAGCAAGCATGCAACATATATGGGAATATATGATGTTGAGGATCAAGGCCTAGATAAAATAAAGAAACAAGAAAATGTTATAGTTAAATAAGAAGATGATAAAAAACTACCTGGAGAAGGAGAGACTTCGAGTCAAGGCGTTGCAAAGAGAAATTTATCCTTGTTAGACTCTAAAGCAGGCTTGAACAATCTGATAATCACTAACATCACAACAACTGAATTAATATATAGACCGATAAATATACAACCATCTAGCTTAAAAGGGTAATTGTACATAAAAATCAAAAAGAGAATCGAAATCAGGGTATTAATATTTTAGCAGCAGAGTTGGATGAAAAGAAACCATAATGAATTAATTAAAAAATAAAAGAATTGGATCCTTATAGTCTCTTAAACCCCCAAAAACAGAAAGATTGCACCTTTTAGCATAAAATCTCAACTTTACCCAGATTTCTATCTGAATTAAATAATCAGGACACTGTAAATATTAAACTGTAAAGTGAACAATATCAACACCCAACACCCAAGCAAGCAATTCGAATGTTAGATTCAATTCAATAAACACCCAAGAAGCTCGAGGCAGAAAAAATCACAATCTACGCTAAATCTGCTAATTAAGAACCCCCTAACCTTGAAATCTACAGTATAGGTAATAATCGGTGATTGAATTTATACATGAACCATATACATGAACCATAATCTAACTCTATTTCTCAATTCTAAACCTATATATAACGAAATGAGGGGTTAACTCCAAACAACTCAAGATCTATAAACTAAAATAAAATCAAGCGAATCCAAATTATACACCAAAGATAATAATGGGAAATAGTAGAAGATTAAAGTAAGAATCTTACGGTGCGGCACAAAGATTATCGAAGAACACGATCGTGGAAATTTTTCTCTAAAGAGCACTGTGTCATGAAAAGAACGATGCTTTCCAAAGCCTGGTCAGTGTCTTAAAAGTAGAAGCGAACTGAAAACGATATCGTTTGGAAGGAGCTGAAGTGAAAAAAGAAAGAAAACCCACAACGTGACGGCGGTGAGGTGAGCGGTCAAGGATGACGACCGTGAGAGATAGGAGAGGAGGACAAGGATGACAGCCGTGAGAGAGAGGGGGAAGAAGAGACGCAAACGAGAGAAGCGGAGACGCAAATGAGAGAGAGGGCAGAGAGTCGCGATCGAGAGAAGAGAGAAGAGAGCAGAGAGAAGAGAGTCGTGATTTTGGGCTGAAATTAGAAAATGAAAACCGAAAACTCCGTTTAGGAATTTTCAAATAACAGTGTTTGAAAACACACTCTGTCCAAAAACTGTGTTTGAATACTATGCCCTAAACAATACAACAAGTGTTTGAAAATGATTTTCAGTGTTTGAACACTCTCCCTAAACATACCCTAAGAGTGCATACCTCCAAAAACTTGTGATGAATTATCCATGCTAGTTTTATGGTTCCTACAAGGAGATGCAAAGTTTCTTCTATGGAGAAACTACTCTCTACTCCTTATCAATTTTTGTTATGTCTCAACAACCAACAAAGAGTAGCTGACCAAAGACATTAAAAGGAAACTCAATGGACTAGTTTTCTTTAGCAAGGGTGAGAGTAGGGGCCTCCATATGTTTATTAGTGTGGCCCATCCCATTATGGGCTTAATGACCAAATATAATGCTAGTCCATATAATACAAATACATACAACATCTATTTCATGTGCCTTTAATCTTGAAATCTTAGTGCATGTTTGGAAATGGTTTTTGCAAACCAAAATTAGTTTTCAAAAATTCATTTTCATGTTCGGTAAACAGTTTTCAAAAGTAATTTTCTAAAACTGTTTTATGAAAACTTCAAATTGATGTTTTCTGATATATTTTTTTTTAAATAAAACCCTAAAATCAATGTTCACTTCTCTGTTTCATTCTTTTTTCATGATATATAAAAAATATTAAAATTTTAAAAAAGAAAATAATACTAATTATTTTTAATTATTTAGTAAATATGAGAAATAAAATTAATATAAAATTTAAATTTAAACTCAAAATTAAAAATAATTACAAGGTGTATCAAATCAGTTTTAAAAATAAAATTATCCAAATAACAATTTATTGTTTTCTGTTTTGGAAACTGTTTTCGAGTTACAGTTATTCAAACATGTTTTCTTCATAAAACATCGAAAAATTATTTTTAGTTTTCATTTTCAAAAACAATTTTTGAAAACTGAAAACAGAAAATTGTTTACTCAAAAATGCCCCTAAGCTTCTGGGGTTGAAATCATATGTTTCCAAACCAGTCAAAGGCAAGAACACAAGGCTTCCAAACATCGGTTCCTTTAGAAAGCTTCTAACCTTTGTATCTTGTGCAGAAGCTAAGATTCCATCAATATTCACAAACTAGGAATCACAAGGCTTTCGTTCATAGATTTCTTTAGAAAGCTTCCAAACTTTATACTCAGAATTCGGACTCTTTCCAACTATAGGAACACAATTTTTAGTTCATGTGCTTTACACATCTATTTAGCTAAAAAATTTTGTTGTAAAGGAATTTGATTTTAGTTTTCACTATACATTGAAAGGTGTTGCTCTCCTAGGTTTCCAATAGGAAAAGTATTCCCTTGTTGATTCCAATTTTCCCCCACCATTTGTCCACTCTTAATGGAGTCACATTCTAGTTCTGGGATCTTGGAGGCATGGTTTCAATTCTCACAAGGTTTTGTAGAACCCTATGCCTACTGTCTCTGCAAACATTTTCACTAGGCTAATGATTCTAATTCATCATCAGTATTGTTGTCTCGTTCAATTCCAATACTTGGTTTGCTTGCTCAAGGGATACCTTTTTCTAGCTCTTATTTTGTCATGTAAAGTAGACCCCATATTCTATGGGGCAAATTGTGTCACGCAGATTCTCTAATCTGTTTTGGTTTTTCACGGAATCCGAGCAACTCATAATTGAAATATATTGGTAAATAGATTTAACATTTAGTCTTCGATGATGCGTTGGAGTAACAAAACACATACTATTGTAGTACTTGCCAATCATGGGCTTGGAGAATATTTTGAACTTGCAACTCTCATCTGCGAAATCGATAGAAGCGGAATACTTCTATTCCTTTATTGAGGAAGATCTATCAGATTTCAAAAACATTGGCTCAAACATTCAGTCGGAGATTCCAAAGCCAAAGTTAAATTACGCTCTAAAATGCAAAATTGATCAAAGGCACCTTCCCTCAATTTGTAAATGGTTCAATTCTGATGTGTTAATTGTTCCTTTTGTGCATTTCTTAGAAGAAGAATCTTTCTTTCATTGGAGGCCCTTTTTTCTTCATTAATGCCCCTAATTCCGTTCTTAAAAACCAAAATCAGATTTTCTTGAAGGCATTTCCACGTTTAAAATTCTTTTTTTTAATAGATTCATCAAAATTACCCAAGAATATGAACATGAATGACATTTCATCTTTCAAAGTTTTAAATTCTTTAACGAAGATTCTCTCGAGAAATTAACTCTAATACCATGTACTCCACGACGATCCTACTCTTCGTTTGCGCACATCCGACAATGCTTTTTTGGACCATTATGACTCTCAATATTTTAAAATCGATTCTTCTTCAAAACGAGTTAACTATCCCTTTACTTTAAGAAATTTGAAAAAATCAAAATTTTCTTAGCCTAATTCACAGAATTCTCGTTTTTCTTTGCTAACTTATTCTCTTTCGAAATCATACTCAAAGATGGGTAGAGAAGTAGGATGTCATGCCCTGCTTGATGAGTTGACAAAAGTAAGAGGTCTTTTTCCAAACCCATTTTGAACAAAAATTAGAAATAAAGGACTGTTCTATTCAATTTCTCATAAAATTGCTTATAGAGATCCAAGCAAGAGAGACGAGCATGAATCACAAAGTTATAACACTCAAAAGACAATTGCAAAGAAAATATTTAATCTCTATTTATAGGCACTTTAAATAGCCATTTTTAGATGGAAAAAACGGTTATATCTAACGGTTAGATTCTAATTAATAGGTGTCAGTTAGACCTATCATGTCAGCACTCTTCATATGATCTTCACGTGAGTTATTCAAAAAAAAATTCTCTAATGTCATTATCTAGTTTACGCATTATATCTATCTTGTTATCTAATAAAATGAATCCATGTGGCAATATATAAATTTCATATTTACCGTAATTAATAATGTTGATAGTGAAATAGCATGCAACCTAATTTAATTATTTAATAAGTGATTGCTATTAAATCAAATCTTTATAAGCAGCGAATCAAAATTAACTAGTGGGCAATTAATTTTTAGTATTTTTGTATGTGATTAAAAGTTAAATAATATGCTTTGTTTTCAATAAGAACGAAATAAAATCAATCATCAAAATCTAAAATATTAATTTTCTTTTATTTAAAAAATTAAGATATTGATAAATTTACTCATGTTGAAAAATCTGATAAATATATAAATTAGATAAAAAAATTCTGAATATAATTAGTAATAATTTTTTAATGTGATGTTCCTAATTAAGTGCATAGTAATAATTTTTTTTTTCAGAAAACTTATTTCCGCATTAATGAAATTTTTGTTTGTAAATTTGTTTATATAGAGAGTCCAGACTCCAGTCTCCAGACTCTGGACTTCAGACTTATATACGGTCTGGTAGCAGGTGAAATACGTCATTTTGGCCACATCTATACCTCACCAAACAGTCCAAGCCCTCGCAAAAAAAAAATGTCTTCAAAGCACGAGTCCATCCGCTACGCACCTCTCCCTGCCCGGCAAGACGTCGTCGTCCTCCCTCTCTACCGCCATGTCCACCACCACCCTTCTTACCACCGCTATCTTCGCCAGTGCCTCTTCTTCACCGCCGCCGTCTTTCTCCTATCCAGCGTCGTTTTCTTCCTCTACCCGTCCGACCCGACCCTCCATCTCGCCCGGTTCCAACTCAACCACGTCGGGGTCAAGTCGTCCCCGAAACTCACCCTCGACCTCTCCTTCTCTCTAACCATCAAGGTCCACAACAGGGACTTCTTCTCTTTAGACTACGATTCGCTTGTCGTCTCGGTCGGGTACAGAGGAAGGGAGCTAGGGTTTGTAAGCTCCAGTGGAGGGCGCATAAGGGCTAGGGGGACCTCGTACGTGAAAGCTATGCTCGATCTTGATGGGCTTGAGGTCCACGACGTCATTTACTTGATTGCCGATTTGGCCAAGGGTGTTATCCCTTTTGATACTGATACTCAGGTCAAAGGAGAGTTCGGGCTCTTGTTCTTCCAAATTCCTCTTCAGGTACGTTTTCTTGTTTAATACTATTAATTGGTGTTTGTTTATAGTATTTTATTGAGTTCCATTGTGGTTTGAATGGTGGATTATGAGATTGGTTTTGTTGTCAGCATGCGCATATATGAAGTCTAGTTTACTTTTCAGGACATTGAGGATAAAACGGATGGGAATTGTGAGCCAAAATGTAGACTTTACTCCCAGGTTGTTGAAAAGTGTGAAGAGTGTTTGGTTTAATCACTCACTGCTTTTTTGGAGGAATAAGCAGAAGAAACTACGAAATTCATTATACTTTGTAGTTTTTTACGCATTGGAATTTGCGCCGTAACACACTTAAGGCAATAAGGCCTGATATGATGATAAGATAATTGGGCAGTTCATTTGCTTGAGAGAGTTTTGCAGTAATAAACAGAGAGTTGATTAGCGGATTCCTTTGGTAACTTAGCTTTGATGGGAGGTCCTTACAAGTAGAGAGAAAGACATGGTGATCTTTGTAATTTTTTTCTTTACATGTTTTTGGTCCGGAATTTGATCTTTGTTTGATTTGCCTAATTGCAAATTTGAGATTGTAAAAGTCAAAGATTTGTCTTGTTGTTACACATATTAATTGGGGAACTATGGATTACTCTTTTGGAAATTTAAGATCAAAGGTATTGGGATTGTGGGAGAACATAAATAATTATGGTTATGTTGTGTGTTTGCTCTGATTGCCCACTGCTTTATATGTTGAACTAAGCAGGAGTGGGGAAAAAGGTTCTGTGCAAGTGTTTTAGATAGGAAACATAGTAGTTAATAAACTTTGGTGTTATAGAACTTAGCTTTTATAATCAAAGAGCCCTTTTGAGAAAACGAGGCTTCATGGGTTAAGATGTCCTATAAACCTTTTTCTATCAATGTAATATAGTCAAAATTTATATGAGTGTATGGTTTTGCCTCTATGGTTTTGTTATCTTTTAAATTAGTTCCTTGGCATGGAAGCAATTGGGTGGTATCCGGTTGACAATGCGGTGTGAACCCTCGGATGGAGGGAAAAAAGATTGTGGTTACTTAGAATTTGGTACTTAATCTGTGTGATTGACCTGGAATAGTCAATTGCGATAACTCAGAAATTTTTTGTTACCAACCTGTCTTTGACTTCATAGCTACCCAAAAGGTTTGAATAAGGTTTTGTGTAATTTTAGTTGATAAAGCATAGAGGATTAAGGAAGAACTACTTGTACCATTAATAGGCATGTAACTTCTTTGAGGGATTATTTGTATTTACTTGCGGATTTAATTGACCGATAAAAGAAGAACTTCGTAATTAGGCAATGCGCCTATGAATCCTCTGTTTCCATGACCACTACTTTCCAGACAAACTGGGCTGGTGTATGTGTCTCTGTGCGTGTTGCATGTTGTTGCGCTCTTACCAATATAAGAGAAAGAAACCCTTGGCGTTTATGAGGAATGTATTTTCAGTTGTTCAAATCCGAAGCAATAGACAATTTTTTACCATCAATGTAGGCAAACATGAAAGGTGATTCAGAAATTTGGTTGTGTTGTAATAGTTGCATCGCAGTGCAAATTTATTGTAACTTTACTATGTGGTCACTAACACGAAAGTTGAACTCCTCACTGCCTTAACAAATGGAATTTAAAAATCTAGTTATTTTGTGCCCTAGGTCCTAGGTTTGAGCAGTGTGTGTGTGTGTGTGTTACCAATAAATAAAAAATCTAGTTATTTGGTGTCTAGCACATGCCTTTTGTTCCCCTCTCCCAAAACATCCTTGTGATAGATAATATATATTCTGTATCAGTGTTCCTAAAGTTGTGTTTCTATGGTGTTTCAGGCAAGAGTATCGTGTGAAGTATATGTTAATACCGACAACCAGACGGTTCTCCACCAAGATTGCTACCCTGAGGTGAGGAACTCTTTCTTCATTATAGCTAATCTGATGTCAATGTGCCTAAAATTTGAAGAGTATATGCAATATAGTTTGATATGTTAAACACGTCTTAAAAGCTTGCGGAAATACATTTGTTGCACCATAATAAGTCGATGAGAAATGTTAGGTTTCATTTACAGGAGTTGGGTAAGTCTTTGCTTTTTACTAGCTTGTTTTTCTTTCTCCGATTATTTTTGGAAGCTATTCCATGAACTAAGATTTGATTTTTGCAGTGATGGGGCTGATTTTCTCAGAATCTAGCATGTCACAGTGATGAACTAGAAATCAGGAACCAGTATAAAGATTTGGGTGTTGGGTGCTGAAGGTAAATGGTACGATCTTCTGGTGACCCCTTGGGTATACATACTTAAAAGCCATTCATTTTGTTATGCGTCAGTTGTTGGTCATTACATGTTGTCAACAAGTTATAAGCCCATGATTAATGAAAAGGATACATTTAAGTTGAGATCTTTTATTGAAATTATGTAAAAACCGTCTACTTCATTTGTTCTCAGAAGTTCATGGCTTGTATATTTTCAAAATGATATTAAAAGAATGCACCAAGTGGCGAGTGGGGAGTTTACAGTAAAGTTTCAAATAAGTAGTTTATTTATTTTAATTTTTTTATAAATTCAATGTGATGGATGAGTTATGCCATAGTAATCCATAACATTAGAACTTAGAAAAGTATTATGGGTAGTCAGAGTACCATCGGTTTATACTGCATGATATTAGTTCATCTCGCAGGAAAGGTGGTGGTTTTTTTCTTTTTTTGGGGGCTGTTTTTAATCAGTAACATTACTTTTCTTCTTAAACATATCATGAGATGATGCCTAATCGTTATTTAGGTTTCATGAAATGCCCTTTAAGAATTTTTGTCATTTTATAGCAAGTCTTTTCTTGATGATTGAGATGACTTTGAATGCTATGGAAAATAAAGTAAATGATTTTAGAGATTTGAAGATGCAACATAACCGAATCTAGTTGAATGGACTGCACCCTGACAATTCATGTTAGTGGTATTCCACATTTTTGCAGCTGGACTAATTACTGTGTGTGGCAACTGGCAACACACAGTCACATATACCTGTAGACGACTACGAGCTCAGCCATCTTTCAAGCTTACTATGATAATTGATATATTTTGTTATGCTTTAAGAAAATTTAATTTGTCCCAAACCTAATGTTCTGAATTCCTGATAGCTGTTACTCAAGCAGAAGGTATTGGAAAAAAAATTACTTCATTTTGATGGTATAAAACGATGCTCCTAACAGCTAATTAAAACGTTTATAGTTTGTTTGGATCCTTTAGATCGAGACAAATAAAGAGAAAAGGACACATGTATTTCTTGTTTGAATTTTTTAAAAACCTTTTTTAATAGGATAAGGAATTTTTTTTTTCAATTTGAAAGGATTTAACGGGGAAATATATTTTTTATAATTTTTTTTATTTTACTTATTATTATAATTATTGATGACAGTTTAATGAAATATAAAATAATAAATGTATTATATTGTTTTATAATTTTTGTTACGTTTACTAATTAATTAATTAAATGATTCTTTTTCTATTGTTAAATCATTAAAAAAAATTAATTTTTTATATATACATAAATATAGTTTAAAAGTTTTTTAAAAATATTTTTTTTTATATTTTTAAAATAATATATATAATAATTAAAATCAAATTTAAATTAAAAAAAATGACAAGTTATTAAAATGACAGAGGGAATATTTTTTTATATTTTATTTTTAAATGTGTAAACTATATTCCTCAATTTTCTCAGTTTTTGAAGCTTGATCTCTGGTGTCGGACTTACCAACATAAAATATACCATTTAAAATTTCATTTTCCCCGAGCTTGTAACGTGTGCTTGTGGGGCATTAAACTGGTTGGATGTTATGAAACGGTAACCAAGTATGTAGGGTTAGCCATTGTTAGCCATTGAGAAGAAGCTGAGCATGACCTTCGTTCGCCCCCTACCCTTGGGTTCGAGGGACCCTGCTCGACAAGGGCAGGTAGCAATACTTTCAAAGAGATGATATATCCTGTTGCGAAAAAAAAAAAAATCGTTTTCTTGCAAATTGGATCACAAGTTTTGCAATAACACTGAGGCCATCCGTATTGTGCAGCATGTTGCTCAGGGTATCGATAGCATAGTGGCATATAGAAAAACAGCCCTACCTAACGATATAACCATAGCATGGTGATAAGGAGGTGGGTGCTTTTGTATCATGCATTTTAGGGGGCAAAAATGGGAAAAACAAGAAAAAAAGGTGCCAGAGGGTGGAATGGTAAAAGAGGGAAAAGATGGGGTGATGGTGGTTCTCCATCGTTAGTATTGGTTTCTTACAATTAACCCAAAAAAACTGATTGACAGAAAACAAAGAAAAATCCCCTTCTGTTTTTACACCATTACACCATAGTTTTAAGTATAATATATTTTTTCCTGAATTAATATAAATACTTTTTCTAATAAACTATTTTTGGCACAGATGCTCTGTAATCAAATATTCAAGTAAACACACTTAATTTCTGCGATCCAAATCACCAACAGAAGATGAAGAAACAGAGGTAGTGTATATACACCCATATCATCCTTTTGTTTGTGAACTTACATGAGACATTAAAGGGATGACTGGACTCATTTCTTGCTAATAATTCGACCACCCCAAACATAATCAGCGCGGTGATGCCTGCACCGGACGGACCCTAGGTGCCTTGTTGGTGAACACACGCACTGCTTTATCGAGCCACCCCCAATAGAAAAATTGTACATCCAATAGAAAGTTTAAGATATACCCACAGGGTCAAAACCTTTACAAATCTAGTAATCTTATATTGAAGTTCAAGAAGATAAGTGAAGACGGCAATCAAGCTGAAATGCATATGAAATACCTTGATATGACACATTTACATGTAACATAGTACCCATCACTTACATGTATTACAGTTTTATTTGTATCTTCTAGCACATGCATGATAACTTCATAAAGAACTCCAATAAAATGCCTTTCCTATTAAAGTCACCATACTATTCTTGAAATAAACATGATTAAAACAAAGCATTTAAAGATTGCATAATATATAGTCCATGACTACATGCATGTATCTGCGTGAGTAAAACCGCAAGTTTTCCAACAGAACAAGACAAACCTCAAGTGGAAGAGTAATCAAGCCATCACAACAAACTCCAGCAAAGAAACACACTGTGGAGATATGCCTTGCATTGAGATCAAAACATGTTATCACAATGAAAATCAATTCAATAAGCAAGCAGGCAACATATATGGGAATATATGATGTTGAGGATCAAGGCCTAGATAAAATAAAGAAACAAGAAAATGTTATAGTTAAATAAGAAGATGATAAAAAACTACCTGGAGAAGGAGAGACTTCGAGTCAAGGCGTTGCAGAGAGAAATTTATCCTTGTTAGACTCTAAAGCAGGCTTGAACAATCTGATAATCACTAACATCACAACAATTGAATTAATATATAGACCGATAAATATACAACCATCTAGCTTAAAAGGGTAATTGTACATAAAAATCAAAAAGAGAATCGAAATCAGGGTATTAATATTTTAGCAGCAGAGTTGGATGAAAAGAAACCATAATGAATTAATTAAAAAATAAAAGAATTGGATCCTTATAGTCTCTTAAACCCCCAAAAACAGAAAGATTGCACCTTTTAGCATAAAATCTCAACTTTACCCAGATTTCTATCTGAATTAAATAATCAGGACACTGTAAATATTAAACTGTAAAGTGAACAATATCAACACCCAACACCCAAGCAAGCAATTCGAATGTTAGATTCAATTCAATAAACACCCAAGAAGCTCGAGGCAGAAAAAATCACAATCTACGCTAAATCTGCTAATCAAGAACCCCCTAACCTTGAAATCTACAGTATAGGTAATAATCGGTGATTGAATTTATACATGAACCATATACATGAACCATAATCTAACTCTATTTCTCAATTCCAAACCTATATAACGAAATGAGGGATTAACTCCAAACAACTCAAGATCTATAAACTAAAATAAAATCAAGCGAATCCAAATTATACACCAAAGATAATAATGGGAAATAGTAGAAGATTAAAGTAAGAATCTTACGGTGCGGCACAAAGATTATCGAAGAACACGATCGTGGAAATTTTTCTCTGAAGAGCACTGTGTCATGAAAAGAACGATGCTTACCAAAGCCTGGTCAGTGTCTTAAAAGTAGAAGCGAACTGAAAACGATGTCATTTGGAAGGAGCTGAAGTGAAAAAAGAAAGAAAACCCACAACGTGACGGCGGTGAGGTGAGCCGTCAAGGATGACGACCGTGAGAGATAGGAGAGGAGGACAAGGATGACGGTCGTGAGAGAGAGGGGGAAGAAGAGACGCAAACGAGAGAAGCGGAGACGCAAATGAGAGAAAGGGCAGAGAGTCGCGATCAAGAGAAGAGAGAAGAGAGTCGTGATTTTGGGCTGAAATTAGAAAATGAAAACCGAAAACTCCGTTTAGGATTTTTCAAATAATAGTGTTTGAGAACACACTCTGTCCAAAAACTATGTTTGAACACTATGCCCTAAACAATACAACAAGTGTTTGAAAATGATTTTCAGTGTTTGAACACTGAAAAGAGTGTTTGAACACTCTTCCTAAACATACCCTAAGAGTGCATACCTCCAAAAACTTGTGATGAATTATCCATGCTAGCTTTATGGTTCCTGCAAGGAGATGCAAAGTTTTTTCTATGGAGAAACTACTCTCTGCTCCTTATCAATTTTTGTTATGTCTCAACAACCAACAAAGAGTAGCTGACCAAAGACATTAAAAGGAAACTCAATGGACCAGTTTCCTTTAGCAAGGGTGAGAGTAGGGGCCTCCATATGTTTATTAGTGTGGCCCATCCCATTATGAGCTTAATGACCAAATATAATGCTAGTCCATATAATACAAATACATACAACATCTATTTCATGTGCCTTTAATCTTGAAATCTTAGTGCATGTTTGGAAATGGTTTTTGAAAACCAAAATTAGTTTTCAAAAATTCATTTTCATGTTCGGCAAACAGTTTTCAAAAGTAATTTTCTAAAACTGTTTTATGAAAACTTCAAATTGATGTTTTCTGATATATTTTTTTTTAAATAAAACCATAAAATCAATGTTCACTTCTCTGTTTTATTCTTTTTTCATGATATGTAAAAAAATATTAAAATTTTAAAAAATAAAATAATATTAATTATTTTTAATTATTTAGTAAATATGAGAAATAAAATTAATATACAATTTAAATTTCAACTCAAAATTAAAAATAATTACAAGGTGTATCAAATCAGTTTTAAAAATAAAATTATCCAAATAACATTTTATTGTTTTCTGTTTTGGAAACTGTTTTCGAGTTACAGTTATTCAAATATGTTTTCTTCATAAAACATCGAAAAATTATTTTCAGTTTTCATTTTCAAAAACAATTTTTGAAAACTGAAAACAGAAAATTGTTTACTCAAACATGCCCCTAAGCTTCTGGGGTTGAAATCATATGTTTCCAAACCAGTCAAAGGCAAGAAGACAAGGCTTCCAAACATCGGTTCCTTTAGAAAGCTTCTAACCTTTGTATCTTGAGCAGAAGCTAAGATTCCATCAATATTCACAAACTAGGAATCACAAGGCTTTCGTTCATAGATTTCTTTAGAAAGCTTCCAAACTTTATACTCAGAATTCGGACTCTTTCCAACTATAGGAACACAATTTTTAGTTCATATACTTTACACATCTATTTAGCTAAACAAATTTTGTTGTAAAGGAATTTGATTTTAGTTTTCACTATACATTGAAAGGTGTTGCTCTCCTAGGTTTCCAATAGGAAAAGCATTCCCTTGTTGATTCCAATTTTGCCCCACCATTTGTCCACTCTTAATGGAGTCACATTCTAGTTCTGGGATCTTGGAGGCATGGTTTCAATTCTCACAAGGTTTTGTAGAACCCTATGCCTACTATCTCTGCAAACATTTTCACTAGGCTAATGATTCTAATTCATCATCAGTATTGTTGTCTCGTTCAATTCCAATACTTGGTTTGCTTGCTCAAGAGATACCTTTTTCTAGCTCTTATTTTGTCATGTATAGTAGACCCCATATTCTATGGGGCAAATTGTGTCACGCAGATTCTCTAATCTGTTTTGGTTTTTCACGGAATCCGAGCAACTCATAATTGAAATATATTGGTAAATAGATTTAACATTCAGTCTTCGATGATGCGTTGGAGTAACAAAACACATACTATTGTAGTACTTGCCAGTCATGGGCTTGGAGAATATTTTGAACTTGCAACTCTCATCTGCGAAATTGATAGAAGCGGAATACTTCTATTCCTTTATTGAGGAAGATCTATCAGATTTCAAAAACATTGGCTCAAACATTCAGTCGGAGATTCCAAAGCCAAAGTTAAATTACGCTCCAAAATACAAAATTGATCAAAGGCACCTTCCCTCAATTTGCAAATGGTTCAATTATGATGTGTTAATTGTTCCTTTTGTGCATTTCTTAGAAGAAGAATCTTTTTTTCATTGGAGGCCCTTTTTTCTTCATTAATGCCCCTAATTCCGTTCTTAAAAACCAAAATCAGATTTTCTTGAAGGCGTTTCCTCGTTTAAAATTCTTTTTTTTAATAGATTCATCAAAATTACCCAAGAATATGAACATGAATGACATTTCATCTTTCAAAGTTTTAAATTCTTTAACGAAGATTCTCTCGAGAAATTAACTCTAATACCATGTACTCCACGACGATCCTACTCTTCGTTTGCGCACATCCGACAATGCTTTTTTGGACCATTATGACTCTCAATATTTTAAAATCGATTCTTCTTCAAAACAAGTTAACTATCCCTTTACTTTAAGAAATTTGAAAAAATCAAAATTTTCTTAGCCTAATTCACAGAATTCTCGTTTTTCTTTGCTAACTTATTCTCTTTCGAAATCATACTCAAAGATGGGTAGAGAAGCAAGATGTCAGGCCCTGCTTGATGAGTTGACAAAAGTAAGAGGTCTTTTCCAAACCCATTTTGAACAAAAATTAGAAATAAAGGACTGTTCTATTCAATTTCTCACAAAATTGCTTATAGAGATCCAAGCAAGAGAGACGAGCCTGAATCATAAAGTTATGACACTCAAAAGACAATTGCAAAGAAAATCTTTAATCCCCATCAAATGAAAAATTTCTAGATCCCTTCAACTGATGCTAAAACCTCTATTTATAGGCACTTTAAATAACCCTTTTTAGATGGAAGAAACTGTTACATCTAACGGTTAGATTTTAGTTAATAGGTGTCAGTTAGACGTATCATGTCAGCACTCTTCATATGATCTTCACGTGAGTTATTCAAAAAAGAATTCTCTAATGTCCTTATCTAGTTTACGCATTATATCTATTTTCTTATCCAATAAAATGAATCCATGTGGCAATGTATAAATTTCATATTTACCGTAATTAATAATGTTGATAGTGAAATAGCATGCAACCTAATTTAATTATTTAATAAGTGATTGCTATTAAATCAAATCTTTATAAGCAGCGAATCAAAATTAACTAGTGGGCAGTTAATTTTTAGTATTTTTGTATGTGATTAAAAGTTAAATAATATGCTTTGTTTTCAATAAGAACGAAATAAAATCAATCATCAAAATCTAAAATATTAATTTTCTTTTATTTAAAAAAATTAAGATATTGATAAATTTACTCATGTTGAAAAATCTGATAAATATTTAAATTAGATAAAAAATTCTGAATATAATTAGTAATAATTTTTTAATGTGATGTTCCTAATTAAGTGCATAGTAATAATTTTTTTTTTCAGAAAACTTATTTCCGCATTAATGAAATTTTTGTTTGTAAATTTGTTTATATAGAGCGTCCGGACTCCAGTCTCCAGACTCCGGACTTCAGACTTATATACGGTCTGGTAGCAGGTGAAATACGTCATTTTGGCCACATCTATACCTCACCAAACAGTCCAAGCCCTCGCAAAAAAAAAATGTCTTCAAAGCACGAGTCCGTCCGCTACGCACCTCTCCCTGCCCGGCAAGACGTCGTCGTCCTCCCTCTCTACCACCATGTCCACCACCATCACCACCACCCTTCTTACCACCGCTATCTTCGCCAGTGCCTCTTCTTCACCGCCGCCGTCTTTCTCCTATCCAGCGTCGTTTTCTTCCTCTACCCGTCCGACCCGACCCTCCATCTCGCCCGGTTCCAACTCAACCACGTCGGGGTCAAGTCGTCCCCGAAACTCACCCTCGACCTCTCCTTCTCTCTAACCATCAAGGTCCACAACAGGGACTTCTTCTCTTTAGACTACGATTCGCTTGTCGTCTCGGTCGGGTACAGAGGAAGGGAGCTAGGGTTTGTAAGCTCCAGTGGAGGGCGCATAACGGCTAGGGGGACCTCGTACGTGAACGCTACGCTCGATCTTGATGGGCTTGAGGTCCACGACGTCATTTACTTGATTGCCGATTTGGCCAAGGGTGTTATCCCTTTTGATACTGATACTCAGGTCAAAGGAGAGCTCGGGCTCTTGTTCTTCCAAATTCCTCTTCAGGTACGTTTTCTTGTTTAATACTATTAATTGGTGTTTGTTTATAGTATTTTATTGAGTTCCATTGTGGTTTGAATGGTGGATTATGAGATTGGTTTTGTTGTCAGCATGCGCATATATGAAGTCTAGTTTACTTTTCCGGACATTGAGGATAAAACGGATGGGAACTGTGAGCCAAAATGTAGACTTTACTCCCAGGTTGTTGAAAAGTGTGAAGAGTGTTTGGTTTAATCACTCACTGCTTTTTTGGAGGAATAAGCAGAAGAAAATACGAAATTCATTATTCTTTGTAGTTTTTTACGCATTGGAATTTGCGCCTTAACACACTTAAGGCAATAAGGCCTGATATGATGATAAGATAATTGGGCAGTTCATTTGCTTGAGAGAGTTTTGCAGTAATAAACAGAGAGTTGATTAGCGGATTCCTTTGGTAACTTAGCTTTGATGGGAGGTCCTTACAAGTAGAGAGAAAGACATTTTGATCTTTGTAATTTTTTTTTTTTACGTGTTTTTGGTCCGGAATTTGATCTTTGTTTGATTTGCCTAATTGCAAATTTGAGATTGTAAAAGTCAAAGATTTGTCTTGTTGTTACACATATTAATTGGGGAACTATGGATTACTCTTTTGGAAATTTAAGATCAAAGGTATTGGGATTGTGGGAGAACATAAATAATTATGGTTATGTTGTGTGTTTGCTCTGATTGCCCACTGCTTTATATGTTGAACTAAGCAGGAGTGGGGAAAAAGGTTCTGTGCAAGTGTTTTAGATAGGAAACATAGTAGTTAATAAACTTTGGTGTTATAGAACTTAGCTTTTATAATCAAAGAGCCCTTTTGAGAAAACGAGGCTTCATGGGTTAAGATGTCCTATAAACCTTTTTCTATCAATGTAATATATTCAAAATTTATATGAGTGTATGGTTTTGCCTCTACGGTTTTGTTATCTTTTAAATTAGTTCCTTGGCATGGAAGCAATTGGGTGGTATCCGGTTGACAATGCGGTGTGAACCCTCGGATGGAGGGAAAAAAGATTGTGGTTACTTAGAATTTGGTACTTAATCTGTGTGATTGACCTGGAATAGTCAATTGCGATAACTCAGAAATTTTTTGTTGCCAACCTGTCTTTGACTTCGTAGCTACCCAAAAGGTTTGAATAAGGTTTTGTCTAATTTTAGTTGATAAAGCATAGAGGATTAAGGAAGAACTACTTGTACCATTAATGGGCATGTAACTTCTTTGAGGGATTATTTGTATTTACTTGCGGATTTAATTGACCGATAAAGGAAGAACTTCGTAATTAGGCAATGCGCCTATGAATCCTCTGTTTCCATGACCACTACTTTCCAGACAAACTGGGCTGGTGTATGTGTCTCTGTGCGTGTTGCATGTTGTTGCGCTCTTACCAATATAAGAGAAAGAAACCCTTGGCGTTTATGAGGATTGTATTTTCAGTTGTTCAAATCCGAAGCAATAGACAATTTTTTACCATCAATGTAGGCAAACATGAAAGGTGATTCAGAAATTTGGTTGTGTTGTAATAGTTGCGTCGCAGTGCAAATTTATTGTAACTTTACTATGTGGTCGCTAACACGAAAGTTGAACTCCTCACTGCCTTAACAAATGGAATTTAAAAATCTAGTTATTTTGTGCCCTAGGTCCTAGGTTTGAGCAGTGTGTGTGTGTGTGTGTTACCAATAAATAAAAAATCTAGTTATTTGGTGTCTAGCACATGCCTTTTGTTCCCCTCTCCCAAAACATCCTTGTGATAGATAATATATATTCTGTATCAGTGTTCCTAAAGTTGTGTTTCTATGGTGTTTCAGGCAAGAGTATCGTGTGAAGTATATGTTAATACCGACAACCAGACGGTTCTCCACCAAGATTGCTACCCTGAGGTGAGGAACTCTTTCTTCATTATAGCTAATCTGATGTCAATGTGCCTAAAATTTGAAGAGTATATGCAATATAGTTTGATATGTTAAACACGTCTTAAAAGCTTGCGGAAATACATTTGTTGCACCATAATAAGTCGATGAGAAATGTTAGGTTTCATTTACAGGAGTTGGGTAAGTCTTTGCGTTTTACTAGCTTGTTTTTCTTTCTCCAATTATTTTTGGAAGCTATTCCATGAACTAAGATTTGATTTTTGCAGTGATGGGGCTGATTTTCTCAGAATCTAGCATGTCACAGTGATGAACTAGAAATCAGGAACCAGTATAAAGATTTGGGTGTTGGGTGCTGAAGGTAAATGGTACGATCTTCTGGTGACCCCTTGGGTATACATACTTAAAAGCCATTCATTTTGTTATGCGTCAGTTGTTGGTCATTACATGTTGTCAACAAGTTATAAGCCCATGATTAATGAAAAGGATACATTTAAGTTGAGATCTTTTATTGAAATTATGTAAAAACCGTCTACTTCATTTGTTCTCAGAAGTTCATGGCTTGTATATTTTCAAAATGATATTAAAAGAATGCACCAAGTGGCGAGTGGGGAGTTTACAGTAAAGTTTCAAATAAGTAGTTTATTTATTTTAATTTTTTTATAAATTCAATGTGATGGATGAGTTATGCCATAGTAATCCATAACATTAGAACTTAGAAAAGTATTATGGGTAGTCAGAGTACCATCGGTTTATACTGCATGATATTAGTTCATCTCGCAGGAAAGGTGGTGGTTTTTTTCTTTTTTTGGGGGCTGTTTTTAATCAGTAACATTACTTTTCTTCTTAAACATATCATGAGATGATGCCTAATCGTTATTTAGGTTTCATGAAATGCCCTTTAAGAATTTTTGTCATTTTATAGCAAGTCTTTTCTTGATGATTGAGATGACTTTGAATGCTATGGAAAATAAAGTAAATGATTTTAGAGATTTGAAGATGCAACATAACCGAATCTAGTTGAATGGACTGCACCCTGACAATTCATGTTAGTGGTATTCCACATTTTTGCAGCTGGACTAATTACTGTGTGTGGCAACTGGCAACACACAGTCACATATACCTGTAGACGACTACGAGCTCAGCCATCTTTCAAGCTTACTATGATAATTGATCTATTTTGTTACGCTTTAAGAAAATTTAATTTGTCCCAAACCTAATGTTCTGAATCCCTGATAGCTGTTACTCAAGCAGAAGGTATTGGAAAAAAAATTACTTCATTTTGATGGTATAAAACGATGCTCCTAACAGCTAATTAAAACGTTTATAGTTTGTTTGGATCCTTTAGATCGAGACAAATAAAGAGAAAAGGACACATGTATTTCTTGTTTGAATTTTTTTAACACCTTTTTTAATAGGATAAGGAATATTTTTTTTCAATTTGAAAGGATTTAACGGGGAAATATGTTTTTTATAATTTTTTTTTTTACTTATTATTATAATTATTGATGACAGTTTAATGAAATATAAAATAATAAATGTATTATATTGTTTTATAATTTTTGTTATGTTTACTAATTAATCAATTAAATGATTTTTTTTTATTGTTAAATCATTAAAAAATTTAATTTTTTATATATACATAAATACAGTTTAAAAGTTTTTTAAAAATATTTTTTTATATTTTTAAAATAATATATATAATAATTAAAACCAAATTTAAATTAAAAAATGATAAGTTATTAAAATGACAAGACAGATGGAATATTTTTTTATATTTTATATTTAAATGTGTAAACTAATATTCCTCAATTTTCTCAGTTTTTGGAGCTTGATCTCTGGTGTCGGACTTACCAACAGACTTACCAACATAAAATATACCATTTAAAATTTCATTTTCCCCGAGCTTGTAACGTGTGCTTGTGGGGCATTAAACTGGTTGGATGTTATGAAACGGTAACCAAGTATGTAGGGTTAGCCATTGTTAGCCATTGAGAAGAAGCTGAGCATGACCTTCGTTCGCCCCCTACCCTTGGGTTCGAGGGACCCTGCTCGACAAGGGCAGGTAGCAATACTTTCAAAGAGATGATATATCCTGTTGCGAAAAAAAAAAATCGTTTTCTTGCAAATTGGATCACAAGTTTTGCAATAACACTGAGGCCATCCGTATTGTGCAGCATGTTGCTCAGGGTATCGATAGCATAGTGGCATATAGAAAAACAGCCCAACCTAACGATATAACCATAGCATGGTGATAAGGAGGTGGGTGCTTTTGTATCATGCATTTTAGGGGGCAAAAATGGGAAAAACAAGAAAAAAAGGTGCCAGACGGTGGAATGGTAGGGTGATGGTGGTTCCCCATCGTTAGTATTGGTTTCTTACAATTAACCCAAAAAAACTGATTGACAGAAAACAAAAAAAAATCCCCTTCTGTTTTTACACCATTACACCATAGTTTTAAGTATAATATATTTTTTCCTGAATTAATATAAATACTTTTTCTAATAAACTATTTTTGGCACAGATGCTCTGTAATCAAATATTCAAGTAAACACACTTAATTTCTGCGATCCAAATCACCAACAGAAGATGAAGAAACAGAGGTAGTGTATATACACCCATATCATCCTTTTGTTTGTGAACTTACATGAGACATTAAAGGGATGACTGGACTCATTTCTTGCTAATAATTCGACCACCCCAAACATAATCAGCGTGGTGATGCCTGCACCGGACGGACCCTGGGTGCCTTGTTGGTGAACACACGCACTACTTTATCGAGCCACCCCCAATAGAAAAATTGTACATCCAATAGAACGTTTAAGATATACCCACAGGGTCAAAACCTTTACAAATCTAGTAATCTTATATTGAAGTTCAAGAAGATAAGTGAAGACGGCAATCAAGCTGAAATGCATATGAAATACCTTGATATGACACATTTACATGTAACATAGTACCCATCACTTACATGTATTACAGTTTTATTTGTATCTTCTAGCACATGCATGATAACTTCATAAAGAACTCCAATAAAATGCCTTTCCTATTAAAGTCACCATACTATTCTTGAAATGAACATGATTAAAACAAAGCATTTAAAGATTGCATAATATATAGTCCATGACTACATGCATGTATTTGCGTGAGTAAAACCGCAAGTTTTCCAACAGAACAAGACAAACCTCAAGTGGAAGAGTAATCAAGCCATCACAACAAACTCCAGCAAAGAAACACACTGTGGAGATATGCCTTGCATTGAGATCAAAACATGTTATCACAATGAAAATCAATTCAATAAGCAAGCATGCAACATATATGGGAATATATGATGTTGAGGATCAAGGCTTAGATAAAATAAAGAAACAAGAAAATGTTATAGTTAAATAAGAAGATGATAAAAAACTACCTGGAGAAGGAGAGACTTCGAGTCAAGGCGTTGCAAAGAGAAATTTATCCTTGTTAGACTCTAAAGCAGGCTTGAACAATCTGATAATCACTAACATCACAACAACTGAATTAATATATAGACCGATAAATATACAACCATCTAGCTTAAAAGGGTAATTGTACATAAAAATCAAAAAGAGAATCGAAATCAGGGTATTAATATTTTAGCAGCAGAGTTGGATGAAAAGAAACCATAATGAATTAATTAAAAAATAAAAGAATTGGATCCTTATAGTCTCTTAAACCCCCAAAAACAGAAAGATTGCACCTTTTAGCATAAAATCTCAACTTTACCCAGATTTCTATCTGAATTAAATAATCAGGACACTGTAAATATTAAACTGTAAAGTGAACAATATCAACACCCAACACCCAAGCAAGCAATTCGAATGTTAGATTCAATTCAATAAACACCCAAGAAGCTCGAGGCAGAAAAAATCACAATCTACGCTAAATCTGCTAATTAAGAACCCCCTAACCTTGAAATCTACAGTATAGGTAATAATCGGTGATTGAATTTATACATGAACCATATACATGAATCATAATCTAACTCTATTTCTCAATTCTAAACCTATATATAACGAAATGAGGGGTTAACTCCAAACAACTCAAGATCTATAAACTAAAATAAAATCAAGCGAATCCAAATTATACACCAAAGATAATAATGGGAAATAGTAGAAGATTAAAGTAAGAATCTTACGGTGCGGCACAAAGATTATCGAAGAACACGATCGTGGAAATTTTTCTCTAAAGAGCACTGTGTCATGAAAAGAACGATGCTTTCCAAAGCCTGGTCAGTGTCTTAAAAGTAGAAGCGAACTGAAAACGATATCGTTTGGAAGGAGCTGAAGTGAAAAAAGAAAGAAAACCCACAACGTGACGGCGGTGAGGTGAGCGGTCAAGGATGACGACCGTGAGAGATAGGAGAGGAGGACAAGGATGACAGCCGTGAGAGAGAGGGGGAAGAAGAGACGCAAACGAGAGAAGCGGAGACGCAAATGAGAGAGAGGGCAGAGAGTCGCGATCGAGAGAAGAGAGAAGAGAGCAGAGAGAAGAGAGTCGTGATTTTGGGCTGAAATTAGAAAATGAAAACCGAAAACTCCGTTTAGGAATTTTCAAATAACAGTGTTTGAAAACACACTCTGTCCAAAAACTGTGTTTGAATACTATGCCCTAAACAATACAACAAGTGTTTGAAAATGATTTTCAGTGTTTGAACACTGAAAAGAGTGTTTGAACACTCTCCCTAAACATACCCTAAGAGTTCATACCTCCAAAAACTTGTGATGAATTATCCATGCTAGTTTTATGGTTCCTACAAGGAGATGCAAAGTTTCTTCTATGGAGAAACTACTCTCTACTCCTTATCAATTTTTGTTATGTCTCAACAACCAACAAAGAGTAGCTGACCAAAGACATTAAAAGGAAACTCAATGGACTAGTTTTCTTTAGCAAGGGTGAGAGTAGGGGCCTCCATATGTTTATTAGTGTGGCCCATCCCATTATGGGCTTAATGACCAAATATAATGCTAGTCCATATAATACAAATACATACAACATCTATTTCATGTGCCTTTAATCTTGAAATCTTAGTGCATGTTTGGAAATGGTTTTTGAAAACCAAAATTAGTTTTCAAAAATTCATTTTCATGTTCGGTAAACAGTTTTCAAAAGTAATCTTCTAAAACTGTTTTATGAAAACTTCAAATTGATGTTTTCTGATATATTTTTTTTTAAATAAAACCCTAAAATCAATGTTCACTTCTCTGTTTCATTCTTTTTTCATGATATATAAAAAATATTAAAATTTTAAAAAAGAAAATAATACTAATTATTTTTAATTATTTAGTAAATATGAGAAATAAAATTAATATAAAATTTAAATTTAAACTCAAAATTAAAAATAATTACAAGGTGTATCAAATTAGTTTTAAAAATAAAATTATCCAAATAACATTTTATTGTTTTCTGTTTTGGAAACTGTTTTCGAGTTACAGTTATTCAAACATGTTTTCTTCATAAAACATCGAAAAATTATTTTTAGTTTTCATTTTCAAAAACAATTTTTGAAAACTGAAAACAGAAAATTGTTTACTCAAAAATGCCCCTAAGCTTCTGGGGTTGAAATCATATGTTTCCAAACCAGTCAAAGGCAAGAACACAAGGCTTCCAAACATCGGTTCCTTTAGAAAGCTTCTAACCTTTGTATCTTGTGCAGAAGCTAAGATTCCATCAATATTCACAAACTAGGAATCACAAGGCTTTCGTTCATAGATTTCTTTAGAAAGCTTCCAAACTTTATACTCAGAATTCGGACTCTTTCCAACTATAGGAACACAATTTTTAGTTCATGTGCTTTACACATCTATTTAGCTAAAAAATTTTGTTGTAAAGGAATTTGATTTTAGTTTTCACTATACATTGAAAGGTGTTGCTCTCCTAGGTTTCCAATAGGAAAAGTATTCCCTTGTTGATTCCAATTTTCCCCCACCATTTGTCCACTCTTAATGGAGTCACATTCTAGTTCTGGGATCTTGGAGGCATGGTTTCAATTCTCACAAGGTTTTGTAGAACCCTATGCCTACTGTCTCTGCAAACATTTTCACTAGGCTAATGATTCTAATTCATCATCAGTATTGTTGTCTCGTTCAATTCCAATACTTGGTTTGCTTGCTCAAGGGATACCTTTTTCTAGCTCTTATTTTGTCATGTATAGTAGACCCCATATTCTATGGGGCAAATTGTGTCACGCAGATTCTCTAATCTGTTTTGGTTTTTCACGGAATCCGAGCAACTCATAATTGAAATATATTGGTAAATAGATTTAACATTTAGTCTTCGATGATGCGTTGGAGTAACAAAACACATACTATTGTAGTACTTGCCAATCATGGGCTTGGAGAATATTTTGAACTTGCAACTCTCATCTGCGAAATCGATAGAAGCGGAATACTTCTATTCCTTTATTGAGGAAGATCTATCAGATTTCAAAAACATTGGCTCAAACATTCAGTCGGAGATTCCAAAGCCAAAGTTAAATTACGCTCTAAAATGCAAAATTGATCAAAGGCACCTTCCCTCAATTTGTAAATGGTTCAATTCTGATGTGTTAATTGTTCCTTTTGTGCATTTCTTAGAAGAAGAATCTTTCTTTCATTGGAGGCCCTTTTTTCTTCATTAATGCCCCTAATTCCGTTCTTAAAAACCAAAATCAGATTTTCTTGAAGGCATTTCCTCGTTTAAAATTCTTTTTTTTAATAGATTCATCAAAATTACCCAAGAATATGAACATGAATGACATTTCATCTTTCAAAGTTTTAAATTCTTTAACGAAGATTCTCTCGAGAAATTAACTCTAATACCATGTACTCCACGACGATCCTACTCTTCGTTTGCGCACATCCGACAATGCTTTTTTGGACCATTATGACTTTCAATATTTTAAAATCGATTCTTCTTCAAAACGAGTTAACTATCCCTTTACTTTAAGAAATTTGAAAAAATCAAAATTTTCTTAGCCTAATTCACAGAATTCTCGTTTTTCTTTGCTAACTTATTCTCTTTCGAACTCATACTCAAAGATGGGTAGAGAAGTAGGATGTCATGCCCTGCTTGATGAGTTGACAAAAGTAAGAGGTCTTTTCCAAACCCATTTTGAACAAAAATTAGAAATAAAGGACTGTTCTATTCAATTTCTCATAAAATTGCTTATAGAGATCCAAGCAAGAGAGACGAGCATGAATCACAAAGTTATAACACTCAAAAGACAATTGCAAAGAAAATATTTAATCTCTATTTATAGGCACTTTAAATAGCCCTTTTTAGATGGAAAAAACGGTTATATCTAACGGTTAGATTCTAATTAATAGGTGTCAGTTAGACCTATCATGTCAGCACTCTTCATATGATCTTCACGTGAGTTATTCAAAAAAAAAATTCTCTAATGTCATTATCTAGTTTACGCATTATATCTATCTTGTTATCCAATAAAATGAATCCATGTGGCAATATATAAATTTCATATTTACCGTAATTAATAATGTTGATAGTGAAATAGCATGCAACCTAATTTAATTATTTAATAAGTGATTGCTATTAAATCAAATCTTTATAAGCAGCGAATCAAAATTAACTAGTGGGCAATTAATTTTTAGTATTTTTGTATGTGATTAAAAGTTAAATAATATGCTTTGTTTTCAATAAGAACGAAATAAAATCAATCATCAAAACCTAAAATATTAATTTTCTTTTATTTAAAAAAATTAAGATATTGATAAATTTACTCATGTTGAAAAATCTGATAAATATATAAATTAGATAAAAAAAATTCTGAATATAATTAGTAATAATTTTTTAATGTGATGTTCCTAATTAAGTGCATAGTAATAATTTTTTTTTTCAGAAAACTTATTTCCGCATTAATGAAATTTTTGTTTGTAAATTTGTTTATATAGAGCGTCCAGACTCCAGTCTCCAGACTCCGGACTTCAGACTTATATACGGTCTGGTAGCAGGTGAAATACGTCATTTTGGCCACATCTATACCTCACCAAACAGTCCAAGCCCTCGCAAAAAAAAATGTCTTCAAAGCACGAGTCTGTCCCCTACGCACCTCTCCCTCCCCGGCAAGACGTCGTCGTCCTCCCTCTCTACCACCATGTCCACCACCATCACCACCACCCTTCTTACCACCGCTATCTTCGCCAGTGCCTCTTCTTCACCGCCGCCGTCTTTCTCCTATCCAGCGTCGTTTTCTTCCTCTACCCGTCCGACCCGACCCTCCATCTCGCCCGGATCCATTTCAACCACGTCGGGGTCAAGTCGTCCCCGAAACTCACCCTCGACCTCTCCTTCTCTCTAGCCATCAAGGTCCACAACAGGGACTTCTTCTCTTTAGACTACGATTCGCTTCTCGTTTCGGTCGGGTACAGAGGAAGGGAGCTAGGGTTTGTAAGCTCCAGTGGAGGGCGCATAAGGGCTAGGGGGACCTCGTACGTGAACGCTACGCTCGATCTTGATGGGCTTGAGGTTATCCACGACGTCATTTACTTGATTTCCGATTTGGCCAAGGGTGTTATCCCTTTTGATACTGATACTCAGGTCAAAGGAGACCTCGGGCTCTTGTTCTTCAAAATTCCTCTTCAGGTACGTTTTCTTGTTTAATACTATTAATTGGTGTTTGTTTATAGTATTTTGTTGAGTTCCATTGTGGTTTGAATGGTGGATTATGAGATTGGTTTTGTTGTCAGCATGCGCATATATGAAGTCTAGTTTACTTTTCAGGACATTGAGGATAAAACGGATGGGAATTGTGAGCCAAAATGTAGAGTTTACTCCCAGGATGTTGAAAAGTGTGAAGAGTGTTTGGTTTAATCACTCACTGCTTTTTTGGAGGAATAAGCAGAAGAAAATACGAAATTTATTATACTTTGTAGTTTTTTACACATTGGAATTTGCGCCTTAACACACTTAAGGCAATAAGGCCTGATATGATGATAAGATAATTGGGCAGTTCATTTGCTTGAGAGAGTTTTGCAGTAATAAACAGAGAGTTGATTAGCGGATTCCTTTGGTAACTTAGCTTTGATGGGAGGTCCTTACAAGTAGAGAGAAAGACATGGTGATCTTTGTAATTTTTTTTTTACATGTTTTTGGTCCGGAATTTGATCTTTGTTTGATTTGCCTAATTGCAAATTTGAGATTGTAAAAGCCAAAGATTTGTCTTGTTGCTACACATATTAATTGGGGAACTATGGATTACTCTTTTGGAAATTTAAGATCAAAGGTATTGGGATTGTGGGAGAACATAAATAATTATGGTTATGTTGTGTGTTTGCTCTGATTGCCCACTGCTTTATATGTTGAACTAAGCAGGAGTGGGGAAAAAGGTTCTTTGCAAGTGTTTTAGATAGGAAACATAGTAGTTAATAAACTTTGGTGTTATAGAACTTAGCTTTTATAATCAAAGAGCCCTTTTGAGAAAACTAGGCTTCATGGGTTAAGATGTCCTATAAACCTTTTTCTATCAATGTAATATAGTCAAAATTTATATGAGTGTATGGTTTTGCCTCTATGGTTTTGTTATCTTTTAAATTAGTTCCTTGGCATGGAAGCAATTGGGTGGTATCCGGTTGACAATGCGGTGTGAACCCTCGGATGGAGGGAAAAAAGATTGTGGTTACTTAGAATTTGGTACTTAATCTGTGTGATTGACCTGGAATAGTCAATTGCGATAACTCAGAATTTTTTTGTTGCCAACCTGTCTTTGACTTTGTAGCTACCCAAAAGGTTTGAATAAGGTTTTGTCTAATTTTAGTTGATAAAGCATAGAGGATTAAGGAAGAACTACTTGTACCATTAATAGGCATATAACTTCTTTGAGGGATTATTTGTATTTACTTGCGGATATAATTGCCCGATAGAGGAAGAACTTCGTAATTAGGCAATGCGCCTATGAATCCTCTGTTTCCATGACCACTACTTTCCAGACAAACTGGGCTGGTGTATGTGTCTCTGTGCGTGTTGCATGTTGTTGCGCTCTTACCAATATAAGAGAAAGAAACCCTTGGCGTTTATGAGGAATGTATTTTCAGTTCAAATCCGAAGCAATAGACAATTTTTTACCATCAATGTAGGCAAACATGAAAGGTGATTCAGAAATTTGGTTGTGTTGTAATAGTTGCGTCGCAGTGCAATTTTATTGCAACTTTACTATGTGGTCGCTAACACGAAATTTGAACTCCTCACTGGCTTAACAAATGGAATTTAAAAATCTAGTTATTTTGTGCCCTAGGTCCTAGGTTTTAGCAGTGTGTTTCTATGGTGTTTCAGGCAAGAGTATCGTGTGAAGTATATGTTAATACAGACAACCAGACGGTTCTCCGCCAAGATTGCTACCCTGAGGTGAGGAACTCTTTCTTCATTATAGCTAATCTGATGTCAATGTGCCTAAAATTTGAAGAGTATATGCAATATAGTTTGATATGTTAAACACGTCTTAAATGCTTGCGGAAATACATTTGTTGCACCATAATAAGTCAATGAGAAATGTTAGGTTTCATTTACAGGAGTTGGGTAAGTCTTTGCTTTTTACTAGCTTGTTTTTCTTTCTCCAATTATTTTTGGAAGCTATTCCATGAACTAGGATTTGATTTTTGCAGTGATGGGGCTGATATTCTCAGAATCTAGCATGTCACAGTGATGAACTAGAAATCAGGAACCAGTATAAAGATTTGGGTGTTGGGTGCTGAAGGTAAATGGTACGATCTTCTGGTGACCCCTTGGGTATACATACTTAAAAGCCATTCATTTTGTTATGCGAGTCAGTTGTTGGTCATTACATGTTGTCAACAAGTTATAAGCTCATGATTAATGAAAAGGATACATTTAAGTTGAGATCTTTTATTGAAATTATGTAAAAACCGTCTACTTCATTTGTTCTCAGAAGTTCATGGCTTGTATATTTTCAAAATGATATTAAAAGAATGCACCAAGTGACGAGTGGGGAGTTTACTGTAAAGTTTCAAGTAAGTAGTTTATTTATTTATTTATTTTAATTTTTTTTATAAATTCAATGTGATGGATGAGTTATGCCATAGTAATCCATAACATTAGAACTTAGAAAAGTATTATGGGCAGTCAGAGTACCATCGGTTTGTGCTTTATACTGCATGTGATATTAGTTCATCTCGCAGGAAAGGTGGTGGTTTTTTTCTTTTTTTGGGGGCTGTTTTTAATCAGTAACATTACTTTTCTTCTTAAACATATCATGAGATGATGCCTAATCGTTATTTAGGTTTCATGAAATGCCCTTTAAGAATTTTTGTCATTTTATAGCAAGTCTTTTCTTGATGATTGAGATGACTTTGAATGCTATGGAAAATAAAGTAAATGATTTTAGAGATTTGAAGATGCAACATAACCGAATCTAGTTGAATGGACTGCACCCTGACAATTCATGTTAGTGGTATTCCACATTTTTGCAGCTGGACTAATTACTGAGTGTGGCAACTGGCAACACACAGTCACACATACCTGTAGACGACTACGAGCTCAGCCATCTTTCAGCTTACTATGATAATTGATATATTTTGTTACGCTTTAAGAAAATTTAATTTGTCACAAACCTAATGTTCTGAATTCCTGATAGCTGTTACTCAAGCAGAAGGTATTGGAAAAAAAATTACTTCAATTCTGAATTCCTGATAGCTGTTACTAAAACGATGCTCCTAACAGCTAATTAAAACGTTTATAGTTTGTTTGGATCCTTTAGATCGTGACAAATAAAGAGAAAAGGACACATGTATTTCTTGTTTGAATTTTTTTAAAACCTTTTTTAATAGGATAAGGAATTTTTTTTTTCAATTTGAAAGGATTTAACGGGGAAATATATTTTTTATAATTTTTTTATTTTACTTATTATTATAATTATTGATGACAGTTTAATGAAATATAAAATAATAAATGTATTATATTGTTTTATAATTTTTGTTATGTTTACTAATTAATCAATTAAATGATTTTTTTTTATTGTTAAATCATTAAAAAATTTAATTTTTTATATATACATAAATATAGTTTAAAAGTTTTTTAAAAATATTTTTTTTTATATTTTTAAAATAATATATATAATAATTAAAATCAAATTTAAATTAAAAAATGATAAGTTATTAAAATGACAAGACAGATGGAATATTTTTTTATATTTTATATTTAAATGTGTAAACTAATATTCCTCAATTTTCTCAGTTTTTGGAGCTTGATCTCTGGTGTCGGACTTACCAACATAAAATATACCATTTAAAATTTCATTTTCCCCGAGCTTGTAACGTGTGCTTGTGGGGCATTAAACTGGTTGGATGTTATGAAACGGTAACCAAGTATGTAGGGTTAGCCATTGTTAGCCATTGAGAAGAAGCTGAGCATGACCTTCGTTCGCCCCCTACCCTTGGGTTCGAGGGACCCTGCTCGACAAGGGCAGGTAGCAATACTTTCAAAGAGATGATATATCCTGTTGCGAAAAAAAAAAATCGTTTTCTTGCAAATTGGATTACAAGTTTTGCAATAACACTGAGGCCATCCATATTGTGCAGCATGTTGCTCAGGGTATCAATAGCATAGTGGCATCTCCAAAAAAGCCCAACCTAACGATATAACCATAGCATGGTGATAAGGAGGTGGGTGCTTTTGTATCATGCATTTTAGGGGGCAAAAATGGGAAAAACAAGAAAAAAGGTGCCAGAGGGTGGAATGGTAAAAGAGGGAAAACATGGGGTGATGGTGGTTCCCCATCGTTAGTATTGGTTTCTTACAATTAACCCAAAAAAACTGATTGACAGAAAACAAAGAAAAATCCCCTTCTGTTTTTACACCATTACACCATAGTTTTTAGTATAATATATTTTTTCCTGAATTAATATAAATACTTTTTCTAATAAACTATTTTTGGCACAGATGCTCTGTAATCAAATATTCAAGTAAACACGCTTAATTTCTGCGATCCAAATCACCAACAGAAGATGAAGAAACAGAGGTAGTGTATATACACCCATATCATCCTTTTGTTTGTGAACTTACATGAGACATTAAAGGGATGACTGGACTCATTTCTTGCTAATAATTCGACCACCCCAAACATAATCAGCGTGGTGGTGCCTGCACCGGAAGGACCCTGGGTGCCTTGTTGGTGAACACACGCACTGCTTTATTGAGCCACCCCCACCAGACTCTGCTGCAGCCACCTCTGTCGTCGGTTCATGCATATGATGTCGCTGCAAGAGAAACCATCTGCCTTGTACCACCAAACCCCTTTGGCGAATCAAAGGCACCCCTGCGTAACACATTTTCTTCTAATTCCTTCTCTTCCTCTTCCCTTTGGTACTATTGTTTTGTTTTGTGGTGTAAGCAAAAGCTTGAAAAGAAAAGAATCTGTGGGCTGTGAGGTTTTATAAGAAAAGAAAAAGAAGAGCCAAGGAGATGTGGCCAAGTTTAGTTTCGGATACAAAGGGCCTTTTGGATTGATTCCCACAAAAGGGTTGGCTTTGATAATTGCTTTAATGTAGTGTTATCCCAAAGGAAAAAGAGAGACTTGTGGTGCTTATGTGTAAATTTGTCCGTTCAAGCGATGGGACTTGTCTAAAAGACAAGCTACTTACGCGTACATTTGTCTATAACCTAATACGATAACACTATTAGTCGTGAATTAGGCAGTAGCCCTAGAGAGATCAGATGCCGCTTTTGTTATGCCGCGCGAAGTCATGCTCACACGTGGTTGATTGTGTGATCCTGACTGGTGCCACTTGTCACTAGGGAAATGGCAAGAGAGCACCATTTTCTTCATGGTCGAGGAGTACCAGCCAGTGGTTTCGATAGATCACCAAAAAAAATTCACATTAATCATTTTTTTTTGTATTTCAGTTGACTTTTTTCTGTTACAGTAATTTTTTAATAATAAAATTATAATTTTATCAGTTTAACTTTTTCATGCGTTGCAATTTTATTACATCACTTTTTTTTTGGTTTTTTTTAATGTTTTTTTTTTTTAATAATTCAATTATCATTACTGTTGATAATTTTGTTTGTTGCACAGAAGGATAAAGGTCAGTTAGGTACGTGGGAGCTGAGATTAGGCTTCACTTTGAAGAGGTGGAAGAGGTGGGGGTAAGGACTAAGAAAAGAGATAAGTCGGTGCTGATGCTTTTCCTGGTCAGAATCCTAACCCAATTTGAATGTCCTTTTTGGATGGTAGCGAATAATTCGGCTTATAGTACTACTTTACAGTCACAAACACAAGAAGGGAATATATCTAATTGGGTAAAGAAATACTAGTAGGCTGGTTTTGGTATTTTGATTTTCAGCTTGTAGCAGAATGACCAAACAATGTGCCATACCCGATGATGCAGCCAATAATTCACCCTTCAATAATCTAACGACATGTGGACAAACTCCGATCCAATGACTGGATGACACGTGGACACAGAATAATTCAGTTTCCAATAGTTTAACGGCATGTAGATAACTCCCCTCCAATTACCAAATGACACGCAGGCAAGCAGTTGACAATATTGTCGTCACTCGCAGACTCCACTGCACAAAAGTGTAAGCGTGATTGCAGAGATTAGGCCATCTCTGAACACGCGACAAGACCTTTCGCCAGAGGAGCGAGATCTTAGGGATCGCACCATCCCAAGCACGTGGCCAACCTACCTCTGAATCATTATAAAAAGCACAAGGTATGTGAATTCAAGGCATCATCTGAAAATTCAAGTTCATCACTGAAACACTATCACAATACTCCCTCCATTTTCTCAAAACCCTGCACTAACAAAGACATTGGAAAGCCCTCGGATGCACACCCCTTTTTCCTCCGGTGACTTTTTAGTTCACCCCTCGCTCTTTGTGCAGGCTGTCGAATATTGGACCTCCAGCTCAGTAGCAGGTTTTCGACATCAACAGATTGGCGCCGTATATGGGAACTACCAATCTCTCGCTAAACTATAGAAGTGAAGAAACCTAAAAAACTTATCTGTTGACATGCCACCTAAAAACACCACCAGGAACATCGGGAAGGGAGTCACCGGAACCGGCACCACACCTACACAAAAGAGTGCCCGCAATTGGCGGTCCGGCTCAAGATTCTTTGCTTTATCCAAGCATAGGACCTTTGGCTGCGACCCATGAACCCTTCCGGAAGCGCAACATCCTTTCCACACAGAGATTAACCTGCCCAAAAATCTTCGAGGAGTTGCCTCGATGCACCCTGCTATTCCAATAAGCCAAGAAGAGTTCCTAAGCTTTCCCGCTTGGTAACGGACCTGATTGCCGAAGTCCAAAGAAGTGGTCATCAGCCTCACCCTCATCTCCTCACCGCATCGCCAGGCAAGCTAGCTCTCCTAGTAACGAGCTCCCTATCGACAATCATTCAATTGTGGAATCCTCACCTCCTTGCAATAGTAAGTCTAGGGAAGGCTCCTCCTATAGAAGCAACCTCGTCGTAGATAGACAAATCGAGGAAATGGAAGAAAAAATCAACAAAGCATTCAAATGTCGAAATCATAGTGTCCTGGATGAACTCGGCTTCCAGAACTCACCGTTTACACAGGAAGTCCTTGAAGCTCTGCTCCCACTAAATTTTCGAATGCCGTAAATTAAGCCTTATAACGGCTCGACAGATCCTTTGGATCACCTCCAACATTACAAAACTACCATGATGCTACATCGGCACTCTGACCTAGTCATGTGCCGGGCATTCCCCGTTATGCTCGAAAAAGCGGCCACCATGTGGTATTCTCGATTGAAACTATGAAGCATTGAGACTTTCAAAGAGCTTAGTTATGCCTTTGCATCCCACTTTTTTAGCAGCAAGGGACCTAAGAAGACCTCAGAGAGCTTATTCAACATTATTCAGCACCGAGGGGAGAGGCTTCGGGCCTACATATTAAGGTTCATTGCTACTGCTTGGGAGATCCCCGATCTTGATCCCAACGTTCAGATGCTGGCGTTAAAAAACGGACTAAGGTCTAGAATCTTCAGTTCCAAGCTCACCAGGCGACCGTCTAAAGATATGAACGAGGTCCTAGCCCGAGCAGAGAAATACATGCTAGCAAAAGACGACTAAGCTTTCCGAAGAGAAAGGGAAATGGAGACGGAGAAGAAGAGGAAAGATACCAACGACCCTCACAACGGGGTGATAAGAAAACCCCCACGGTGAGGGCAGGTACAAGGCCCCTGCCTGTTTTGAGAGTTTCTCTCCTCTCAACGCATCCTGGACAAAAGTCCTGATGCAACTCCAAGACAGGGCGATCCTTTAGTGGCCCCCAAGACCGTAACTTCTCAACGGAGATCAGAGTAAGTGGTGTCAGTTCCATAGGAACCATGGGCACGACACTGAGGAGTACCACGCCCTAAAGCAACAGATTGAGACCCTTATCAATCGAGGGCACTTGAAGGAGTTTACCGAATCGCGGCAAAGAGAAATGCCTGACTGACCGAGGAAAAGCCCCGGGTGTCCCTCTAATCCAAACTAAAAGCGTCAAGCTCCCCAAAAAAGTCCAAGGCCAAACCGAGAAGAGCTTAACTGTAGGAGCCAAAAAGCTACAACAACCAAGGTTATCAAGACAACCTGTAGAGGCCCCGCCATCAGAGGTAACTCGGAACAGAACAGTAAAGCATACGCCAGGTGTGTGGCTTCTATCAGCGGGCCTTATACGTGAAGAAAGACGAACCAAACGATCTTCTTCACAGACGATGATCTGGATGGAGTACAAACCCCACACGATGATGCTGTGGTGGTCTCCCTTCTAGTGGCCAACCATGAAGTTAAGTGCATCTTGGTAAACAACAAGAGCTCGGAAGATATCAAGTTCTACGATGCTTTCCAGCAGATGCAGCTGAAAGATAATCAGTTGGAACCAATCTCCACCCCGTTGTACGGCTTCTCAGGGATCCCGGTGTTCGTCGAGGGTAGCATAGTTCTCTCGGTCACTGTGAGGACGGTTATTGTGCAAACTACTTTCGTGGTAGTCAAACAACAGTCGTCCTACAATATTATCCTCGGTAGATCTACCCTTAACAAACTAAAAGCAGTCATCTCCACCTACCATTTGAAGATAAAGTTCCCCATTAACGACAGGGTATGCAAAGTCAAGAGAAACCAGCAGATCTCCAAGTCTTGCTATCTGAATGCCATGAGGGGAGGAAAAAGGGTAGATGCCTTACCCCTAGAAATAAAGAACTTTAGAGATGAAGTAAAAACCTCGATGGGCTAACCCATAGAGGAGCTGACCACTGTCTCCTTCGGTGAAGATGTCTCTTAGACAGTCCAGATCGGCTCCAACTTCCCCGAGGACCTCAAAAAGGCCATTCTCTCCCTCATTCGGAAGAATTAGGACTTGTTCGCATGGTCAACCTCAAACATGCCTGAGATCAGCCCTGAGGTCATCGTGCACCGGCTAAATGTAGACCCAAGCCACAAGCCGATCATTCAGAAGAAGAGATCATTCACCTCGGAGTGGTAGGCCGCTATCAAAACCGAAGTGGAAAAATTACTCGCGATTGACTCTATCCGGGAGGTAGATTACCCCGATTGGGTATCTAACGTAGTGATGGTCAGAAAGCCCAACGGCTAGTGGCGAATCTGCATCGACTTCAGTGAACTGAACAAAGTCTAGCTAAAAGCTAGTTTTTCTCTGTCGCAGATCGATCAACTGGTTGATGCCACATTGGGGCACGAGTTCTAACTTTTATGGATGCCTATTACGGCTACAACTAGATCTTCATGCACGAGCCTGATCAGAAGAAAACAACATTCGTCACAGGGCAATGGCTGTACTGTTACAAGGTCATGCCCTTCGAGCTAAAAAACACTAGGGCAACTTATCAAAGGTTGGTAAACAAGATCTTCCGCGGATAGATCGAGAGAAACATGGAAGTCTATGTGGACAACATGTTGGTCAAGAGTGTCAAGGCCAAAGACCACAACTCCGACATGGAGGAGGCATTTGAGGTGCTTCACCGACACCAAATGAAGCTGAACCTCCCGAAGTGCACATTTGGAGTCACTAAGTGGAAGTTTCTCTGCTTTATAGTAATCCAAAGAGGGATAAAAGCCAATTCGGAGAAGATCAAGGCTATCCTTGGTACGAACCCCCCTCGAACGATAAAGGAAGTGCAACGGTTGATAGGACGTGTAGTGGGTTATTTCATGTCCAAATTTGCAAAGAAGTGACTCATCATATTTAGAGCCATTTGGAAGACAAAAGACTTTGCCTGGACTGAAGACTATCAAAAGCCCTTTAAGGAGCTGAAGGAATATTTGAGTTCGCTTCCATTTTTGACCAAACCTATCATGGGCGAAGAACTCTTCCTATACCTGTTGGCCGGATAAGAGGTAGTAGCCTCCTTCCTAGTCCTGGAAGAGGTGGGCTTTCAAAAACCTGTGTACTATGTCAGCAAAATCATCCATGATGCGGAAGCATGGTACTTCCCAATAGAAAAAATGGTGTATGCCTTCCTAATCACAGAACGGAAGCTCCAACCGTACTTCTAAGCACACACTATTGCCTTCTTAATAGACCAACCACTGAGACAAGTGCTTCACAAGCCAGACGTCTCCGGGAGAATGGTTAAGTGGTCCATAGAACTCGAAAAGTTTGACATCTGGTACTATCCTAGAAAGGCCATCAAAGCTCAAGCCCGTGCAAACTTCATTGTGGAGACAACACTCTAGGGGAGTCCAGACCAAACCTTGAAACCAGAAGTGGCTGAGCAATTTCCACAGTGGACCTTCCATGTTGACAGTTCCTCCAACAGTGCCGGGAGCAGGGATGGGCTCATCCTTTGCAGCTTTGATGGATTCGCCATCGAGTATGCCCTGAGGTTCGGGTTTATAGCCTCAAATAATGAAGCAAAGTACGAGGTGTTACGCGTCAGAATGAAGTTGGCAAAAGCAATAGCCGTTGGGGCCCTGGATGCATACAACGACTCATAGCTAGTGGTAAATCAGATGAACGAAGAGTTCAAAGCATGAGAGGAAAAGATTTCTTGCTGCCTTGAGAAGGCTAAAGAACTCGCTGTCGGATTCAGAATGTTCCAGATAACCCAGGTTCCTCGGGTAAAGAACTCGATGGCTGATGCTCTAGCTCGACTCGCCTCCTCTCGCCAGTCTGAGCCAACTCAAGCCGCATACCTTGAGACTCTCGCTGCCCCGAGCATCGATGAGAACCTCGTGCTACCGATAACTGAAGAAGAAACCTAGGTGGACCCGATCCTTCTGTATTTGTGTGACGGTCAACGTCCTAAGCAGAAAAATAAAGCTAGAAAACTCATCTTCTACGCATTCGATACACGGTTTTAGATGAATAGTTTTACAAGAGAGGCCTTACAACACCTTACCAAAGGTGTCTCAGGCCCACCGAGGCTAATTACACTATTCGGGAGGTTCACAAAGGGGTATACGAAAATCACCTAGGAAGTCGAGCTTTAGCCTTCAAAGTGCTCCGTCAAGGGTATTACTGGCCCAAAATGCAGAAACACGCTATGGGATTGGTTAAGAAATGCAGAAGTTGTCAGTAGTACTCCCTCGTGCCCCACCGGCCAGTGAATCCTCTTACCTCGATCACGAGTCCACTTCCTTTCGCCATGTGGGGGATGGATCTTCTTGGTCCCTTCACTAGCGCAATAGATTACTTTACCAAATGGGTAGAGGCGGAACCACTTGCTAGTATAACAAATTACCAAGCTCAAAGTTTCGTCTGGAAGTCCATAGTGTGTCGGTTCGACATACCTTGAATACTGGTCACTGATAATGACAAATAGTTTGACAACGCCCAATTCAAGGCATTCTGCGAAGAGTTTCGTATCGAGCATCGATTCTCTTCCATTGGGTATCCACAGGCTAACAGGCCGATCGAGGTAACCAACTGCAAGCTTCTGCAAGGCATCAAGAGAAGATTTGACGAAGCTAATAAGCAGTGGACTAACCATCTTCTGAATGTACTCTGGGCCTACCAGACCATTGCTCGGACACCTACGATGAAAACCCCTTTCTTCATGGAATACGGCTCTGAAGCGGTCATCCCCTTAGAAGTCAGGGTGCCCTCATTATGAGTACAGAACTTCGAGCAGGCTAACAACGAAGAAGCTTTTGTGGATGAACGCTGATCTTATCGACGGAGCTCGGGATTAAGCCCAGATTCGATTAGCCGCCAATCAACAGAGAGTAGCTAGGTACTACAACTCTCGGGTTTGAGGTAGAAACTTCAAATTACATGATCTCGTTCTACGAAAAAGCGAAGTTTCTCGTCTTCGAGAAACAAGGAAGCTCCCCCCAAACTGGGAATGCCTGTATCACATTAAGAGAGTATGTCGAGCCGATATTTTTGAGCTCGAGGAGTTGAATAGCAGACCCGTCCCCCGCACTTGGAACGCGGAGAACCTTCGCAATTTTCACTAATAGCGTAAGCCCCTTAGTGTAACTCACGAGCACCTCGGTTGTTAATAAAAGTTGAAATACTAAAGCATAAGTGTTGAAAGTTTAAAAGGAACAGCGAGACAAATAAAAAAGAAAGACCGGAGTTTTATTAAAATGTGCAATTTCATAAAGGCACTATCAGCCCTGATTTACAAATAAAAAGAACACTACAAAAAAAATGAAATTATTCAGGGGGTGACCTCCTCCTCCTTGCCGTCCTCGCTAGCCACGACCCCTTCCTCGTCCCTTAAAGTGTCGAGCTCGAGGGCCGAGAAGTTGGTCTGAGGATAGAGAGCCTCAGACTTATTCTTGACCTCCGAGAAGCCCTCAAAGAACTACAGGCCAGCCTCTCCCTTAACAGCTTCTTGGTAAGAAGCGGAGTCCTTGAAGATTGCCAAGGCCTCCTCCACAGCCCTTCTTAAGACCTCTGTCGCCTCCTCCCTCATCCTTTACTCGGAGGCCATCGCTGCATCCCTCTCCCTGCAGAGGGTCTCTTTTTCTGTTATGGCCTCGGCCTTGGCCCGGTTGGCCCTCTCTGGAGACCCTTGTAGCTATTGGACGAGCTCGTAGTTCTCGTCTAGCTTATGTTAGCATCGGCCAGCGTCTCAGCCATGTCCAAGCAATGGCGCGATAATACTCCCTGCACCACGCTCGATTGAAAAGGATGCAAAGTTATTAGCTACCGAGAAATGGAAAGATTCTAAAGAAGATAGAACAAGTAAACAAGCAAAAATGTTTACCTGAGAGGCCAAAACCTCGGAGCTTTAGAGTAGAGCCTTTTAATCGACTTCATCGAAAGCTCGATCATATCGTGAGGCGGGATCCCCAAGATGAGGTACTCCCGAGCCACCCTGGGTTGGGCAAAGACCGAGTCATCTACCCTTATGCCCCAGTTGGGCATAAAGACCTTGACCCTAGAAGAATCTCCTCGGGACGAAGACGAATTGTATGTCTACTCGGGCTGGGGTGCGACTGAGTCATCCCTCGGCTCAAAGGAGAGCTCAGTAGGGCTCTCCATATCGATGGGGATGGGAGAGGGGGCTTGAGGCCTCTTCCTCGAGCTTTGGGCTTACACATGTGCCTTCCCAGCCTATGCAGCCTTTTTCTCTTAGGCTATCTTTCTCACCCACTCTCTGGCTGTAGCTATAGCCTTCATATCTGCTCAACAAAAAACACAATTGTAAGTATGAAGCAAAGCATAAAGAAGTAAAACAAAGCATAAAAGTGCAAACACCAAGATTACCACTCTCTATTGTTCCCTCTGGACAGTGAGGGCAGAGATTGCACTTCACCAACTCTTCGTTATCATATAGGAAGCTCCAGTCGAGAGGCGCGACCACCATAGCCTTCAATGTCTCCTGCTCGTAGTTCAGGAGGTACAACTTCTTACACTTGCCCGCACAGTCTAGGCTCCAAGAGAGTGGAACCTCAAAGCTCTTCTCACTCTGAACAAAGAAGAAAAACTTTTTCCACTTCTTAATTGATGAAGATTTCTTCTTCAACAAATCCATCTTTGCCCTCGAGCAGATCACGACCTATCCGTGCTGGCCGTGGTTGCTTATCTGGAAATGGGCCTTGAAGACGTTGATGTTCATCAACCTCTTCACCTCCAAGCAGACGCATATGAATGCCATAATCAAGCGCACTGAGTTAGGCACCAGTTGGCACAGTGCTATGTTAAAAAACCTCAGGACTGTGTAGAAGAAGAAGTGGAGTGGAAACCTGAGCCCGACCCTCATGTGTTGCTCGTAAACACATATGTTATAGGGCACGTGGCTCGAGAGAACATCATAGGCCCTTTCCCCAACCCCTGCCGACTTGAGAGTGTACTCCTCAGGGACACGGTACACCCTCTAGATAACCTTGAGTTCCGTTTTCTCAAGTTGGCTGGGTACAGAGGTCACCGCAAATGACCACTGAACTCTCTCCTCCACCATCATATCTCCTCTCAGCCTGGCCAAGGCCCTATCTACCTCGTCCTCGCCCTCGAAAGAGGAATCCTCCTCTTCCTCCTCTTTCCCGGCCACGTAGGGCACCATTGCCAATAGCCCCTCATGAGCATTAAGGTTCTCCGAGGACTCACCCTTACTGGAGGATAGGCCTAGACCCATGGCCTCTCGCAGCTCCCTAGATAGGTCCCCACTATCTTCACTACCACTACTGGGCCTATCATGAAATCTATCTACCAAAGACATTGTAAAATGGGTAGAAAGACTCAATGAAATTTGATATTCGCAATAACTCCGAACAGTAGTTCCTTCTTTTGCTCATGCCTCGATCTCCCACAACAAAGCAATCCCAAATCTCCAACCGACTCCGAGTATTCTCTATCTCAAAACCGACTACGAGGGCTCCCAAAGTTTTCTCTAATTGCAAATGAAGTAAAGTGAAGAAAAATAAGAGGAAACTACTATTATATAGGAGCACGAGCGTGATAAACGAGGAGAATTAACTCCGCTACAGTTGTAAAGATGCGACGTTTGGTATGATAGAGGTGTCGTTATGTTCTTCAAAGCTCCCACAGTCATAACGACCTGACGTTTTATGTGCTCGAGGTGCCGTTACGTTCTCCAAGGCTCTATCAGCCGTTAAAAAACAGCGCTTGGCATAACTAAGGCATCGTTCCACTCCCCAATGCGACAAAAGACGAACCATCAATGATATGCGCCACCATTTAACTCAAAACGACTACGCACATTAAATAGCCCAACATTCAATGTTCAAAAGCGGCCCAATGCTTCGGCATTGAATGCCCTCACAGAGGATTCTAGAAACAACCCAAAGGCTTTTTTATGGGCCCAAAGGCCAAAGAAATTGTCCAAAGTCCCAAAACAAAAATATGGTCCAAAAGGACCGTTACAGGCCCAACTCCAAAAGAAGAATCCCAAAAGGTCCCTTATAGGCCCAAAACTCTAGAAGAAGAAGCCCAAAAGTCCATAAAAATTCCAAAAGAAGAAACCCAAAAGTCTGCTAAGAACTCCAAAGAAGGCAACCCAGGCAAAAAAAAATCTCTAAGGCTGAGCATATTGACTGTTGTTCAAATGCTCGGTCCAACATCTCCAAGGCCAAGCATATTGATTACTGTTAAAATGCTCGGTTCATTGTCTCCAAGGCCGAGCATATTGACTGATGTTCAAATGCTTAGTCCAACGTCTCCAAGATCGAGCATATTGATTGCTATTCCAATGCTCGGTCAAACGTCTCCAGGCCGAGCGTGTTGACTGTTGTTCAAATGCTTTGTCCAATGTATCCAAGGCCGAGCATGTTGACTGCTGTTCAAATGCTCGGTCCAACATCTCCAAGGCCAAGTATATTGACTACTCTTCAAATGCTCGGCCTAACATCCTCAAGGCTGAGCATATTGACTGAAAAAAAACTTCCTCAAAACACATAAATGTATTAAGAAAGTGAGGGGCCTCTGATGCAGCCAATAATTCACCCTCTAATAGCTTAACAACACATGGAAAAACTCCATTCTAATGACCGAATGACACGTGGCCACACAATAATTGACCTTCAAATAGCTTAACGACATGTGGACAACACCCATCCAATGACCGGATAACACGCAAGCAAGCGGTTGACAATACCGTCGTCACTTGCAGACTCCCTTGCGCAGAAGTGTAAGCATGATTACAAGGATTGGGCCATCCCTGAACACGCGACAAGACCTTTCACTAATGGAGCGAGATCTCAGGGATCGCACTATCCCGGGCACGTGGCCAACCTGCCTCGGAATCACTATAAAAAGCCCAAGGTATGTGAATTCAAGGCATCATATGACAATTCAAGTTCATTACTGAAACACTATCACAACACTCCCTCCATTTTCTCAAATCCCTGCACTAACAAAGACCTCGGAGGCACCACCCCCCTTTCCTTCGGCGACTCTTTAGTTCACCCCTCGCTCTTTGTGCAGGCCATCGAATATTGGACCTCCAGTTCAGCAGCAAGTTTTCGGCATCAACACTCGGCTATTGTCAGTTACTGTAATTAACATTCCATGAACAGGTTGCTATGCTTTTAAATCTGTGTTTTGGACATGATTATCCTTCACTATTTTCAGTATTTTCAATTTTACCCTTACATGTAAGAGCCAACAAAAAAAACATGCTTATTTTCTCTTCTTCATCTCTTCTCCTCTTCTTTTCTCTTCTCTTCTTCTTCCCTTCTCTTTCACTATCTCTTCTCCTTCTCTTCTCCTGCTCTTCAAGCGACGTAATAACCCTTAGGGGGCAACACTCGATACAATACCTTGGATATTTGGATTATCAACGATTTAGATAGAGTGAATCGTTGACCTAGATTTGTCCATGCATATTTGGATTATCAACGATTTAGATATGCTTAAGTACATCTAGATCATTTAGATATATCAACAGTTATGATGTACTCTTTTTTTTAATTAAATGGTTAAGATTAAAGAGTGATTTCATATCCTCAATTTATTATTTTACCCTAATACCAATTTTAATCTGGTGGTTTCTCGTTGTGTTTTTTGCACTCGAGCATCTTCATGATTTATTTCTCATTTATTTGTAAATGGGGACCTTGCTTGCCAAATATGGAGTTATTTCGATAAGGCTCTTAATATATCTATTTGATATCAATCTACTAGTGGGAAAATTCTCAACTTGGACTTGTGAAAACTCCCATTCTTTGCTTAATGTGGATGTTGGGAAATATGGGTGGCTAGAAATTTGTGTATATATGAAGCTAAGCCTTTGCTCTTCTACATATACTATCACAAGGGTTCTTGCATGGGTTAGGGATATTGTTCATATTTTCTCCTCGGATTAAAATTGGGTTTCCATGACTCTATATCATTACAGGCCGTCGGTTTCCACAAATTTACCGCGGGTTTGAGGTATGCTGGTCCCTTCCTTCAGTCGGTCTTTAACAGTGGCTTGTAGTGCTAAATCAGGGCCTACGCACTCGAGTGCTGCACTAACCGCTAACTTGCCGCTAACGACGCGACCAACCAGATCTGGACAGATCTTCTTGGCCTAGTCTGGCTAGATTTGACCTCATCAAAAAGAGTTATTATGTTTGTTGTATTTGGGGAGGAAAATGTGCTGCTGGATAAAAAGAATCCATGAGGCTTTCGGATCTCTAGCTCTGGCTCATTCAGTGAAGGAGGCAGAATAGACCCATTAGCTCTAGCAACAACTTACTTGGTAGGTTAATTAGTAGCAATCGTCATCCAATGTTGTGGTTTTGGATTGATTTGTCATCAGTAATTTGGTTGGTGTTTCTTGAATTGTACTTAATTTAATCCTCCAGAACAACTCACAAAATCGCACTAGTTAATAATTTCTTCTTCTTCTTTTAGTTTTTTCAGGTATGTTTCAACTCAGTTTTTTTTTTGAGTTTAGTTCCTTGGCTTTAACTTGTTTTGTTTTTTGGCTTGTTATGATTATCGGGGATTAAATATATAAAAAAAATAATTTTGAGTTTCTGTATAAATTGCTGATGCGGATTCATAATTGACTAAAATTTAAACGGCAGACTAATGGAAAACTTAACGAAAGAGGGTAAGCGTAAAGAAATTAGCAACGTATAAATAATACAAATGGGATTTTAGTTATTTCTCAAACAATAGAATAACAAGTGTAATTGTCTCCGAACCTCATAGGGATTTCTGTAATTTCCCTTTCGTTTTTTTTTTCCCCCTAAACATGGATTCTTCTACTTTTGATTTTTTCAAAGAAAGAAGAAGAATAGACCTTGAGTTGCTCTTCAAACTCATTTGAACTTTCCTAACTTATAATCAAGTGTCCTCGTGTATCCATGTGAATGGCTTTAGAATTGACATTAAACACTCATCTTCTTAGATAGAGATGAATTCCTCTGTATGTACATAATTTTTTTTGAGGGGCTCTGTATGTACATAATTACGCATTTTTTATATACTTAAATTGGCAGCGAAATGATCACTTTATTATCTTACCATCAAAAATCAAAACGGAGGAGTTAAGGATTTGAAAATTACTGAAGAAGATAGAAATTATACAATACTTTTGGAATATTATTCTGCACTCTCTAATTCACATGTACTCTCTAATTTACATGGGATTCACTTACTAATTGTTATATAGAATTCACATGAATACGAGATAAATGAACGAATAACTAATTGAAAAGGAAGACATCTACCCACAAAGATTATTATGATCGTCTTTGTTTAAAGCCCTCTTCATTTTGTTGATTTCATGGTGAAATGATGAAAGTAGTTCAAAAAATTTAAATTTATTTTACACACACAGAAAGATAATTAGGTAATTTAATAAAGTTATTGATTTAAATTTTCTTTTTTTACTTTCGAAGACTTTTTTCAACATCAGGGTGACCTGTGGTCGAAAAAATCATTTACATTGTTCTTGGAATTAACTTGATAAGATCTACATTCTAACACTGGGCTCACCGCCTTCTGCTGAGTGTTGACCAAACTAACCTCACGCGCAATTCGAATGGCTGGGGAGGGCATGACTTTATATCTGTTCTGTTTTCCAACGAGTATTATTGAAAATCACTTACTCCATTGAGCCGAATTTTGAAAGAGAATATTGATGGTAAAAGCATTGCCACAAGATACAATCAGAATCAATTACATGCACGATCATGCAGTGACGGGTGCGAGTGCGTTTAGTTTTGGTCATTGTTCTATTTGATTTCTATTTTTTTAACTTAAAAAACAAACTACTTTATTAATGTGTAAAGAAATATTTTGATTAAAAAAATTGTAATGAAATCCTAATTTATGATTGAAATTTTAAATGAATTGTACATTAAACTCACTCATCATGAATTGAATCAATGAAAACAAATTCAAATTGAAATGCTTTCCCAAAGTCATTCTATAGAAGTTGCTGTCAACAAACGGAAACTTCAAACTTCAACGCCAACTGAGTCAAAAATCTCGTGTCCATGACGCGTTCCCTTCTCTCTCACTCTCTTTTTGCCTCTTTAGCACTTTCCAGGAAAACGCATATATGCCTAACCCCCAATACCTACCCCATATATATATATATATATATATATATATATATATATATATATATATATATATATATATATATCTGCGAAAGACTGATTCTTCTCCAATTCCTCAAGAACACTTTCCCATCATCTGTTAGAATTTCTGTCAATCTTGATCTCCCGTATATTTTCTTTTCCTTCTTCTTTCTTAATTTCCTTTCAATTCTACATTGCTTAATTGTGTTTTTTCATTTGATGAAAATGAATTCATCGAGGATAATAGCTCTCCCAATTATTGGGTTTATGTTCTTGGCACTATTGCAGCTTATTAATGGACAGACCATGGCTCCTTCACCTGCATCTGAGGGTCCATCCAGTGAGGGTATGTAAACATTATTCGATTAATTATTACTCTGTTGCATCATATTTTTTTTTCAAGGAATTTGATTCCTAAGTTATTAGAGAGCTTATTTTTGTTGTTGTTCCATGCAGGTGCAACTATTGATCAAGGGATTGCTTACTTTCTCCTTCTACTGGCCCTTTTGGTTACTTACCTCATACATTAATTTAACTACTGATTTGTAATTAATATATTGATTTAATTAAATTCTTTGAATGTATTTTCTCCTTATTTATATTAATCTAAGCTAGTTGGAGAAGGTGCATCAGTTTTCTATCTACGTTATGTCCTTGTAATATAAATCTTAGAATAATATATTATAAATTTCGTATTTAATTTCAATACATCTTCTCTTCTTAGCAAGAGAAGAATTCCACAAACCATGTACCAATTCTCTAGTTAGATTTCAATGAGCAAGACTTTTATGTCGGCACATTATTAGTGGTGGCCACACTATAACACCATAGATGTGCTCACACTAGATGACATGGTTGAAACCTTCACTAACAAGAGTCGTAATCCTTTGTAAACTTCACAACTTTTGGAAGAGATGTGTCCTTGATGGAGAATCACTTATTGTACCTTTTGGTACTCTGTGAATAGGATTTCCATCATTTGCCAATCTCAGTTTATTTTCTGTAATACTAACATAAAATGAGTTAAAGAATCTAACTATTTTAAGTGAGATAAATGGTCTCACAACAACATTCCTAAACCTTCAACAGTATCATAGCCAAGTTAATCAGGAGATATTATTCATTTAATTAATGGTATCAACCTCATTCCTTGCATCAACCTCATTCCTTGGATTACTCTCGCTTGAAGGATTCGCATGCTCGAGCTCAAGTCAAAATTATAAAAGGTGGATGTGTGGCAGTCAAGGATGAAGCAGTTATTAGTTGGTTACTTATAGGGGTAGATTCGAGCCCGAATATTAAGGTATTCGAGCTCGACTCGAGCTTAAATGAACATGCTTGAGCTCGAGCTCGAAAATTAGGCTTGAGCTCAAGTTGAATAAATTTTATTAAGGCTCAAGCTCGGCTCAACTCGAGTTCGAATAAAACTTGAAAATTAGGTTCAAGCTTGAGTTCGATAAATTTTATGAAGGCTCATACTCAATTCGGCTCGAGTTCGATAACAATCAAGCCTATTCGAGCTCAAGCTTAAGCTTTGGATTGCCCATTTGAGCTCGAGCCCGAACTATAATTTTAATAAATAAAAACATTAAATAAATATTGGTTTGAGCTTAAGTCGAGCCGATAATACTTTATTGAACTGTTTGAGAGCCATTCGAGTCGAACATTAAAGTATTCGAGCTCAGTTTGATAAGCTATTTGAGCTTAATTTTTAGGCTCGAGTTCAAGATCGAGCCAAGCTTTGACTGAGCTCGAGCTCGATAGTTTAATAAAAGCTCAGTTTGATTTCATCCCTAGTTACTTAGTAGTTTTTCTTTGTTAGAATTCAAATGTGCTTAGTTCCTACTTACAAGGGATGTGACAATTATTTTGCTTCTTCCTTATAAATACTGTACAATCTTCATTAATAAAATACAATGATAATTCAACAACAATTTGCTATTTTATCTAGGAGTAGTAGTAATGTAACTAGGAGTAGCAATAACATAGCAATCAAATACTTGTTGCTAGTACTTTGTATTAGGACGTGTGGAACCGAGACAGAGACACTTAATACGGTGAATCTTTCTCAAAATTGCTTGATCGATTTAGATGCATAACAACATTCAATTCAATCTTTGCATGATTGAAGAACTTACCAAATTTTTTACATCAACAATTTGGCACACTTAATGGGACATTGGGTAATTTGATTGCAAATGGTTCGCAAAAGGATAATTACTTATGATGAAGGCCTAAGTCATGGGCAAGAGCATGAATATACCCCTCCACTAATCGGAAACAATATTGATATCTTTAACCCACTGGAAGAACATCTCATAGTGGTAGTTTAAGTTTTAATGACTCAAGTATTTGATCAACTTTTGGTAAATTAAGTTTTTGCGCCGCAACCAGAACCCACAATAGAGATTCAAGTTTAGGCCCTTGTAGCAATATTGTTTTATGTGGAGACTATTTCTCCAACCAAACAACCACAACAGGTATATACTATGGACAATTTCATGGGACAAGTGCTCCCAAGTTTGGTTCTGTCGATTATAAGATGGTACCTGAGTGATATTAACTCTAATATAAGAACTCAAATTCGTGCTTCAATAGATCATTTGGTATTAAATAACCAAACAATATGGCCAATAGGGTGTTACCATAACACATGGACATGCCAAACACGACACAACCAATGCAGGATGTAAATATCCATGTTGTAATGATACCGCAAACTCTTAATGCTAATGTGATCCCTAGACCACCACAAGGAGTCCCTCATATTAATCAACCTTGATACCAATTTGAGAAACCACAGTAATACCTACCCAATAATGTGGGGTAGAATGTCCAGCCTATCATGATTGAACCATAACCACCACGACTAGAAAAAGGAGAGTTGCCACCTCTATTTCCTCGAGTGGCTTATCTTACTTCACCACAATAGCTAATCGATTAAAATATAAGATATGCATTAGCCCCAAATCTTAATGTTTACAATTTCGCACAATAGCAACTTGTGAATGTTGCCAATTCGGTCTAGGCTATAGACCCATTATCAGAAATACCTATAAAAAACCATATTCGTATTTGATAGATACGGTATATCATTTCCCAGTTAATTTCAAGATACCACATTTTGATACCTTTGTAAGGGATGACATTCAGTTTACTTATGAATATATAGGTAGATTTTCTAGACAATGTGGGGATATTAATGATTTAATCAAATTAAGGCTATTTAGGAATTCATTGACTGAGGCTGCATTCCATTGGTATGTAAGCCTTCCCCTTAATTCGATACAATAGTGGTAGGATCTTGAATGCCTATTTCACAAGTAATTTTTTAAGGTCAAACTTGATGTTTGTATAGCAGATTTAGAAAGAGTGAACCAACAACTTGGTGAATTTGTAGAGCAATATATTACTCAATTTCGTAAAGCGAGAATCTCTACATTTCCAGAGAAAGAAATAATGAAAATAGTCCAAAATGGATTGACTTACCCATTGTGAAAAAAATACGAAGATTAAACATTCATGAATTTTTGCCAATTATTTACTCGTGTAATCAAGTATGAGATGATTTTGAAAGAAAAATAACAAATTAAGAATTCGTCCATTAGAACTTACTATAAGAGTCTTAACTTAGGGATTAATTCTACTAAATCCATCTACGAATCTGACTCAAATATTGAGTGCAAAGTGGACCTTACTGAGTTAATTCCAAAGGATGCTTATATTTCTCTTGGACTGGCCAGGGTTTATAGTCGTACACAATAGAACAAGTTTAAGAACAAAACATCTACTTCAAACCAAAAGAATTAGCTTGAAAGACATTTCAATTTCAACAAGGCCAAGGCTAATCAAATATTTGATCGCTTGCTTAAAGATGGACAAATTAAGTTGTCTGAGGGATTTTGTATCCCTTAAGTTGTTGAATTGAAACAAAAGCACTATTTTAAATGGAACAATTCCTACATGCATCAAACTAATAATTGTAATACATTCATAAATTTGTTATAGGATGCCATAAAGAAAGGGTGAATTGGGTTCCCAAATAAAGAGGAAACAATGCAACTTGATTCAAACCTATTTCCCAAAACAACTAACATTAATAGGATTGTTAGTTATGTTGATAGAGTAATTATTGATCATATTTTTGAATTAATGTTCGATGATGTTTTTTTTATGATAACTTCGATTTGTTATCAAATAATATTGATTGGCCTTTATCTTTTCATAATGTTGTACAAGATGTCAATGTTGAAGATCATCTTAAAGCAAATGCTACTTTATTTCCTATTGAGATTGATAGGCAGATTAAGATGCTAAATCCATTGCCAATCATATTTAATGCTCAAGTCATTATTTCAAACCCGTCTGAGCTAGCCAACCACAAGTTTTGGTTGGTATTGGATAATTCTTTTGAGGAAGAACCCTCTGAAAGTCAGACTAGTGCTTTGGAACGATTGGATACTATTCAGGTTAAGAACGATAACAGTCTTATCTACACAGATGAAAGTTCTTCATACAATATTATATCTTAGTGTGGCTAAAGTGGTTACACAAAGGCTCAAAAAGAGCAACCTAGGGATAAGTCTTATGTACGTTCTCGTGCTCTATGGTCTCGAGGTGATGGAGGCTAAAATGGGTTTTAGGACACGCTCAAGATACCACACTTTGAAGAATGAGTGATTCCAGTTCCCAAAGTGATTCAGAGCAATATGAGGTGGCTACTAGAACTCATAAGACTTTCAAGATCCTATCGACACCTCCGGACGAATGGTGTACCAAACATTATACCCCGCTTGAACAGTATGGATTTCCTTTATACTTTGAGATGACCAGGTCTAAGAAGCACTAGTGGCAACGTTTTAACCAAGATTCTAAGAAAAACTTGGTTGAACTAGCAAAAAAATATGCTCCACGGATACGATCAAAAGTGGCACTCCAAAAAGATGAGATTGATCATGTCAACATTGTAAATGAGACCGAAGTCTCAACCCTAAGGGTAATGAAAGGACAAAACTCCATGTTCGTCGATCATGAAAATGGAAGTTTGGTAGCACAACAGAAGTAGGTCAATCAAGTATTTCCATTAAAAAGACGACAATCCCAAATCCATAACGATAAAACTTTGGTCAAAATGAAGAAACAAATGATGATAGCATGGATTTTCTTTAACAAATGGAGGTTGCGCTCGATTCTTACGATCCTTTTCTTTCTAATGTGTTTATTGACTACATTATTCCAATATATTTCCTTCTTTAAGTCAATTTATCTCAAAAAACCATTGACTGGGAAAGTGAGGATACTAAGACTCTAGTGGCCAAGTGTGTGGAAGTGGAGAATGATGAAGCAAGTCATTAAGCAATCAAGATGATCAATGAAATGGTTTATATGTTAATACAAGAGGAAAAAAGTGCTACAACAGAAATTACTGCTAAATGTAAGACTTTACAACGAGTAGTATTTAAAATCCACCTATAGAGATGACCCAACATCTTTGTGCCCTATACATTTAAGTCTATGTAGAAGGTAGGCTAGTAGCTCGGATATTGGAAGATAATAGTGTAGATGTGAATATATTACCAGCCCGGACAATGAGAAAACAGAAAAAAAAAAAAAAATTCTGATTTAATTCCTTCAAAAGTTTAAGTGAATGGGTTTGATGGGGCTTCTACTCAGCCTCATGGCGTTTTACCTCTACCTTTAATTGTAGGTAATAGTACTACACTATCAACTTTCTTTGTCGTAGGCAGAAAAGTCAACTACAACATTTTGTTAGGTTGTGACTGGATTCACTCCAATCACACCATTCCTTATTCATTCTATCAGGTAGTTATCTTTTGGAATAAACATAACAAAGTAATAAAATTCCATGCTGATAATCGCCCATTTAAGGTGAATACAAATATCAATGAAGCCTAATTGTTCGAGCCACGATATGGTTTTGTGCAATTGATAAAGTCAACACACATGGGAAACCCTATAGTCACTGTTTTGTTAGAAAACGGTAAGGTGAGTAATAGGGTAGAAGATATATTTGTTGAGTCGCAGCCTGAAATGGTCAATATACAAGCTTCTAACATCTAGAAGTTTGGTGACGAGGTGTATAAGGCTTTCTAGATTGTTTAACTTGTACACAAATCTCACACCTATACTTTATATCTAAAGAAGCTTTAGGAATTAAACCCAAATCCATCAAATTCTTTATTTTCCCAAGACTTATATGGCCTAATCTTCCATGTCATACATTACTAGATTCAATATTGAAAGCTAAATGAGAGATATGTTCAAAGCATTTGAGACATTTATTTTAATAAACTTGCACAAATAAATCATTTCCCAATAAAAGCATTATTGTAACAACCCATCTCGAGTTGGCCACCCCCGAGACGGTGTCGTCACGTTTTAAAATCCCAACAAGACATATATATGCAACAATATAAAAACGTCAATTGAAATTATTTACGCACATAAATCCTCAACCCTCAACAGGGGAGTTACATTATTAAGATTCCAACTGAAACATTATATACAACATATTATGCATGAATATTTACAAATATTTTTTTTCTTTCCATTAGTCTGAGGATGTGGCTTACAGAAAATGACTCAGTCTGAATCTTAACTCATCAATCTATTTGTCCTACCTGTTACCTAAAATTATTTAACAATGAGGAATGAGTGTCACAAGCTCAGTGAATTAAATTTACTAAAAGTATTCAATTCTCGTAATTCCAGACACATCTTATAATTCAGTTGTTCAAATAGTCTTCCAATATTCATTTATCTATATCTCATAAAATTCAATAATAGCATTTTATTATCACTACATCATAATCCTCATCATTTATCAATCTCTTCTTAAGTTAATCATCAAATATATCAATATTTCTTCTCATTTATTTAATCATCTTGAGACTATCAATTCTACTTCATAATTATCTCGTTATGAGGTTCACAGCATATAATCAATCAGTCTGATAATTCTTATCATATAATACTTTCATATTTCTTTCTCATCATATTTGTCTCTCTGTGAGACTCATTCATCTATCAATAAATTCACAATCAAGAATAACACTTTAGCATCTCAAGCAATAATAATCAATATTTAAAACAAATGTAATGCATGAATTTAAATTATCAGATCATTTATTATTATCATTTGGGAACATCTTCCCACATGTCGACATGTTTTAGCTTAGACCGGCTACCTTCTCGGTTCCTTTATTTCATTTAGACTGATTGTCTTCCCAGCTATTTTATTTTCAACATATACCAGCTGTCACGGTTCATTTATTTCATTTAGACTGGTTGCCTTCCTGGTTATTTTATTTCCAGCATATACCGGCTGTCATGGTTCTTTTATTTTATTTAGACCAGCTGCCCTTCCGGTTGTTTTATTTCCATCATATACCGACTGTCACAGTTCTTTTATTTCATTTAGACTGGCTACCTTCTTGGTTATTTTATTTTCAGTATATACCAACTGTTACGGTTCTTTTATTTCATTTAGACTGACTGTCTTCCCGGTTATTTTCATTTCATGCATATACATATGAACAATAGTATGAAATATGCATATGAGCAATAATATAAAAACAAGCATACGTTTAATTTAGCTATCAAACTCTTTCTTAAAATTATTATTTTTATCATATTCATTAAATTATCTCCTCATATATCATATCAAATTATCAATCATAGCTTGTCAAGAATTTCATTTATCCTTTCATCATATATTTAATCAACTCATTATTTCAATAATATTACTTCTCATATAATAAATCTTTAACATATCAATTGTTCCTACAATATCCATCAACCAACTTTCATATATCATCCAATCATAGTTTAACAATTAATTCAAAAATCATCACTTTATATTTCATATTTATCTCGATTACTAAAAGTAAATCTAACTCGCCACATAACACTTAAAGCTATATATGGATCACCTCCTTGCCTTTCCTGCTCCTTTTAGCAATTTCACTCGATTGCTGATCGTCAACACCTGATATAATATTTATATTAATTTTTTTAATTTATTCTTCAATTCTTCCATAATTCATACCCTCTAAATTTCCATATCAAATTCCAAGTAATTTCATGTATGCATAATTTCAAAAATAAAATTCACATTATTACCTTTTGTTTTTTAAATCTTCCCTCGAATCTCTTAAAAATTATCCTGTAAACCTCTTCAAAATTTCAATCTTTCAACCTTTCTTTGAGTCCCTAGGTGTTTTAAGAAATAAAGTAATTTGAATTGAAAAAAGAAGAAAACCAAACATGATTTGGTAGGAAATAATAAAACAAAACAATAAAAAAAACGTTTTTATATTAATTCGTCACCGTTGCCACCGTTTAGTTATAACATTGGTGTTCAACATGCACCACTTGCATGTTTCATAGACAACACTTGGATGTCCAAGTGTTGTCCGATGTTTTTTTTAAACGTCTACACCTGGCATCCAGGTCTCCGATTTTTTTTTTTCAAAAGAATTATTTTTTTCAATAATATATCTTTCATATATATATATATATATATATATATATATTATTTTAATTTCATGTCATATTTATCGAATTACTTCTTTATCCTTACTTTAAAAATACGGGTATTACAATTATTTCTACTTATCACAACTTTATTTGATTCCTTAAGTAGTTTATAACCATGTTTAAGTAAGATTCACTAATTAGATTTCTCCTAACATCAAGAACATGATGCACTTCCTCAAGAATCAATGTCTTCCCAAACATTAATTTCAAATAAATTCTTCTAATTCCTAGCACTCGTGCGGTAGTATCATTTGCCAGAGTCACACTTCTTCCATTTGAGTTTTAAAAAAGGGTTTGCCACCCTCTAGCATGTTGACTTGAGAGCCTTTATTCCCAAAGTTAGGCTTGTACACACCAATCTTCTTGTAGTAATAGTCTTACACAATATGATTAGTCCTTCCACATATATAACACGGTCCTTGAGTTTTTCCTTTGCCTTTAAAGTTCCTAGAATTTGGGTTACGGGAACAATGGGTTGGTTTTGATAATTTTGGTTGGATTGGAAGTTATTAGGTGAGTTTTTGGGATTATAGTTATTAGGTTGGTTGTTACTATTATTCTTCCAATTTTTATTCTTAAAATTTTTTCCTTTAGGCTTTTATTTTGTTCTACCATATTCACCTTAGCCTCTGATGCGATGAAATTAACACTAGCAAGTGCACTAATCGTTCAAGTAATAAAATGATGAGTAAATATCGTTCCCAACGAGGACTGAGCAAATACTATAGAAATTATGACTCAACTCTCGCTGTTATTTGAGCAAGCGAATAATTTTAGGAGAAAAGTTTACTAGCAATTAACTAAAGAAAAAAACGGAAGCACTAATAATTAACGGAAGATTTGCAAACTTTGGAATGAAGACTCTTATGAACTAACATGCTAAGGACTTGATTTCACCTAAACCATAATTGACAAGAGTTTTGAATGGACAAGTTTCACTTACTATGTTTTTCAAGATGGTAGAATCCCCAATCAATTGGTTAGCCTTATTCAGGTCTAACCATAATCTCAAGTATCATCAACTTCAAATATCCATATTCCAGATCTATTCTAGATTGATTCAACTTAAGAAGCATTAAGTTCAATGGAATTCCTTTCAGTTAAATCTCCCTATTCGGTTACGGTTTAAACAGACCACATAAACTTCCTAGAATCCCTATTCGGTTACTCCTATTTTGTTCATGGCATGTTTTACCCTGGTTTTGCATAGCTAACAATCCAAAATCATATTTATTAATTCAACTATTCATAAAAGCATAGCTTCTCTATTCGACACATCACTTGCCTCAGAAAGGAATCAAAATAATAAGCAGTATTAAGAACAATAAAACACACTCTTTGAAAAACAAAGTAAATTCTAACTTGTCCAAATAGCACTCAAGATATAGGTTTAGGATCCATCTATCCTTAACACAAAAATATCTACTCCATAATAATATTCAAACAACCCATGTTCATATTATAAAACATCAACATAACTATATAAGAATAATACAAAACCGGAGAAGAATGATTTAAAAGCTTGATGCGTAGCCTCCTGGAGTATCTCCAACTCTCCTTTTGCGTCTCATCTTCTTCAAATTCTCTTTTTTTCTTCTACGGCCGTGCTCCTCTTCTTGTTCAGCTAGGGTTTCAATTTATAACTTTCAGAATCCACAGGCTGGTGCTGCAGCGCCAACATCCTGGCACTGCAGCTTCAAGACGTATTTCTAACCCTAGTCTGGCGCTGCAGCTTCAACATCCCAGCGCTGCAGTGCCAACTTTGTGCCTAAATCCTCTCTTTTTGTCAGCTTCCAGCGCTACAGAGCCAACATCCCAGCGCTGCAGCCTTGAGTTTCTGTCTCTTTTGTACATTTTGGCCTTCCAGTGCTCTCCAGTGCTCCAGCAAGTGTCTACACTACAGATTTCGATGACTTAACATTGCTCATTCAACTAAAACAACTTATTAGTAAAATAAGATAGACTAAACTCAAATTGCTAAAAACACATGCAACATAATTCTAATGCTTAAGATTAACACCAAAAACGTGCCTAAAAGCAGTATAATAACATGATTTATTCAGAGTTATCACACCCCCAAACTTACGTTTTTGCTAGTCCTCGAGCAAACTAGAACAAAATTCTATGCACACACAACCTAAGAGTGAGAGATGGTTTGATTAGATTTGATATAACATGCCTCAAAGATTGCATATAGATTATAACGCATGAAAACTTTCTAAATGCTGCTAATTTCTAGAGTTTCAAATTTATTGCCAGCTTTATCTTACATCAAATTCTTCAGACGTGTGTGTGTGTGTAACACCTTTATAAACTTAATTGTTTCGCCACTCTGATCGGTTTATGCAAGCAGGTAGGATAATGCCAATCTTTCAAAGTCCATAAGCTTGTTTTTCACACCACTCTCCACTAATGTAGGCCATGACAATACCCGAGATCACTAGGACTTTATTCAGCTTATAACTTTGGCTAAGGTTAAGGTATGGTAAAAGATTGATTTGAGGCTCACATCACCTTAAGCACATCAACCAATAACAATTTTATTTCAAACTTTCCCTCAGTTATCATGGAATACTTCCAATACTTTTGCTGCTGTCACATCTTCTTCTTTTTTTTTTTTTTTTCATATGCTTGTACTATAGTAGCACCAGTCTTTATTTCTGTGTGCATTAATGAAACCATAACATAGCATGTACACGACGATCAAACACGGCTTTGCCAGCTGTCTGTGATAGGCATAATACAACTTGATCAAATAGTTCGTGTGGTACACTTTTTAACTTCGATCTTTCCCTTGGTCACTCTCGATGGAAAATATTTGGTACTTAACACAGCCAAGTCGAAGACCGCTTTCTCTTGCTCAATCCTCTGCCACCACTTAAGAGAATAGTCCATTCATTAATCGATGTGCTTACAGGTGAAAGGTAGAGTTGTAGCAAATTTTTTTTTATGTATTTTTTTCTTTGAAAAAGAAATAGGTTAGATGATCGGGTGACAAAACAATAGATATCCAAGCTTAAAAGGGGAAAACTAAGGATAATCACATATCAAAGGTTGGCTAGAAAGGCTCAAACTTTCCAAACATGGCCTGGATCCTTTCTTTGGTATAGTACTACCTAGGATTTCGCCTCGAGTGGTCTTCAAACAAGTTCTAGAGTCTAAGAGATCACAAGAACTACACTGCTCACATAAACGTTCTCTGAAACAGCAAGACAACAAAGTACTTAGGTGTAAGTGCTCATTGTGTTCAAAGAGTTCGATGTAAAATAAATCCAATAACAAATTCAAGCACACAGACAAACACAACATTTTTCAAATTTTCAATGGCTATAATCAAGTCAATCTATTTCTCATCATTGGAAGAATCAAAATCAAACAACAGAAAACACTCAGATAAAACAAACAGAAAAATAACTAGAAACATGAGCAGCACACAACACTCAGATAAAGTTCCTACCCCCAAACTTAAATGATACATTGTCTGCAATGTATAAAATTTGAATTATAAAGTAAGAGAAGGGAACTCCCCTGATTAGGTGGAGGCCGAATTAATCGTTCTTGTCAATGTCCTCATCCTCCAGATCATTGCTATGACCGGGATATGGTGGTGCGATGAGGGAAGAAGGTTGAATTTTAGTGATTTGGAGAGAGAGAGGTGCTGTGAATCAAAATTTGAATTGACCTAACAGTGGCAAATATGTTTATTTAAAAGCCCAGTGTGCGACCTGGCGTTGCAGCACCAACTTCCCAGCGTTGCAACACTGAATCTCTAGTTAGATCAGCGTATAAGGGCAAGATCAGCGCTGCAGCGCCCAAAGTGTAAGGCTGCAGCGCGGAGTCTCTATCCTGACTCCAATTAGTCCTGAAACTAAACCAAAAATAACACATTTTAAAGCAATAAAAATTGAATTAACAGACAAACTAAACAAAACAAAAAAAAAATTTACACTCATAAAACAACTTCAAAAGGCAAGAAAATTAAAAAATAAGAACCAAAATGGTAGTTCTAATTTATAATCTTTAGCTTGACTTTCTGATTTATGGCTCTTGGAGAATTGTTGTGGACGATTGAGGGTCAAACGTCCCCATAATGTAATGCTTCAATCTATGCCCGTTGACCTTGAATATCTCCTTGTTTTTCTTGTGTCGTATTTCAACGGCACCAAAAGGTGATACACTGATGACTGTGTATGGTCCAATCCACCGAGATTTCAGCTTTCCCGAAAATATGTGCCGTCTTAGGATGTCCAGCAACCGTTCTTCCATTTTATCTGTCAACGAAGAATATATTATAACAGGGAAAATATTTTTCTCTAAATAAGAATATTTCAAATGAGCAAGCAAAGTTTTCAATTTAGTTATTATTATTTGTTCCTCTGGCTCTTCTTTTCCCATTTCAGACTTCAAGTTCCTTGCTTCTTCTTCAATGACGAGTTTTTCAGTGGTATTAGTTCCTGATTCCATGATGTATCTCTCCAAAGTATCTTCATTTAATGTTTTCTCCTGAGACTTCTCAATGAGGTTATCAATAATATCTACTTGAAAACAAGAAGAAGTAGAAAAGCCAGAAGGGTATTTCATAATGTTATACATATCAAAAATTACTTGCTCATCATTGACTCTTAAAGTCAATTTTCCTTGTTGTACATCAATTAGGGCTATCCCTGTAGCAAGGAATGGACGTCCAAGTATAAGAGGTACCTCACGATCCTCTTCCATGTCGAGAACAATGAAGTCTATAGGGAATATAAATTTATCAACCTTTACCAGTACATCTTTTATAATTCCACGTGGTCTCTTAATAGATCGATCAGCTAATTGCAATGACACTGTTGTTGTTTTGATTTCTTCTAATCCAAGTTTCCTGAAAATCGAAAGAGGCATAAGATTGATACTTGCACCAAGGTCACATAAAGCTTTATCAAAGAATGAATTTCCCAAAGTGCAAGGTATAGTAAAACTCCCTAGATCTTTCAATTTTGGAGGTAGCTTATTTTGTCGTATGGCACTGCACTCTTCAGTTAACATCACAGTTCCATGTTCCTCAAGCTTCCGTTTATTCGACAAGATTTCCTTTAAAAATTTAGTGTAACTAGGCATCTGTGATAAAGCCTCTTTACTAGTAGACTTCTTTTCTGAAACAAGTTTCTCCTCTTGCATAGTCTCTTCTTTCTCACCTTCTTGATTAGTGATTTCTTTAGATTTTGGCTCATCTAATTATGTGTCACTCCTTAGTGTTATGGCCTTGACATCCTTCTTAGGATTTTTTTTTTCTGTGTTACTCAGAAGAGAGCCTTGTGCACGTCCAGAAATTATAGTTGCTAGTTGGCCCACCTGAACTTCAAGATTTTTTATGGATACTTCTTGATTTTGGAACCTAGTTTCTGCTGCATTTAAGAATTTGGCCATCATGTCCTCCAAGTTGGACTTTTTTTCTTGAGGTGGGTATTCAGGAGGAGGTTGTTTCGCATTCTTTTGATTCCACGACAAATTTGGATGATTCCTCCATCCTGGATTATATTTATTGCTATATGGATTGTTTTGCCTATGAAAATTTGAAATAAAGTTAGTTTGTTCAGCAAATGAATTAGATGCAAATTGATTACCTGCCTGACAGTTACTGCTATAATGGCCACTACCACCACATAATTCACATATAACATGTGTAGTAGGATAAAGTCCTTCTATCTTCTTGGTGAGAGCCTCTATTTGTGCTGTTAAAGCTGTAATAGCATCTATATTGTGCAATCCAGAGGCTCTATTAACAAGTAACCTTTCAACTGGCCATTGATAAGAATTTGTGGCCATCTCTTCTAGCAATTCAATAGCTTCTTCTGGAGTTTTTCTCATGATAGTGCCACCTGCAGCTGCATCAATCATGTTTCGGGTTGAACTGGTTAAACTGTTATAAAAAGTTTGTACCTGCATCCAAGTGGGCAACTCATGATGAGGACACCTTCTCAAAAGGTCTTTAAAACATTCCCATGCCTCATAGAGTGACTCTCTATCGACCTGTAAAAACATAATAATTTCATTACGTAACTTTGCAGTTTTTGCAGGAGGAAAGTATTTCCCTAAAAAAATTTGTGCCAATTCTGCCCATGTCGTTATGGATCCTGCTGGCAAAGAAGTCAACCAGCTTTTGCTTTATCCCTAAATGAAAATGAAAAAAGCCTTAAGAGAACAGCATCCTCTGATATTTTTGACATGTTTTAAATTTGGATATTATATCTTGGGAATTTTATCTCTATGTGCTAAAGGAACTCTTTCACCAGTTTATATTTCTTGATATCTTGTAAAATGATTCTTTTCTCAAAATGTTTCATCAAAATATTTTCAATAGCATATTTTGAGGGGGAGCTCTTCTTTGAAATCCACCCTTTTTTATTATGACAAAAATGGGGAGAAAAATAAGAATATTAGAGATCTTGTTAGACCTTATTCTTAAGATTTTTGTCACCATAAAAAAAGGGGAGATTGTCGACCCTGAATGATTTTGATAGTAACAAAAATCTTAATTAAGCACTAATGAGTGTTACTTAAATAATATAGATTGTTAATAGTGCTTATACATCAAAAGAGATCAAGATTGTAGAAATTTGTGAATCAATGTTGATGATCTCAAAAGTCAATAAGTTCTCCAAAAGATCATATTCAAGGAGAATAATTTAAATGCATCTTCAAAGTCAATAGGGATAAATTATAGATTTGAATCCTAAGATACACTTTGTAAGCATTTCAATTGTTAGGAGCTAATTATATTTGCATTGCATTTTATTATATAGTCTTAATTAATTGAAGATATAAAATCTCCAAGTGATTTTATTAAATGCAAATAAATTCTTTGGGCTCAATTCTTAATATTCTCTAATTGAATTTAAGAAGAATTTATGTTGACATAGAAAATTACTTGAGCCTTTGTAATATATCATTCTTCATATATCTAGCACACACATTATGCTTGAATTTGTAATATGTTTTGCCATCATCAAAAATGCCTCAATCAAGAAATTGATTTGATTAATTTTGATGATAACAAAACACTTTTGAAGTGTTTAACTCGTGTGTTTAATGTGCAAGAAAGTTTGATTGAATTAGGAGATTTTTTGGAACTCAAAAATCCAAAAAGAATAAAGAGATATGAAGAAAATTATGCTGAAAACACTGTTCATCCAGAAATTACTGTAGCAACGCTCCAACAGTGACCCAATCGACTGGTAAAAGTGGCAGAAGGTTCCCAGTCGACTGGGATGACTTACCAGTTGACTGGTAACACTGTAGCAGCAAAAATATGAATTTTTAAGAGGACCCAGTCGACTGGAAGTAGTTCAAAAATATGACCATTGGGACCCGAAATCTGAGATTTTAAAGGCACAATCAATTGAAATTGAAGTCTAACGGCCATATTAATTGATGGCTATATAAACCCACTCAATTCAGCATTCAATAAGGAGGAGAAGACATTCAAAAAGAGAAGAACACACACAATCAAGTCATTCATTCTTTGAAACTCAAAAAAGCTTTGAAATACTCATGTTGAGCTATTCTTCAAGCTTTTCTTTGAAAGAAAGACATTATTCAGTTGTATAAGCTTTCATTTGTTGTCTCTCTACCATTTACTTTACAGCTTTTATTGTAAAGGGATTACTTCCGAGAGGAAGGGGATTGTACAGTTTGAGCAACACCCGTAAGTTGCTTGTGTTTCGGTTTGAGCAACACCCGTAAGTTGCTTGGTTTAGTGAAAGACTTCAAGGGGGATCCTTGAAGAGAGTGGACGTAGGGTCGGAAGGATTCCGATATTGCCGAACCACTATAAATCGAGTTTGCATTTCTCTAACTCTATCTCTTTAATTACTTTCATAATTACTTGCTTATAATTATTTATTATTCAAGTAAATGAGATTGATTACTTAATTATTTTATAATTCAATTATCATTTCTATATTAAGCAATAAACTCTCTCATCTTTGTGCTAGTAATTTAGAAAGATTTAATTCCGCATATATTTTGTTATTTGAGATTGCAAAAAGTATTTAATTTTTTTAATACCCAATTCACCCCCCTCTTGGGTATTGCTATAGTATATTTTGGATCTACAATTGGTATCAGAGCCTCGTTATCATTTTTAGGCTTAATATCCTTGAGTTGATCCTATGGCAACTATATTTTTAGAAAGAAGAGATCCTTCTAGTCCACCTCCTCTCCATGGAACAAATTTCACCCATTGGAAAACTCAAATGAAGATTTTTATTCAAGCTCATGATTATTATGCTTGGTATTTCATTTTTGAAAATGAAAATGATTTTGATGTGACTGATTATAAATTCATTCAACTAAATGCTACAGTTATGAACATGTTTTATAGTTCTCTTGATCAAAACGAAGTTGATCAAATTTCCTCATGTAAGACCGCAAAAGAAATTTGGGATTTATTGGAGGTCATACATGGAGGAAATGAGCAAGAAAAGAATTTCAAATTAAAAACCTTTATTCATGACTTAGAGCATTTTAAAATGAATGAAAATGAATCAATTTTTGATTCGCAAACTCGTTTTTACCATACTTGTTAAAACTTTATCTTTCATGGGTAAAATTTATTCTAATCTTGAACTTGTGAGAATATTTCTTAGGTCTTTGTCAAATCAATGGAAAATTATTTTGACAAAGCATTCTACAAGTGAAAGTTTAGAAGAGCTTATGGAATCCCTCAAGAAGCATGAAAGCTATTTGGATTGCAAAATTGATGGTTCCACCACATCCTTACCTTTTATGGAAATTAAAGATCTTAATCATGATGGTGATGAAGAAGAAGAAGACTCCTCGAATAAAGAGATCGAATACGAGGAAATTGCCAACCTATGTCTTATGGCAATCGACAATGAAAATGAGGTATCGACTTCTTCCTCTTCAAAAAATAACATTGTTAGTTGTAGTGAAGAATTGATAGAAGTCATAAATGAAATGTATGAAGAATTGAAGAAATTTGATTCTAGGAACACCATTCTTAAAAAGGAGGTGTCATCTCTTTCTAAAGAGATGGTAGGTCTAAGAGAAGAAAAAGATAAACTATCTTCATTACTTTATGATTCTTCTCAAGATCTTCTTAAAGATGAAAATGAAAACTTAAAGAAGAAGATAATATAATTAAATGATACTATATCTAGACTTATGCTTGGAAAAGAAAAGCTAGATGAAGTGCTATCTTGCCAAAGATTAAATGGAGGAAAATCCGGGTTAGGTTATTCTCCATTAGGCAAACAAAAATCAAAAGAGAGCTTATTTATGAAAGCATCATGTGTAAATGAAGCCTCTACTTCAAAGACCTCTAGCAAAGTTAAAAGCACTCCCTCTATAAATGCTAAAAAGTCTAGAAACTCTAATGCATATCCTAAAAATACTCATGCCTATATGTATGCTCACACACATTCTAGGAATAATCATTATGTGCATTCTAGGAATAATATATATATAATCAAAACTTGCACACTGCACATGCACATCCTAGGAATTACCATTCTAGTTATCCTAGAAATGATATGCATATTCATAATAATACAAGCATGTGTCCTAGAAATCATCATCATACATTTTCTAGAAATGACATGCATATTCATATTCCTCATAATAGAAACATGAATCCTAGGAACTTCTATCCTAAGAATTATTGACATTCACAACTAAGAAATCCTAAAAATTTCAATAACCATTATCCTAGGATTGTGCATCATCAACATGTCTATAGAATACCATATATTATTAAGAAAGTATGGGTCCCAAAAAGAACCGTATTTTCAAGGACTAACCCCAAAGGACCCAAGAAATTTTGGGTACCCAAAAGTGCAATCGTGTATCCTTGTGTGATGTAGGTATGTCTCCACACCAAAGAAAAAGGTAACTACTGGTACCTTAATAATAGATGCTCGAAGTACATGACTGGTGATAAAAGTGTTTTCAATGAGCTAACTCTAAGAGATGGTAGATATGTCACCATTGGAGACAACACCAAAATAAAGATCATCGGGCATGGAAAAGTTGGTAATGATTTCTCTACCTTGGATAATGTATTGCTAGTACAAGGCCTTAAGCCAAATTTACTTAGCATTAGTCAACTATATGACAAAGGCAACAAAGTCACATTTGAGACCTCTCATTGTCTAGTTATAGACATCAAGAGCAACAAGATTAAATTTATTGGCCATAGACATGAAAATGTCTATATAGTTTATTTGAAATCCTTGCATTCTGAAAATGAAAATTGTTTTCCTGCTTTTAGTGAAAATCCTTGGCTATGGCATATAAGGCTTGGTCATGTAAACATGAACTTGCTGAAAATTGCTTCAAGAAGAGATTTAGTCATTGGACTTCCTAAAATCAATTTTGAAAAAGACAAAGTATGATGCTTGTCAAATGGGAAAACAAACTAAGATTTTTTTAAAGCAAAGAATGTAGTTTCAACTACTAGACCTTTGGAACTTCTGCATATGGACTTGTTTGGTCCAATAAGTACCATTAGTCTAGGTGGCCATCAATATGCTCTTATTATTGTTGATGATTATTCAAGATATACCTTTGTTATTTTTATTGCTTACAAGGATGAAGCTTTCAAAGGATTTGAAAACTTTTACAAAAAGGTTCAAAATGAAAAAAAAAAGAATTTGTATTTCAAGCATAAGAAGTGATCATGGAAAAGAATTTGAAAACCAAAGCTTTTCAAAATTTTGTGATGAAAATGAAATTGATCACAACTTTTTAGCTCCTAGAACTCCTCAACAAAATGGAGTTGTTGAGAGGAAAAACAGAGTTCTAGAAGAATTTTTAAGAACAATGCTTTGTGAAAATAGTTTACCAAAATATTTTTGGGTTGAAGCAGAAAACACTTCTTGCTATATCTTCAATAGAATTTTAATAAGCCTATGCTTGATAAAACTCCATATGAACTATGTAAAGGTAGAAAGCCTAATATCTCTTATTTTCATACATTTGGTTGCAAATGCTTCATCCTAAATAACAATAAAACTAACTTGGGTAAATTTGATTCTAAGACCGATAAAGGGATATTTTTAGGATATTCTACATCGAGTAAGGCTTATAGAGTTTTCAATAAGAGAACTCTGGTGGTGGAAGAATCTGTGCATGTAACTCTTGATGAGTCTAACCCTATTAGTAGTAAAGAAGTTTCCTTTAATGATGATGCAGATTTTATCCAAAGAACGGAAACTCCTACTCCCATTGTTGACCCAAAAGAGAGTGCAACTCAAGCAAATGAAGAGATGAAAACTCATAATTTGGATCAACCATCTACAAGCCAACAAGAGAATGGTCTTCCTAAAGATTTGAGGTATGTGAACTATCACCCAATTGATCAAGTAATTGGTGATCCTTCACAAGAGGTAAGAACTCGCTCTTCTATTAGAAATATTTGTAATTATGTAGCTTATCTGTCTCAAGTAGAACCTAAGACTTTTATAGAAGCAGAAAATGATAATGATTGGATTATTACCATGCAAGAAGAAATAAATCAATTTGAGAGAAACATGTTTGGAAACTAGTTCCAAGACCTAAGGATCATTCTATAATTGGAACTAAATGGGTGTATAGAAATAAGATGGATGAAAATGGTATAGTAACTAGAAACAAGGCTAGACTAGTTTCTAAGGGATATAATAAAGAAGAAGAAATAGACTTTGATGAGACCTATGCTCCCGTAGCTAGATTAGAAGCTATTCGAATGTTGTTAGCCTTTGCATGCTTTAATAAGTTCAAGTTATTTCAAATGGATGTAAAAAGTGCTTTCTTAAATGGCTTTATAGAAGAAGAGGTTTATGTTGAGCAACCTCTTGGATTTGAAAATCTTAGTCTTCCAAATCATGTCTACAAGCTTTCTAAGGCTCTATATGGGTTGAAGCAAGCTCCAAGGGTATGGTATGAAAGACTAAGTAAATTTTTGATTGACAATGATTTTGTAAGAGGTAGAATAGACAAAACTATTTTCAAAAAAAACTCACAAAAATGACACTTTGATAGTTTAAATATATGTTGAGGATATTATATTTGGTGCTACTAATGAATCTATATGTCAAGAGTTTGCAAAGTACATGCAAGGTGAATTTGAAATGAGCATGATGGGAGAGCTCACCTACTTCCTTGGTCTTCAAATCAAACAACTTAAAAGAGGTATCTTCATCAATCAATCAAAGTATACTAAGGACCTACTAAAGAGGTTTAGGATGGAAAGCTCAAAGCCACTTGGAACACCAATGAGTACATCTACAAAACTTGATCTCGATGAAGGAGGTAAACCTGTAGATACTAAATATTATAGAAGTATGATAGGTGTTTTGCTTTATTTAACTGCAAGTAGACCTGATATTATGTTCAGTGTATGCATGTGTGCTAGATTTCAGTCTAATCCTAAGGAATCACATGTAGTTGCAGTAAAAAGAATTCTTAGATATCTGCAAGGAACCCAAACCATAGTATTATGGTATTCTAGAGAATCATCTTTTGAGCTTGTAGGATATTCAGATGCTGATTTTGCTAGATGTAGGTTAGATAGAAAAAGCACAAGTGGAACATGCCAATTCTTAGGTGCTATGTTAACGTCTTGGTTTTCTATCTCAGAATTCCGTTGCACTATCAACCGCTGAGGCGGAATATGTAGCAGCTAGAAGTTGTTGTACCCAAGTGTTATGGATGAAACAACAACTTGAAGACTATGGCATGAACCTAAAAAATATTCCTATATTTTGTGATAATACTAGTGCTATCAACCTAACCAAGAACCCTATTCAGCACTCTAGAACCAAACACATAGAAATAAGACATCATTTCTTAAGAGACCATGCTAAAAAAGGTGATATAAGATTAGAATTCATACCCTCATAAGATCAAATAGCTGATATTCTTACAAAACCCCTAAGTGAAGCTAGTTTTTGTAAGATTATAATGTTGATGGGATTGTTTGATTTTGATAAACTGAATGTTTGATTGCGTCTACAATTCATCATATGCATGATTGACATTGATTGAAAGAGTATTAATCCTTGTTTAAATATCTCCCTCACTCAAGATGTCATAGATAAACAAATTTCGTACTGCAAATTTAAGACTGAAAATTTTCTTAAGGGTCCAGTCGACTGGTAACTCTATCTCAGTCGACTGATAGGTCACTGTCCTTTTATCCAGTCGACTGGTAAATATGATCCAGTTGACTGGTAAGTCACTGCCAAATCTTCCAGTCGACTGGTAAGTGTTACCCAGTCGACTGGTACATCTAGACTTTGTTTGGAGCCATTTAATTCTCAAATATTAAATGTTCTTTGATAAATTCTCTTTGATTTGGCATTGGATAAATCAAGTGATGAGCTTGAATTTAGATTTGAGAACTATTTTTGAGTTATTTATCTATCAAGCATGAGCTGAATATGAAACTTTCTATTACATATGCTTGAGTTTGAAATTAATGATTATCTTTGCGTTGAATTGATAATCATCTAATTATTGAATCTAACATACCCTGAAAATTATATTTGATTGATAATTGAAAATTATATTTCGGTGCATATATGCAGGAGAAGTAATTTTTTTTTCAAGTACTTATAGATTTCCAATTTGAACATCTTTTTGAGTAGTTGATGAGCTCTTTGTCTTGATTATTCAATCAATCAACTACCGATAAGGCTTGTTAAGCTTTATCCAATTTTATTTCTCTTGAAAGTTAAAAATAATTACTTTAGACTTTTTGAAAGGGGGGGAAAATCTAATTTATTGATAAAAGAGAAAGCCTTTGGTAAAATCATTTTACTCAAATGAGTTTTAAATGCTCGATAAACTATTTTTGACATGTTTTAAATTTGGGAATTTTATCTCTATGTGCTAAAGGAACTCTTTCACAAGTTTATATTTCTTGATATCTTGTAAAATGATTCTTTTCTCAAAATGTTTCATCAAAATATTTTCAATAGCATATTTTGAGGGGGAGCTCTTCTTTGAAATCCACCCTTTTTTATTATGACAAAAAGAGGGAGAAAAATAAAAATATTAGAGATCTTGTTAGACCTTATTCTTAAGATTTTTGTCACCATAAAAAGGGGGAGATTGTTGACCCTGAATGATTTTGATAGTAACAAAAATCTTAATTAAGCACTAATGAGTATTACTTAAGTAATATAGATTGTTAATAGTGCTTATACATCAAAAGAGATCAAGATTGTAGAAATTGGTGAATCAATGTTGATGATCTCAAAAGTCAATAAGTTCTCCAAAAGATCATATTCAGGGAGAATAATTTAAATGCATCTTCAAAGTCAATAGGGATAAATTATAGATTTGAATCCTAAGACACACTTTGTAAGCATTTCAATTGTTATGAGCTAATTATATTTGCATTGCATTTTATTATATAGTCTTAATTAATTGAAGATATAAAATCTCCAAGTGATTTTATTAAATGCAAATAAATTCTTTGGGCTCAATTCTTAACCTTCTCTAATTGAATTTAAGAAGAATTTATGTTGACATAGAAAATTACTTGAGCCTTTGTAATATATCATTGTTTATATATCTAGCACACACATTATGCTTGAATTTGTAATATGTTTTGTCATCATAAAAAATGCCTCAATCAAGAAATTGATTTGATTAATTTTGATGATAACAAAACACTTTTGAAGTGTTTAACTCGTGTGTTTAATGTGCAAGAAAGTTTGATTGAATTAGGAGATTTTTTGGAACTCAAAAATCCAAAAAGAATAAAGAGATATGAAGAAAATTATGCTGAAAACACTGTTCATTCAGAAATCACTGTAGCAGCGCTCCAACAGTGACCCAGTCGATTGGGTGAATAGTGAAATCGACTGGTAAAAGTGACAGAAGGTTTCCAATCGACTGGGATGACTTACCAGTCGACTGGTAACACTGTAGCAACAAAAATGTGAATTTTTAAGAGGACCCAGTCGACTGGTATCACGACCAAGTCGACTGGTAGTTCAAAAATATGACCGTTGAGACTCGAAATCTGAGATTTTAAAGGCACAATCAATTGAAATTGAAGTCTAACAGCCATATTAATTGATGGCTATATAAACCCACTCAATTCAGCATTCAATAAGGAGGAGAAGACATTCAAAAAGAGAAGAACACACACAATCAAGTCATTCATTCTTTGAAACTCAAAAAAGCTTTGAAATACTCATGTTAAGCTATTCTTCAAGCTTTTCTTTGAAAGAAAGACATTATTTAGTTGTATAAGCTTTCATTTGTTGTCTCTCTACCATTTACTTTACAACTTTTATTGTAAAAGGATTATTTCCGAGAGGAAGGGGATTACTTCCGAGAGGAAGGGGATTACTTCCGAGAGGAAGGGGATTGTACAGTTTGAGCAACACCCGTAAGTTGCTTGTGTTTTGGTTTGAGCAACACCCGTAAGTTGCTTGGTTTAGTGAAAGACTTCAAGGGGGATCCTTGAAGAGAGTGGGCGTAGGGTCGGAAGGATTCCGATATTGCCGAAACACTATAAATCGAGTTTGCATCTCTCTAACTCTATCTCTTTAATTACTTTCATAATTACTTACTTATAATTATTTATTATTCAAGTAAATGAGATTGATTGCTTAATTATTTTATAATTCAATTATCATTTCTATATTAAGCAATAAACTCTCTCATCTTTGTGCTAGTAATTTAGAAAGATTTAATTTCGTATATATTTTGTTATTTGAGATTGCAAAAAGTATTTAATTTTTTTAATACCCAATTCACCCCCCTCTTGGGTATTGCCATAGTATATTTTGGACCTACAGGAAGATTTGCAAACTTTGGAATGAAGACTCTTATGAACTAATGTGCTAAGGACTCGACTTCACCTAAACCATAATTGACAAGAGTTTTGAATGGACAAGTTTCACTTACTATGTTTTTCAAGATGGTAGAATCCCCAATCAATTGGCTATCTTTATTCAGGTCTAACCACAATCTCAAGAATCATCAACTTCAAATATCCATATTCCAGGTCTATTCTAGATTGATTCAACTTAAGAAGCATTAAGTTCAATGGAATTCCTTTCAGTTAAATCGCCCTATTCAGTTACGGTTTAAACAGACCACATAAACTTCCTAGAATCCCTATTCGGTTACTCCTATTTCATTCATAGCATATTTTACCCTGGCTTTGCATAGCTAACAATCCAAAATCATATTTATTAATTCAACTATTCATAAAAGCATAGCTTCTCTATTTGACACATCACTATGTCTCAAGAAGGAATCAAAATAATAAACAACATTAAGAACAATAAAACACACTCTTTGAAAAACAAAGTAAATTCCAACTTGTCCAAATAGCACTCAAGATATAGGTTTAGGATCCATCTATCCTTAACACAAAAATATCTTATCTATAATAATATTCAAACAACCCATGTTCATATTATAAAACATCAACATAACTATATAAGAATAATACAAAACCGGAGAAGAATGATTTAAAAGCTTGATGCGTAGCCTCCCGGAGTATCTCCAACTCTCCTTTTGCGTCTCCTTTTCTTCAAATTCTCTTTTTTTCTTCAACGACCATGCTCTTCTTCTTGTTTAGCTAGGATTTCAATTTATAACTTTCATAATCCATGGGCTGGCACTGCAGCGCCAACATCCCGGCGCTGCAGCTTCAAGACGTATTTCTAACCCTAGTCTGGCGCTGCAGCTTCAACATCCCAGCACTGCAGCGCCAACTTTCTGCCCAAATCCTCTCTTTTTTTCACTACTAGCGCTGCAGTGCCAACATCCTAGCGCTGCAGCCTTGAGTTTCTGTCTCTTTTGTGCATTTTGGCCTTCCGGTGCTCTCCAGTGCTCTAGCAAGTGTCTGCACAACATATTTCCATGACTTAGTATTGATCATTCAACTAAAACAACTTATTAGTAAAATAAGACAGACTAAACTCAAATTGCTAAAAACACATGCAACATAATTCTAATGCTTAAGATTAACACCAAAAATATGCCTAAAAGCAGTATAATAACATGATTTATTCAGAGTTATCAGCCTCTGTCTTAGTTTTTGTCTTGAAACTTCACCAATGTTGTTCTTTTATTCTTAGAGAATTGAAAACTTGGGTTAAGGTCAAGGTACCTTATTTATGTCTAAGGCCTTTGGAAAATTCATTCCAAGAAGGTGGAAGTTTATCAATGAGACATGACACCTTAAAATCTTCACTAAACTTAGTACCATTCTCCTCTATACCTCTAAGATGGTTTTGAAATTATGAATTTGAACATTAATTGATTTACCATATACCATGCAATATTTGTTCAAGATTGAAACATTAAACCTTTTTATACCCGCGTCATCTATCCCATACTCATCTTCTAAGGCTTTCCATAGATCGTTAGCACTTTTGGTAGAGTGGTAAATGTCGTAAAGATGCAGAAAAAATGCACTAAGAATTCTATTTTAACAATGGTACTCTATTTCTTGAGGGGTGTACTTAAGGGTTTTAGATTCACTAATTGATATGTCTATAGGTTGAATTGAGTTCTCTAGAATGGGTATGAAACCTAACACCATTAATCAATACATCATTTGCTTTTTCCATCTCCTAAAAAATAGTACCCCAATTTTTCCAATTTTACAATATTGACTTCCTCGTATTATGCCATTCTAAGAACTACTTAGAGCAACTCAAGTTTCTATGAGTAATAAAATCTAGGTTCAACATTTCAAATACTAACGGCCATAAGATTAAAACAAATAAAATCTAGGTTCAATATTTCAAAATCTAAGTTTCTATATGAATAAGATTAAAACAAATAAACTCAATTAATAACTATAATGTATATTAATTGCACAAAATAAAAAATATATCAAATTTAAGTACTGTACAAACTACCACCTAAGACAAACTTCAATAAGATATTAAATATTCTAAAACCTTGTAATAATGAGATTTATGTTTGGGTTACTTTATTATTTTCCCTTTTAAATTTTTTATGTAAAAAAAATTATCAATAAATATGTTTATAAAATAAAACAATACTTGTTTGATTATTATAACAGATTTGAAACTACAAATGAATTAAAACAGAGTTATGATTGAAAACAACAAACTATTTTCTTACAATAACAATAATTATTTATAGAATGGATAAGTAACATATTGATTTAATTATGTAAAATTGATGAAACAATTTTTTTTAAAATAAAACATTCGATAAATTTAGTATGTAATAGATATCAAGTCTGTATTTAATCAAATAATTTAAAACTGTTATGAAACTATTTAAAATAATTTCAAAACAATTATTATTTAACAGTTTGAAATACATTGATAAGGTAATCTTTTAATTTTAATAGATATGTAAAAGTAATTGTTTTCTTCTTAACAAATCTATTTTAAATTAAATTTGAAACGGTGATAATACAAGATATTATTGTTATTGACCCTTATTTGATTTTAATAATGACAAAACACTGCTTAAATTGTACTAACAGTTTTATCTAAGTATTTAAGCAGCAAAAACATTCAATATAGAAACAAGACACAAGAATACAACACGCTCCAAATGCCAAAAGAAGATAAAAGATCTAGAATAGGCTCTAAGGTAATTGAATCACATTGTGAATTTCTAATTTCAGTTACCTAGCTTAAACTATGGCTCATTTTGCAAAAAAACTTCGACAAAAATAAGACGAAAAATGTCTTTAAGTCAAAAACTGGGTTTTTGGATAACTCAGTCGACTAGGTCTCTGCACCAGTCGACTAGTAAAAGGGACAGTACGTTCCCAATCGACTGGTAACATGACCCAGTCGACTGGTAACATGAGCCAGTCGACTGGTCCTATGAGCCAGTCGACTGGTACTTGTTTTGAGCCTAAAAGTGAACTTTTTTCACTTGACTCAATCCACTAGAAATTCAAAAATATGACCGTTTGAGATGCGGGACTTGACCATTTAATGCTCCGAACATAGCAAATTAGTGTCTAACGGCCATATAAAACCAAGGCTATAAAAACCCACATCAATGAGCATTTAAAAAACAAGAAAGAACACTCAATTTGATTTATAGCTCATTAATATTCTCAAAGGCCTTGAAAAATTTATTGTAAGCCATTCTTTAAGTTTGTTCTTGAAATAGAGATGATCTCCATCTTGTAAAGCATTCATTGATATCTCTCTATCTTTCTTTGAAATTTAATGCCATTCATTGTAAAGAGAAAGAGTTGGTGTAACTCTTAGAGTGTTTAGGATTAAACATTTCTTTGTAACTTCCTTGTGGAAGAGAGTACTTGTCAGGTTTGTGCAACACCTATGAAGTTGCTCGACTATATTTAGTGGATTACTTCAAAGAGGTTCCTTGAAGAGAGTGCACAAAGGGTCGGAGAGGTTTCGATATTGCCGAACCACTATAAACAGAGTTTGCATATTCTCTTCCTTACTCCTTTAATTTTAAGCATCTTATTTGTTGTGTGCCTTGCTTGATTAAATTGTTAAAAACTTGTGTGTTAATTAGCAAAAAAAAAAATTAAAATCCAATTCACCCCCACTTGGGTTTGGACCTCGGTTTACAATTCGTATCAAAGCTCTATACTCAATTTCAAGCTTAAAATCCTTGAGTTGATCTGATGGCTTCAAATAGCTATACTGAAGGTCATTCCTATACTAGACCTCCTTTGTTCAATGGCTCAAACTATAAATATTGGAAAAATAGATTGAAAATATTTGTAGGAGGAAAAAATTATAATTTATGGAGAGTTATTGAAGAATGACCTAGAATTCCTACAAAGGAAATAACTATTGGAGAAATCAATCATATAATGCCCAAACTCAAAACTGAGTTTAATGAAGAGGATTGTAGAATGATGTCTTTAAATAGTTGAGCCACTAGTATTTTACATTATGCTTTAGATATCTCTGAGTACAATAAAATTTTTGCATGTGTTTCGGCTAAGGAAATTTGGGACAAACTACAAGTTACATATAAGGGGACTAGTGAAGTTAAAATATCAAAAATTTATATGCTAGTGTCCGAGTATGAATCTTTCAAAATGTCTCATAACGAAACAATTTCTCAAATGCACTCATGTTTTACCACTATTGTTAATGGTTTAAAGCTTCTGGTTAGGAACATTGAGGAGTTTGAACTAATAAGGAAGATATTAAGATTTTTTCCATATACTTGAAAAGTAAAGAAGACAACCATAACGGAGGCCAAAAATCTCGACAAACTTGATGTCGAAACACTTATCGGGTCACTATTGACATATGAGATGGAAGAAATGAATCCTGGTGCTAATGATGATGAAAAGAAGAAGAAATTAATTGCTTTCAAAGCCTCCACAAGCAACAAAGAGGAAGAAAAAAAAGAAGAAAATGAGAGCAATGAAAAAGATAGGAAATGGCCTTAATCACCAAAAGGTTTCATAAGTTCTTAAAAAAGAGTAAAAAACCTTACATAAAGGATTTCACTCCTAAAATGGAATCTATTATGTGTTTTGGTTGCAAGAAGCCCCACATCAAGGCCGATTATCCAACAAAAACCAAACCATATAAGAGCTTAAAAAAGAAAGCCATGATTATAACCACACGGAGTGATGATGACCAAGAAGAATCTTTGAACAATGATGTTTGATATGAGGAAATTGTCAATCTTTGCTTGATGGCAATCGATGATGAAAATGAAGTATCAAATTCTTCCCCTCATAATAATAATAATATTGTTAGTAGTAGTGAAGAATTAATTGAGGTTATCAATGAAATGCATGAAGAATGAAAAAAAAAATTGACTCAAGAAATTTTGCTCTCAAGAAGGAAATCTCATCTCTTTCTAAAGAAATGGAAGGTCTAAAGGAAGAAAAAGAAAAAACTATCTTCCATGATTTATAACTCATCACAAGATTTTTTTAAAAATGAAAACGATGTTTTAAAAAAGAAAGTAATGGAATTAAATAGCACTATATCTAGGCTTATGCTTAGAAAAGAAAAACTAGACGAAATGCTATATTGCCAAAGATTGAGTGGAGGAAAATCTGGCTTGAGTTATTCTCCATTAAGCAAACAAAAATCAAAAGAGACTTTGTTCATGAAAGCAATATGTGTGGATGAACCCTCCACCTCTAAGGCCACTAGCAAGATTAAGAGTTCTCCTTCAAAGTATGCCAGTATGCCTAAGAATGTAAATTTAAATTCAAATGCTAAGTATTCTAATGCATATGCTAGAGATAGAAATGCTATAAATACATATGCATATGTGTATGCTCATCCAAGATATGCAAATGCTAGGAATAATCATTCAAGGAATGCACATGCTAGAAATGCATATCCTAGAAATTACTATCAAACATATCCTAAAGATAACATGTATGTTCATAACTCTCATGCTAGAAACATGTATCCTTAGAATGCTTATCCAAAGAACTATAGGCATATATATTCAAAACATCATAGAAACTTTCATAACTATCATCCTAGTATCATAGATCATCAACATGTCTACGATTATAGAGCACCTTATAATGTTAAGAAAGTATGGGTCCCTAAAGGAGCCTGATTAGGGCATGAAAATGCACTTCATATAGAGTTAATTATATGCATTTGTTGAGATTAATTTTGATTATTCATTGAATTTCTTGACAAGTGTAGTCCTTTGGAGAATTATGTGTTTTAGTGTGTTTTGCAGATTTAAAAAAAAAACAAAGAAGCCTTAAACAAAAAAATATATAAAATATATTCGAAAGAATCCACAACATCCAGACCAGTTCAGAGCAGGGAAACCGGGTTTCCCAAAAGGAGTGCAACAAAACCCATCATTTCTAGATTGTTAAAGATAAATTGAGCATTTTACTAAGTCATGTTGCCACTAGCAAATTGTGAAAATGAGTTTTACTAAATTGCTAGAATTACCCGTACAGATCAGTCATTTTTTTGAATTAAACTGTATTGATTCAGGAAGAACCAAGAGATGAGCCATATATACTTGGAAAAATCCATATGTCTATTTTTTGGAGAATTTTATGGCTCATAAATATGATTTTTCTAGAGAATGTTATGACAGTTTTAGTAGACAAGGGTCAAGCTGTGCGTGATTTTAGCTTAGCATAAATGAATGAGCTATTAAATTCTGATGTTTTTGGGATTTGCACGGCCTGGACAGCAGAAATCGAGCCTGGATAGTAGCAAATGCATGGCCTGGACAACAGCAGAACCGAGCCTGAACAATAGTAGAAGCACACAACCTGAACAGAATGCCTATGGTGACTTTTATGTCTACAAAGCTGTCTCCATACAACTATATATAGGATTTTAGACTCATAGAATAGGGGGCTGAAGAGATACGCACTGAGTTTTTAGAGTCCTATTGTGATTATGTATTATCGGCTAGGCTAAGTTTCAACTAATGCGAAAAGATGAACTTCTAGACATAGCGGGTTTGGCTTGTATTTAATTCAGTATTTGTGTTTTTAACATTGAATAATTATTTTGAGTTGTTCCCTTTATTTAATACTGAAGTTGATATTTTGTGTGACAGACAATTATGTTTTCTTTTCCCTATAGATTTTATTTAACTCCGATGATTGTTGTTCTTTTTCTCCATATAAGTTCAGTCATGCTTCTCTTATGTGTGGAATTTAGGATGCAATTGATTTTGGTATATTAATTATATATGCTCATCCTTTACTGCATTATTGTCTCCGGATATATCGTCGATTTAGGATATCATATATGATTGATCGTTGCATTACTTGTAAAAACAAGAAGGGGAATTCTCATAATAATTTACAAAAGAATATTTTTTATGCTTTCACTATTATTTTATGATTACGTATTTGTAATGTGAAATAGGTAGTTGAGTTATAATTACTGAATTGATACAAGTTGAACGTGTGAAATTTAGGAGGGATTCTTGGACCCTTGTATTACTCATTATTGATTTTTTTTTCACTTAATTCAATTGTATCATTTAATTCTTAATATTAATTTTTAATTTTTCTTCAATTATTTTTTGCTTGAGACTTTGATTGTAGAACATTCTCTTCGAGGGATCAACACCCTATTCTATACTGTTGCTACCGTATAGTATTGTTTGGGTGTAATTCAGAGCCGTATTTTCTATGACTAACCCCAAAAGACCCAAGAAATTTTGGGTACCTAAAAGCAAAATTGTATATCCTTGTGTAATGTAGATATGTCTCCACACCAAAGAAAAAGGTAACTATTGGTACCTTGATAGTGGATGCGCAAAGCACATGACCGGTGATCAAAGTATTTTCAAAGAACTAACTCTAAGGGATGGCGGACACATCACCATTGGAGACAACACTAACATAAAAATTATCAGGCATGAAAAAGTGGGTAATGATTCGTCAACCATGAAAATGTTTTATATGTGCCAGATCTTAAAACAAATTTACTTAGTATTAGTCAACTATGTGACAATGGCAACAAAGTCATATTTGAATCCTCTCATTGTCTAGTAATAGTTATCAAGAGTAACAAGATCAAGTTTTTTAGCCATAGACATGACAATATCTATCTAGTTGATTTAAAATCTTTACATTCGGAAAATGAAAAATGTTTTCCCGCTTTTAGTGAAAACCCATGGCTATAATATAGAAGACTTGGCCATGTGAACATGGATGTGCTTAAAATTATTTCAAGAAAAGATTTAGTTGTTGGCCTTCCTAAAATCAAATTTGAAAAAGACAAGGTTTATGATGCAGATTTTATTCCAAGAATAGATACATCTACTCACATTGTTGACCTGAATGAGAGCCAACCTCAAACAAATCAAGAGGTAGATGCTCTTAATCTTGATCAACCATCTACAAGTCAACAAGAGGATTGTCTTCCCAAAGATTGGAGGTATGTGAATTATCACCCAATCGATCAAGTGATTGGTGATCCTTCATAAGGGGCAAGAACTCACTCCTCTATAATAAATATTTGTAATTGTGTAGCTTATTTATCTCAAGTTGAACCTAAGACTTTTGTAGAAGTCGAAAAAGATGTTAACTGGATAAATGCTACGCAAGAAGAATAAAATCAATTCGAAAGGAATAAAGTATGGACTCTAGTTTCTAAACCAAAGAATCATACCATCATAGGTACTAAATGGGTATATAGAAATAAAATGGATGAAAATGAAATAGTAATTAGGAACAAGGCTAGAATAGTTGCTAAGGGTTACAATCAAGAAGAATGAATAGACTTTGATGAGATTTATGCTCCTGTAGCTAGATTAGAAGTCATTCGTATGTTATTAGCCTTTGCATGCTTTAATAAGAATAAACTGTTTCAAATGGATGTGAAAAGTGCCTTTTAAATTGGTTTTATAGAAGAAGAGGTTTATATTGAGCAACCTCTTGGTTTTGAAAATCCTAGTCTTCCAAACCATGCTTATAAACTTTCTAAAGCTCTCTATGGGTTGAAGCAAGCTCCAAGAGCATAGTATGAAAGGCTAAGTAAGTTTTTGCTTGAAAATGGTTTTACAAGAAGAAAAATAGATACAACTCTCTTTACAAAAACTCAAAAAAATGGCACACTATTAGTCCAAATATATGTTGATGATATTATATTTGGTGCTTCTAATGAATCCATATGTCAAGATTTTGCTATGTGTATGCAAGGTGAAATTTAAATTAGTGTGATAGGAGGGCTTAACTACTTCCTTGGACTCCAAATCAAACAATTGAAATGAGACATCTTCATCAATAAATCAAAATACACCAAGGACCTATTGAAGAAGTTTGAGATAAAAAGCTCAAAATCTTTTGGCACTCCTATGAGCACCTCTACAAAACTTAACCTAGATGAGGAAGGTAAGTGTGTAGATACTAAAACTTATATAAGCATGATATGAGCTTTACTATATCTAACTACGAGTAGACCCGATATAATGTTTAGTGTATACATGTGTGCTAGATTTCAAGCTAATCCTAAGGAATCACATATAATTATCATAAAAAGAATCCTAAGATATTTGCAAGGCACTCAAAATCTAGGTTTATGGCATTTTTGAAAATCAACTTTTGAGTTTGTTGGGTACTCAAATGCTGATTTTAAATGTTGTAGGGTAGATAGAAAAAGCACTAGTGGAATATGCCAATTTCTAGGTGCAATCTTAACCTCTTGGTTTTCTAAGAAACATAATTCAGTTGCACTATCAACCGCTGAAGTGGAATATGTAGCCGCCGAAAGTTTTTGTGCACAAGTTTTATGGATTAAACAACAATTAGAAGACTATGGCATGAATTTTCAAAATATTCCAATTCATTGTGACAACATTAGTGCTATCGACTTGACAAAAAACCCAATTCAACATTCGAGAACCAAACACATTGAGATAAGACATCACTTCATGAGAGATCATGCTCAAAAGGGTGATATTAGACTAGAATTCATTCCTTTAGGAGATCAAATTGCTGATATTCTTACTAAGCCCTTGAATGAATATATCTTTTGTAAGATAAGACTGTTAATGAGTTTAACAAACTATGAACATTTGTGTGTTTGATTGCATCTACATTCATCATATGCATGCTCGTCATTAAGTGAATTAGTATTAACTCTTATTTAATATTTTTCTTACTCAAGATGGCATAGATAAATCATTTCTTGCAAAATTCCTACTTGGAGCTCAAAATTTTAAGATTTTTGAAAGACCTCGTCGATTGGTATCTCTCTGTCCATTTACCTAGTCAACTAGTTGGGTCAATACAATCGACTGGTAACTAACTGCCCATTTTACCTGTCGATTGGTACAAGGGCCCAGTCGACTGGTATCATAAGACAAGCTTGTAGCCCAAAAATTTTTAAAAAAATTGGTGGACCCAATCGACTAGTGGGGTCAATCCAATCGATTGGTGTCTTATTGTCAAAATTACCAATCGACTGGTACATGGACCTAGTCGACTGGTATCTCAAAAAATCCCCAAATTATGAAGAGACCAGTCGATTGGTACTCTGATCCAGTCGACTGGTAACACGAATCTATATATAGTCGCTTCATTTTTTATTTTTATTTTTTTTTTCAGATTTCACACCATTTTTTCAAAACCTTAGCTTTCTCTCTCTTAAAAAATCATTTCTTTCAAGCTCAATTCTCTTGAAATCACTCAAAAGAACCCAGAACCATCCTTCAATCACCTAATTTTCAACTTTCACGATTGAATCTTTACCATTTTCACCAAAAACCTCTTACCAAATGTGATTTTCAAAAATGTCTGAAAGAATTCGCATCAAGACAACCGTTTATGGACCTCACGTACCAAAGAAGTATGGAACACGGAAAGCCTTGGCGTCGGACTCTAAAGGAAAAGGGATTACTGGTTCCTTGAGCAAGCAACCAAGAACCGAGCTTGACGACTCACTCTTTTGGATTTCAGTAGTCAAGAGCAGGTATAACACCGTTATTAGACATAAGAAAGTCATTACAGGTAGATTTGTAGATTTTGATTCTATTCGTCATGCAAACTTTTATATTTTACCTAATTTTAAGGCAATAGGCCTAACCCCTAGTAAACATCCACTGTAAATACTATCCCAGACAAATTCATCAGTTTTATGCTAATATTGTAAAACCCAGTCCCCTAGCCCTTAGGTTTAAGACTAGTGTGATGGGTGTGAAATTTGAAGTCAACACTGACCTATTAGTCAACTTGTTAAGAATCCTAGTGGCCAAGATCTCATGGAGTCTGGATGGATGGCCAGACAATTTTGATTATGAGGAGGCATGTCAAATAGTTAAGGGAGACCCTAACTATGTCTTTAGACCCACTACTTTCCATCAGTGCAGTGACATGCGCCTTGACTCAAAATTGTTCAATCTCATAGTCAGCTGGACCATCCACCCTAGATTCAGGAGTCGGGGTTATATGTCAAATATTGACATTGTTGATTTGGTGTCTCAAAACTGGACACTAATTCAATATCAACCCCCTACTGCTAGCCAACATGCTTAATAGCGAGGCTCAAGACTCGGGTTGCCTTTCCTATGACATGCTTATCACCTTGATATTGCACCGCATCAAAGTTCCCTTGCCTACCTCCGAAGCCCAAGACATCAGCCCAAAAGGCATCATCAATGTCTCTTTATAGAAGAAGATAGGGTGCACGATGTGGAATGACATGGTTCACTTCAAGGCCGGGAAGAATATCCGTATCGGGGTTGCTATTGACAACGATGAGGACGACGACGTGCCCGATGATACAACTCCTACAGTGATGGACACTAATGAGCATGATGATCTTCTATAGGCTATAACGAGCCTCCAGATGTTCATGAAGTCAAAATTCCAGAGCTTGAGCTTTTTGGTAGACTAAAGCTTCCAGTTGGTGTGGACAAACATCGACCTTATGCATCACGACATCAACACTCTCCGGGATGATTTTTAGTTACTCTGAGAGCACTCAAAAGGCTCTTTGGCTGAGATTCAAGATTTTCTCCATGACAACTCTGAATCCCCAGCCCGCTGAGTTCTTAGTCCTTGTTCTTTATCTTTTTTTGCTCCATGTATGTTTTGCAAGAACATTTATTTTCATTTTCTTTTTCATACATTCATTTGCTTGGTATGCATCAAACTTTCCCGGACAACTTCTTTTAGCCCTGTTATGTATGACCTTTGTACATGCATGGTTACTTTTCATTTATATAACTCTTCCCATGTATGTGATTTACTATTTTGTTATATGGTTGAATGGTTTACGCACTTATAGCTCATCCATAAACTTGACATGTTTCAAGCTTCTGTGCATTCTGATTCTTCTTGGGAGGTCTTATCAACTCCGGTTTTCTCTCCGTTTTTATAAAAATGTTTTTTTATGCCTTATCTTACTATCTATGGAGTTTGAATTGCTTATATTTTAAGTTTATCCTCCATTTTCTGCTGTTGTCAAAACGGGAGAGAAAAAAAGAAAAATCTGTGTCAATTGATATAATGCATAGTTTTAGGAGGAGTATTGCTCCGAACTTGTTAAAATGCTTAAAATAGTCTTACATTTCTTGGTTAGGTTATTATTGAATGCTTGCAGGTTGGTTTATATCATAAAAACAGAGGAAACTCTGTCCAATTTTCCTTAAAAAAAACCAACCCTCAGTTTTTAAAACTGTTTTTTCTCTCTATGGTTTTGTCATCATCAAAAAGAGGGAGATTATTGACCTGTATTTGATTTTAATAATGACAAAACACTACTTAAATTGGACTAACAGTTTTATCTAAGTGTTTAAGCGACAAAAGCATTCAATACAGAAACAAGATGCAAGAATACAACACATTCAAATGCCAAAAGAAGACAGAAGATCTAGAATAGGCTCTAAGGTAATTAAATCACATTGTAAATCTCAAATTTCAGTTACCTAGCTTGAACTATGGCTCATTTTGCAAAAGGTTTTGATAAAAATAATACAAAAAATGTCTTTAAGTCAAAAACTGTTTTAAAAACATAAAAGCTAGGTTTTTGGACAACCCGTTCGACTAGGTCTCTGCACTAGTCGACTGGTAAAAGGGACAGTAAGTTTTCAATCGACTGGTAATAGGACCCAGTCGATTGGTAACATGACCCAGTAGACTAGAATAGGCTCTAAGGTAATTGAATCACATTGTAAATCTCTAATTTCAGTTACCTAGCTTGAACTATGGCTCATTTTGCAAAAGGCTTTGATAAAAATAATATAAAAATGTCTTTAAGTCAAAAACTGTTTTAAAAACATAAAAACTGGGTCTTTGGACAACCCATTCGACTAGATCTCTGCACTAATCGACTGATAAAAGGGACAGTAAGTTTCCAATCGACTGGTAATAGGACTTAATCGACTGGTAACATGACCCAGTCGACTGATACTTGTCTTGCGCCTAAAAGTGAACTTTTTTTACTTGACCTAGTCGATTGGTACAAGGACCCAATCGACTGGTAATTCCAAAATATGACCATTTGAGACACGGGACTTGAGCATTTAATGCTTCAAACATACCAAATCAGTGTCTAACGACCCTATAAAACCAAGGCTATAAAAACCCCATCAATGAGCATTTAAAAAACAAGAAAGAACACTCAATTTGATTTATAGCTCATTAATACTCTCAAAGGCTTTGAAAAATTTATCGTGAGCCATTCTTTAAGCTTGTTCTTGAAAGAGAGATAATCTTCATCTCGTAAAGCATTCATTGCTATCTTTCTAACTTTATTTTACATTTAATACCATTCATTGTAAAGAGAAAGAGTTGGTGTAACTTTTAGAGTGTTTAGGATTAAACACTTCTTTGTAACTTCCTTGTGGAAGAGAGTAATTGTAAGGTTTGTGCAACACCCGTGAAGTTTCTCGACTACATTTAGTAGATTACTTCAAGGAGGTTCCTTGAAGTGAAGAGAGTGGACGTAGGGTCGGAGAAATTTCAATATTGCCAAACCACTATAAATGGAGTTTGCATATTCTATTCCTTACTCCTTTAATTTTAAGCATCTTATTTGTTGTGTGTATTGCTTGATTAAATTGTTAAAAACTTGTGTGTTAATTAACAAAAAAAATTTTAAAACCAAATTCACCCCCCTCTTGGGTTTGTACCTCAGTTTACAATTGTGCTACTAAATAATAACTACAAAGCAACAATTGTCAATAGTAGCAGATAATGATTAACAATTATCAGTTAATGATTAATGCTAACAATAACAATAGCAATAAAAAAATAAATAAACAAACAAATCTTCTATGGAAATAAAAGTTAATGAGTAAGAAAGAGCTCTCAGTCGTGTTAAGCTAAAGAGAGAAGCTCTCTAACTGTGAACAGTGCTTGCCCATGGTCTCCCGATCATCTCTCTTCCCTCTCCATCTCTTTCTGTGTCATTTTCTCTACTTACTTCAGCATGGGGAAGAAGAAATCTTTTAGGAAGTAGTCCCATTCAGTCCAAGAACAAAATGATCTGGATTATGTCCAGAATCACTTCAAAAACAAAGCAGCTATAGTAACTTTGTCGCGAGATGAAGTTTCTATGAGTTCCAGCAAAGATGGGGCTAGAGGCCTTTCCAAAGGGTCTGATAAGTCTTCCTGCTCCTTGGGAAGGGAGGAATCCTATTCCATAGAACCTAAAATGGAAGGCTCAGCCTTGGGTAAAGATGATAGCTCTGTAAGAGCTTCGAAGGTGAACAGTGCTCAAGTTCACAGGCAAGGTAAAGGAGCCAACCAGGCAAAGCAAAATGAGTCTCAGGCTGTAGAGGATGAGAACTCAAGCTCCTCTGATGGGAGTGCTGAAGCCTTAAACCAAGGTGAATCCTACTCTTCCAGTGAAGAAGATGACACTAGTTGTCATGCTACTGTTCACGGAGGAAAATCTGCAGCAAGGCTAAGAAGGCAAGAGACTAGCTGTGAGTCCAAACCTCTCTCCCCCTTGAAGAATAGGAACCCTCCCTCAGGGTCTAGGGATAATGTAGCTTCCCCTGTGCAGGTAGGACCAATGGGAGCTCAACAGGAAGCTAAAACTAATGCCAAAGGACCAGCTGCTCTAGAGGAGACTAAGAAAGCTCCCTAGGTCAGCCTCTTTGCAGAGAATAGAAAGCAAAGTAAAGGCCTCTAGCTATCTTCCATAGCCTGTGAAGGAGTAGTGTGTGTAACAGATGAGGACATGGAGGAAGTGTTTGAGGATCAACCTTTCTGCTTGGTGGGTTATTTTGCTGGGAGTTTTCCTGGAAGGGCTGCCCTAAAAATGCTCACTGATTCTTGGAAGGTAAAAGTCTCTACTCAGTTCTATGATAGTGGGTGGATAGTCTTTAAATTTGATAGTGCTGAGTCCTGTTTGAATGTGTTGCATGAAGGCCCCTACCAAGTGTATGGGAGGCCCCTCTTATTGAAATCAATGCCAAAACTTTTCAAATTTGGCAATGAAGAAATTAGTACTAGTCTTGTTTGGATCCAACTAAAAGGACTACCTTTAAAACTTTGGTCTGCATCCTGCCTTAGCAAGATTGGCACCCTCCTAGGTAGGCCCCTCTATGCAGATCACTTTACTAAAAGCAAAGATAGGATCTTCTATGCTAGATTACTAGTAGAGGTGGATGTAGCAAAAGAGATTCAGTTTACTATCCCACTAAGTTTCCAAAATGGAGACTTTTATGAACAAAAAGTCTCATATGAAAACCTCCCAAGATACTGCACTAAATGTAAAGTGTTAGGCTATGACCTCCACACATGTAGCCCTAAAGTCAATCCAGTAAAAGAGAGGAAGACTAGTAGTAAAGGGAAGGAGACTGCAAGGCAAGAAATATCCAACCCCCCTAGAGCCCAAGATGTAGAGGCAGAACCTAATAGAGTTCCTCCAGATAATGGGAACCCACCCCAAGAGTCAAGAGAAGCAGGCCAAGCAGAGAAAGAACCAGAGAGAATGATGTCAATCCCAAAGGTTACTAGGGAAGGGGGGATCCTGGAGTCTGCTAATCCCCCTATTCAAGTGGTTACTGGTCTTAGATCCTCACACCCCCCTGACCCCCCTAACATAGAGCTGCCTCAGGAGCCAGGTGATCAAAGGGAAAGCTTCCAACCAGTCAAGAGGAAAAAAGGGAAATCAGGATTGAAAGACCCTCAGAAAGTAGGGAAGGGAGGCGGAACCTCCCATATCCCCAAATGATTGTTGCCTGCTGGAATATCAGGGGTTTTCATAAACCCCTTTAAGCAAAATAGGGTCCTTCACCTTATGAATAGTAAAAGAGTTGATGTTATGGGTATTTTGGAATCAAAGCTTGATGAAAGCAAGCTTCTCAACATTACGGGCAACAAATTCAGCTGCTGGAGACAATTCAACAACCTGCCATCTCACCCTGCAGGCAGGATCATTGTTTTGTGGAACCCTTCTAAGGTCAGTGTATATTTAATAGAAGCTAGTTCCCAAGTAATTCATTGTATCTCATGTTTGGTTTCCTCTTGTAATGTTGTAATTAGTTTTGTTTATGGCTTTAATACTGCTGTTGCTAGAAGACCCATGTGGGATAATCTTTGTAATTTTAGCAAGGGGAACCCAGGCCCTTGGCATGTCCTAAGAGATTTCAACAATGTTTTTGTTGTTGATGAGAAAGCAAATGGGCTGCTTGTTACTGACTATGAGCTAAGAGATCCCTCCTTGTGTTGTAGAGAAGTTGGGCTTAATGATGTTAGTGCAACTGGTTGTAAGTACACCTGGTCCAACAACAAAATATGGTGCAAGCTGGACAGAGTGATGGTTAACAGTGAGTGGCTTCATAAAGGCCTTAGAGCCCAGGCCACCTTCATACCTGTTGGGTGCCTCTCTGACCACTCCCTTTGCTTGGCTAGCCTCTTGGATGAGGACAGGGGGGGTAGAAGATCTTTTAAATTTTTCAACATGTGGACAGAACATGACAAGTTCTTGGACATTGTCAAATCTCACTGAGGTACCAACTTGGGAGGGACTAAGATGTTCAAGTTGTGTAAAAAACTCAAATCACTCAAGTCCCACCTCAAAGAGTTGAATGAAAAAAACTTCAGTCACATCTCTATGAGAGCCCTTGAGGCTGCTCAGAAGCTTACCAGCCTGCAAGGGGACCTCCATGATAACCCCTCTGATTCTGAACTTCAGCTAATGGTGGCTAATCAGAAGCTTAAGGCCTTCAAGCTTGCTGAAGCTGAGAGAAGCTTTCTCTCCCAGCAGGCCAAATGCAAATACCTTATGAATACTGATAGAGGCACTAAGTTTTTCCATAGCCTAGTTAAAAGGAAGACTACCAAGAACCATGTAGCTGCTGTGATGTCCACCAATGGGGCACTGACTTCTTCAGCTTCTGAGGTGATTGAAGAGTTTTTTAGATTCTACAAAGGCCTTCTGGGCTCTTCTACTAGCTGCAGGCCTATAGACCAAGAAGTGATTAAGGATGGGGCTACAATTCAAGATGGCCATGCTGAGAGACTGGTTAAAGAGGTCACAGTGAAGGAGATCAAGGAAGTCTTGTGGAGCATAGGGGAAGACAAATCCCCTGGCCCTGATGGTTACTCCTCTAGATTCTTCAAGACTGCTTGGGATGTGGTTAGCTAAGATGTTATAGAGGCAGTGCATGAATTTTTTCAGAATGGTAGGCTCCTTAAACAACTGAATCATACTTCCTTTGCCTTGATTCTGAAAGGCAAGCTAGCCTCTAAAGTGGAGGACTACAGACCTATTGCCTATTGCAATGTGATCTATAAAATTATCTCTAAGATCCTTGCTTCAAGACTTGCCCCCTGCCTGATCAACATTGTCAACCCTGCCCAAGCTGCCTTCATCAAATCCAGAAGCATGGTTGAGACTATCTACTTGGTTCAAGAGCTGCTCAGGAAGTATTGTAAGAAAAGAATCTCCCCTAGATGCATGATCAAGATTGATCTTAGGAAAGCCTATGATACAGTGGAATGGGAATTCCTGAACAGCTTATTAGAGGGCCTTAGGTTCCCTGACAAGTTTAGGAAATGGGTCATGGAATGTGTGTCCACAACTGTCTACTCACTATCTATAAATGAGAGCATGCATGGATTTATTGTTGACAAAAGGGGGCTTAGACAGGGTGACCCCCTCTCACCTTATCTGTTTGTCTTAATTTTGGAATACCTCTCTAGGCTTCTTGGGAGAATGAAGGAAGATGATGGGTTCAAATACCATCCTAAGTGTGATAAGCTCAAAATTACCCACCTAGCCTTTGCTGATGACCTAATCCTCTTTGCTAGGGGGGATGGTAAGTCTGTAGGGCTGTCCATGAAGTGTGTTAATGTGTTTAGCGAGTGCTCTGGGTTGCAAGCAAGTATAGCTAAATCAAACATCTTCCATGCTGGGGTCAAGGCAAAAGATCTAATGGAAATCAAAAGGGTCACAGGAATGGAGGATGGGTCCTTCCCCTTTAAATACCTGGGGGTGCCTTTGGCTGCAACAAGACTTAATGCTACCCACTATTCCTCTCTTATTGAAAAAATCTCTGGGTACATCAATGTTTGGGCTGGCTCCTTTCTTTCCTATGCTGGCAGAACTGAGCTTATCAAGGCTATGCTTCAGGGTGTGGAATGTTTCTGGCTTGCCATCTTTCCCATCCCTGGTAACATACTGGAGAAAATAGTAAAGATATGCAGAACTTTTCTGTGGAATGGCAAGAGTAGTGGCATGAGGAAAGCTCTAATTGCATGGTCTAACCTGTGTAAACCCAAAGCTGAAGGTGAATTGGGCTTGATTGATTTGAAAACCTGGAACAAGGCTCTCCTGACTAGAGTCCTTTGGAATATTTAAATGAAGAAGGAGTCTTTATGGCTCCGGTGGGTGCAGCATTACGATCTGGGCAATAGGACAATCTGGGAGACCCAGGCAAGAAAAGATGGTTTTTCCCTTTGGAAGAAAATCCTAGAGATTAGAGATGAGCTGATTGCTCATTCATCCTCCCCCCTGCAGGCTAAGGACTGTCTCTTAGCTAGGAGGGGCCAGGATGATTTGTGCATCAAGAAGACCTACAATTCCTTTAGGGTGAAAGGCTCCAAAGTCAGCTGGGCCCCTCTGGTTTGGTATGGCCACTGCCCCCCCTAAATTGTCTTTTATTTACTGGCTTGCAATCCAGAATAGGCTCCTCACCAAGGACAGACTTCAGCTGGAAGGTGATGATAAGCTCTACCCCCTTTGCAAAGAGCAGGAAGAGACTAGAGAGCACCTCTTCTTTGCCTGCATGATCAGTAAGGAAATCTGGGATGGCATTAAAAGGTGGCTAGGCTGCAGTAGGCAAATGTACTCCATTGATAATGCTACTAAATGGTTACAAAGAGTCAGAGGTACAGGCCCCCCTGCAATTGCTAAAAAGATTGCTCTTCCCTGCTCCACCTACAATATTTGGAGGGCCAGAAACGCTAAGGTGTTTGACAACTCCCCTGTCCAAGCTGCCAGTCTCATTAAGAAGATTCAGATTGTAATCTACAGAATAGTGTATGCCTTATGCCATCAAATTAGGCTTATTGTGTAATCTTTCAATTCTGCCTTTTCTTGTAGGTTATGCTTTGGCTTGTTTGGTAGCTTGTTGTTTACTTTCTGTACTTTTCTCTGTAATTCTCCTGGGTATGCCCAGGCTGCTTCTGTAAGCTTTTTCTGTTCTAGCTAGCTAACTTGCTTCTTTATTTGCCCCTGGGTAGGCCCAGTGTAATTGTTTGGAGGCTAGTTAGGTTCAAGTCCATGTGTATGCTGCCAACCCCTAGTCATGCCTCCCTCTGATAGCTTAGTTGCACTCTTTTTGGCTTGCCCTTTGCTTGCCCCTGGGTTTGCCTTGTGTTTATGTTTGGTTTGTTGGCTAGGCTTTGGTGTTACCCTCTAGTCAAATTTTGTATATACAAATATTGTAAAATCCCCTGGGTATGCCCAGTGTTTATTTTGTACATTTTTTTATCATCAATACAAGTTTTATTTACAGATAAAAAAAAAGTTAATGAGTAACTTGTATTTAGAATACAAAATTTGGCAACAAATTCTAGGAAAAGTTATCCAAAAAAAATAAAGACAAATTTTAAAATTTGTAGCAGTTTTAGCTGTTGGAAAAATTATATAATTGGCGATACAAAATTAAAAGACAATTTCAGAATATGTTTGTAGAATTCAAAACAATTTAAACACAACATGCATAATAAGGTATAAAACAAATTAATATAATTAAATGAAATTGAACGATATAGAAAATAGAAGGAGTTGGTCTGTGAATTATGGAAAACCACTGTCCTAAAGCCATTATAACCTTCCTACGTGCAGGTACGAGTAGTTAAGATCGACTCCAAGATTAAACCCAAGTGCTCGCAGCTTTACTTCCTACAATGTGCACGTCCACTGGAAAGCGGGGTTGAATCGACCCGATTAAGGTTGTCCAAAAAAAATACACGGGAAAGTAATATAGTATAGAAAAAACAAGAAGAAGAATTTGATAATTTTTTTGATGTATCTTAAGCTCTTGAAAAACTTGGGATTTACAAATAAGCTTAAGAATTTAATTTAAAATTTTTAAAAAATTATTAAAAATAATCACAAAATTTATAACTCTCAATTGATTGAAATTAATCACAAATTTTTAATTTTTAATTTATTAAAATTAATTGCAAAATTTATAACTCTTAGTTTACTGATTATATTAAAATAACCAAACAATAGTTATTGAAAAGCCAATATAATTACATGTTAGAAATTTTAAACTTTCTAACAGTTTTGTGCTCTCTCTCACTTTTCACTTCATCTTCACATGTATGCTTGTGCGGGTATTTCATTCTCAGTATCACGTTTGATGGACACTAAACAAGCGATATGGTTTGACTTATTTAATAGTGTAGATTATGTTTTATCTTTTTCGGAACCGTTTGTATTAAAGTGTCTTTCGTCATTCTCATGCCATGTTTTACCATTAAGCTAAAACTTAACCTTCCGCATGGTAGTCAATTAAAAATGTATTTGATGTGAGAATAATTATAATAACGGTTGCTTGAAAATAAAGTTATTAATTTATGTGATAAATTTTTTCTTTTGTATGTTGAAGGAAATAATTTATGTAATTTGACCACTTCTTTCATATTCTATAGTAAGCTCAAATTATTTTAATTCTAACGTATTGAAACTTCACATCTTTGACGTGGGTGATTAGGTGAGATTTATACTCCCTATCTCACTCAGATTTGATAATAATATAATAACTATATCTTTGAAAATTCTATTCTAATGTTCGTTATAAATATGTTTTGCATTGTATATGATATTTTCTATAGTCTTCTTTTCTTTTTTCTTTTTAATTAATTTTTTTATTCTTCAACGATTCTTTGTATTTTCCTATCTGTAAGGCTATTTTTTTGGAATCATATCTATAAGGCATTAAAGTTTCCACTTTTGAAATCTATGTATAAAATCCAGCGTCTGATTTGACTTCACATACTGCTAATAAAATGGTGTGCATGTATCATGAGTTAAAATGTATTTTTTCTTTTTTTGGTACAAATGGGTTATAATTTACATGTCGTCACCTGCTTAGCTTGTTTGGTTATATAATTGTGAATGTGCACGAGCATATAAGACAACAAAGAGAGTTTCCATAAAAAAACCTCCCCAAAAGGCCAATGGAGTCTTGTTAAAAACACAGGAGAACAGAGAGAGGGAGCGCTCAGGTAAAGAGGAGACAAAGAGACAGGGATAGAGAGAGGAAGAGAGAGATGGCAAGTCAGTGCAACGGAAGCTCGGGGTCTTTCGTCAAGTTACCAACGATAAAGTTCACAAAGCTGTTCATCAATGGCGAGTTCGTTGATTCCGTTTCAGGTTTCTTAATAGATACCCTTTCTCTTTCTATCTCTATAAAAAAAAAAGTAAAAATATTCTAGGGTGAGCTTTTTTCATGGCAAATTAATCTGCTTTTTCAGTAAACTTTTTGTTAAAAAAAACTCATTCCTTCTCTTTTGTGCTCATAGCAATAAGCTTTCTGGCAAGAGAGAAAAGTAAACAAAGACAAAAAAAGCATATGATCTACTGTTAACCACCATAAGATGGAGGAGACAAAAAATAAGTTATTAAAACAAAAAAAAAAAAGGAAAAAAAAAGGCTGATTGTGAATTTTTGTGCCAAAAAAATCGAATTTGTTTGAACAGGAAAAACGTTTGAAACAATAGATCCAAGAACAGAAGAGGTAATAGCAAAGATTGCAGAAGGAGATAAGGAAGACGTTGATTTGGCTGTCAAGGCTGCACGTCAAGCCTTTGATCATGGTCCTTGGCCCCGCTTCTCAGGATCTGTATGTATTTCTTTTGTCTCTTAATTCTTAAATTACTATTATTTAGTCATTCATTTTCAAATTCTGTAGCATAAGGAAACTGCAGCAACACTTGTTATATATGGAATGGGCATGATTTTGTGACTATGATTTCTTCTTAAATTAGTGTTTTAGATCAATTCGAAATTTTGTAAATATTTTTTAAAAAAATTATTGGTAATATTATTTTTTGAATCTCATGTTATTATTGATGTTATTAATAAAGTTTTTCAAAATTATTAATAAAGTTTCGAGATAATCTTTAGACCCAATTTAACAAAGTAATTTTTTAAAATAAAACCTACATGTGAAAGGTGTACGATTAACTTAAAAGTTCTCATGAAGCGTAAGTCCCTCCATTTTAGGCCTAAAAAATATACGTTTAACTTAAAACATAAGCTCTGCACAGTAAAACGTGTGCTTTTGAGACTGAACGCTTGAATAAGCATGCCTTGAGGCATTTAATCACCGCTTCGCTCTAAAGCGTGCCCCGAGCCACGCCTTTGAAAACACTTACATAAGACTACTTATACTTTGCATGGTAAAATGTGCGCTTTTGAGGTTGTACTTTTGAATTAGCATACCTTAGGCCTTTAACCACCGTCCCGCTCTAAAACGTGCCTCGAGCAACGCCTTATAAACACCTTTGAAAACATATGCCAATCTTTCATTTGTTTTTTTTCCTACCTCAATTTGTTTTTGAATTGTCAATTTTATGTGGCTTTTAAAAACATTATGTCACATCATCATCTTAAATTAATTAGTTACTTGTTTGATTCATTGACAAAAATTTCCAAAACTAAAATGTGATTATGGTGGAATGAGATCAATTATTACTTTGTTTGGTTTAAGGGAACATGGTGGGAAGGGATTAACGCGAGATTAAAGTCAAAAAACTAAAAATATCCTTGCTCTCTGTCTAAAATACACTTTAAAATTTTGAAGTTAATTAAAAATACATCCTATATAATAACTCTATATTATGTAATAATAATTAAAAATAACAAATAAGGAAAATTAATAAATTACGTAACCTTAAAATTAAACTTAAATCATATATATTTTATTGTTTTTTAATAATAAATTTTAATTTCAAAAATTAGTTTTTAAATAATTTTTTTAAAAAAAAGTATGAAAGGCTAGCTGGTTAAAAGAATTTTAGAAATAAATTTTAGTTTAGAAAAACTATCTTTTAAATTAAAATCTATCTTTCTCCCATTCCTCTGTATTTTTCTCCCCTCTTTATCTCGTCTTTCTCTCTCATTTTGTTTTTCCTATTTTCTCTCCATGTTTTCTCTCGCCTATCACCTTTGGAAGATTTCGCTACTAGATCTATACGATTTCTTAACAAAATTTGGTGGAGATTCAGCTGATCTCCACTATATCTGACAGTGAAACCCTTCACCCTTTTGATCCCTAATCGATTGTGAAATCTGAAGAGGTGAGAGGGGAGAAAGAGACAATGGAGAGAGGGAGGAGAGATAAAAATTATTTTAAGAATTAAAATTAATTTTAAAAACAGTTTAAATTTGAATTGGATAATATACTAATTTTCTTGAAATATGAGAGATAAAACTGTCTACAAAGATGTAGTAGGTGGGATTAATTGTGTACCACCCTTTTGGTGGGACAAAATATGCGAGATTAATGGAATGCTGAGATTAATTTTGTCTTGGTACAAATTCGAACTAAACACATTGACACTTACACAAGTTAGATCAAATTGGATCAAATCAATCCAATTCCCCGTGTCAGCAAACCAGATAGATTCTATGTCCAACCTGAATTTTGGGCGAGATGAGATTGGATTCGGTTAAGATTGAAAATCCAAAACTTGAATTAAATTTGGACTGTTTCAACCTTAGCCAACCACATGCCCAAATTTAATTATACAATCAATAGATAATGATTTCAATTTGTGTAGGATATTTTGGACATATTGAATTCGAATGTCCATTGATATTTAAATTTTAATATGCAAATTTGATGCTTTTAAAATTTTACTACTATCATGGATAAAAATTACGTATGATTAATTTTTTTTATTATTTTTTAAAATATAAATTAAATAATATATTTTAATTTCGATTAGAACTAAATAAATGCAATCTTCAAAATTTATAATATTAAAGGTATTAATATTGTGCCGAATGATATGTTGGCTTAGTGATTAAGTTTAAGGCACTGAGACTACAAAGTTTCATATTTGATTTTCACAATATGTATATTATTTATCCAATTTATATATTAGTTAATTCTCTCACTTTAATTGGATTATCATAGTATTGTGAGTTTCTTTGGGTAATGGGATAGTACGCATTTATATTGTAATCAAATCAATCATTGTACTACTTGTATCTAACATCACTTCAATATGAAAAAAAAAAAAACACACCAACATTGTTTTAACATGAATAAAATTCAATATGTTAATGAATTTATTATCACGATATAAATATAATCATTATTTTTTTTGTTAAATTAACATATCTAATTACATAGATTTCTTTTGGAAAAATTATTTTTTAATAATGATTTTTTTTTCAATTTTTATATGTAGTATCCAAACATTATATATTAATAAACCACTGATGTTATTGCATTTTATACAAAGTCCAATATATTGATGAATTTAGTAATGAGGTAAAAATCTTATAAAAATAAAATCAAAATTAAGTTTTTTATTTGAATACATACTAATATATTTATTAAAAATAATAGATTTACTTACAAAGTAATTAATAAACTTTTTTATATAAAAACTTTTTCATATTGAAATTTTGCAAATGGTTGGCTTATATAGAGTTTAAAGTAAAATATGATTATATTAAGAAAAGAAAGTGTAATTTTATGGATTTAATTACATAATAATTTATTATTTGTGAAATTTTTGTTTATATGTATGAAGTAATTTTTGAATTATTTGAAAAATAATTTCTAACATAGAGAATCCTAATTCGATAAACAAAAAAATTATTTAATCTAAAAACGATTATTGTGTAAAGATATTTTTGTCCAATGTTTTACAGTACCATGTTTGCATAATTATATAGGGCTTACATGAATTTAGTTAAAATTTGATAATATTTGTTGCCTTAATTTGTATCGGCAATTTATTCTTAAAATCTGACAAATGATTTATAGAGAAAGAATTGTCAATTGAGTATAACTTCTAAGTAAAACCGATCACTATATAAATCATGGAGCTAAGATAATTTATAGAAAAGTTTCAATATGATAGAGATTCTAATGAAACAATTTTTTTTTTCCTACATTACTTATCTCTCAAGAGAACAAACACAAAATTGACTGTAAAGTAAGAACTTTATAATTTTAATATTGTTTTTATTTTTCATTCAACAAAACTCTCTTGAAAATATTCAATATATCATTACATTTTTACAGTTGCATGAGACAAATTATGTACAGTGCATTTGTTGTTAGAAATTTTCAAAATTAGCCGTTATTGACTTGTTAATTATTATCTAAAGTTATAAGTATTTGGGTATCTTAAAGTTCTATAATCAAATTTTTAGCTCAACTACTTACTCATAGGTAAGGAGGGTTACTATCATAAATATATTGAGAAATAGAGGTAAATTAGATAATTGTTTTACTAAAAAAATAATTATAATAAAAGCTTTAACTTATCCCATTCTGATATCAGTTACGTTAAGTGCCACAAAAAAATATTTAAACTTAAAATTAGTCTCTAGGTAATCACCTAACATTTACTAGGCATGTCCTATTTCAACAGTTAATAATTCAAATTTGTATTAAATATAAATTTAAACTATGATTGAGTGCTATTAAAAATACTTGTTTATTTATGATATTTTTTTTAAGAGAAAGCGTGCTAGATACATATTGCTTAGTTTTAATTGTTAGATGTGTTTTGTCTCTAATTTTTCTATTGATAGAACTTTCAAAGTAAAAGAATATATTTTTCCTCGTCAAAATGGAAGTGTGTAATCTATAAAAGTTAAATGGTAGCAATATTTTTTACGAAAAGAGAAATGAATAAACTGAAATATTAAAACAAAATACAACCATAAAGTTTTCATATGGCACTTAGTTAACATATTAATTATAAAGTTTTTTTAAAATAAAAACATAAATGATAGGTTGAGTTACCAACCCATAATTATATAGAGTTAAATTCTAATTCTATGATTACGAAACACAGGCGAGTTGTCACATGCTGAGCTCTGACTCAAAATGCTATTATAATAAGTTGAGTTACCAACCACGCGTACAACCTTGAAAAGAACAATGTAGATTATTGATACTACAATAATTTTGCATGTGATCAGAGCTACCTGATAGATTATTAGAACAATGTAGAACAAATTGACGTAGCAGTAGATCGAAGAAGAGGAAAGAGGGAAGAGGAGATTTGAGATGAATTTACCTATACACTCCTTTATATTTTTTTACCTGAACAAAATTTACAAGCCATTTTTTCCAAAATAATTGAGGCACAATTTTAAAATGTGCTTTTAAGTGGAAAAGTATATATATATATATATATAATTCTCGCATGATTAATATTGTCATTTTATATTTAATTCTTGTATGGTGAGCAGGAGAGAGGAAGAATAATGATGAAATTCGCAGACTTAATTGATGAAAATGTAGAGGAGTTAGCCGCATTGGATGCAATTGATGCTGGGAAATTGTTTGGTTTTGGCAAGGCCGTGGACATTCCTCAGGCTGCAAACACCCTCCGTTACTACGCTGGTGCGGCCGATAAAATTCATGGAGAAGTGTTGAAAATGTCGAGAGAACTCCAAGGGTACACACTGCGCGAGCCCATTGGTGTTGTAGGACATATAATTCCATGGAATTTCCCTAGTAACATGTTCTTCATGAAGGTTAGTCCAGCCTTAGCCGCTGGCTGCACCGTGATCATCAAGCCAGCGGAGCAAACTCCTCTTTCAGCTCTATATTATGCTCATCTTGCAAAACTGGTAAGCTAGCTTGAACAAGATATAGGAAATTTGTACCAATTGGATAGAAAATATAATTCTAATACAAGTTATTGATATGGCAAATTCATTTTTTTTCCTATTTTCTTCAATTTGTATTCTGAAATCAGGCTGGTATTCCTGATGGAGTGCTCAACATTGTAACTGGATTTGGACATAAGGCTGGTGCTGCTATCAGCTCTCAGATGGACATTGATAAAGTGAGGTCTTGATATTCCATTTTATTCTTATGTGCTAGCTATATATATTAGATTTTCTGATTAAGTTATATGTCTTGTTCTTTTCAGGTTTGTTTTACAGGATCTACAGAAGTTGGACGTAAAGTGATGCAGGCTTCAGCAACAAGCAATTTGAAACCAGTCTCACTCGAATTGGGCGGCAAATCGCCTCTCCTAATTTTTGATGATGCTGATGTAAGTACAGCAGCTGACCTCGCTCTTCTTGGCACCTTATATAACAAGGTAAAGTGATCTCCTTAATTTCTTTCTTGTTTTAATGTATATTTCTTTAAACTGGTTTTGCTTATAAGAGTAATCTAATTAATAATATATTTGTATGTTAATTTGTAGGGAGAAATTTGCGTGGCAGGTTCTCGCGTCTATGTTCAAGAAGGTATTTATGATGAATTTGTGAAGAAGTTGGTGGAGAAGGCAAAAGCTTGGACAGTTGGGGACCCTTTCGATGAAAAAGTTCGTCAAGGACCCCAGGTAATTAATTAGATTTCAGATTATTATGTTTAGTCTCAAAGCAAGCAGCTTAATGAATCCACACAATAACAGTTTAACATAAGAGCTATACTCAACGTAAAAAGAACAGTTGACTGCAATCTTTTGGTCTAGAAGTCATTTCTGGACTCTCCATTTAAGAGATCCGAGTTCGATATCCTCTACCAATTTATCAAAATAAACTGAGCAACTTTATCTTAACTATTTATGACAGTTGACATAGTTGTGTTATGCTTATAAAATAGGCCTAAACGTTGACAAAGAGTAGCAACTTCTTTCCCCAAATATTATGGTTTCTATCACATATAATTTCTATGATACGGGCATTTCTTCGATTTAAGCTAGGTGGATAAGCAACAATTCGATAAAATTCTTTCTTACATTGAGCATGGCAAAAGAGAAGGAGCAACCTTGCTAGTAGGTGGTAATGCTTTGGACGGAAAGGGATACTTTATTGAACCCACCATTTTCACTGATGTCAAGGTAAACATTCTATCAAGTATTTGTGAATCCTAGTTGTTAAGTGCTTAAAGTTCTTTTTTCTTTATTATTACAAATTATTGTTATTTTACATTCTCAATTTGCACAGGAGGACATGCTAATAGCACAAGATGAAATTTTCGGTCCCGTTATGTCCTTACAGAAATTCAAGTGAGTTCAAAATTCGGTCTTTTATATTTCCAGAATTGAAGCTACTTAAGTGAAAAATTGTCATTTAATTTTTTTTAATGAAAGTGTTTTATGACAAATCCAAACTATACAGGACCGTTGATGAGGCAATTAAGAGTGCCAACAATACTAAATACGGCCTAGCTGCAGGCATTGTGACCAAGAACTTGGACGTGGCTAACACAGTGTCAAGATCAATACGCGCGGGAGTCATATGGATCAATTGTTACGTCGCATTTGACTCGGACTGCCCTTATGGGGGTTACAAGATGAGTGGATTTGGAAGAGATCTTGGATTGGAAGCACTTCATAAGTATCTCCAAGTTAAGTCTGTTGTAACTCCCATTTATAATTCTCCATGGCTCTGAGCCTGGGAGGGCAAAAGCATGAGACAGAAGTTTAAATAATTTTAGTAATTAATAAAAGATAAAGAGACATGAAATCAATGGATCTCGTTTTTTTATTTTATTCTATAAATGAAGATACATATATATATATAGATTGCAGAGAATGAATCCCATTAAAAAACTAATTCTATGATTCAAAGAAACTAACTAATCTCATGATTCAAGAAAATTAATTTAGAAACTAATTCCATGATTTGAGGAACAACAAATTAATTAAGAATCTTAGGAAACTAATGCCATGATTTGAGGAACAACAAATCAGGAAAACTAATCTCATGATTCAAATTGGCGCGTGGAGATTTGAAACGCCCAACTTACTAAGAAGATAAAAGAAACTAGTTTAATGCCTTTTGCAGTATTAAGATCCAAATTTGACTTCACATATATTATGGGTATATTCATATGCTAATAAGAAAAACACTTTTCCTATTAAAAGAAAGGACGGATAGAGAGAGAGAGAGAGAGTGGAAGTCTGGAAGAGATGGCAAGTCAGGGCAATGGAAGCTCGGGGTCTTTCGTCAAGTTACCAACGATAAAGTTCACAAAGCTGTTCATCAATGGCAAGTTCGTTGATTCCATTTCAGGTTTCTTAGTAGCTCTCTCTCTCTCTCTCTCTCTCTATATATATATATATATATATATATATATATATATATATATATATATATATATCTCTCTTTATCTCTCTCATACACACGTGCTCGTGCTTAATTTATTCTCGTGTCCTTTTGCTGAAGGATTTCTATTCACTTGATATTTCGCCTGTAGCCTTCGACTCTCCCTTTCAAGCTAGTTAGAACACACCCATTCCTTCTCTTTTTGTGCTCATCTATAAGCTTTCTGGCAAGAGATAAAAGAAAGGGAAACAACATGTGATCGATCGATTAACAAGCACAAGCTGGAGGAGACAAAAAAAGTTATAAAATCCAGAAATATTATTAAGTGTGGTTAATTAGTTAACTATATATATTCATGTGGAAATTTTTATGGCTAGCAAAACTGCAAAACCCTTTCATTCCAAAAAAGACGAAATTCTTTTTAATCGTCATTTTCACCATCCCAAAAAAAACGAAAAAAGAACGCTGACCGTGATTTTTTTTTTTTTGTGGCAAAAAAAACGAAATTCTTTTTATAGGGAAAACGTTTGAAACAATAGATCCAAGAACAGAAGAGGTAATAGCGAAGATCGCTGAAGGAGATAAGGAAGACGTTGATCTCGCTGTCAAGGCTGCACGTCAAGCCTTTGATCATGGCCCTTGGCCCCGCTTCTCAGGATCTGTATGTATTTCTTTTTCTTTAAATTTACATTCAGTTTTTAATTATATGAAAATTCATTCTCAAATGAATTTATTTAAAGATAAATTTTTATGTGCTTTAATCAATTTTCGTGTTTAAAGTATTTAAAATAAATAAATAAATTTAAAAGGGGAGAGGGAGAGGGAGAGGGAGAGGGAGGGTGGGAGGAAAAGAAAGGGAGTAACTTTTTACTTTTTGTTTTGTTGAATTCATTTGTGAATTTTATTAATTTGATAGAATTTATAATAAATTAATTCAATTTCATAGTTTTTTTTATCTCTTCAAACATACCAAGTACTCTTTAGATTTAATGTTAAAGTCCTCTAAGATATCTAAACTTAAAGATAATTTAAAAAACTTATCAAAAATTAATTTTTGACCATTTAAAATGGACAAACAATATTAAAAATCACAATATGGAATATGTGCTAATATATAGAATTACAAATTAATTCTATAAAATTTATTTGTTTCAAACACATCTATCGAATTCTACTTTTCGTTTAAGAAGGGAATCAGAAAGGGCTTATCTCCTCCAAGAGGTGTACAAACGGTCGGTTTGGTTAGATAAAAATTTTAATTGATTTTTTTAATCAATTTTTTTAATCGTTTCGACTGAATTAACTTAAATATTTCGATATTAACTTATGAGACTAACTTTGAATCGTTTAATCGGTTCACCGACACTATTTATATAATTAATTTTTTTAATTTATTATGCATTATATATTTAATTTATACTTCAAAAATTTTAGTTTATTATATTTTTTATATATTATATTTATATTTAACATAGTATTAATATTAATTAATTTTTAATTGGTTAAACGGTCGAAACAGTTTAAATTAACCGTTAAGATTAACCGATATATTTTATTTGATTAACAAATTTTATCTTGATTTAATCAGTTAAGCAAATCGTTTTAATCGAATTTACTTAAAACAATTGACTAATCGGTTTTAACTATTTAGTGAATACTTCAGCTCAAAATGAGCCATTTTGTTTTAAATGGATCAAATGGTTTATAAGTACCCATGTCATCAACTTAATTAGTAAGCCCTTTCTCTTTAAAATTAACTTTCAAGTTTCAATGATACAGTGGTCCTCTGTGACATTCATTCACGCCTTTGGCTTTTCTCAGTTTAAACTCATCGCCAATGGTGGGTGATAACAATAAGTTACCCACGACATTGAATTAGATGATAGTAAAAAAAATATGCACATATCACTAAATCATCAGCATAGATCCGAATTTTTTTAAAAATATTGTTACTATACCCCATGAATGTATTGAAATTTTTGCTGAAAGAATTTACTAAAGAAACCATTCAAAAACTTTTCCATTAAAACTCAAGCAGCATAGAGAAGAAAATAAGAAAAAAGGTTATGGCCGGACGAGAAGTATTAGACTGTCCGTCAAAATTGCGAAAGCTCTTAAATGACTTTCAAAATTGGATCGATAGCTCTTATATCATATTAAAGAATAGTTGAGTTATCAATTATCTCAAAAGTTTAAGCTGGTAAAAAAAACTAAATTAATTCTTTATACTTTATTATGTCCCTTTATATGCAAGGCATGTTGAAATGCTAAAGCTTTCGCACGTGAAACCCAAATGAACAAAAACCCAAGCATGTGAAAGATAAAATAACTAAGTCAAATATTAAATAAAAATGGACATCAACATTACTCCAAACCAAAACTTGAAACTCTGATACCATGTTAAAATTAGAGGAAATTATTATATGCAATATGTATTACATGCATGAACAATCTATATATAAAGTTTAATAGTACAAACTCTAATATAAATAGAAAACCAATATATGTTAACAACTTATCATTTGAAAATAAAAAACTTTGGGGCAGGGATCCCCCATACCCCATAGATCTGTCCATGGCAACGATTGTTCTGCGCATGGCTTGTGGGGGCGTCCTCTGGGCTTCTTCTTGTCTTGCTTGGCCACTTTTAGGGGTTAATTTGGCTCCTCACCTTACCTGCATGAGCCAGCAATCCATGCACCTACCCATGGGCGATTGATTGTTAGAGATCCCTAAACTACAGTCTAAATAGGGAAAGATTGGGGTTGTACTTGTGTATCGTGAATCACGTGTAGAACCGATTTTATAAAGTTTTCTTAAAACTCTTTTAATTATATTGTGTTATTTTATAAAAAATAAAGTGGTATACTGTAAAATAATATGATTGGATTGATTATACATTATGTAGCTCACAGTGAACCTTAGACCGGAGAGAAAAATAAGAGAAGATCCCAACCCCATATATAATGAAGAAAGTGCACCTAGCAACTGAAAGGTTTCACAAGATGTGATATGGTATGGATATAATTTTGTGCTAGAATAAAGTCCACATGGTGTCTGTTGCATGGTTACAGCCCTATTCGGCCTAAGTTGCTGCACTTTTATTTAGCATCCTTGGAGACTCTAATTGCAGCATGTGCAGTATGGTTACAATCTTTATTGGTTTAGTAAAGGCCGATCTTTATATAGACAATTGGAAGACATATAGCCTCCACAATTTTTTGAAATTTTTTAATGGTATTGATTTTTAAGTTACAATAACAACAAAATATAAAATGTATTACATATTGGACTCGTCAATTAGTCCTAAATCTAAATATCATCTTGTTTCATCTTCACCTAGTAACGATCTTTTGCTTGTTACTTCCCATTGACCATTGCCAAAGTTATCCTCTCCAACTCTCCATCAAGCAATGATCATTTGATTAATTAAACTATATTCTTTAAACTAAAGAATCATATTTTTGTTATATATAATAAAAAATTACATGTATGTGCATATGTTCTTTAAGTTCGACCACAAAAATAATTTTCTCAAGATCCATCAATGGGTGCAGGCAGTTAGTTGCTACATTTTCTTTATTAATATAGACTCAATTTAAGTTTATTTCAGCATTTCAATTGTTTTGAGTTTATGTCATTTAAAAAATTTATGTCACATTCTTATTATTGTTCTTGTTTTTGAAGGCAAAGTATGTACAGTAGGGGACTGTTGGGTTCTCAAACAAAAAAAAATTCAAGATTATAATAGGATGAGATTATAAGTGAATTAAAGTGAGACTAATTGTATCTAACTCTTGCTTGGTTCATGGGATTATGGTGTGAAGGGACTAAAGTCAACAGACAAAATTTTATCTATGTTCTAAAAGCTCATGAGATCGTGGCCTGGTGGCCAAGTCTTAGATCTTGAGAAGTCTTAGGTTCGATTTCCATTGATTTTAAGTGTGAATTATTTCATTAACTTATATGTTGATTATTTCTCACATAATGTGTGAGTGATCCTCGATCTATATGGTCTCTTGTGCGAAGTCAAGTGACTACCAAATAAACTAGCTAGCACCCACAAGTTAAACAATAATACATATAATAATAACACTATAAGATATAATAATAATTAAAAAGTAAAAAAATGATAAATTATATACCTTTAAAGTTAAAATTAATTTTATAATTTTTGAATTATAAATTTTAATTCCAAAAATTACTTTTTAAATAATTTAGAAAATATGAAAAGTTAGTTAAAATTTCATAAATAAATTTTGATTTATAAGAAAACTATTTTTAAATTAATATCTCTCTTAACCCTCATTTGTCTTTTTTCCTCCTCCCTTTCTTTCCTCCTTATCTCTTCTCTTTATATTTCCTTTTTCTTCTCTTCTATCTCTATCTTTTCTCTCGCCTGTCACCTCGGGAAGATTTGGCTTTTGGATCTACACGGTTTCTCAGTTGGATCTTCACCAAAACCGTCTGCAAAAACCTTCAAAAACCGTAAAATCTGAAGAGAAGAGAGGAAAGAGAAAGAGAGTCGTGAAAGATAAAACCATTTTAAGAATTAACATTAAAATTTAAATTAATTTAAATTTGAAGTGTATAATTTAGGAATTTTCTTGAAATAGAAGGCGTAAAATTATCTAAAAAAGATATAGATGGGATTAATTTTGTCGGACAAAATATATGGGATGATGGGATTAATTTTGTCTCCGTACTAATTCGAACAAAACACAAGAGGGATTAAATAAGTCCGTGAACTAAAAGGGTTGTAGGAATGAAAATTGGCAAGCTAGTCCATCACAAGCCCAACCGGAAGTTCGGGCAAGTTAGGGTTAGGATTTTCTATGGTTGGATGAGGTTAGGATTGAAAGTCTCAACCCAATTTAAATTTTGATTGAGCTAGAGTTTTAGTTTTCTTAACCCTAGCCCAGCCCGCAACCCATGAGCCAATTTAATTATATAACTAGAATTACTAGTTAGTGATATGAATTTATATATATGATGTTTGGACCTTCGGAATTCGAATGCCAATTGATATTAAATTTTTGTATCTTAATTGATGCTTTTATAATTCTATTTATAATATTTAGTATCCGAAATGAAAAAATTAAACTTAAAAAATTAATTCAGCCATTCCAATCTATTTGAATGCGATTTTGATTTCACAAAGCACTCAACCCGTGTGCAGCTTGGTTTTTCATGGGTTGGTTAGAATTTAGGTTTATGTAACAAGTCTTGAATAGGGTTGAGTAAAGGTTGAAAAAATTATATCATAGATTGGAAAAATTCTTGGCTGCACCAGGTTTTGCACCAGTGAAAACTTGACTGGTAATTTTTGGAAACTTTATTAGTAATAACAACTGTATATATAAGACATTACTAGTGAAGTTATAAAAATTACTAGTTAAGTTTCCATTTGGTGAAGAGATTTGCACCCAATAAAATCAAAAATTCCTCCATAGGTTGGGTTAGGTTTGACCTCTAACCGAGCTAGGTAATAACGTAAAAAAATATTTAAACTTAAAATTAATCTCTAGGCAATCACCCAACATCTAGTAGGCATGTCCTATTTCAACGGTTAATAATTCAAATTTGTATTGAATATAAATATAAACTATGATTGAGTGCTATTAAAAATACTTGTTTATTTATGATATTTTTTTCTTAAGAGAAAGTGTGCTAGATACATATTACTTAGTTTTAATTGTTAAAAGTCTTTTGTCTCTAATTTTTCTATTGATAGAACTTTTAAAGTAAAAGAATATATTTTTCCTCATCAAAATGGAAGTGTGTAATCTATATAACTTGTAGGTGAATATATTACATATAATGAAAAGCTAAATGGTGGCAATATTTTTTTTTTTTAGAAAAGAGGATTGAGTAAACTGAAATATCATAACAAAATACAACCATAAAGTTTTCATATGGCACTTAGTTAACATATTAATTATAAAGTTTTTTTTTAAAAAAAAAAACATAAGTATGTTGTTTATATGGAGTTGAATTCTAATTCTATGATTATGAAACACATGCATATATATATATATATATATATATATATATATATATATATATATATATATATATATATGAGAATGCTAACTTGCTCCACTTAAAATCACAAGTTAATATTGTGCCCTAATTTTTTTTTATTTTATTTTACCAAAATGACTCTTGCCAACTCACTTCGATAGGGTTATTCGTGTAAGCTAAATAAATGTTTTTTTAATGAAAAAAAGCTGATCAGATCTCCTTTACTATGGGTGGACTCGAGCCGAATCGAAGTATTCGAGCTTAGCTTGACCATAGATTAACATACTCAAGCTTAAGTTTGAATCGAGCTCGAAAATTGGGCTCGAGCCCGATAAATTTTATGATGGCTCAAGCTGAGTTTGAGCTCAATAACAAACGAGCCTATTCGTGGTCGAGTTCGAGCTCGAGGCTGAGCCTTGAATTACCCATTTGAGCTCGAGCTCAAGCCTGAACTATAATATTAATAAATAAATATTGATTTGAGCTCAAGCTCGTCTTGACTCAACTCGAACTCAATACCATCTTATCGAATATTATGGTATTCGAGCTCGACTCGATAAGTTATATATTCGAACCTAATTTTCAGACTCGAGCTCGATCAAGCCGAGCTTTGACCGAACTCGAACTCAAATAATTCGATAAAAACTCAACTCAATTCCAGTCCTATCCTCTACTCTCCCTCTTTTACTTTTTCTCTCCTCTTTTTCTTTATCTTTCTCTTCCCTATTTACTCTCTCTACTTTCTCTATCCTCTGTCTCTTTCTCTCTACTCTCCCTTTGAGATTCTTTGTAGTTGCAGATACTCACGATATCACTTGATAAAAATTGTGATGAAAAAGAACAAATTAATCAATAGAAAATTTGGTCAAAATTATTAAATTCCACCATTCTTTAGCCTGTGTGTTATTTCAGTGGTGTAACTCCAAAAGTGAATGCTCAGACTAATTAATAACAAGCTGTGAAGCAGTTTCAGTTGATGCGTGTGTGTAGATACAATAGAATTTTCTTGTTTGAGACAATCATCTATTGATACTATAATAATTTTGTATGTGATCAGAGCTACCTGGTAGATTATTAGAACAATGCAGAACAAATTGAAGTAGCAGTAGATTGAGGAAGAGGAAAGAGGGAAGAGGAGATTTGGGATGAATTTACCTATACACTCCTTTATATTTATTTTATTGAACAAAATTTACAAGCCATTTTTTCCAAAATAATTGAAGTACAATTTCAAAATGTGTTTTAAGTGGAAAAAGTTAGCATTCCATATATATATTCGCATGATTATTATTGTCATTTTATATATTAATTCTTGTGTGGTAAGCAGGAGAGAGGAAGAATCATGATGAAATTCGCAGACTTAATTGATGAAAATGTAGAGGAGTTAGCCGCATTGGATGCAATTGATGCTGGGAAATTGTTTGGTTTTGGCAAGGCCGTGGACATTCCTCAGGCTGCAAACGCCCTCCGTTACTACGCTGGTGCGGCTGATAAAATTCATGGAGAAGTGTTGAAAATGTCGAGAGAACTCCAAGGGTACACACTGCGTGAGCCCATTGGTGTTGTAGGACATATAATTCCATGGAATTTCCCTAGTATCGCGTTCTTCATGAAGGTTAGTCCAGCCTTAGCCACTGGCTGCACCGTGATCGTCAAGCCAGCGGAGCAAACTCCACTTTCAGCTCTATATTATGCTCATCTTGCAAAACTGGTAAGCTAGCTTGAACAATATATAGGAAATTTGTACCAATTGGATAGAAAATATAATTATAATATAAGTTATTGATATGGCAAATTCATTTTTTTTCCTATTTTTTTCAATTTGTATTCTGAAATCAGGCTGGTATTCCTGATGGAGTGCTCAACATTGTAACTGGATTTGGACATAAGGCTGGTGCTGCTATCAGCTCTCAGATGGACATTGATAAAGTGAGGTCTTGATATTCCATTTTATTCTTATGTGCTAGCTATATATATTGGATTTTCTGATGAAGTTACATGTCTTGTTCTTTTCAGGTTTGTTTTACAGGATCTACAGAAGTTGGACGTAAAGTGATGCAGGCTTCAGCAACAAGCAATTTGAAACCAGTCTCACTCGAATTGGGCGGCAAATCGCCTCTCCTAATTTTTGATGATGCTGATGTAAGTACAGCAGCTGACCTCGCTCTTCTTGGCACCTTATATAACAAGGTAAAGTGATCTCCTTAATTTCTTTCTTGTTTTAATGTATATTTCTTTCAACTGGCTTTGCTCATAAGAGTAATCTAATTAATAATTTATTTGTATGTTAATTTGTAGGGAGAAATTTGCGTGGCAGGTTCTCGCGTCTATGTTCAAGAAGGTATTTATGATGAATTTGTGAAGAAGTTGGTGGAGAAGGCAAAAGCTTGGACAGTTGGGGACCCTTTCGATGAAAAAGTTCGTCAAGGACCCCAGGTAATTAATTAGATTTCAGATTATTATGTTTAGTCTCAAAGCAAGCAGCTTAATGAATCCACACAATAACAGTTTAACATAAGAGCTATACTCAACAAAAAAAGAACAGTTGACTGCAATCTTTTGGTCTAGCAGTCATTTCTGGACTCTCCATTTAAGAGATCCGAGTTCGATCTCCTCTACCAATTTATCAAAATAAACTGAGCAACTTTATCTTAACTATTTATGACAGTTGACATAGTTGTGTTATGCTTATAAAATAGGCCTAAACGTTGACAAAGAGTAGCAACTTCTTTCCCCAAATATTATGGTTTCTATCACATAATATCTATGATACGGCCATTTCTTCGATTTAAGCTAGGTGGATAAGCAACAATTCGATAAGATTCTTTCCTACATTGAGCATGGCAAAAGAGAAGGAGCAACCTTGCTAGTAGGTGGTAATGCTTTGGACGGAAAGGGATACTATATTGAACCCACCATTTTCACTGATGTCAAGGTAAACATTCTATCAAGTATTTGTGAATCCTAGTTCTTAAGTGCTCAAAGTTCTTTTTTCTTTATTATTACAAATTATTGTTATTTTACATTCTCAATTTGCACAGGAGGACATGCTAATAGCACAAGATGAAATTTTTGGTCCCGTTATGTCCTTACAGAAATTCAAGTGAGTACAATATTCAGTCTTTTATATTTCCAGAATTGAAGCTAGTTAAGTGAAAAATTGTCGTTTAAAAAGTTATAGGGACAATTAACAGCAATTAATTTTTTTAATGAAAGTTTTTTTTATGACAAATCCAAACTATACAGGACCGTTGATGAGGCAATTAAGAGTGCCAACAATACTAAATACGGCCTAGCTGCAGGCATTGTGACCAAGAACTTGGACGTGGCTAACACAGTGTCAAGATCAATACGCGCGGGAGTCATATGGATCAATTGTTACTTCGCATTTGACTTGGACTGCCCTTTTGGGGGTTACAAGATGAGTGGATTTGGAAGAGATCTTGGATTGGAAGCACTTCATAAGTATCTTCAAGTTAAGTCTGTTGTAACTCCCATTTATAATTCTCCATGGCTCTGAGCCTGGGAGGGCAAAAGCATGAAAGACAGAAGTTTAAATAATTTTAGTAATAAATTCTCAAAAAAAGGTATTTGGACTAAGCCAATCGTTTTTCCAGTTTGTAACTACTGCTTGAGTAGTAATTAACAAGTATAAAATCTTCTTTCTTCATTCTTTTCTCCCATATTCTTCTTATCAAGAGATGTTAACTAGCTAATAATTATTTGTGAAAATTTTCGATTCTTATCCAAGAACTCTATCAATGTGTCGTTTTGGTTGGAAGATCCACCTTAGATGCTTCAACTAGTGCTGGACAGTGATGTGCTGTTTTCTGTTATAGTTTAATGCCTATTGCAGTTTTCCTTCATTATTTGTCATCTGTACATGTTAAGTCAACAGGTAGCTAACTGTTGATTATTGAAATAAGCGAAGACGAACATTATCCTTTTCTTTTTTGAATGTATATATAATAATATGCAAAGTATTTTATAGGCTACCTTATTATTGGACATGATATTTTATTTTTGGCCATTGTTCAGATTGGGATTTGTGAATTCCGTGGAGTGATTTACATTTTACTACGCAGGATAGACCGACGATAATTTATTAAGATCCAAAATTTGACTTCACATATATTTTGGGTATATTCGTCTGCTAATACGACAAGCACTTTTATTTCAGAAAAGGAAAAGAAAAATTGTTTAATCTCCACCAAACATCATCAGTATGGGTGTGGCGCCCATAAATTATTATTGTGAATGTGTTAGTACTGTGTAAATTGCAAATAAGAGAACATTCTTATTAAAAGGGAGAGAGAGAGAGAGAGCGCGCGCCAAGTTTAAGGGAAGACTAAGAGGGAGAGAGAGAGAGTGGAAGTCTGGAAGAGATGGCAAGTCAGTGCAATGGAAGCTCGGGGTCTTTCGTCAAGTTACCAACGATAAAGTTCATAAAGCTGTTCATCAATGGCGAGTTCGTTGATTCCATTTCAGGTTTCTTAATAGCTCTCTCTCTCTCTCTCGTTATCTCTCTCATACACACGTGCTCGTGCTTAATTTATTCTCGTGTCCTTTTGCTGAAGGATTTCTATTCACTTGATATTTCGCCTGTAGCCTTTGATTCTCCCTTTCAAGCTAGTTAGAACACACTCATTCCTTCTCTTTTTGTGCTCATCTGGAAGCTTTCTGGCAAGAGAGAAAAGAAAGGAAAACAGCATGTGATCGATCGATTAACAAGCACAAGCTGGAGGAGACAAAAAAAGTTATAAAACCCAGAAATATTATTACGTGTGGTTAATTAGTTAACTATATATATTCTTGTGGAAATTTTTATGGCTAGCAAAACTGCAAAAGCCTTTCATTCCTACCTAGTTTAATTTTGAAATTACATTAGAGAAATAAACTTTTTAATCATCATTTTCACCATCCTAAGTGATGAGAAAGATATTGTATTAGAATCACACAAAAATTGATATACAATGGAGTCCTATATATACAAGCTAATAGGAGAGGTAAAGCTATACACAATCGATGTGGGACTAAACAAACAAAGCAATAACTAAGCTATACATAATCTAACAGCCCCCCCTCAAACTCAAGGTGAAGTACGAGAAACCAACTTGAGTTTGGAAACAAGATCACGAAAACGCCATGGAGGATGTTACTTGGTAAAGATGTCTGCGAGCTGATCCTTGGATGTGACAGAATGAAGCTGTATGGAGCCCTGAAGGAGATGATGACCGAAAAAATGACAATCAATCTCAATATGTTTAGTCCGTTCATGAAACACATCATTATGAGCAATATGAATAGAACTCCTATTGTCACAGTATACAGGAGTGGCAGCAGAAAGTAATACACCCATATCTTGTAACAACCATCACAACCAAAGAAGCTCAGAGGTAGTGTCAACTAAAGCACGATATTCTGCCTCAGTACTAGATCGAGCAACAATAGTTTGTTTCTTACTATGCCAAGAGATAAGAGAGGTGCCAAGTAGGAAACAATAACCGGTGGTAGAACGACGATCTGTATGATCACCTGCCCAATCTGCATCAGTATAAGTACACAACTGAAGAGGAGACCGAGAGTAGAAAAAGAGCCCATGAAATAATGTCCCCTTTAGGTAACGAAGGATGCGAAGAACAGCAGCAAAATGAGTAGAGCGAGGAGCAGCCATAAACTGACTCACCTGATGGACAGCATACGAGATATCAGGTCAAGTAACAGTAAGGTAGACAAGACTGCCAACCAAATGTCGATACAAAGTAAAATCACGAAGAAGTTCGCCATCATGAGGTGTAAGACAAGTATTAATCTCAGTTGGTGTGTCAACAACCTTACTGTCTGTGAGATTGGCCTGAGAAAGCATATCAGAGATATATTTGGCTTGTGTCAAATAATAACCATCAGAAGAAGATGAAATCTCAAGACCAAGAAAATAGCTGAGAGGACCAAGATCTTTCAAATCAAAGTGTTGACTGAGAAACTGTTTAAGTTCTTGAATACCAATGGAATCATCCCCGGTGATAATCATGTCATCAACATATAATAGAAGAAGTATGATGCCCCGGTCTCTGCTGCGAACAAATAAGGTTGAATCATAGGAGCTGATCAAATATCCAAGGCTAGACACAGTGTTGCTAAACTTAGCAAACAATGCTCGAGGAGCCTGCTTAAGTCCATATAGAGCTTGGCGAAGACAACATACCTTGTTTGTTGGATTACATAGTCCAAGAGGTGGCTGCATATAGACTTCTTCACTATGATCACCATTAAAGAATGCATTTTTAACATCCGTTTGAAAAAGTGACCAATGGCAAGAGGCTGCAATAGCTAGCAAAGCGCACACAAAAGATAGACGAGCAACTGGAGCAAAGGTCTCCTCATAGTCCACACCATACTCCTGAGTAAAACCCTTGGCAACAAGTCGAGCCTTATACCTGTCAACAGTACCATTTGAAAAAGTCTTAATTTTGTAAACCCACTTACTGCCACCCACAGACTTTCCAGGAGGCAAGTCAACCAAATCCCATGTATTATTCTTGTGTAAAGCATCAAGTTCCTCTTTCATCACAGTCTGCCAAAAAGGGTTAGTGGAAGCCTCACGATAGAAGTAGGGCTCATGTAAAGTAGCTAAAGCATGAAAGTAATGAAAATCCTAGAGATGGGATGGAAGAGATCTTACTCTAGTGGATCGGCGAAGGTCTAGAGGGAAAGTGTGAATATGATCCTCATATGTAACAAACCCTGGGGGCTTAGGCGGAGCGATGTCTAGAGTATTAGGTGGAGTGGAATCGAGAGTATTAGGTAAGGGAGACTCAAGCAAGACATCACTAGTGTGAGTAGGAGAAATAGGAGGCTCTATAAGTGTGGTAAAAGGAGGAAAAGATGGCATGCTGAATTTGCCAATTTCATGAAATAATCTATGCTCTCAGAAAACTACATAAAGGGAGATGCGACGAGACACATGATCATAACACTGATAGCCTTTTTGTTCAATTCCATATCCAAGAAAGCAACACATCCGAGAATGAAGCTCGAGTTTTGTGCATTCATGGGGTTGGAGTAAAACAAAACAAGCAGAACCAAAAACACAAAAATGGTGATATAAAATAACAGAGCCAAACAACCACTCGTAAGGAGTGCAATTATCAAGGATAGGAGTAGGCAGCTTATTGATCGTGTAAATAACCGTGAGAGTGGCTTCACCCCAAAATGGGGTAAGAACAGATGTGAAAATGAGGAGGGCCAGAACAGTGTCTAAAATGTGCCTAAGTTTACATTCAGCTCGACCATTTTGTTGTGAAGTGCCAGGACATAACAAGTGAGGAACAGTGCCATAATTTTTTAGGATGGCTTGAAAAGCATGTTGAGTATATTCTAAAGCATTATCAGAACGAAAAGCTTTGATGAGTTTTGAAAATTGGGTTTCAACCATTTTGACAAAAGTACTATAAATATCCAATAATTCAGAACGAGACTTCATTAAAAATACCCAAGTGTAACGAGAGAAATCATCAACAAAAATTACAAAATAGCTTGAACCACTCATACTAGCAACAGAAGAAGGTCCCCAAACATAAGAATAAATTAAATCAAACGGAGCAGTAGCATGAGACTCAATATTATTAAAAGGCAAAGCTGGCTGTTTTCCAAGTTGACACGAAATGCAATCAAAAGAACTTTTAGACACTGACCCTAACAAACCCTTTGAAGCTAAAAGTTGTACCCGAGATACAGATGCATGACTAAGACGCGAATGCCAAAGTGCAAGGGATGCTGGTGACAATGAGGCAGTAACAGAGACGTTGGAGGTGGGAAGATGTAAGGATGAGAGTTCGAACATGCGCCCAATTCTACGCCCGGTCCCAATGGTCTAACCAATACGAGGATCCTGTACAGTTACACCAGAAAATTCAAAGACAAGTCTATATCCAAGTTCACACAATTGCCAACAGAAAGAAGATTATAGGATAATTTTGGCATATGAAACACTTTAGGAATAGAAAGAGAACGACTATTGATGGCGCCTATAGTTTTAACAGTCATACTGGAGCCATCAGCTGTGCGAATGAATGAGGAATGAGGTAAAGATGCAGATGTGGTAAATGAAGCTGGGAAATGTGCCATATGGTTGCAACAAGCGGAATCAAAAAACCAAGGGGCAAAATTACCTGGCAAGACTGAGAGGGCAGAGGAAGATGCATTACCAAAACGAGACTGGATGACCTGATTAACTATTGCCTTGAAGTCAGCTGCAGAAAAGGTGACAGTAGATCCTACCGCTAGGGGGTGCAACTGAAGATGTAGCTGTAACTGGAGATGGATATGGAAAAACTGAATGTAAACTTTTTCCTAAACTTAAACTTTTTCTGCCATCCAATACAGACTGAACATGATGCAAAATATCTTTTTCTGCCATCTACAAATGCCAAAAGCACAAATAGACCACAAAAATTGAATTTGGGAGAGAAAACTGAGAAGAAAGCACCTGGTTAAAACTGGTTGTCGGTCAACGATGAACAAGCTGACGTGGCAAGATGCTGGCACCGAAAATTGAGCGACGAAGGCAGCCGTTAGGGGAAGCAACAGTGGCGGAGGACTAAAAAATTTGGACGACTCGTGAGGGACCGTGCAAGCTCCGATGGAACTATACTCGGCGGCTCTGGAACGGTTGTCTTCTGATATTTCGAGCGGTGTTGACACCTACAAGAAACGATGAGAGAAAGACAAAGAACCACTTGAGACAGAGCGTTAAACTCACTGGAAAACGCTAAATTGCGCCGAAAAAAGAGAGAACAAAATTTAGGTTTTGGTGATTCTAATTTCAGAAGCAAAGCTCTGATACCATGTTGAGAAATATATTGTATTAGAATCACACAATAATTGATATACAAAGGAGTCTTATATATACAAGCCAATAGGAGAGGCAAAACTATACACAACCAATGTAGGACTAAACAAACAAAGCAATAACTAAGTTATATATAATCTAACACCAAGAAAAAAAAGAACACTGACCATGATTTTTTTTTGGCAAAACAAAAATGAAATTCTTTTAACAGGGAAAACATTTGAAACAATAGATCCAAGAACAGAAGAGGTGATAGCAGAGATCACTGAAGGAGATAAAGAAGACATTGATCTCGCTGTCAAGGCTGTATGTCAAGCCTTTGATCATGGCCCTTGGCCCCGCTTCTCAGGATCTGTATGTATTTCTTTTGTCTTTAAATTTACATTCAGTTTTTAATCAAATGAATATTCATTTTCAAATTAATTGAAAAATGAATTTATTTAAAGATGAATTTTTATGTGCTTTAATCAATTTTCGTGTTTAAAATATTTGAAATAAATAAATAAATTTAAAAGATGAGAGATATGGAGATGGAGATGGAGAGGAAGGGTGGGGGAGGAAAAGGAAGGTAAAGAGAGAGTATTTTTTAATTGGTTAAATAGTAGAAACAGTTTAGAAAAAAATTAATCGTTAAGACGGATTAACCTATATATCTTATTTGATTAATCGATTTTATCCTGATTTAATCAATTAAACAAATCGTTTTAACCGAATCTATTTAAAACGATCGACTAATCGGTGATGACAATAAGTTACCCATGACATTGAATAAATAATAATAAAAGTTTTATACACATATCACTAAATCGTCAGCATAGATCCGAAATTTTTAAAAAATATAGTTACTAATACCCATAACTGGATTGAAATTTTTACTGAATCAATTTACTAAAGAAACCATTCAAAAACTTTTCCATTAAAACTCAAATAGCATATTTCGTCGGGTTCACGTTTCTTCCCGAAACTAATAACAGAGGTGACAAAGAAACGATTATAGGGATGGATCAAGACAATTATCTTGGGGACATAAGTGTTTGGTATTTTTTTTTCTTTGAATTAAAAATTCATCATATTACTTTTAATAAAAGAAAATAGGACACAACCAAAAAATATCTAACTGAATCATGATAAAGATAAAGAAGTGATTAGGAAAAAGAAACCTGAGAAATAAAGAGTCTATAGAATAAGAGAAGAAGTCTAGGCCTAAATATGTAATATAGTGAAAGATCTTTCAGTGTGCTTGGAGTACTGTCATCTAGGAACAAGAAACCCTTTCCCTGCACATTTGCATCCACTTTCCCCTTACAAGACACTACAATTTTCTCCATGCGATTATGTCCTCATCTTTTTCTTACTCTCTTTCTCGAGAAAAAAAGGAAAAGGGTAGAGTGCAAAAGCAAAGAGAATTAAGTTGTACAACATGAGTATGTATAAAAGTGACCTCCCTTGCCCCATCTAAGTCTATTTGGGAATATATTTCAATCAAAACATTGATGGCTACTCACATTCACTTTATTTAGCATCATACGAATTAGAGAGGGGTCACCACTAACAGCATTAAGAACAATCTCTTTCCATCGATTTCCCAAGCTGAAAAAGCTTGTCCTAACCTACTTTTTTTTTAAAAACTGAAAGAAGAGCAGCATTAAAACATATGGAACGAAGAGTTTACGAACTGAACTCCCCAAGCATAAAAAAAAGTATAACTCCTTGATGTTTATAGGCGGATCGTCAAGATACATGATAATTGTAGGGTTTAAATCAACTCCTTTTTTTGGCAAGAACTAGCATTAGCACAACTATTTGCTTCCCTGAACGCATGCTCAAATCTACTCGCTTGGACCAATCGCAGCAGAGACTTGTCATCATAGATCAAAATAAAGTGAAATGCACAAGTCCAGCTCTAACACCCCTTCATAAAATTGAATGTTTTATTCTTTTAGGATTACTGAGGGATACAAAAATACGGGAATTACTAGAATTCAAGACCGCAATTTGAGAAATCGAGAACCTTCATCACAAATAAGAATATTTATCGTAGAGTCTGAATTTGATCAAATGAACATTATGGATACAAAGATCACTCCCCATAACATTGACAATAAATCGGATAATAACCGATTTAAAATTACCAAAACTGATGAAGAACCAAATCTGAATGAATCGAACCAAAAAACTAAAGTGATTAATGAGCCAAAAACACATCAACGAAAACAATATAGATTTAAGAGAATAAAATAAGAAAGAGTGTTATGGCCGGACAAGAGCTATTAGGCCGTCCGCCAAAACTGTGAAAGTGTAACGACCCATCCCGGGTTGGTCACCCCCGAAACAGTGTCATCACATTTCGAGAATCCTAGCACGACACATATATGCAACCATAAAAAAATAATACTAACAAAAAGTTTCATTATCAACCCCAACAGGGGAGGTATATAAATATGACATTAATTTACATATAATTTATAACATAAGATGCATGAATATTTACAAATATTTATTTCCTTTTCTCACTAGTCTAAGGATATTGACACATACATGGCTTACAGAAATTTATTCCGTCTGACTTTGGACTCACCAAACTACTTGTCTTGTCTGCTACCTGAAATTATTGTACAATGAGGGGTGAGCTTCACAAGCTCAGTGAATTTAATTTACTAAAAGTATTTCAAATTCCATAAATAGTCCTTTAATATTTAATCATTTATTTTTAACATAACTTGATGACAACTTTCTACTATCATTACACATGTCATACAATTCCTTCTCTATCAATATCTTTTTCTCAATCATTAGTGCACCTTAAGACCATCAATTATCTCATGATTACCTCGTAATGAGGTTCACATCATAAAGTCCATCATTTAGATGGTTCTTATCATTCTCTGCTTCTTTCTTACATAATTGTCTCTCTCTGTGAGACCAAATCATCTATAAACGTTTTCATAATAACATACCACACATCAGCATTTAAGAAAATGCAGCAATAATTAAAAAAATGCAAATGCACGAATGGTTATAATGGGAAACATCTTTCCACTTGTCGACAGGTTGTTATTATCTCAAACCGACCCTCTCCCAGTTCTTTACTTTGCAACTTAGTCCCGGTTGCCACGGAATTTTCTCAGCATATACCGACTGACACGGTGTCCCTTTTTATTCCAGCATATACCAGCTGTCACGGTTATTTCATTAGACCAGCCCTTTCCCGGTTCTTTTCTTTCTCATTTAATACACGTGCATATGAACAATGATATGAAATATGCACATAAACAGTAATATAACAACTTATAAATTCAAAATAATTAAATTTGCTATCCTGACAATTCTCAAATTTATATAACAACAATTCCTTTAATTTTCTCTCATCCAAAATCACATCAAATAATTCATTATAGCTTGTCAAGATTCACTAAATTTTATCTCCTCAAATTTATATAAAAACATTTATTTATCTCATCAATAATTTATTTATCGTTTTTATTCTCCAATAAACTTATTATTCCCAAAAATATTACTTCTCATCGAAAAGTATTTCTACATGTCCAAATTTCCTATCATACTCATAAATCAATTTTTCATCTATCACTCACGCATACATCAATAATTTATTTTAAGATTATCACTAGATATTTCATTTTTATTTAGACTACTTAAAGTAAATTCAACTCACCACGTAGGACTTAAAGCTACCCGTGGATCACCTCTTTGCCTTTCCCGTTCTTCTCCGAAACTTCCCCCGATTGTTGACTACCAACACCTGACAAAATATTTGTATTCAATTTTTAATTATTCATTCATTTCTTTATAAACCACTTACTTTGAAAATTCACACTTTGAATTGGGAGAAATTTCATAAATGTTTAAAAATCCAAAAATAAACACTACATTATTACCTTCTGCTTTTCTGATAGCTATTCCAATTTTTTTTATGAAATTCCGCAGTAAATACCTTCAAAATCTTGCTCTTTAAAGTTTATTTTGGGTTCCCAAGTATTTAAAGAAACAAACAAATTTGGAAGGAAATAAACAAAATTATGTGAGTGAAAATTTTTACTCTCGCATCACATATATATACAACGTTTAGGCTAAAATTTTAGCAGCCCCCCCTCCCCAAATGTCTCTACATTTTGGAGACGTGCAAGACAATACACGCCTCCCTCAAATTTTTTCAAACTTTGATAGCAGGTGCTGCCCCCTGCTGCCACGAAATTTTGCTTTAGTTTTTTTTCTTTTGTTTAACTTTTTTTTTTCACAGGACGTCACCTGGACGTCCCGCTGATTTTGCTGTTTTTTTTCTTTTCTCTTAATGACGTCCACGTCCCAGAATTTTTTTTTTCCAAAACAATTATTTTATTCAATACTAAATCTTTCGTAAATATATTATTTTAATTTCGAGTCATGTTTATAAATTACTTCTTTACAATTTCTTTACGAATACGGGTATTACAGAAAGCCCTTAAATGACTCTCAAAATTGGATCGACAACTCTTATATTATATTAAAGAATAGTTGAGTTACCAATTATCCGAAAAGTTTAAGCTGATGAAAAAAAAAAACTCAATTAATTTTTTATACTTTAACATGTCCCCTCATATGCAAGGTAGGTTGAAGTACTAAAGGTTTCACACATGAAACCTAAATGAACGAAAACCCAAGTATGTGAAAGAGAATATAGCTAGGTAAAATATTAAATTTAAATGGACATCAACATTACTCCAAACCAAGACCTGAAGCTCTGATACCATGTTAAAATTAAAGGAATATTATTGTGTGTAATATGTATTACATGCATGGACAACCTATATATAGAGAGTTTAATAGTACAAACTCTAATATAAATAGAAAATCGATATATGTTAACAACTTATCATTTGGAAATAAAAAACTTTGGGGCAGGGATCCCTGATAAGTGGTTAAATATTCATATTTAAGTCCCTTAATTTACATTTGTTAAGTTTTTAGTTTGTGTTATTTCATGCTATTTTATTTCCTTGCTGTTTTTTCTGTGCTTTTTGATAGATTTTTGGAGAAAATGAAGCATTTTGGAGCTATCGGGCTTAAAGTGCAAAAGCTGGAGTCTACCTAGTGCGATCGAGCACAGGAGACCTACGTTCGAGCGCACCTACACTTGCGTGCGCAAGAAGAAGGCTCGAGCACACCAGTCTATGATCAAGCACACACGCGCATCAGTGAATAGTAAAATGGCAAAACCTATTTTGGAAAGTATGGTAGGGTTGTTTTAGGAGTTTACGATTTTCAGATGTTCCTAAACTTTATAAATAGGCCTATAAACACAGAAAGAGGGATCGGGGAAGAAGACTTTTACAGAAGAATTGATGACTCTTCTTTATAGTATTTTCGGGTTTATTCTTCTCCTTTTATTTTATTTTATAAAGATGTTTAGCATCAAACTCATGTGTAACTAATTTGCTAGTAGGGCTTGATTGAAGCCCTAATTATGTTTACTTGATAATTCAGAATTGGTGCCTTTGCGATATTTATATTATGATGCTTAACTTGATTAATGCTTGTTTTCTTGAATTCCTCATATATGTTTGCCTGATCAACATATGCATGTGATATTGACTTGTTAGTTAAATCAATTTGGATGACCAAGTCCTGGATTTAATAATGGTAACAAAAAAAATCAACGCCGGGTTTTTGGGTTAATCAACATGGGAAACCGGGAGTATATACCATGCCCTAGGCCTCGTGTGTTTGTCGATTTCCACAGATATTATGCTTTCTTAAGGAACAACTTAGCATACACCATGCTAAATCCTTTAAGAAAGAAAAAAGTTAGAGTATATACCATGCCTAACTCATTGTTTAGGGAAATCAATAGCCTAAGGAGTATACACCATGCCTTTAGGTTGACAAACTTTAGGTATTCATGACGTGATTAAAGCATTAGCATATTGTTTTATTATGGAAGCATAATTAGTGGTGGATATCAAGTCCCTATGCTTTTATCATTATCAATCCAAACTCAATTATTATTTCTATTATTTTATATTATGAAATTAATTTTAAAGCAAAATTTATCAATCCCTGTGGAGATGATCTCGCACTTGCACACTATGCTACTATTGACCTTGTGCACTTGCAAGTAAAACCGTTCAATTATTTGCTTACTCATTTAGGTAGATAATTGCACAACAAGTTTTTGGTGTCGTTGCTGGGGATTGCGTTAAAAGTTTTGTTTAGAATTATTTTTCGTTTAGTTTTCTTATTTTGTTATGTTTATTTTTATCAAAAACCTAATTTTTTTTCACTTTTTTGTTTTTTTGTTTTCTGCTTCAGGTTTTTGGTAGAGTAAATTCCTAGACTTGCGATCGAGCGCACGTCCATTGCGATTGAGCGCAGTTCTTAGAGCGATCAAGTGCAAGTGTACTCGAACAGCAGTACTGAAGCTGCTACACTAAAGAGTTTCAGCTGATTCATGCAAGGGCTTCAATCCAGGAATCCAACCATCTTTCCACTCGATACAGAGATTGAGCAAACTATTCGACAAAGGCCTAGACACAATGTTGAGGAGGAAGAAGAAAAATTCGAGGGAGAAGCACCGATGGCGGAACAACTTAACAACCAACCACCACCAGAGCAAAGACCCATGAAGCAATCCTTCATCCCACGGAACCTCAACCAGCCCTCATGCATAGCTTATCAACCTGAGGTAAAAGGCAATTATTACATATCCCCGCAAATACTCAGCGCTTTGACTCATTTCAGGGGTACACCTGCTAAGGATCCACACCTAAAGCTTCGGGAATTCTTTGATCTCTGCAAGTTTCAGCACATCCGGGGCCTAAATCAAGAGAGAATCAAGTTAATTCTTTTCCTTTTTTCATTAAAAGATAATACTAAGTTGTGGTACAATTCATTGCCTGCAGTGTCTATCCATACTTGGGAAGAGCTATCCAATAGGTTTTTAAAGAAGTTTTTCCCAACATAAAAGACAAGATAGATGAGGAAGGAGATTCAATCTTTTCAACAAAAGGATGGAGACATGTTCTTTGAAGCATGGGGACACTTCAATGAGCTGCTTCTCAAGTGTCCACATCACAATCTACCTCAAGATGAGCTGGTACAAGCTTTCTATGAAGGTCTGAGTAACATAAATAAAGGTATTGTGGATTCAGGTTGTGGAGGTGTGCTGCTGGAAAAGAGCAGTGAATAAGCTATGGAGATTTTTGAGACATTAAGTGAACACACCCAACAATTTTCATCCAAAGGTAGACAAGAAGTTAAGAGCAAGGGTATGTATGAGGTAACCTTAAATGGTGGATCTTCAAATCAGATGGCTACTGTGGAAAGAAAACTAGATATGCTTGTAAAATCCATGACTGCTCAGAACATCTCACCTAGTCCACAAGCTACACAACTCCAGGTATGTGCTATATGTTCTCATTTTGATCACACTACTGAAACTTACCCTTTGTATTCATCTGCAAATCTAAAGTAAGCAAACTATGTGGGACTGAACAACTATCCTCCCAAGAACAATCCATATGCAAATACCTACAATCCTGGATGGCGAAACCACCCCAACTTCTCATGGACTAACAATCAGAATGCCCTGAACCTTCAAAGGCAGCAAAGGAACTCCCAACCAGCAGCTCAATCAGTTCTGGAATCAAAGAAGAGTGTCCTAGGGAGTCTTGTAAGGCAATTGGCAACTTAACAACAACAACTAATGACTTCACAAGATCAGTTTATGGTAGCAGAAAGACAATTTTGGACTGAGCAAAGACAAATCAATGCAAAGTATGAGCAAGCTATTCAGAGACTGAAAGTACAAGTGGGGCAATTGGCTAAGGAGCTAAGCGGAAGAAAGCAGGGTGAACTTCCAGCCGAAACACTGCATAATCTAGGAGGACATCAGCAACTGAAGGCCGTTACAACTCTTAGAAATGGTAAGATCATAGGAAACGATGAGTCTGCACAAGCATCTCCAATTAAAACATCCACTCAAAGGTAAGTGAAATGGAGAAGGTGAATGCACCACCCTTCCCTCAAAGGTTAGTAAAGCTAAAGAAAGAAAATAAATTGCTTGACATTTTTGAAACTTAGAGAAAAGTAGAGATAAGCATTCCTTTATTAGATGCAATTCAATATATTCCTGCATATGTTAAATTTTTGAAAGATTGTTTCACTAATAAAATGAAGTTTCAGGAGCATAAAATAGTGGCTCTAATTGAAGAGGTAAGTGCAGCATTGTTAAGGAAACTACCACCCAAGCTAAAAGATCCAGGTAGTTTACCTACTGATTTTATTGTATTAGATATGAAAAAATGTCCTATGTCATTACCTTTGCCCATCATCTTAGTAAAACCCTTTATGAAAACTGCTGATACAAAAATTTGTGTGAAAAAAGGGTATCATAAGTATGAAGGTAAATGGTGAGAAAATAGAATTCAAAATATTTGATGCATTAAACTTACCCCAAGATGATATGGAGTGTTTTAATGTATGTATGATGCAACGTATTATTGAGCAAGTTTTTCAAGTTCAACACATTAATCTGTTGGAGACCACCCTCACCTATAGTTTTACAAGAGCTGATATTAAGCCCAAATCTAAAGATGTTACTGATGACATCATTGAAGTTGTGCACCTCTCTGAGGCTTCTCCAATGCATCCAAGATCGGGTGATAAGAAGAAGTTGTATTTGAATGAGCTGGGAGAATTGAGGCATGATGCATATGAGAACACCAAGGAAATAACCAAAGCCTATCATGATAAACAACTGGTTAGGAAGGAGGTTCATGGTTCCGACAGTACTTGGACTTTCACAGTAAATGGACACAAAGTAAAGCCATACCTTGAAATCAAATTGCTACGAAGGGATGAAGATTTGTCACTCCAATCTGTCCAATACACAGCAGCTCCAAAAGCACTTGAGCCACATTTGGTGGATTTCAAGTACACCTTTCCAAAAGAGTAGCACTGAAGCTACTGTAGAGAGCGTTTGAGCAGTCCAGGTATTGATAAACGTGTAACTCAAGTGCCTCTCTCTCTAGGTCAGTGGTATTGAGGCCATTGAGTATAGTACACTTTTTATTTATTTTTGTTTATTGTTTTTCATTATTTTTAACTTTTTCATCCTTTAGTTAATTTAGTGGTTCAGTGTATTTTGTCCTTACGATTGAGCGCACTTCAAAGTATGCTTGAGCATAATCTCGCTATGCGCCCAATGGTGTGCGAGCGCATCCAAACGCACACACCTGCGCACAAGTACGATCGAGCGTACTTCACAGTGCGATCAAGTGTATTCGGGACAGAGAGTCATGTGCCTATTTTAGGTCATTTTATTTTTACCTCACTTTCACTCTCTGCACTCACCACACCACTTTCACTATATGCACTCATAGCTCAGCTGCCACCACATGTCGGCCACCCCACACCATCATTCCCACCCCCTCACCGCCAACAGGTATTCCCCTATTCCCTTCACTCCCACACATGGTCACTCCTCATCTTCTCTCATTTTCGGCTGTGTTTAAATTAGTTGTTGTGTTGAGAATTAACTCTATCTATACTGTTTGTTCTTGTGTTTTGTGGATTGTTTTTAATTAAATTACAGGAGATTGGAAACCTTTTACGATTGTGCCATCACTTGGGTTCACTGTTGCCTACCAACCATTCGACAAAAGACCTCAGTGACCTACCCAAAGGCGCGATTGAGCATAGAAGCAGAGTGCAGTCAATCGCACCTTTCTGAGATCGAGCGCACCCCTGCTGCCTTTGTTTTCACAATGCCTAAAAAAATCTACCTCCACATCCAACGCTTCGGGAAGCCGAGCCCAGTCTTCCCGACCCACTTTTGAGCAACATGAGGTCCTTTTTTAAACCACATTTAACATCGACGGCGACTTCAAAAATTTTGAAGCCACACAATAGGTCGTTCAAGAGTTCAAACGCCGTGGTTTGAAAAGGTTATTCAAGCCCATCAGCTCTACCCCCTATACCAGATTCATTGTGCAATTCTATGAGAATTTCTCATTCGACTGCAGTAGATCGGGTGTCTTGTCCTCATCTGTTCAAGGCAAGTACATTTACTTGACATCATCAGATATTACTGTTACCCTCAAATGTAATGATGAATATCCACCTGAGGGCGCATAGTTAGACGAACAACTGGAGTCTTTCTCTATTTCAGCTATCATTGAGGACATATGTGCAGGGTAGTATGCAAATAGGCACAACAATGCTGGGAGCCGATCCAAGTTGTCTTCACAACTTTGGCTCGTGGATTCTATTCTATAGTGTGATATGTGCCCTTTAGGACACAAGAATCAAAGGCATGACTAGTTCCTCCAAGCACAGTATGCATTTCACAGAGGCCATTGATACTCCATCCCTGTGATCATTTGGAGCCAGATTTAGAAGTTTTAGAACCACGTCCATGCACGCCGTCACCACTGCAAATGCATGGGGGCTCTCATTCCCGTTCCTCCTCACTTACATTATCAAGAAGAATGGAATTAAGGGCACCTCCACAGATGGACCAGTCAGAGAGCACCCATTCTTTGGCAAGAATCAGTGGACCCATAGCCAATCACACATGCCTAAAGGACTTCGGGGGCCTGCACCTGCTGCTGAGAGGGCAGAGGACGATCCTATGGAGGCTGAGGACCCTTCAGCTAGCCAGACTTGGGAGGAAGACCATGTTGACATGGGACCCACTGAGTATCAGTATATCCTTGAAGAGATGTCCTCTTTTCGATATGAGTTAGCTAATATTAGATGAGAGGATTGGGAGGTTATGTGCCTAGTTTATCTGCACATCGACAGGTAGGAAGCACGCTTTGAGAGGCAAGAAACGATGCTCCAGACCATTCTAGACCAATTACCTCCCGGCTCATGAGCCTCATCTTCAGCACCAAATGGAGGCCAGCAGTGAGAGAGGTGCACCGTCTAGCTAAAGAAGTAAAACTTAACGCTCATGGGAGGCACCCCACAACATATCCTTTTTGTTTTTATTGTTTTTTATATTTCTTGTTACTATTTATTTTTAGTATTTTTTGTTTTTCAGTATTATTTTAGTATTTCTTTATCAGGGACAATGTGTGCATCAGTTCAAGTTTGGGGTGTGCTATGAGCTATGCCCGTCCAACTAGTTCTCTATCTCTCAGGTCAGCTCTTTTCATGTTATTCACACATTGAGGACAATGTGAAATTTAAGTTTGGAGATAGGGGAGACACATCCACACACACTTTGTCCCAGTTTTTTTTTATATTATTGAAAAGATAAATGTATGTTCATGTTGTTTTGAAATTTTGATTGATCTAAACAAATACTGTGATGTGATTTCATTAGTGAGCTTAAAATTTTGAACACATAATCTAATAATAGAGTTTTATAGTTTAGTTACTTACTTTAGGTATTTAAGAAATCACATGTTTGATCTAATCTGACACGAGCACATTAGCATATAATTGTGTGAAGTATGACATGATTTTAATGTGTATGTTTTCATGGCTTAACTGAAATTGGATGACTTGTTAGATGAACACTTTGGCATAGAAAAGTAGAAAAAAAAATTGCACAAAAAGAGAAAAAATGCTCATAATGATCATTAATAAACTTTTCACTGAGTAACTGGACCTCTTGCTTCAGTAAGCAGTGAGTGTTCACGTCAAAATATGAGAATTTTGCTCGTGATGATTATTAATAAACTTTTTGCTGAGTAACTGGACCTCTTACCTCAGTAAGCAGTGAGTGTTCACGTCAAAAGGTGGGAATTTTACTTGGTAACATTAAGGTCAGTTTAGTTTCGTAGCCTTTTTTACTCGAGTTAGTAAGCTTTTAGGGGTATATTTACACCTAATACCCTAAAACCATCTGGTTTGGGAGTCATTGACTCAACACTCGCTACATGGGTCAATTATAAAGCTTAAGGAAACTAAACATGGCAAAGTCTCATAATAAAGAAAGAAGGAAATAAAAATACGCCATTATTGATCATTCTGATGGGAAATTCGGTGAATCTTGAGACATGGAGACATTACACATTCGAGTTATTTGGAAGCTTCATTTTTATGTGCTTGTTCACTTTACACTGAGTCGGGCTTGTGATGCCTTAGCCAGCCTCTTGTAAGTAATTAGATTTTAAAACTCCTATTCATTGCGAAGATGAGTTTGTATTTTAAGCTTGCTCATGAATGAATATCATGGTTTTGTGGGTGTGATAAGTGCTTAAATATTCATATTTAAGCCCCTTAATTTACATTTGTTAAGTTCTTAGTTTGTGTTATTTCATGCTATTTTATTTCCTTCTTGTGTTTTCTGTGTTTTTATAGGTTTTTGGAGAAAATGAAGCATTTTAGAGCTATCAGGCTTAAAGAGCAAAAGCTAGAGTCTACCTAGTGTGATCTAGCGCAAGAGACCTACGATCGAGCGCAACAGTGCTCAAGCACCCAAGCCAGGATCGAGCGCACCTACGCTCGCACACGCAAGAAGAAGGCTCAAGCGCACCTGCGCTTGAGCGCACCAGTATGTGATCGAGTGCACACGTGCATCAGTGAATAGTAAAACGGCAGAACCTATTTTGGAAAGTAGGGTAGGGTTTTGTTTTAGGAGTTTAGGGTTTCTAGATGTTCCTAAACTTTATAAATAGGCCTGTAAACATAGAAAGAGGGATTGAGGGAGAAGATTTTTACAGAAGAATTGACGACTCTTCTCTATAGTATTTTCGGGTTTATTCCTCCCCTTTATTTTATTCTATAAAGATGTTTAACATCAAACTCATGTGTAACTAATTTGATAGTAGGGCTTTATTGAAACCCTACTTATGTTTACTCGATAATTCAGTATTGACGCCTTTGCGATATTTATATTATGATGCTTAACTTTATTAATGTCTGTTTTCTTGAATTCCTCATATGAGTTTGCCTGATCAACATATGCATGTAGTATGGACTAGTTAGTTAAATCAATTTGGATGACCGAGTCCTGAGTTTAACAATAGTAACAAAAGAAATCCACTCCGGGTTCTTGGGTTAATCAACATGGGAAACCGGGAGTATATATCATGCCCTAGGCCTCGTGTGTTTGTCGATTTCCAAATATATTATGCTTTCTTAAGGAACAACTTAGTATACACCATGCTAAATCCTTTAAGAAAGAAAAGAGTTAGAGTATACACTATGCCTAACTCGTTGCTCAGGGAAATTAATAGCCTAAGGAGTATACACCATGCCCTTATGTTGACAAACATTAGGTATTCATGACGTGATTAAAGCATTGACATATTGTTTTATTGTGGAAGCATGATTAGTGGTGGATATCAAGTCCCTACACTTTTATCATTATCAATCCAAACTCAATTATTATTTCTATTGTTTTATATTACGAAATTAATTTTAAAGCAAAATTTACCAATCCCTGTGGAGATGATCTCGCACTTGCACACTATGTTACTATTGACCTTGTGCACTTGCAAGTAAAACCGTTCAGTTATTTGCTTATTAATTTAGGTAGATAATTGCACAACAATCCCCCATACCCCATAGAGAAAAAATAAACTTAATAGAAATCAATCAAATAACATACAAAAAGATATTAAATTAAGTAAACACTTGATGATCATGACCTAGTGACCCCGCGATAAATAGAACTACGTTGAGGAGGAGAATCTCTCGGAACACTTCTCCTTGTTCGTTTCACCTTTGTTACACCATTACTCGTACTATTACTTTTATTATTATCATTTTGCGCATTGTCTTTCTGGTTTTGCTGTGATAATTTCGTCATGAAACTTCAATAATTGAAGAAGAAGAAGAGGAAGAGGAAGAGGGTATATAATAATTTATGGACTGAGTCCTCCCATGAAAGAGGCTTATAAAGAGAATTATAATGACAAGAAGGAGAGTGGCAAGCAAAATTTAGAGAGAGGCGGCTAGAGAGAAGAAAAGAGTGTTATGTTTGCCGTCTTTAAACGGCTTTGTGTATGCTCTCTATCCCTATTGTCTTTACCTAATCTTGTGTTTTATGAGCTGTTCCTTTCATATTATTTTAAATATAATTATGATTTACCTTTCCATTCTATAAATTATATATTTTCTTCTTCTTTCTTTTTGTTTTCTATCTAATTAATTAAATTTTTTGCTATGTTGTCATCTTTAATATATTTTACTAAAGAAAGAGTTGTACGGGTGAAGTGATTTAACTTTGATGCAAAAATTTAACATTTATAAATGAAAATCTATGAAAATTACGCTTTTTTTTTTTATGAGACTCACTATTTCAATTTGAACAGAGAGGATCCTCCCATTTATAATTCTCCATGGCTCTGAGCCTGGGAGGGCAAAGGCATGAAAGACAGAAGTTTAAATAATTTTAGTAATTAATTAAAAGATAAAGAGAGATGAAATCAATTGATCTTGTTTTTTTATTTTATTCTATGAATGAAGATACATATATATAGATTGCAGGGAACAAATCCCATTAGAAAACTAATTTTATGATTCTAAGAAACTAACTAATTTCATGAAGGAAACTAATCAGAAATTCTAATACTATTACAAAACTAATCTTATGATTTAAGAAAACTAATTAAAAATTTTAATAGCATTAGAAAACTAATCCCACGATTCAAAGAACAATAAATCAGAAATCCTAATACTCCGCCTCAAGTTAACGTGGAGATTTGAAACGCCCAACTTGCTAAGAAGAAAACAGTTTAATGCCTACTGCAGTATTGAGATCCAAAATTTTACTTCACATATATTATGGGTATATTCGTCTGCTAATAAGACAAATACTTTTCCTATTAAAAGAAAGGACGGATATATGTACAGAGAGAGAGAGAGAGAGTGGAAGTCTGGAAGAGATGGCAAGTCAGGGCAATGGAAGCTCGGGGTCTATCGTCAAGTTACCAACGATAAAGTTCACAAAGCTGTTCATCAATGGCGAGTTCGTTGATTCCATTTCAGGTTTCTTAATAGCTCTCTCTCTCTCTATCTCTCATTATCTCTCTCAGACACACGTGCTCGTGCTTAATTTATTCTCGTGTCCTTTTGCTGAAGGATTTCTATTCACTTGATATTTCGCCTGTAGCCTTTGATTCCCCCTTTCAAGCTAGTTAGAACACACCCATTCCTTCTCTTTTTGTGCTCATCTCTAAGCTTTCTGGCAAGAGAGAAAAGAAAGGAAAACAGCATGTGATCGATCGATTAACAAGCAGAAGGAGGAGGAGACAAAAAAAGTTACAAAATCGAGAAATATTATTGAGTGTGGTTAATTAGTTAACTATATATATTCATGTGGAAATATTTTTGGCTAGCAAAACTGCAAAAGCCTTTCATTCCTACCTAGATTATTTTTGAAATTACATTAGAGAAATAAACTTTTTAATCATCATTTTCACCATCCCCCAGAAAAAAAAGAAGAACGCTGACCATGATTTTTTTGTGTCAAAAAAAACGAAATTCTTTTACCAGGGAAAACGTTTGAAACAATAGATCCAAGAACAGGAGAGGTGATAGCAAAGATCGCTGAAGGAGATAAGGAAGACGTTGATCTCGCTGTCAAGGCTGCACGTAAAGCCTTTGATCATGGCCCTTGGCCCCGCTTCTCAGGACCTGTATGTATTTCTTTTGTCTTTAATTTTACATTCAGTTTTTAATTAAATGAAAATTCATTTTCAAATGAATTTATTTAAAGATAAATTTTTATGTGCATTAATCAATATACGTGTTTAAAATATTTAAAATAAATAAATAAATCTAAAAGAGGAGGGAGATGGAGATGGAGATGGAGAGGGAGAAGGAGGGAGATGGAGATGGAGGGTGGGAGAGGAAAAGGAAGGTAGTAACTTTTTACTTTTCATTTCGTGGAATTCATCTATAAATTTTATCAATTTTGATAGAATCTACAACAAAGTAATTCAATTTCATAGTTTTTTTGTCTCTTCAAACATACCAAATACTCTTTAGATTTAATGTTAGAGTCCTCTAATATATCTAAACTTAAAGGTAATTTAAAAAACTTATCAAAAATTAATTTTTGACTATTTAAAATGGACAAACAATATTAAAAATCACAATATGGAATATGTGTCAATGGAATTACAAATTAATTCTATAAAATTCATTTGTTTCAAACACATCTATCGAATTCTGCTTTTCCTTTAAGGGAACCAGAAAGGGCTTATCTCTTCTTAGGAGTGTGTAAATGGTCAGTTTGGTTAGATAAAAAATTTAATCGATTTTTTGGGTCAATTTTTTTAATCATTTCAACTTAATTAACCTAAATATTTCGATATTAACCGATCATACTAACTTTGATCAGTACGATCGGTTAAACAACACTATTTATATAATTATTTTTTTAATTTATTATACATTATATATTATATATATTTAATTTATACTTAAAAATTTTTAATTTATTATATTTTTATATATTATATTTGTATTTAACATAGTATTAATTTTAATATTAATTAATTTTTAATTGGTTAAACGATCGAAACAGTTTAAAAAAATTAATTTGTTAACTGACTGATTAACTAATATATTTTATTTGATTAACCGATTTTATCCTGATTTAACCAATTAAGCAAATCGTTTTAACCGAAGCTATTAAAATGATTGATTAATCGGTTTTAACTATTTAATGAGTACCTCGCCTCAAAATGAGCCATTTTGTTTTAATTGGATCAAATGGTTTATAAATACCCATGTCATCAACTTAATTAGTAAGCCCTCTCTTTAAAATTAACTTTCAAGTTTCAACGATAACATGGTCCCCTGTAACATTCATTCACGCCTTTGGTTTTTCTCAGTTTAAACTCATCGATCGCCAATGGTGGGTGATAACAATAAGTTACCCACGATATTGAAAAGATAATAATAATAAAAAATTGCACATATCACTAAATCGTCATCATAGATCCGAATTTTTTTTAAAATATAGTTACTATACCCCATGAATGGATTGAAATTTTTGCTGAAACAATTTACTAAAGAAACCATTCAAAAACTTCTCCATTTAAACTCAAGCAGCATAGAGAAGAAAATGAGAAGAAAATAAGAAAGAAAGTTATGGTTGGACGAGAGGCATTAGGCCTTCTGCTAAAATTGCGAAAGTCCTTAAACGACTATTAAAATTGGATCGACAGCTCTTATATCATATTAAAGAATAGTTGAGTTACTAATTATTTTAAAAGTTTAAACTGGTGAAAAAAAAAAAACTTAATTAATTCTTTATACTTTATTATGCCCTTTTATATACGAGGCAGGTTGGAATACTAAAGGTTTCGCACGTGAAACCCAAATGAACGAAAACCCAACTATGTGAAAGAGAAATTAGCTAAGTCAAATATTAAATGAAAATAGACATCAATATTACTCCAAACCAAGACTTGAAGCTCTGATATCATATTAAAATTAGAGAAATATTATTATATGCAATATGTATTACATGCACCAACAATCTATATATAGAGTTTAATAGTACAAACTCTAATATAAATAGAAAACCGATATATGTTAACAACTTATCATTTGAAAATAAAAAACTTTGGGGCAGGGATACCCCATAGATCCGTCCATGGCGACGATTGTTCTGCGCATGGCTTGTGGGGGCGTCCTCTGGGCTTCTTCTTGTCTTGCTTGGCTACTTTTAGGGGTTAATTTGGCTTCTCACCTTACCTGCATGAGCCAACAATCCATGCACGTACCCGTGGGCGATTGATTTTTAGATATCCCTAAACTACAGTCTCTAAATAGGGAAAGATTGGGGTTGTACTTGTGTATCGTGAATCACGTGTAGAACCGATTTTATGAAGTTTTCTTAAAATTCTTTTAATTATATTATGTTATTTTATAAAAAATAAAGTTGTATGCTGTAAAATAATATGATTGGATTGATTATACATTATGTGGCTCACTGTGAACCTTAGACCGGAGAGAAAAATAAGAGAAGATCCCAACCCCATATATAATAAAGAAAGTGCACCTAGCAACTGAAAGGTTTCACAAGTTGTGATATGGATATAATTTTGTGCTAGAATAAAGTCCACATGGTGTCTGTTGCATGGTTACAGCCCTTTTCGGCCTAAGTTGCTGCACTTTTATTTAGCATCCTTGGAGACTCTACTTGCAACATGTGCAGTATGGTTACAATCTTTATTGGTTTGGTAAAGGCCGATCTTTATATAAACAAGTGGAAGACATATAGCTTCCACAATTTTTTGAAAATTTTTAATGGTATTGATTTTTAAGTTACAATAACAATAAAATATAAAATGTATTATATATTTGACTCCTCAATTAATCCTAAATCTAAATTTCCTCTCTTGTTTAATCTTCACCCAGTAACGATCTTTTGCTTGTTAATTACTTCCCGTCGACCATTGCCAATTGATATTAAAATTTCTGTATCTTAATTGATTTTTTTAAAATTCTATTTATAATATTTAGTATCTAAAATGAGAAAATTAAATTCAAGAATTTAATTCAACCAATTTAATCCAAGCTATTTGAGTAAGATTTTGATTTCACAAAGTTGATCTTAACTCGAGTGTAGCCCGGTTTTTCATGGGTTGGTTAGAATTTAGATTTATGTAACCGGTCTTGAATAGGGTTGAGTAAAGGTTGAAAAAAATATATCAGAGATTAGAAAATTTCTTGGCTGCACCGGGTGCAAATCAAGAGAGATTTACATCAGTGAAAACTTGATTGGTAAATTTTAGGAATTTTATTAGTAATGACAACTGTGTATGTAAGTTCTCAAAATTTACTCATGAAGTTTTCAGCTGGTGAAGAGATTTTCACCTGGTACAACAAAAATTTCTTCATAAATTGGGTTAAGTTCGACCTCTAACCGTGCTCAACCCAACCTATCCACACTAAAAAAAATTTCCTTTATACTTCTAATGTTGAATTTGATATGAAACACAGTCATATCATTTTGTATATTAATTCTTGCATGGTGAGCAGGAAAGGGGAAGAATCATGATGAAATTCGCAGACTTAATTGACGAAAATGTAGAAGAGTTAGCCGCATTGGATACAATTGATGCTGGAAAATTGTTTGGTCATGGCAAGGCCGTGGACATTCCAGGGGCTGCAAACAACCTCCGTTACTACGCTGGTGCAGCCGATAAAATTCATGGAGAAGTGTTGAAAATGTCGAGACAACTCCAAGGGTACACACTACATGAGCCCATTGGTGTTGTCGGACATATAACTCCATGGAATTTCCCTAGCACCATTTTTTTCGTGAAGGTTAGTCCATCCTTAGCCGCCGGTTGCACCATGGTCGTCAAGCCAGCTGAACAAACTCCACTTTCAGCTCTATATTATGCTCATCTTGCAAAACTGGTAAGCCAGCTTGAACAATTGGTAATTTCTCATTGGATAGAAGAATATATAATTCTAGAATATTTATAAGTTACTAACATGGCAGCTTCTTCTTTTTTTTTTCAAATCTGTTTTCTCAATTAAATCAGGCTGGTATTCCTGATGGAGTGCTCAACGTTGTAACTGGATTTGGGGATAAGGCTGGTGCTGCTATCAGTTCTCACATGGACATTGATAAAGTGAGGTCTTAATATTCCATTTTACTATATATGTATGTCTTGTTTAATTTGAAATATGGACTAGAAAATTTCTACAGCTAGTTACTCTTATGTGTTTTTGGTTTTAGTGTCTTTCATATATTGTTCCTTTCTTGACTTAGCCATTCTCTCCATGTGCTTGATTTTCTAAGTTACATATGTATTGTTCTTTTCAGGTTAGTTTTACTGGGTCTACAGAAGTCGGACGTAAAGTGATGCAGGCTTCAGCAACAAGCAATTTGAAACCAGTCTCACTTGAATTGGGCGGCAAATCGCCTCTCCTAATTTTCGATGATGTTGATGTAAGTACAGCAGTTGATCTCGCTCTTCATGGCAGTTTATATAACAAGGTAAAGCGATTATTCGATCTCCTCCTCTTTTCTTTTCAAATGTAGGGTTACACTCTGAGGTTTTGCTTTGGTACTAAAAACACCATGAGTTTTATTTTGTTACTATCAATATCATTAGGTTTCAATGTAAGGTAATAACTCCGTTAAGTTCACTCGTGTTATAGAATACGTTCTGCAAATGGAGCAAATTGTTTACCTGTTTAACTCCAAATCGTAGTACATTGCATGAAATCTACCCTAAATCATATGATGATGAAGTCAAAAAGTGTGATTGTTTTAACAGTGCTTCTATACAAATTGCCTGACATAATCAAATTTTGGAAGGAAATTTTATCGCTGCGGAAGATTTCGGATACGACTCTTAAATTAGAATTTAATGATTTGTTTTTTTTTATGCATATTTAGTCCAGTACACTATCGGCTGAAACTTTTTAGTTGTTGATAGTAACAAAATAAAGCTCTTGGTGCTTTTAGTACGTAAGCTAAACTTCAAGGTGTTTTTACAAATTAAGCCTTTAATGTATATTTTTTAAACTTATTTTGCTTGTAGGGAGAAATTTGCGTGGCAAGTTCTCGTGTCTATGTTCAGGAAGGTATTTATGATGAATTTGTGAAGAAGTTGGTGGAGAATGCAAAAGCTTGGACAGTTGGGGACCCTTTTGATCTTAAAGTTCGTCAAGGACCCCAGGTAATTAATATGATTTCAAAGTATTCAATGTCTTAGTCTCAAAGCCAGCAACTTAATCCACTTAATAGAAGTTTAACATAAGAGCTATACTTGCAACAAAATACAAATACAGCTAATGTACTGCAGCCTGTTGGCTTAGGGGATTCGGGTTCGATCCCTTTCTCCATCTGTTAAGATAGGGAATACTTCACACAATTGAAGATCACACGAACACGAGTTTAATATATATAGATGAGTACCAATATGACTGAAAAGGTTAAGCTCACGAGTCTAACCCACGCTTATTTTCTTTTTATTTTTATTTTTATCTGATGTGAGATAAATTGCATATGAATATCGTAACAAATCTCCCCCTCATGTGTGAGTTATATACCAAACTCTCCCTTGAATAGAACTATCGGTCACTCGATCAACAAGAGAAACCAAACCAAACTCAACAAGGAGGGGAAACCAAACAAAGCCATGGAAATCCTCACGGACAAACAACCGTGAGCACACAAAAGTTTCTCATTCAAACTCAACCACATGATAGCATTGTGGGAGTCACACACCATGAGCAACTCATACCAGGCCCCGATACACCTGTTGAGGTCAAGAATATTTCACACAGTTGGAGATCACACGAACACTGATATATATGAATGGACACCAATATGACTTAAAAGCTTAAGTTCATGAGTCTTGGATCCAAACCATGTATATAACTCACTCTTATTTTTTTATTGTTTATTTATGTGAGATAACTCGCATGTAAATATCCTAACACTATCAATATTTCAAAAAACACATTTATTGTAACTATTCATGACAATTGACATGCATATACAATGCTTATAAAATATGCTTAAAACCACAAGACTAGCAAATTTTCCCCCCAAAGATTATGCTTTCTATCAAATAAAGTTCATTTCTTCTGTTTAAGGTTGATAAGAAACAGTTCGATAAAATTCTTTCTTACATCGAACATGGAAAAAGAGAAGGAGCAACCTTGTTAGTAGGGGGTAATCCTTTGGGCGGCAAGGGATATTATATTGAACCCACCATTTTCACTGATGTCAAGGTAAACATTCTAATCAGTATCAAGTATTTTTGAATCCTAATCGTAAAGTGATTGAAATTCTTTTTTTTTTTGTTCATATCATTGTTAATTTATATTACCAATTTGCACAGGAGGACATGCTAATAGCACAAGACGAAATTTTCGGTCCCGTAATGTCCTTACTGAAATTCAAGTGAGTAGACCAGTGCTGCTTATGTGAAAAAATTAACATTAATTAATCGTTTTTTTCATTTATTTTATGACAAATCCAAACTACAGGACCGTTGATGAGGCAATTAAGAGCGCCAACAATACTAAATACGGCCTAGCTGCAGGCATTATGACCAAGAACTTGGACGTGGCTAACACAGTGTCAAGATCGATACGCGCGGGAATCATATGGATCAATTGTTACTTCGCATTTGACTCGGATTTGCCTTTTGGGGGTTACAAGATGAGTGGATTTGGAAAAGATTTTGGATTGGAAGCACTTCATAAGTATCTCCAAGTTAAGTCTGTTGTAACTCCCATTTACAATTCTCCATGGCTGTGAGTCTGGGAGGTAATTAATAAATCCTCAAAAGATATTGGACTAAGCCAATTGTGTTTTTCTCCCCCTTTGTTTGGACCAACGTTGTTTGTTAGTCAGATTCTGTGTAAAACCCTATCATGATCATCACGCATACAAGTCAAGCGTATACTTAGTTATTCTATTGGTGAGAAATGTCGGAAAACTTTCTTTTAAATATAAATGTTTATTTCAATTTTTGTTTGGAGATAATAAACCAAATCTATATAATGTTTGGGAAAAGTAAGAAAAAGTTTGTTTTCCCTCTAATATAAATTATGCAGAGCCAAATGAGGCCCATGTTTTACAATGTTTGGAAAAAGTAAGAAAAAACTCGTTTTTATCTCCAATGTGAATTTAAATAACCAAACAGGACACTTGTTCTATTTCAGCCCCAATTTCATGACAACACATGTTTTTTCCTTTTTCTTCCTCTTCTCTCTTCACGCCAGTGGCAGCTTCCACAAAACATGATTCACCTTCTTCCTCTCTCCCTACAATACAAGTCATTCACGAGAGTTGGAGAACAGAGGACTTATTCAAATTTTCCCATCAATGTCGTTCTTTCTCCACACTTGATTTCTCTATAGAATCTACTCTCAGTCACTTTATCTGTCCACATTCAATTGCTCTAATCAATGCCATGCCATGTCGTACAAGTTTTGGACTTAAGCCATTCAATATACTGTTTTTTTCTTTTTCCCTTAGAATTTTATATGAAGGTTGCATCTGATTTTTGTAGATTGAAATAGATTTTTTTTGGATAGTACTTTGCATGTGATTGCAGATTCTAGATGGGTGTTTCGAATTTTTTGGGAAGTTCAATATTTTGGGTTTAATACAGAGAATTTTCTGTAATGTAGATAGGCAGCGGTCTTTTACTGACTGACTATGGGTGTCTACTGGTTTGTGATGCTATCAAAATATAGAGAGGAAAATGTCATCAAATGTTCAGGGTGTTGAACCTATCACCTCCCACCACGCAAGGAACATCCGACTGGATTCTAACCTTCATAAGCTCCCCCCGAAAAAAGATTCCTCCGACTAAAAGCTAGCAGGCCAAAAACACTAGACAAAACCCAACACAAGAAACCGAGAAAAGTCCCACATGAAAATCAATCAAATATGGCACCTTCTTATTCCACATCACCGCAATATCTCCAACAATACCTCTGAGGCCTCAACAGCAGGCAAAGTTTTCCACCCACATGACTTAATACCTTAGAAATTGCAAATCACTGTATCATCAATCGAGTCAATTTTAGTTTCTTGAAGATAAACCATGTCCCTTCTCCAATCTTTAAGAAAGAATTTCACCAAGACCATTTTATTCAAGTCATTTAACCCCCTCGCATTCCAATAAATTATTTTTGTCTTCATTGATACCATCCTTTTCATAGTTGAGATTGAACTCTAATTTTTTAAGTTCTCTGTTGACCTCACCCTTATGCTTTCTACTCCTAGAGAGATTTCTACTTCTAGCTTGTCTAATCTTCTCAATTTCCTCAAATAATTTGATAGCGTGCTCTTTTACTCCAAGAATGGAAACCCCTACCAACTTGTGTAATTTCTTAACCCAATTCAAAACTCAATCAGAGGCCAACACATTTGCATTTTCAGCATCTAAGTCCTCATTAACCAGCCATTGATCTTGATAATCAGCACTTACAACAAGAGCCAAATTGTTCTCAAGAGCCCTTGATCTATCACTGCCTTCTGCCCCTTCAAAAAACACTTTTCCTTTCAGACTCAGTCTCAAAGACTCGCCAATGGGATCCCCAATATCTCTCTAAGCATCGACACTAATCACATGCCCCAACTCTATAGAAGTAGCAACCTCTTGGACAGAAAACTTGCCATCTCCCACCTCATCAGCCTCCAAAAAAATCCATGAAACCCATTGGGAGATAACTCTCTTCCACCTCCCTCATAGATCCCTATGACCCATACATGATAACAGAAGAAAACCCACCCAGTTCTTCCACAGACAGGTAATAAAATTATGGCTCACAATAGGGGAAGAGACAGACTTTAGGGAGTCATCGCTGAAGAAAAAAAAACCCACAGATAGTGGCGATCGGACATTATGACGGAAAACTAGGAGTTGTTCTCGAGAAAATCAGCCTGAAACCTGAGGAATTAGAGTGGGATTGAATGAAGAAAAAAGAAAAGGAAGTCATTGACGTCAACCTCAGCTGGAACACTCCGGGGTCTGTCTGTCAGGGTTGTATCCCTCATCTCTGTCAGGTTTCGAGCTGCTAGCTCAATTAGCGGTCTAGAACGGGTCGCGATCCACTTCTGTTTGGATCCGAGCCCACTAGCCTTTCTTAAGAGGCCCGTCCGGAGCCTATTCCTTCTGAGAATTTTGAGAAAGCCCACTGGTTTTTTAGCCTGCCAACCAACATTATTATAAGGCCCTTTTTCATGGCCCAAGAAAAGATTAGAAGACTGGCCCAAATCTCTTTTACCCTCACCAGAGGATTTTTCACTAAAACCCAAGCCTAATCCTACCATACCCTTATCAGCAACCAAGGAGATTGAATTCAAATTCAAACTCTTATCCAGTTGTCCTCCACCAATTCTCTTAACCATATCTGCCACCTCAACCAAAGGCCGTGTGACCCCAAACGTTGTCTTCTTCCTCACGCCGTCATCCTTTTCCATCCATGGTAACATTGCATCTTTGAAACTGCCAAGTTGAGACTCCGATTGGAAAAAAGGCCATTCAGGGAATGGCACGGAGACAACTCCCTTCAAAGAAAGGTCGCCCACCTTCAACAAAGGAAAATAGGGAATCTGGCAGTGAGCATCGTTAACAAAAGTTAATGGTGGCAATGAAATCTTTTTGGGCAAAATAAGGGCAATTAGATCTTTACAGACCCTATAAATACGCCACCAACCTCTTGCAGCAACGCTTACTGGGAAAATCACCATTCGAGACCCATTTTGTCTAACTCAGTGAGAGAGAAGAATCTTCCATTTCTATTTCTGTGCAATCCCAAAACCAAATATTTACCCTTTCTTCTAAGCCTGCGATTCCAAAAACACTTCCCCTTTTCAAACCAGAACTCATTCCACGAACCGAGAAACCAACTTAAATCTTTCTTTTCCAAATAAATCAAGGTCCTTTTGCCAAGACCATTTTCAATGATTCTAAGCTGAACATTCCATTTCCCTTCAATGACAAAATCAAAAAGATTTCTACTCCACCCAAAGAAAATGTTTGTAATAGGATTGTTGAGCTAGATTAGAAGGACATGATTCATTCTAACAACAGTCCATTTCAGAAAACAGCTTACAAACTTTCTTAATTTTTGATGCACAACTTAAAGCATCAGATAACGGAATAGCTTGAATCTTAAAGTTCGATGTGTGGATAGCAAATGTGACTTGGATAGGTATTTAAGTGAGGATATTGAGAAGCATATTGGCAACTTTAATATTTTAAAGTGGTGGAAACGCAATAGTATAAGATTTAAAGTCCTATCACAAATGGCTCGTGATATATTGACGGTTTTTGTTTCCACGATTGTCTCTGAATCAACTTTTAGCATGGATGATGCGTTTTTGATCAATTTAGGAGCTTTTTATCTTTTAAGATAATAGAAGCTTTTGTATGTGCTCAATATTAGACTACAGGTTTATTTAATCAAATTGATGTTGAAGAAGCGTTAACGGATGTTACTAGAATTGATGATGGTAAAGAAACTTTTTTTTTTTTATGGTTTTATGATTATCGTCTTTCACAATTTTACTTGTTCTAAAATCAATGTTCATATTTCTCTTTTTCTTTCGTTTCTTCAAAATAGCAAAAATTGTAAAAGACAACATTTGAATGACTCGAAACAAGTGGTGCTTATTTGAAAATGTTGGTAAGTCATAGTCTTCTTGTTTTGGCTATTGCTTTGGGACTATTTATATTTTTTTTATTAATTAGGTGTTGTTGACACTTATCCTTTGTTTTTTCTGCATAATGGTTGCTGACATGCATTGAAGGATGAAGAGCACTTGAGACTCATTTTATTGTTGTTGGCTTATTGCTCTTTTATTTTTGTTGCATTGTTGTTGTTGACAACTCTTTTTTTGCCTGTAATGTAATAATGTTTAAAGGCTTCGAGCCTACCGTAGCTGCTTGATCTAATATTATTTACTGCTAAGACTTTAAGCTTAAGCTAATTTTAAATTTCTTAGATTTTTTCGTTTTGCATTTGAATCAAGAATTGTAATAGTATATTATGTTGATTTTGGAGGCTCAAAACCCAATCTTTTGCATTTTGGATGATGAATAATGAATTAGAAATGATAAAAAAAGTTTTAAAATGAAAATTTCACCCATAAATAAGGTTGACCCAGAAAATCAAATTTCAAGTGATAATCGACCGAAAAACCAAATTATTATTCGGTCGGTTCAGTGTACAATTCTTGAACTGAAAAAACCAAAAAATTAAATTTTTTTTACAGCAAATCGGCCGAATGCTCACCCCTATATAGGGCCACGATAAATAGAGAGAAATTTTTGCAATGCTCTAAATTCGTCAAAATTAACAATGTAGTTTGGATGGGTCTAAATCATATGGTCTAATAAAGAATTAGAGATGAGCCAACATATTATGTGAGTTTTGGCCCATTTTGTTAGTTTTTTTTCAAAGTTATCCCATGTTGCATCAAATTGGGTGCCAAACTGTACACTGTATTATGTTGATTTTGGGGACTCAAAACCCAATATTTTGCATTTTGAATAATAAATGATACATTAGGAATGATGAAAACAGGTTTTAAATAAAATTTTCACCTATAAATAAAGTTGGTTAAGGGAATCAAATTTCAAATGATAATTGACCGAAAAATTGAAATTAATTTCTATTAAAAATCAAATTACTATTTGGTAAGTTCAGTTTAAAATTCTTGAACCGAAAAAATTGAATTTTTCTGCATCGAACTGGCCCGAATGCTCACCTCTAAATAATGTTACATTATATAGAGAGAAATTTTAGCTTAGACTTAGTTTAAAAGCAAAGATCTAATTCCGTCAAAATTAACAATGTAGTTTGGAGGGATTTAAAATATATGATCTAATAAAAAACTAGAGCTAAGCCAACATACGATGCGGGTTTTGATTTTTTTTCAGTTTTTTCTAAGTTATCCCACATGGCATTTAAATTGGGTGTTAAACCGCAAAAATTCTTACAGGTTTCAAATATAAATTTAATGATTTAAATTAATAGAAAATTTTATTAATAATTTTAAAAAATTTTATTTATAAAATTAATATAAATATAAAATCTAAAATTTAATATTATCAATAAATTTTTTAATATTACTAATAAAATTTTCAATTAATCTAATATAATTTTAACCATGGTTGTTGGACAATTTTGCCAAGTCAGCTATAAGAAGATTGACGTGGGTTGTCCTGTTGTGGTCGAACAGTCTAAAATCGGATCGGACGCCCAATACGGAGCGGTAGAAATCGAACGGTCAGGATTCACACTCGAAAACCATGGTAAATTCTGTTCTATGAATTAAGTCCGCCATTTCTACATTGAAAGGAGCCCGAGTGGGGCAAAATTTGGCGCCAATCTTTCTATTATCCCAAATTCCACTTCACACTTCACACTTCACACTTCACACTTCACTTCTCTCTCTCTCAATTTGAAAATGCAGCGCCAAAAATCGATATTATCTTTCTTCCAAAAACCCTCGCCGGCGAGCCAGAGCTCCGGCGTGGATGAGACGATCGATGGACGGGGAGCTACTCAGTTTCGGGCGAAGCAAAAGAACCAAAACGACGGTGTCTTGAAGCGACCTGTTGTTCATAGCGCAGCAGACTCATCGCTAGAAATCAGGGGAACCGATACTCCGCCGGAGAAGGTGCCACGTCAGATTTTTCCTGCTAGCTTCAAGGCAAACGACGGGACCAGAGGTTCTTCTTTGTTTTCAAGTATTATGCATAAGTTCGCGAAGTTTGATGATCGAGAAAATGCTAGCGAGAGGTACTTTTTAGGTCATTATTATTTTTTGCCCCAAAGATTATCGTAGTTATTTGGATCTATTTTCAGGCTTTGGTTCTGTTCATGGTCAGCTCTAAAGTCGAATAGTTACTTCTCTTCATTATTTCTTAATCTTTTCATAGGTTACTTTTTCCCAAAAAAGAAACACGAAAAAAAAAAACAGATTCAAACATAGGCACAATTTATTTAAGAGTTTGATTGGCTAAATTGATTTCTAACCAAAAGAAAGGAAAACACGAGGTTTTAAATCAATGGAGTAATACTGAAATTAAATTGAGCAATGCCTTTTGGCAAGGAAACTAATGTTGACGAGGATGCAAGATTGTCTAATCTATTAATTATAAGATACCATTAAAAGAGTTGTCTGACACTCTAAAGTACAAGTTTAAGTTTCAAGCAGTTGTCATCTTGTGGATTATGTTCAAGTGTTGTGGGCCACAGTATATGGAGAAGTACTTTTAGAGGCCTTCTCGTTATAGATCTGTTGCATTCATGTCGATTGATTAGATATTGTGAACAGATGTAGTTGACTGCCCTAATGTGTGATTTCTGATGTGTAATTTTTAACCTCGGAAGCTTATTTTGGTGCAAGTTTCTGTCCTAGAGTCTTCAAATTTGTAAGAGATAACCTTCCTTTTGTACCACCAACCTGTTTAGATAATTCCTTGGGAAAATCAAGCTCCATTAACCCGCACCACGTGAATTTTCACTTCAAAATCCTTATCTAACTCCAAAAATTTGAAGTTTTCACTTATAGTAACAAATTATTCATGCACAGTTTATGATATTGTGTGTATGAAAAGTGTTTTATTTTGCATGCAAATAGATTGTCCAAAGCTCTTTGATGTCATTTTCTTTAATTGATAAGTAGCTCTTTGATGTCCTATATTGTTTCACCTTGCGTTTTTAAATGGTTGAAATTGATTAATAATTTATGTAAACTTTGCAGGAGCCAGGAACATCGTGGTTCCTCTGATGTTTTCTCCATATCTAGTAAATTTAATGACATGAAAGGATTGTCTAAACAAGGACTGGCTGCTCAACCTCCTGAAAAGGACCATGTTTCCAGTTCCAATGGGGTAGTCGATCAAGGATGTCTGTTAGATATTGAATGTGATGATGACGTTCTTGGCCCAGAAACACCAGGTATGCAACCTCGTGTTCCTCGTTTAAAGCGAATTCAAGAGGATAGTCCCAAGTTTGGGGATAAGAAGGACTGTTTGGTCCCGGATTCCAGCAAAAGGGTGAAACTTCTTCAGGATTCAATGACTGGGAACAAGAACAGTTTGGAAGAAACTGATACAGTTAGCAAGTTTGGATGGCTTGACCCTTTATGGATCAAGGATGCTAATGGAAGAAGGCCTGGTGACCTCCTTTTTGACAAGAAGACACTTTATATACCACCTAATGCTTTGAAGAAAATGTCAGCATCTCAAAAACAATATTGGAGCGTCAAATGTCAATATATGGATGTTTTGCTTTTCTTTAAAGTGGTTAGTTAATGTTGCATCACAGTTTGATGCTTTTTCATTGAACCATTTAATGTTGCATCACAGTTTGATATTTTCTGATGTCTGATAATTGTGGTGCATTTTAGCACGTATTGGGCACAATGACGTTAGTATCAGTTTCTAAAGCTGTGGATGTTAAAAAGGGTACTGAGTCTTCTTTTGGAACCCTGGTGGGTGGATTGTAGCTCAAAATGCATAAAATGAACCTTGGACAAAGTAGTCCATTTGACAGAAAATTTACAGAAAAAAAACAAGACTTTGTTACTTGTGAACAAGATAGCTTTTCATGCTTCAGTTTTCCCAATTTAGTTTACTAGGCTCTCCTTTCTACATATCTATAAGTGGGACTAAAATTTAGGTGATCTAGTATGTTTGAATTGTACATTTCTTTTTTCCAATTGAATTATGTTTACCTAATTCCACAATATAATCATCCCCAGGGTAAATTCTATGAGCTCTATGAGCTGGATGCAGAAATTGGTCATAAGGAGCTTGATTGGAAAATGACTGTTAGCGGTGTGGGGAAATGTCGGCAGGTGACTTTACATCAAAAACTTTTGGTTCTTATTACCTAATTTAATCAGTCCTTCAGAGGTACAATTCATCCCTTGGAGGGGGTAGATTGAAATTGTTGATGTCTCTCTATTTGGTCAGGTTGGTATCTCTGAAAGTGGGATTGATGATGCTGTTCAAAAGCTAGTTGCTCGCGGGTAAGGGAACTGTTATTCTTCTTTTAGCTCAACTATAGTTATTTTCCTATGTAGCATTATGCCTTTGAAAATGAGGAGGAGATGGTCTTGCCACCTTTTCCTCTGCTGTATTATTTAGCTAATTTCCTCATTGGTAGACTATTATAAAGTTATTTGGTGTTTACAGAGCAGGTCATTTTCCCACTATTTTTTTATGAGGCAATATATTTCTTGGTGTGAGAGCACATGCATTTATTATAGAGAATATGTAGAGGCATTTTTTATGCTTGTGCTTGTTGATTTTATACATGGACCTTAAATTAAGGAAGAAGGCTAAATGTGATTCTATTTAGTCAATTCCGGGTAGTTGGGACTTGTGATTAGCTATGGTTGAGTTGAATTCTTGTTTATTCATTTATGGAGAACTTATTTATGTCTCATGGGGGCCCTTACTCAAGTGTTGGGTTGAAATAGGATCATTTTTCCAGTGCTAGTAGTTTTGGAAAACTCGTTGCGAGTACTTGTTTATTTGTTTGCTTTCCTGATTCTAACGAATTGTGGTTCTTGTTTACTTCTTTCTGAAGATATAAAGTTGGGCGTATTGAGCAGTTGGAGACTTCTGATCAAGCAAAAGCCAGAGGTGCAAATACTGTAAGTCATACTGAAAATGAAAGGGGAAAATCTAATGATTTCTTTCTCTTTTTCTAGTTTATCATTTTCTGAGTCATGCTTACCAAGCACAATGCCTTTTGTTTTTTGCACCTATAACTAGTAACTGATAGAATTACATTGTGAAAGTGTCATCGGATTTAACTCAATAGTAGTTCCAAAGTGAATGTAACTTGACAGAACTGACAGGAAGTGATGACGATGAAAGCTGTAAACTACTTTCTGAAGATTTGAAATCAAGATGAAACCAGGTCCAGGGGTGTCCTTTTGGACTGGCCTTAACTTTATAAAGAGAAGTAAAAATAGATTAAAAAAGGTGCAGAAAAATGACAAAAAAAATGGATGTAACATGGTCTCTCTAGCTGGCTGCAGGGGGTGTGGGTGGGTTGGTGTGGGGTGGGGTTGGCTCGGGTTGTTACACTTGGCCCCAATTTCTTCTTTTACCTAATGCCTTAGACATTTCTAGGGTTCAAGTTATATTTGATCTGCTAGAACTCATACTTAGTTTCTACCTTGAAATCTCATTTGCAATTTTTTTTATGTTGACGTAATACTTTTTTTTTTTTTAAATAAGTTGAAATTTAGGTTAGGGTTTAAACAGGGAGTGATGGGAGTTTGAAAAGAAATATTATAGAACTCTTTTTTTTTTTGATCTGTAAATAAAAGTTGTATTGATCAAAAACTTGTACAAAAATAGAACTCTTATTATTATTATTGTTGTGTTGTGAACAAACCAACAACCCTTTATATAAACCTAGAAATATAAATCCTAATAGAACTACGGGACATAATAGGAAATATGAACTAAGATAGATTAGGAAACCTAATGCATATCTAATTTGGAAACCTCTCAACATTCCCCCTCAATTGGAACATAGTCCAACTTGTTACAAATAAACCTATATCACAAATAAATCCAACATCCATAAATTACAATAATCCATGAGAGGTTGAGGCTCTACACACACGACAAACAATTAGGTCACCATATCGGCACTACCTAACAACAACAAGATCCGGGCAACACCGGATCATTAAGACATTGACTTTTTCTATCTTGTTTTTGACTGACTCAACAAGACTTTGAATTTTTCATCTTTTTTGAGTCAGTGACTTTGATTGGGCTGTAATCAAGAGCTGGATCAATGAAACAAATAGTAGGGTCTTCAACAAACACATGGGACAAATCTGACTTTTTGTCGGAATTTGGAGGATCTCACTAGATTCTCGCCGGAAAGTTGTTGAAAAAGCTTGAAAGAATCAAAATCTCGTCGGAATTGATGTAAAGCTGGAGAAGATAGAAACAACCTGCAAGAAAAGAAGATATACCACCCGAAATAAAAAAGAACGTCGAAGAAGTAGCTGGAAAAACAAAACAGAAACTAAAAAATAGATTCTAAACTAGATTTTTTTAATGGTGTTTATCTCATATCAGCACCAGTATCCCAAACTTTGGGCTCTATACCATGTTGAAATTTAGGTTAGGGAGAGGTGAGAGATTGAAAAGAAATATTGTAGAACTCTTATTATTATTATTGTTGTGTTGTGAACAAACCAACAACCCTTTATATTGACCTAGAAATATAAATCCTAATAGAACTAGGAGACATAATAGGAAACATAAACCAAACAAATTAGGAAACCTAATACATATGTAATTAGGAAACCTCTTAACAAAATACATCATCAATTTTGTATTCTATTTCTTCTTTTTTACAATGTCATGTACACCTGCATATCTAATGAATATTTTCAAGCTAGGGAGCTTTTGAAATTACTATTTTTACTTAAAAGTTCCGCTGCATGATTTCAAATATATATTCAGCAACATATGCTAAATTTCTAATTTGGTGTTCTGTTGTATCTTCTGTATTTTATAGCTTTATATCTAACTACACTATTGCTGTAATAACTGCCAAATTTGCTTGATTTAACCAATAGTACTGGATTTTCAGGTAATTCAAAGAAAACTAGTTAATGTAATCACTCCATCGACCATAAGTGATGGTAACATTGGGCCTAATGCTGTTCATCTTCTAGCTATAAAAGAGGTTTGCTATGTGTTTATGTTCTAACATACATGCAAACCATCATGTTTTGCAAAGTGCATCAAATAAATTTTCCTTTTTGCTTTCTTTTTTCTTTCTCTCTCTCACTCTCTCTTTTTTTATGGGACGAGATTCAATGTTCATGAGATAAATATTGGAGAACTGTAACATTTGCTGCATTTGATAGCTGGTCTCATTTCTCTTATTTATTATGTTTCTGGAGCTGGTTGCTCTTAGTTTTGACAAAGAACCTGAAGGAAGAATAGAGCTTCAATTAAGAATTTTTTTAAGCAAACAAAAAGGGATAGTTTTCTTCGTTTAGACAAGCCGGCTTTACCATTTTGCGAAACAACAACAAAATTGGTTAAAAAAATTCGTGTGCTTGTAATAATTCTATAGAGAAAGCTTTTCATTAATTAACATGATTTGCCCAAAAAGGGGACCAGTTTTTTATTACATGTGCCGGAAAATTTGTTAGATGCTGGTGATGCATCCTTTGATTTGATCAATATCAATCTAATAGTAATATATAGTACTATTCTGTTTGAACTGTTTTTATTATTGTCATCTATACACATCAGAAAGAAGCATGACATGTATGAATTCCATATTAAAAGGTGAACTTTATTTTGATGGTCATTAACCATATTATCGGTGCTCAATAAAGCACCAAGCCCAACTCTTGAAGTGATGGAACTGAATTTGTATTTTTGTGACCTCAGAAGTGAAGCAGACGGTTATATGTTTTTGTTTACCTTTTCTCCAAACTGTAGAAATGGTACCTAACCTCATAGCATAGTTCTGTGCCTTTTCATCCTTGTATCCAGTCTGCTTTTCTTCTCTGCATATTCTAAGTCTTGTCTGCTGTTATTCTTTTTCCTTTTGTTTTATATGCATTTTAGATTTTTGAAGAATGTTTATGCTCCATGGATAGCATGAATTTTGCTTTCACATGCCATTGATCTGCATTAGTGTCTTCAGGGGAACAATGGGCTGGATAATGGTTCAATTGTCTATGGGTTTGCTTTTGTTGATTGTGCCGCTTTAAGATTTTGGGTTGGTTACATTAGTGACGATGCATCATATGCTGCTTTGGGGGCTTTATTGATGCAGGTATGCTCTTGAATCCTACTTTTCTGTCTGGTAGTGTCAAGTTTCTAGCCTTTCAAACTTGAAAAGCTAAGTTCTGATTCTGTGGTTGGGATTTTATTCCAGGTGTCTCCCAAGGAAGTCATATATGAAACTGGAGGTGAATTTTGTTTTTCTTTTGGCCTCCTTTCTGTTCGTTTAAGCTGAATTCAGATGAAAACTTTGTTTCATCATTTGAAACTATATAATCAATGCAGGGCTGTCCAGAGAAGCCCAGAAAGCACTCAGAAAGTATTCATTAACAGGTGAGGATTGTATTGCATGCCTGATGGGCAGAGTTTTTATAAAATGATCTTATGATTTATCTTTTCATGAATGTGTGTATGCTTCTATGTGTGTCCTTAGATACACACTCGTTATGTTACATGGACTCTTGACTTTACATTAACATACCCATGTTCGACATGTATCCAAAAGCATGGTTATAGCTCCTAGACACTTCAAATCAAAGTAAAACTTAATAAATAGACGAATCCGTCGCTCTTACATGTAACGGCATTCAACATTGTACTCAAGTCCGGATAACATAGCAAACATCCTATATATGGAACTACTAAGCTGTTTCTGTATCCTTCAACTCTTATCAATTTAACTATGGAACTTGAAGTGTTATTCAGCATTATAATAAAAATGATCTATAAGTTTCCTGTTCATTGGGTTTCTGTTTAACCATCTGCATTAGAAATATCTGGACATGTTATGCACCAACCACGCCTGCTCTGTATCATTGCAATTATTTTATTGATATCTTGGATAATCAGGTGGCTCGAAATGTTTGAAAATTCATTGTATTAATTATGAAAACTCAGAATGTTTGTTTATCTTGCATGGTCTACAGCAGTGCAATTGACTCCAGCACTACCAGTCACTGATTTTGTAGATGCTTCTGAAATTAGAAATATGATTGAGATGAAGGGATACTTTAAAGGGTCTTCTAATTCATGGAAGTTCGCTCTTGATAGTGTAACGCACCATGATTCTGCCTCATGTGCTCTTGGTGGACTAATTGGTCATCTATCCAGGTTAATGGTAAGCTTGCTTGTATGCAGATTTGTGTGTTTTTCCCACCTGGTAAGAGCACTGGAGTTCCATAATAAGTTCGTTCCACTTTCTTGCAGCTAGATGATATATTACGGAATGGAGATATTTTACCATACCAAGTCTATAGTAGTTGCCTCAGAATGGACGGACAGACACTGGTAAATCTTGAGATTTTCAGTAATAGTGCTGATGGTGGCCCTTCGGGTAAGTGTCTGCATCTCTTTAGCTTGAATCAGAGTACTCAATGAGAGAGACCATGTGCTAATATTTTGCACTTAATCTTGGTTATGTGTGCGATGCTTACTTTATGTTACTTGAGCGCAGGTACTTTGTACAAGTATCTTGATAGCTGTGTGACATCATCTGGTAAGCGGCTTTTAAGGGGCTGGATCTGCCATCCACTGAAAGATGTTCACAGCATTAATAATAGGCTTAATGTAGTTGAAGACCTAATCGCACATTCAGAAATTACGCAACTCATTTCTCAATATCTCCGGAAACTTCCAGATTTAGAAAGGTTGCTTGGACGTGTTAAGGCTAGTGTTCAGTCATCATCTTCTCTTTTATTGCCCTTGGTCGGCAAAAAAGTACTGAAACAGCGAGTAAGTCTTGTCCACACAATTCTTTGGGACATTCAGCTTTCATATTTTCACAGTACACTATTAAGGCTTGTTTCATTTGTCACATTGTTTTCACAACAAAATATGGATTAAAAATCCTGCATTCTGTTTAGCTTTAGTTTGCAAAGAAACAACCCTTCAATGGTTTAGACACACTGGTGATTGATTGTTGAAAATAACATTCTGGATTACCTGGAAGATTTCTTTCTAATATGCTTCCGTCTAATTTTCCTTGTTTCGTTTCAGGTTTCTCCTTCTTCCTCCCCCACTTAATTGTTTCTATTGTGGTACAGGTGAAAGCATTTGGGTCTCTTGTGAAAGGTCTCCGGACTGGGATGGATTTGTTAATGCTTTTACAGAAGGAAGGGCACATAATCTCTTCATTATCTAAAGTGTTTAAATCTGCAATGCTAAGTGGTAGTAAAAGGCTTGATGAATTCCTTAGCCAATTTGAAGCAGCTATAGATAGTGACTTCCCTGAATACCAGGTCTGCTTCTAACTTTAAATTGCTCTATAAGAGGTTTTGAATTAAGGGTTCCTTTGTTTTTAGATTTTTATTTACTTGGGTATTAAATCTTTTATGATGGAACATTCATTTCATTAAGTTCAATATTTTTAGTGGGCTGGTAATTATTTGTAAATATATGTCTTCTCACATAGTAATGTTTTTTGTTCTCACTTCCATTCCCCTTGATTGGATTTTTTTCATATTCAAATAAATAACTTTTTTCTTTTTTTTAGTTTTTCTTCACAAGAGACCCTGGCATGTGTTGCCTTAGTGATGATGAATGAATTTCCACCTCTTATAGAGTGCCTTTGTACTGCTACTGCGCTAGCTCACTCTATATGTTTAAACATGTGCTTTGTTCAGATATCTTGTATTGCTTTATCAAAATTGATTGCTTTTGGTGATGATTATAGTTTCTTGTTTTTCTACCAAACTCTGGGCACATGACTGATGTAATATGTGGTACTAGAACCATGATACGACAGATAAGGATGCTGAAACACTCTCTATATTGATCGAATTATTTATTGAGAAAGCTACTCAATGGTCTGAAGTCATTCATGCCATCAGTTGCATTGATGTGTTAAGATCTTTCGCAGTCACTGCAAGTTTATCATCTGGGGCTATGGCCAGACCTGTTATTTTTTCAGAATCAAAATTCACCACTTTGAATCAAGAGACAAGAGGACCAATACTTAAAATTAAAGGGCTATGGCATCCATTTGCTCTTGGGGGGAATGGAGAACTGCCTATCCCAAATAACATACTCCTGGGTGAGGACTCAGATGGCTATCATCCACGCTCTTTGTTATTGACTGGACCAAATATGGGTGGAAAATCAACTCTTCTGCGTGCCACATGTCTAGCTGTTATACTGGCCCAGGTTTGTTTTGTGTTTTACAACCAAGAAGCTTGTCATAGTCAATAAATAATTTCTTTGACAGGTTATGGATCAGTGTTCTGATATTATCCCCTTTATCCCCTCTGAATCTTCAATTTTCTTATTTGCAGTTGGGCTGTTATGTACCTTGTGAGATGTGTGTTCTCTCAGTTGTGGATATTATCTTCACAAGGCTTGGTGCTACTGATCGAATCATGACAGGCGAGAGTAAGTTCTCTAGCAGATGGAGTTTTTCAATTTTATTGAACAGATTTACTTTTCTGCTGGTCTAAGATTGGCTCATTTGCAAAAATGGCGTATCATATAAATACTAAAGGTTCTATCACGGTGTTGTGGTCGTGGCAGTGCTGGTCCAAATGTTTTGGTTGGAACTTGTGGCTATTGGTAACATTGTCAGGACTGTAGACTTGGCAGCGTTATACTTGATTTTTTTAAAAAAAATCAAAATAACTGATGGAAAACTTGATTAATTACTACAGGTTGGTTTTTCTATGTGACGATTCCGAGTAAATGGTCATCATAACAAATGGAAAAGATCACTTTACTATGGGGTGTACTTTATTAGAATTGAGAAGGTTTCACACCCTTGTATATAATTCTATAAATACATGTAGTGAACTAAAATATGTTTGGTGCCTTGTTTTATCATTTAGAAACCTGGCCAAATTAAGGCATAAAACCCTAGCAGATTGGATGCTTTCATCGAAATAATTCAGAGCTTTAGGTTTAGGAGAATTGATGTGACATAAGACATACCTCACATTGCATAAACAGAGATGGTCAAAGGCCTTTCGAGTTGGAAAATCTGATTGTGAAACAACCACAATTTTGCAGGTACCTTCCTCGTAGAGTGCACAGAAACAGCATCAGTTCTTCAAAATGCAACTCAAGATTCTTTGGTTCTTCTTGATGAACTGGGTCGAGGAACAAGTACTTTTGATGGATATGCCATTGCATATGCTGTGAGATTCTAATCTTTACTATTCTATTACAATTTCACCTGCTTGTCCACATAATCAGAAGTACCATTATATTCAAATGTTGCAACTCTCAGAAATTAAATTTATATTTCTAACCTCATCTCAAAGTGGGTTTATATGTCTTCTTAAAATATCTAATACTTCTGGATTTTCTTCTTGAAAGGGCATGTAATATGTAGATAACTCATCCACTTGAATGATCACATGCATAGGAACATAAATACTTGCATATTAAACTTTAAGAACTTATATCTATGGATTCTAAGCAATTGGAAGTTTGGAATTGGTAACACATTTTTATATTATCAACCATGTAGTTGAAGACTACATTTGTCTGCCCTTCTCTGATGTATGTTTATATATGAATTTGCATACTTTTACGTTCTAATAAAACCATCTCTGTATGTTGTCTAGGTATTCCGTCATCTTGTTGAAAAAGTTAACTGCCGATTACTATTTGCAACACATTACCATCCTCTCACGAAGGAATTTGCTTCTCATCCGCATGTTACGCTGCAACACATGGCCTGTGCTTTTAAGTCGAAATCTGAAAGCTGTTCTAAAGGTGATCAGGATCTGGTTTTCCTGTACCGGCTTACTGCTGGAGCTTGCCCAGAGAGTTATGGATTGCAAGTGGCAATCATGGCTGGGATTCCAGAACAAGTGGTTGAAGCTGCTTCACAGGCTGCCCAAGTGATGAAAAAATCAATTGGAGAAAGTTTCAGGTCAAGTGAGCGGAGATCAGGGTTCTCAACTCTCCATGAAGAGTGGTTGAAAACCCTAGTGAATATCTCACGGATTAACGATGGTGATCTTGTCGGTGATGATGCCTATGATACATTGTTTTGCTTGTTGCACGAGCTGAAGAGCTCATATAGATTGCACAACTGAAAACAGAAGGGTGAGATAGATTGCAGTATAGATATTCTAGTTTTGAAATGATTACATGAAAAACGGATCCATTGGCCTTGTATCCGGTGTTTAAATAGTATCTTATATCTTATTGCATCTTATATCTCATCTTATCTTATCTTATATATAAATATATAATAAATTGGTGAGTAGGAAACGAAGAGGATGTATAGACTCTCTGTTTTAAATTGTACCAACACAAATTTATTGATTTTGACCTAATGAAATTACAAACATTCAAACTAATGAATTGCTATACAAGTTGATAAATAGGCCAAATTTTTCAAAAGAACCAACAGAATTGAAAGAAATTAGGAAATTTTAATGGTAGAGATCTTAAAATATGAATCCTTAACCATAGAAATTTATGAATAATTTAATAAATTAATATGAATTACATTAACCTTTTATTTATCAGAGAATCAGGATATCATCCCTTTCTTCCACACATTCCATGATCAACAAAACTCACATGACAAAAAATTTCCATCATTTCATAAAAGCCCTCTAATTCCACTCCTATTTTATCCTTGGTCCTTGCATACTCTTTCATACCAAAATGGTAATTTCACTACCACAAAAATAACCCTCACAATTACCTAACACAAAAATGCCTTTACTAACCGTTTTTTCTTTCTCTGTACTCAAATGGAGAAACCAACAAATCAAAACCAAGGAGAAGAAGCCTGTGCATCATGCCACGAAAGAAAGAAAGATGGTGGAAAATTCGAAAGGAAACAGCTCGGCCTTTCTTGAATGTTAAACACCGATGTCAATGCTGTCCTCACCCTGATTCGACGACCACCTTAATATTCCACCACCCAGTACATCTCTTCTCATGAAGACCACTTTGACTCCTCAATCCAGCAATCATTAAAATCATTGCGTGCACTCATCTTCAAACCTCTACAAGAATGGCGCACTATTGATCCCTCCATCTACCTCCCCCCATTCCTTGATGCGATACAAAGCCATGAGGTTCCAGCTGCCGCAATAGCTGTTGCACTCTCGGCCATTCTGAAGATTCTTAAGCTTGAAATCTTTGATGATAACACTCAAGGAGCGAAGGATGCTATGAAGTCTATTGTGTCAGGGATCACATGGTTGTTGCCTAGAGAAAACTGATTCGGTTTCAGAGGATGCCGTGATGATGAAGATTTTACAGGTTTTGACAAGAATTATGAAACATCCTTGTTAATACCAAAAATAATTTAATGTGACGTATGTTTTGATTGGGTCACGTGGAAAGACCATAGCGAGTAAAAAATAATAGAGTTAGGGAAAATAATACGTGTGATAAGAATATTAAATAAGATAAGACGACTGGTTGTCAGAAAAATCCGATAAACAAGAACTTTTAAAAAAAAAGTTTAAATGACAACATCAAGACAAAATGTCAATTTGAGTACTCGAGGTTGATAAGCTCGAGATAATGTTACTTTAATCTCGAGTATACATAACTGTTAATCCGACTCTTCAGAAATTGAGAATAAAACCAAATGTCATATATTTAATTTGGTGGTAAAAATGGCCACAATTAGATACAACCCACGTAGTGAAGTAAAGATTTGAACACGTGGCATATTGGTGCAATTAATCCAGAGAACATGAGCAAGTGGAAATGTGAGAGACTTTTTGGGATAATCAATATAAACCTAAAGTATTATAAATAACTGCGGAATAAATCACAAGGGACATAAAAGACAATTATTCAACAATTATTTATTTATCTATCTGCATTTATTTTCCTTTACTTTCTCGTCAATGGGAGTAGTTGTATTGTAACAATAATTTTAATTCCCTTTCTCCATTCCCGTTCTGTGTCTGTTTCGAAGTCAAACTAGAGTTACATTGAAAACTTAGTATTCACTACAACAAGCTAGAGGTTTGTGTATAGTATTTTGAGGTTTCAATCTTGTAAACCCATTGTATCAACATTGTTCTCAGTTTATATATATATATATATATATATATATATATATATATATATATATATATATATATTTATTGAGTTTGATGCTACTTTGCATTTGCTACTTATTTTGTTCATTACATGTTGATTAAATTATTGTCTTTGAATTTATAATAACATATCATTAAAATCATCTTTATTAAGACATTACCGGAACTTTTTAGAAAAATAATGTTCCAATCGAGTTCCTTTTTAACTTGGAATGAGGCATAAATTAAATCTTGCACCAACAATCATGCATCCGTTTGGCTCACGGATCAAGCAGTTTGTACAATTGTCAATACATGTTTTCAGGTTTTTCAACAATCTACTAGCGGAGGGGAATTGCTTCAACACAGCGCACGAGTTGATTCAGATAATCTTTTCTCGGTTTCCTGATTTCGATGTTGATAATGATGGAGAGAATTCGGAATCTGATACCGAAGATGCTGATACTGGAAGCAATTCGAATTCAGGGTATGGGGTTCGTTGTGCCGTTGATATATTTCATTTCTTGTGTCCGTTGCTAAATGTGGTGGAAGTACTTCATGTGAAGACAGAAGGGACTACATCACATGCTGCTGATAAAGACGTGAAAAGGTATTGATCAATTCTGCTATAGAATTGAGCGGTGATGGAGTTGGGAGGCACCCGAAACTTTTGAGGATGGTCCAAGATGATTCATTTCTTGTGTTCGAGTCCACTTGTGTTGTCCATGATTTGCAGTACCGTATTGAATATCTATCACTTTCTTCGCAGGTAAATTATATGATTCAAATTAATTAACTCCGCATTTCTTGCTTCTTCCTTTCTTTTTATTTTATTGTTGCAAGCAGCAAAAATGGGAACTTATAAAATATTTTGCTTTGGCAGGTTCATTCGCCTCATATTAGAAGCTTTCTTCTCATTCGTGTTGTTAAGAATTACATCTCTTGGAGGCTCTCTTCAACTCCAAAAAGTTACACTTTAAGGAATAATAAATTTCTGCAGACAACAGACATTCATAACTGAAGTGTATGAACTATGATTGTGATCCCATTTGTCGGAGTTTGTTTGAGGAGATTTGGGAAGTTACTTTGTAAGCATTCATTTCCTACATCTGGTCCCTTGACCACTATACAAATCCAAGCCTTTGAAGGACTTGTAATTATGATTCACAACATCGCGGATCACATTGACAGAGAAAATGATTCCAGCCTCTCTGGACCATACCCAGTTGAAATCACTGACTATAAACCATTTTGGGTCGAGAAACCTGAAGAGGATCTAGAGACTTGGGTGGAGTATTTAAGGGTAAGGAAAGCACAGAAAAGAAAAATAATGACTGCCGCCATCCATTTTAATCGAGATGAGAAGGGTTTAGAGTACCTAAAACTTAGTCGATTGGTCTCTGATCCACCTGATCCAAAGCCTTTGCTTTCTTCTTCTGGTACACTCCCGGCCTAGACAAGACCTTGATTGGAGATTATCTTGGGGACCCTGACGAGTTCCACATTCAAGTCCTTTACGAATTCACGGACACATTTGAGTTTACAGCGATGATTCTTGACAGTGCTTTTTGACTTTTCTTGAGACATTCCGGCTTTCAGGAGAGTCCCAGAAGATTCAGTGCATCTTAGAAGCATTCTCAGAGAAGTTTTATGATCAATAACCCTCAGAGATTTTCGCAAGCAAAGATACAGTTTCCTACTTTGTTACTCCTTCATTATGCTAAAAAACAACAGAGCAATCAATGGAGGAAAGAATCTTCCAAGAGAGTACCTCTCTGAGCCTTTTCACTCCATTTCAACCAATGCAATCACACTTTTTTGGTCAATCTGGTCCTGTGGAAATGAATCCAAGCAGATGGATTGATCTAATGAATCGGACCAAAATAATGCATCCCTTCATCCGTTATAATTTTGATCGTGATCAGTTGGGTAGATATCTTTCTGCATTCTTTGAGCATGTTGATTATGAAGATGAAATTCTTCATGAATGCATTGAAGGGTTGATCTCGGTAGCTAGGATAGCTCAGTATGGATTAGAAGACACTTGATGAGCTCATTGCCTCATTCTGCAAATTCACTACGTTGTTAAATCCTTATACTACTCCAGAAGAGACATTGTTTATATTTAGTAATGATATGAAGCCAAGAATGGCTACTCTTGCAGTTTTTAAAAATGCAAACAAATTTGGAGACTCAATTCGTGGGGCTGGAGGAATGTTTTGGACTGCTTGTTGAAACTCTAACAGGCTTAAATTACTTCCCCAATCTGTCATTGATATTAAATCTGGCAAGCACCAGAATTCTGCTGTAATTAGTCTCTTCTCCCATTTCTGTCCTTGGAAAGCATGGAAGAGTCAGTATCCATTGGCATGAGTGAATTTGAACAGAATCTGAAGACTATCAAGCAGTGCCAAATTTGGAAACATTTTTGCCAGTAGTTCAAGCTTGCGTGATGATGCTTTACTCAATTGCGGGCGCTCTTTGATATCTTCATCTGGTGGAAAAGGTCAAAAGTTTAGCACACCAGTTGAAGAAGAAGAAACTGTTGGGTTCTATTGGGATTTGATAGTTGCCATTGCTTTGGCCAACATTCACAGGTTCAAGAAATTTTGGCCTTTTTTCCAAGATTATGTTTTAGGAGTCGCCCGGTTTCCTATGTTTTCCCCAATCCCATTTGCAGAAAAAGGTCATTCTTGGCCTTTTTAAGATCTGTCTCATGCTTCTTGCTTCCTACCAAGCAGATAGACTCCCAAGGACCTCATTTTTAAGTCCGTCAACTTGATGTGGAAGCTTGACAAAGAGATTCTCTATACATGCTGTGAGTCCATAACACAGTCAATAAGACAATAAGCAAGATTATCATCGAATACCCTGCAAATTTGCAGACCCAGCTTGGATGGAAATCAGTCCTTCATTTGTTGTCAGTTTGCGGCCAACACCCAGAAACCTATGATCAAGCAGTTGAGACTTTGATCATGTTGATGTCTGATGGCACCCATGTTTTACGGATTAACTATGCCTACTGTATTGATTGTGCATTTGGTTTCGTTGCTTTCAAGAACAGTCCAGTGAAGAACTTTAAAATACTTGACCTAATGTCAGACTCTGTCAATTTATTGATCCAATGGCATAAGAATTCATGGTCAGAACCAGGGATCAATTACAGTACTGCAAGTAATACGAGTAGTTCATCATTTGAAGACAGCTTAAGAAGCACTTTGCCACGAAATTGTTGATCAAACTAGGACCAATTATCTCTATCTTCTCTACAATTCACCATCAAAATCCATATTCATCTCCATTATCATTAAGAATTATCATCCACCCAAAATCTAGTTCGTATCATTTGGTGCTTTCATTATCCTCCTTTAATTCTTTCCATTCTCCAAGGTTTCTCAATTCACATCCATGGAGGGCTTATTCCACAAACACAATACATTACTTTTTCGCCTACATGCAATAAAACAACAAAATCCACATGATCCAAAGAAATTTCAAAGGAGATGGAAATGATTCAAAGTATTGATTTGAATACTTTTGATTTTGATAACCATAATCGCACGACAACAAAAAGAAATAAAGCGGATTATCTCGGGTGTTTCTAATATTGAGGAAATTCAAAATTTTCTCCCTACTCTCTCTGTGTCATCTCAACTAGTCAAAGAAGAAGCAACGAACGAACAGGAGCTGAGGAATATTGAGGAAATTGCAAATGGGCAAAGAGGAATTGAGCAAGATCATTATCATGAAGAAATAAATGATCCCTCATTTGATGCCAATATGATGCTGCCACAAGAAGCACTCTATGGCGTGTACCCTACGAATGTGCCAATTATTGTCTTTTCAATTGATGAGGTGCAAAAACACGACAATAACCTTTTACTCAAATGTTTGTTTGCCAATTCCACTTCTTCAAAGTGTGGTGCAGTATTATCAATGTCTTCTTCAGATTATTTTCATCCAAGTGCTAGTAAAAATGGGGCTCTTGTGGCTGCACATGATGGTCACCGGATCGACAATGATACGGTGAAAATGAAGGAAAAGATTGGGGCTTACTTAGGAAAGAAAATCCAAGATGTATGTTGCGGTGTCAACTTGTTTCAATTAGGCCCAAACGCATGCCATTAAGGATTGGCTCATAGCACGGCTCAATGAGGCTCAGTTAATTTCCAAACCTAAAAATGCCGCTATCACCTATGGATTCGACAAGAAAAAGGGGAGAAGAACATGTTGATTTGTGATATGGGTACTGTTCCGGTCCTTGGATACTTGAATGCTTGGCTTGTTGCTCATAGTGAACTTGATTATTGGAATGATGGTATTACTTGAACCTTGAAACTAAAGTTCGCTTGATGAGTTGGACAATAATATGAATAGAATTAGTATTAAAGACTATAGCAAATTGAATTAGAGATTAGTTAGTTTGTTAGTAATTGGTTAATAGTTTTTTAATTAGTTAGTTAGTTAGTTAGAATGGTAGTTAGTTACTGTATATTCATCCCCACCTATCTATATAAAGCATTGTACAACCATTTTATAGAATAAATGAATAATCAACTAATGTTTTGTTTTGCAATTTCTCTCTTCTCTCTCTATCATTTTTAAGAGTTTAGTCACCAGCTATTAATCAGTGTCAATTATCTTCATCTTCTTTACAATTCACCATCAAAATCCATATTCATCAAGAATTATCATCCACCCAAAATTTAATTCGTATCAGGCACTAAGAAAAACTAGCTTAGTGCAATGAGAAAAGAAAAGAAACCAAGCAGTCTTGACGCTACAGGAGTTATAATCTGGCTGAAGAATTGGATTTCACATCAGCGAATTGCATTAATTGTTGATGATTTCCACAAAAAGATGCTAGGGTACTCAAGGAGTGAGAACACAGAGACGGAGATGAGAAGTATGGAGGGGACTAAAGATTGCAAAGGAACTCTCGACAGATGTGCTAAAATTTGATTACGCCTAAAAAATAACGTGGTAGTTGTAGCACAGCTTTAAGGTATTGATTTCATAGGGAGACAAATTAAAATAATAATAGAAGGAACAAAAAAACTAAAAAGAAATATCAAATGATTAATGGATAATAAAGATTAATTTTAAATGCAAATTAAAGTAAAGTAAATTTGATAAACAATAAAGCGTTGAGAATCTCTTGCACAAATTTGTTATTTTAATTACTCTTAATTCATCGAATAACTTAACTGGGAACTCAATTTCCAAAATTCTCAATCGGAAGATATAGATTTATAAACCAAGATTAAACCAAATGTAACTCTTTAAAAAATCATTTACCACTTTTAAAATACGTCAATTATTATCACTATTGAGAAAATCCAACGACGACAATATACTCAGAAAGCGATATTGCAGCAAATAACTAAATCAATATAGATCAATATTTAATCCCAACATAGTCAAAGAGCTAAACCATTCAAGAAAAAGCATGACTGAATCCATAAACAGAATAAATTCTAAGATCATTCGGAAAAGAAAACATCACAAATGAATTGCAAATGATAAAACAAAAGAGTTTTAGTAATTGAAACTCACGTACGTAAATTAAAAATAAACAAAAATACCATTAACTGTGCAAGTTCATCCCTAATCCCACTTGAGAATTTAGTTACCCATAAATATAATGGACAACAAGAATCTCAAGGGAAAGATTTGACCTCGCTGTGAGCATCCCCTTGGTAGCAAAGCCTTGGAGATTCCCTAGCTTGCCCTCCAAAAGTCCGCTCCAAAAGTCCTCCGGATTGCTCCCAAAAGCCCTCCAGACTTGCAATACCTAAAGCAGATTGCAGAGAATTCTAGTTTTAGGACATTCTGGTTAGAAATCTTGAGAAGAATGGATACATGCATGAAGGCTGATTTGGGAGCATATGGTGAGACAAAATTACAAGATGTAGTACCAGACTTGTTGAGGAAGATGATCACAACGATGAAAGAAAAGTAAATATTAGTGCCAGAGGAAGGTGATGATCTATAGGAGATAACCTACATTCAGATACAACGGATAGCTCCTACACTCAAGGAGGAGTTGTTTCCGGATGAAGAAATGTAGAGGAAATAAAATGAAAGGTGGTTGGATGGTTAGTTTTCAGTTATCGACAGTAGCAACCTCGTAGGAAGTGATCAATGTTACTTTTCTTTTTCTTCTTCTTCTTCTTCTTCTTCTTTGTTTGGTCGACCAAATTCAGATGTAAAATGACATGATCTTATCTGATTTTCTGATGATGGAATAATAGGAAATTTCCATGTGAACAATTGAAACTGAATTATTACTAATTGGTTGCCTTTGTTCCCCAATGGCCCATATGCACATGTTATGATTGAGAACTTTAAAAAACAAAACCAAAGAGCCAAAAGCCATTTTTGTAGTCTTACTGACTAATATTAATCACCCTCAAACAAACCCCTTTAATTATGATTCATTATTATGATTGAGATGCAAGCAACTAAAACTGTAGTTAATCTTTAACCATATAACCCTCAAGAAACCACAGCTAAGAGCATCCATTTTCTCAATCTTATCAATTTTGTTTTGCTTTTCATGCACACAATGTCAAGAAGAACAGCACAAGTCCTTGAGTCCATTGATCTAATGAACACAACCCAAATTTTCAGAGAATCCATCAGGATTATACTTCTCCATCCCACTCATTTCCATTCCATATCTATCTTTTTCTTCTCAGCTCTCCCTATCTCTCTCTTCATCTCCCACTTTCTCATTCACCATTTTCCCCAAATATCCTACTCAACAATCAAAATCACAGATCAATTACTAGGAAATCCCTTTCCATATTCACTCTTCAAAACTACAGTACACATCATCATTTGTTTACCTTCATCCATCACCTTCTCTCTTCTTGGAAGAGCTGCCACTATCCAAGCGGTTTCAGACAATTACAATGGAATAAGTCTTGATGGAAGGAGGCTATTTATGAGAAGTGGGTTAGCTTGGATTAAGCTTCTCCATACAAGTTTTTGGGAGTTCCTTATCATATTAGGCCTTCTTGGAGCTTTGGTTGCTAGTTTGGCAACAGTACCACTGATTCTGTCTTCATGGGGTATTTGTTCAAGGGTGTTAGGATTTTGGGGTGTCCTAGGATTTGTAGGACTACCCTTTTGTTTTGTGTTTGCTCATGTAATGGTTGTGGGGAATATGGCAACGGTTTTATCTGTATTAGAGAGTGAGTGCTATGGACTTGAGTCATTATTGAAGGCTAAGAGTCTCGTGTTAGGAAGGCGTCAAACTGCCCTAGTTTTGGCTCTGTCGAGTAATATTGGTTTTAAGCTAGTTGAATTTCTGTTTGAGTTTAGGATGTGCAAGGGAATCAGTCTGTCGGAAGGTGCTATGTTAGTTTCAATGTATTCTTTTGTGCTTCTTTTTGACACAGTCATCAATGTTGTCTTCTATTATGCATGTAAACCTTGAGATTTCATCTTGGAGAAAGCAGAGGTGGTTGATTTCTACTGTAATAATGGGGAAGTGTGTTACTTAAGGCAACAGACTCGGGTAACAATCATTCATCTACAGAAAAACAGACCGATCGTACTTATTTTTTCATTTAGAGGCACTTCAAAGCGCAGCTAAACAATCTATCCACGCAAGACAATGCCGGCAGAAGCATTAGCTTTGCCCCAGTCAAAAGCGCCGTTGATTTCTTTGCCCGGCACGCCCTGATTGACTGTCCGTGTTCTTCGCATTTTCAAAGTCCCTATGCAAGCCCCAGCAAATGTCTTATTTAAATAAATAAAAAATTGTTGCAATTTTCTTCTGTGAGACCCTTCACTAATGGGAATTTTATTAGACACTTTTATCCCTGGAAATGTAACATAAAATTAAAGTACAAATTGACAGATTTTGAACTCCATATTGCATTGAAACTGAGGATAAAAATCATACTCCCTCCTTTGTCCCAATTTATGTCACTCACACTATTCACCCAATTAATTTAACTTTAAATTAGTAAAGTAAATAAAATTTTACAAATATAGTTCCGTAAAGTTCAAATTATTTTTTATAATTTTAAATCTATATAATATTAAAAAAAAGTAGAGGAAAAATTGCTTAAAAAATCAATTGTGAGACATAAATTGGAAGGGAGTAGTAAACACTCGTTAAAAAAAAAAAACTATATTCATCTGAGTTTAACAACCAAACATATCAGAGAGAGAGAGACGGCTTAATTAATAGTGTGACTAATATTCGGATTTGCATTGTTGTTGTAGGTCTACTTCTGACAGCAAGAACCTGAATGAAATTTGAATAAACAATAAGATAATGTGCAAGAGAAAAGCTAAATTCAGTGTCCAAACTGAAGGGAAAAAAGAGGGCACTTCATAACACTAAAAGAGCAGCAGAAAATAAACAAAAACCCTGTCAGCATCAGACCAGCAAAACTAAAACTAAAACCTCAGACACTGCAAGGTTTCCAAACACTGAAGAAAGAGAACAGTAATCACCAGGAGAATCCAGACGACCAACAAAAAAAAGTGCAGCAGTTCCAACTATCAGAAAACAGCAATAATACTCGATACTGACCATACCTTGAGAAACTAAGCAGTAAAACGTAATATCTCCATGGACTGCTATTTTATTTTCACAAAAAAAAAAAAAAAAAAATTCTTCTTTTTAAAGAAAACTTAGCTAAGAAAGTCGTACGAAATTGTTTTATAATCCATCATATTTAATATATAGTTGAACATAGATAACTTTCACAGTTTCTCAGAACAAATAAAAGCCGTTGAATTTCGTTCATGAATTTTTCCTTTGTTCTTTCAGAAATTAAAGAGAACCTAAAAGTTCAAAAGAAAAGAGCTTTTATACACAATGAAATTTGAAAATAAAAAAGATGGGAATGATAGAGAATTAGATGAAAAGAGCAAACTTCACATCAGATCCACTTAACTCTATATATTACTACAAACTTAATAAAGAAACAGAAACCTTATCAAGATTACATTTCTTCAGGATTGGATGTGGACTGCAAAGTTCTGAGACCAAGAATGGCTTTGACTCTGGAATTTAATGGAGATAAAAAATGAAAGAAAGAAAGAATAAAGACTCTTTGCCCTCATAAGATTCCTGGAAACTGTGATAGAATGATTGAAGGCTACATACCATGAATTGTTGGGTTTCCTCATTAACAAATGTCTTGTGTATTTAGTTCCTGCATAATGATCACCAAAGAAACACAGTTCATTAACAAAAAAAGAAATAACAAAAGTTATATAGGGTGAAAGACCAAATCTAAGATTCCAACATACCCATGTATTTAATTCCCGACCATTTATTTATAACTACCTTTACAGTGACGAACTGTTGTCAACTGGAATGGTGATCGAAGCTTATGTACTTAATCTCACGTATTCATATTCAAGTGGAGTATCATTATTGTTCAAGTATGATGCTAGAATCTCCACTTGTTAAATGTATCATTAAAATAATAAAAAAAAAGGGTAGAATGATGACAAATAATAATGAAAAATATAAAGGACTCACCTGCAACACACCAAACCAGTAAGACAAACTAGCAAAAACAAGGGAAGATGCAAGACAGTAGGCACTAACATCTCTCCTATGATCCGGGGTGACTAGTTTATTTTTTTCTTCAAAAAAATCTCAAAGTTCAATGAAGTTGCTTTAAGAGCAATTTCAAATCCTTTGTCAAATCTTCTTCTCCTATCAATGTAGAATACATCACAAAAGAGTACATTACATATTTCAATGTTGACTTGGAGATTCATTAATTTAATACCTCCATTTCAACTAGTTTTCAAAAGGTTTATGATTGAAAAATAAACTCATAAAAGTCCCACTTTGTAAACCCAAAATTAGCTGTTTGAATGTATCTAATGACTTAAGTATTAAACTGGAAACAGGTTTTCAATGCAAATATAATCAGAGAGGAGGACTAGCAGCATTCATGTATCTAATGACTTAGTATTAAGAAGGAAATCGAAAATTAGACAAAAAAAGAAGAAGCAGAGCAGAACATAGAAATCCAAAAAGTTAACATAAAACCATGCGCTGGCAGCTTCCTCCTCACTACCTACATAGTAGGGTGTTACCGAACTCTTTCTTTTTCTCTTGACTTCCTTTATTTATTTAGAACAAAAAAAAAAAAAAAAAAGAAGAGTTAGAACGGTTATCTTAAAAATATTCAAGGAATGTTAAGAAAGATGTAGGTACATGGACAATCTCTAAAACTTACATATACAGTTTGTTGTTACAAATTGTAAGGAAATAAAACTTGAAAGGTGGCATATACATTAACAGATAGGGCATAGGTACAGTATACTAGAGCAAGAAACTAGCAATTGCTACCTGGTACATTATCAACTTGAGATCCACAGCAACACATATATTAAAAAAAATGCTAGCATGAACCTGTTGCTACATTTTTGAGTTATATGGCTATTAATCTCTCCCCATGTACCTCGTAATTCTTGAGATAAGATTTGATTAGTAACTCTTTATCTCTTCTCAAACTATATATGTTATACATTTAAGTGATACTTAATTGATCTAAAGAGTAGTGACAGACATCTAAATCATAAGTCTACGTTGAATTTATCTGGTATACTATGCAGTCTCTAAGGTTTTATATTGTTAAGGCTTTAATTAATTGGTATTTGGTAACCTTTAAGAAAATTAACCCCCCCCCCCCCCCCCCCCCCCCCCCCCCTCTCTCCCTTTAATTTTGGTCGTTGGGTATCCAACAACAATATCTAATGGACAATTTTGGAGCCATTGCCGCAAAGAAAAAGAAAAACAGGTTGGTTATTGATAGGTAAAAAAAAAAGTAGTGGTTGGGGGCAGTGATCTATTAGTAAAATTGAGTGCTAATTCATAATCACAAACAAGTAACCCTGTCCTTAGTTATCTTCATTAAAAAATAATTAAGGACCATTCTTTCCTACCTGCAAACATTTCTTGTCCAAAAAACCAAGTTATTACTATGAATTGTTAGTTCTTTAGTTGAACCTGGTTGAAATTAAGAATTGAAAAGAAATCTCTATATTATTGATTAATGATATGAATACAATTCAACAGTCCTATTTATAGACTTATGAATATCAAACCTAATAGGACTAAGAGACATAACTAGATAAGATAGTAGACATAAACTAGGTAAGACTAAAAAAACCTACTAGGACGCATAATAGGAAACCTAATTAGGACTCAACAGTCCCCTTCAAGTTGAAGCATACACATGCACCAACTTGTTACAAAGAAACTCATATCAACAACAAACCTCATCCAATCTGAAACAAATAAGACCAAAACTCATAAATTACAATAACACATGAGAACAAGTGGGGACTCCACACCCACATCAAACAATTAGTTCGGATCAACAAGACTTTGATTCTTCTTTTTTCGTCTTTTTTTTTTTACTAACTGACTTTGACTTGAATGGGCTGTAATCATTGAGTCAGGATGATACAATATCAACATAGGTTGAATCGGGTTAACAACATCAACATGTATGGGTCAATGGGCTGTAATCATTGAGTCAGGATGATACAATATCAACATAGGTTGAATCGGGTTAACAACATCAACATGTATGGGTCAACAACATCAACATTGGGGTGAGCAACTCTTCTTTTTCTTCTTGAACTCTTCTTCTCCTTGAGCACTTTTTCTTCTTATTGAACTCTTCTTCTTCTCATACTTATTGAACTCTTCTTCTTCTTCTTGAACTCTTTTTCTTCGCACCGGAAAAATTGCCAATAAATTACAACAAAACAGAAACTAAAAAAACATATTCTAAACTGTATATATATTAATGGTTTTTTTTTTTTTTTTTCAGATCACTACCCACCGGGATCCCAAACTATGAGCCTGATACCATATTGAAATTAAGAATTTAAAAGAATTCTCTGTCTTATTGATTAATGATATGAATATAATTCAACAATACTACGTATAGATTTATGAATATCAAACCTAAGAGACATAACTAGAAAAGATAGACATAAATTAAGACAAAAAAAGCCTCTTAGGACGCATAATAGAAACCTAATCAGGACTGGATGAACTTTTAGAAGTGTAAACTGAACAAATTTCCGCCCCAAAAAAATTGAAAGAACATGACAGCGATTTCACATTATGAAAGTATCAAACGGTTCAAAATCCCTAATTAATTTTGCTACATACCTGCAATTGGTCAGCAATGAAAATAAGAGAGAGCACTAGCTTGTCGAGACTTCTCAGCTTCAAGGATTGGTCAGCTATAAACCCTAAACCTGAGAGAGCACATGAATCTTTTCAATGGGCACTAACTGATTTCCAGGAGAGAACAAGAAAGATAAAATAAGGAGAACGAGACAGAGACCAAGAGAGATAGAGAGAGCGAGCGACTTTAACCAAAGAGTAAGATTTAGCGATTTTGGGGGAGAGAGATAGAGACTATTACCTGATAGGTTTGGGGAATTTGATTTTCCCATAGAATTATTTGGGTTACTGCAAGAAAATTCTTTTAGCGCGAAATTAAAGCACTTATTTTGCGACCCACAAATCCCTAATAGTTTGGCACAGATATTTTTAGATGCTCTAGTACTTGAAGAAAGAACACAGGCACTTGTGGTGCGCGTGGACAGTTTTGATACCGAGTGAAACCTCCTGACGCTGTTTAAGAAACGCTTGCGGTTAAACGTCGCCTAAGACCCTTGTAGTACACACAATCATGAGTCCTTCACAAACTGAACAAACCAAATTTATCTGCATTTCAATAGAAAAACAATATTGCTAGCTACTTTGACATTGGTAGCAAAAGAATTATATAGGACTCGGAGTGTGATTATGAACACCTTAAAAACAACATATATATACACACACAGAGACACTGAACTGTACAGACTGCAAATCACTAACTGCAACATGTAATCTCTATTCATCATAGCATGCAAGCTCTTTTAAATCCATTGCAAAACCTAATTACAAAGAAAATAACCATGCCAACAACTTTGACTCTCGTAACAAATTACCAATTCAAGTTGATGTCATCTATCCAACAAAGGTATTGTGGAGGTGTGTTGATGGAAAAGAGTAGTGAAGAAGTCATAGAGCTATTTGAGACACTAATTCTCATCCAGAGGTAGACAAAGAGTTAAGAGAAAGGGTATGTATAAGGTGACCTTAAATGACGGATCTTCAAATCAGATGGCTGCTGTGGAAAAGAAGCTAGATATGCTTGTTAAAGCCATGATTGCTCAGAATATCTCACCTAGTCCACAAGCTACACCACTCCAGGTATGTGCTATATGTTCTCATTTTGATCACACTACTGAAACCAGCCCTTTATATTTATCTGCAGATCCAGAGCAAGCAAATAATGTGGGACCAAACAACTATCCACCCAAAAACAATCCATTTGCAAATACCTACAATCCTGGATGGCGAAACCACCCTAACTTCTCATGGACTAACAATCAGAATGCCCTGAACCTTTAAGGGCAACAAAGAAACTCCTAACCAGTAGCCCAATCAGTTCCCGAAACAAAGAAAAGTGACTTAGAGAGTCTTGTGAGGCAATTGGCAACTCAGCAACAACAGTTAATGACCTCACAAGACCATATCATGGCAGATGAAAGACAATTTCGAACTGAGCAAAGATAAATCACTGCAAAACATGAACAAACCATTCAAAGATTAGAGGTACAAGTGGGGCAATTGGCTAAGGAGCTGAGTGGAAGAAAGCAAGGTGAACTCCCATCCCAAACACTACCTAATCCAGGAGGACACCAGCAACTAAAGACTGTTATAACTTTCAGAAATGGTAAGATCATAGGAACTGATGAGTCTGCATAAGAATCTCTAGAGAAACCATTTGCATCAAAGGTAAGTGAAATCGAGAAGGTAAATGCACCACCCTTCCCTCAAAGGTTAGTAAAGCCAAAGAAAGAAAGCAAACTTCTTGAAATTTTTGAAACTTTGCGGAAAGTAGAAATAAACATTCCTTTATTAGATGCAATCCAACAAATACCTGCTTATGCTAAATTTTTGAAAGATTGTTGCACTCATAAGAGGAAGTTTCAGAAGCATGAGACATTGGCTTTAACTGAAGAGGTAAGTGCGGTTTTGTTAAGAAAACTACCACCAAAGCTAAAAGATCCAGGTAGTTTTATCATTCCTTGTAGGATAAGTGACCAGCTTTTTTAGCGTACATTACTGGATGTAGGAGCGGGTGTCAATTTGCTGTCATACACGGTATTTGAAACACTAGGTTTGGGGGAGCTTCAACAGACTTCCATCACCTTGTAATTGGCAGACAGAAGCATCAAAAGACCAAGAGGTATTCTCGAGGATATCTTGGTAAAGGTAGGTGAGTTTATTTTACCTGCTGATTTTATTGTATTAGATATAGAGGAATGTCCTATGCCATTGCCTTTGTCCATCATCTTAGGACGACCCTTTATGAGAACTGTTCATAGTGAGAAGATAAAATTTAAAATATTTGATGCATTAAAATTACCCCAAGATGATATGAAATGTTTTAATGCATGTATGATGCAAGGTTTTGTTTAGCAAGTTTTTCAGGTCCAGCACATCAATCCTTTGGAGACCACCCTCACCTATAGTTTCACAAGAGCGGATATTGAGCCAGAATTTGAATATGTTACTAATGACATCATTGAAGCTGTGCACCTCCTTGAGGCTTCTCCAAAACATTCAAATAAGTATACCCCTCCATTTGAACCTTTTATGCCTACTAATACTACTCTTCTCTCTTCTATTGTCCAAGCACCAAACTTGGAATTGAAGTAGTTGCCGGAGCATTTAACCTATGCTTATCTAGGAGAGAATAAGACATTACTGGTAATTGTTGTTGCCAGTCTAAGTGTTTTGGAATAAGAGAAACTATTGAGAGTTCTTAGAGAGCACAGATCTGCTATCGGATGGACCATTGCTGACATCAAAGGGATAAGTCCAGCCAAATGCATGCATCATATCTACCTTGAGGATGAAGCAAAACCCACCCGGGATGCTCAAGGAAGACTCAACCCACACATGAAAGAGGTAGTCAAGGCAGAGGTATTAAAACTATTAGATGTTGGCATTATCTACCCCATCTCAGACAGTAAATGGGTAAGTCCAGTCCAAGTTGTTTCGAAGAAGAGTGGGATTACAGTGGTAAAAAATGAAGATGAGGAGTTAATACTTACAAGAATAACCACTGGTTGGAGGGTCTGTATTGATTACAGAAGGCTCAACAAGGTGACCAGAAAAGATCATTTTCCCTTGCTCTTCATTGATAAGATGTTAGAGAAATTAGCTGGACATAGCTACTATTGTTTCTTGGATGGGTATAGTGGCTACAACCAGATTACCATAGCATCAGAGGACCAAGAAAAGACCACATTCACATGGTTTTTCGGCACATTTGCTTACAGAAGGATATCATTCGGATTACGCAATGCACCAGCCACCTTTCAAAGATGTATGATGAGCATTTTTTTCCGATATGGTGGAAAAATTCATTGAGGTATTTATGGATGACTTTAGTGTTTTTGGTTCTAATTTTGATGAATGCCTTAATCATTTGAAGAGTGTCCTCAAGAGATGTGAAGAATGCAACTTAGTTTTAAATTGGAAAAAATTTCATTTTATGGTTCAACAAGGCATTGTGTTGGGTCATTCCATTTCTAACAAGGGTATTGAGGTAGACAAGGCCAAGATCGACATCATATCAAAATTACCTTCTTTTTTAATAGTAAAGGGTGCTAGAAGTTTCCTTGGACATGCTGGATTCTATAGACGATTCATCAAGGATTTTTCTAAGACCTCTAGACCTCTTTGTGCACTGTTAGCTAAAGATACCAAGTTTGAATGGACTGATGATTGTATGGAAGCTTTCAACACATTAAAAAAACTTGCTAACCTCTGCACCAATAATGATGGCACTTGATTTGAGTCTTCTATTTGAGTTGATGTGTGATACCAGTGATTTCTCTTTGGGAGCTGTTTTGGGACAGAGAATCAATAAGGTATCTCATGCTATCTATTATGCTTCTAGAACTTTAAATGATGGTCAGTTAAATTATTCTACTACTGAAAAAGAATCGTTAGCTGTTATTTTTGCTTTGGAGAAGTTTAGATCATACCTGATTGGCTCTAAGGTTATTGTATTTACTAATCATGCTGCTTTGAGATATTTGTTTGCTAAGAAAGATGCAAAGCCTAGGTTAATCAGATGGGTACTCCTATTGCAAGAGTTTGACTTGAAAATTAAAGGCAAGAAGGGAAGTGAGAATATGGTTGCAGATCACCTATCTAGGCTACCTCATGAGGACGACAAAAATGAGCTACCTTTGAATGAGAACTTCCCTGATGAACAATTGCTCGCATTAGAGGTAACACTTCCATGGTATGCCGATATTATAAATTATATAACTGCTAAGGTTTTTCCTCCAGGTATGTCCAGTCAAGAAAGGAAAAGATTGATATCTATATCACGACATTACCATTAGGATGACCCTTACCTATTCAAATTCTGCCCTGATCAAATCATCAGAAAGTGTGTCTCTGAGGAAGAGCATTTGAGCTTATTGCAATATTGCCATTAGTTTGCTTGTGGAGGACACTTTGGAGCCAAGAGAACAACTCTTAAGGTATTATAATCTGGTTTTTATTGGCCTAATTTGTTTAAAGATGCCTTTTCATTTTGTAGCTCATGTGATAGATGTCAGAGGACAGGTAACATCTCATCCCGAAATCAGATGCCCTTGCAAAATATTCATGTAGTAGAACCTTTTGATGTGCGGGGTATTGATTTCAGGGGTCCAATTCCTAATTCATATGGTTATTTATATATTCTTGTGGGTGTGGATTATGTGTCCAAATAGGTCGAGGTTGTACCCTCAAAGACTAATGACCACAAAGTAGTTGTAAAGTTTTTATAAGACAATATCTTTACAGGGTTTGGGACTCCAAGAGCAATCATTAGTGATAGAGGTAGCCACTTCCATAATCAATCTTTTGCTGCCCTAATCAAGAAATATGGGATCACCCATAAATTTGGCACTCTATATCATTCTCAAACCAGTGGTCAAGTGGAGATAAGTAACTGAGAGATCAAAGGCATCTTGGAGAGGACCGTGAATCCCAGTAGTAAAGATTGGTCTTTGGGCCTGAATGATGCCCTATGGGCCTATAAGACAGCTTACAAGACACCAATTGGCATGTATCTATACCAATTGGTCTATGGGAAAGCATGCCACCTACCTGTGGAGTTAGAGCATCGAGCATATTGGGCCATAAAGCAGTTCAATTTTGACATGAAACAAGCAGGTGATAAGAGAAAGCTGCACTTGAATGAGTTGGAAGAATTATGACGTGAGCATATGAGAATGCTAAGCTCTACAAAGAAAGAACCAAAGCCTATCATAATAAATAGTTGGTCAGGAAGGAGTTTCATATGGGACGAAAGGTGTTGCTCTACAATTCATGATTAAGATTGTTCCCAGGCAAGCTCAAGTCCCGATGGTCTGGTCCTTATGTGGTCACCAAGGTTTTTCCTCATGGTGCTTTGGAGATCTATGGTTCCAATAGTAATAAGACATTCACGATAAATGGACACAGAGTAAAGTCATACCTTGAAATCAAATTGCTACCAAGAGATGAAGATTTGGCACTCTAATATGTCCAGTATGCAGAGGCACCAAGAGCATTTGAGCCACATGAGGTGGTCTTTAAGTGTTCTCTTCCAAGAGAGTAGCACTGAGGCTACTATAGAGAGTGTTTGAGCAGTTCAGACTTTGATAAACGTGTAGCTCAAGCACCTCTATTGAGGTTAGTGGTATTGAGGCCACTTAGTACGGTACATTTTTATTTTTGTTTATTTTTCTTCATTATTTTTAACTTGTTTCATCTTTACTTTAGTTAGTTTAGTGGTATGGTACATTCAATCCTTGCGCTTGAGCGCACTCCACAGTACGATCGAGCGCAACCTAGCCATGCGCCCAATGGCATGCAAGCGCATCCAAATGCACACACCTGCGCACAAGTGCGATCGAGCGCACTCGGGATAGAGGATCACGTGCTTATTTTAAGTTATTTCATTCTGTCACACATTTCCACTTTCATTCATGCATCTTTCACTCTCACATTCTCTGCCCACTCTTAAACCCACTCACTACTGCACTCTCACTCACCACCACCCACTACTACTCACCACTACACGTCGCCACCATTCACCACCACCAGGTAAATTCATACCCTTGTTTCCCCACTCATAACCACACACGGTCACAAACCATTTCGACATAAACCCACGTTTTTTATTATTCTTTGTGCTACTAATAATTACATGCAACGTGTTTTTTTTTTGTCTTTGTGGTTGTGTTTGGTTCAAATTGTAGGAGGTTAGGAACTTTCGACTCTTGTCACCACTGCTTGGATTCATTGTCGCCCACAATATGTTCGACAAAAGACTTCAGTGACATTCCAACCGTTGCGATCGAGCGCATGGAGTAGTGTGATCTAGCACAGAGGCAGAGTGCGATCAATCGCACAGTACTGTGATCGAGTGCACCATCTGCAGAATTTTGTCCAGGATGCCTAAGCTCACTGCCTCCATATCTTGTTCTTCGTGAAGCCGAGCACAGTCATCCGCGCCTACTTTTAAGCAATGGGAGACTTACTCGAACCCATATTCGACATAGAAGGTGATTTCAAAAACTTTGAAGCAACTTAATGGACCGTCCAGGAATTCAAACGCCGTGATTTGAAGAGGTTATTCGAGCCTGTTAGCTCTACTGCCTACACCGGATTCGTGGTTCAGTTCTATGAGAACCTCTCATTTGACTGCAACAGGCGGGGTGTCTTGTCCTCATCTGTTCAGGGCAAGTACATTGACTTGACATCATCAAACATAGTTGCTGCCCTCAAATGCACTGACGATTATCCACCTGAGGGTGCTGTCATGCAAATATCCACCTAAATTAATAAACAAATATTTAAACAGTTTTACTTGCAAGTGCACAAGGTCAATAGTAGCATAGCGTACAAATACGAGATCATCTCCACAAGGATTGGTGAATTTCGTTTTAGAATCAGTTTTGCAATATAAAATGATAGAAATAAATATTGGATTTGAATTAATAATGATAAAATGTAGGGACTTGACATCCACCACCAATCATGCTACCACAATAAAACAATATGTCAATGTTTTAAATATGTCATGAATACCTAATGTTTGTCAACCTAAGGGCTTGGTCCGCTCTTTAAGCTATTGATTTCCTTAAGCAATGAGTTAGACATGGTGTATACTCTAACTTTTTTCTTTCATAAGGGATTCAACATGGTGTTTACTGAGTTGTTCCTTAAGAGAGCATAGGATTTGTAGAAATCGACAACCACACGAGACCTAGGGCATGGTGTATACTCCCGGTTTCCCATGTTGATTAACCCAAGAACCCGGCGTGGATTTCTTTTGTTACTATTGTTAAACCTAGGACTCGGTCATCCAAATTGATTCAACTAACTAATCCATATCACATGCATACGTTGATCAGACAAACATGTATGAGGAATTTAAATAAAAACAGACGTTTAATCAAATTAAGCATCACAGCATAAATATCGCAAAGACGCCAATATAGAATTATTGAGTAAACATAATTAGTGCTTCAATCAAGCCCTTACTAAGACGTTAGTTACACATAGTTTTGATGTTAAACAACATCATAAAGTAAATAAAGGAAAGAAAAAACCCGAAAATATGATGGAAAAGAGTCGTCGATTTGTCTCCAAAATCTCCTCTAGCCTCCCCCTTTTCTGTTTCTGTGTTTACAAGTCTATTTATAAGGTTTAGGAAGCCCTCGAAACATCTAAAAACCCTAGAACTCATAAAATAAAACCCTAAGTTTATTTCTAAAATAGGTTCTGCCATTTTACTGTTTACTGCAGTACGTGTGCGCTCGATCGCATATTAGTGCGCTCGATCGCACTTAGGCAGACACCAGTTTTTCCAGATTTGCTCTCTGAGTTCCAAAATGCTTTATTTTCTCCAAGAACTTATAAAAACACAAAGGAAATAAAATAGAATAAAATACGCAAACTAAGAGCTTAAGAAATATAAATTAACGGGCTTAAATATGAATATTTAAGCACTTATCACACCCCCAAACTTATATATTGCTAGTCCCTTAGTAATACGAAACTAAAAAATAAATGAAAAACAAAAACGCAAAGATAAATCCATTATTTATGGTATCCAAAAATTTAAATGTCTCACAAAACCATGATATTTATTCATGAGCAAACTTAAAATATAAACTCATCTTCACAATGAATGAGAGTTTTAAATTCTAATTATTTACAAGAGGCCGGCTAAGGAATCACAAGTCTGACTCAGTGTTAAGTGAACTAGTACATAAAAATGAAACTTTCAAATAATTTTAATGTGTAGTGTTTCCATGTCTCAAGATTTACCAAATTTCCTATCAGGATGAGCAAAAATGGCATAGTTTTATTTCATTCTTTTCTTTTATTATGAGATTTTTACCATTTTTAGTTCCCTTAAGCTTTCTAATTGACCCATGTAGCGAGTGTTTAGTCAATGACTCCCAAACTAGATGGTTTTAGGGCATTAGGTGTAAAGACACCCCTAAGGACTTACTAACTCGAGTAAAAAAGGCTACGAAACTAAACTATCTTAATGCTACCAAGAAAAATTCCCACTTTTTGACGTGAACACTCACTGCTTACTGAGGCAAGAGGTCCAGTTACTTAGTGAAAAGTTTATTACTGATCATTGTGAGCAAAATTCTCACCTTTTGACATGAACACTCACTGCTTACTGAGACAAGAGGTTCAGTTACTCAGTGGAAAGTTTATTAATGATCATCATGAACATTTATCTTTTTTGTGCAATTTTTTTTTTATTTTTATATGCCAAAGTGTTCATCTACAAGTCATCCGGTTACAATTAAGCCATGGATCATACATATTAAAATCATATGTCATACCCCACACAATTATATGCTAATGTGCGCGTGTCAAATTAGATCAACTTGTGAATTCTTGAATGCCTAAAGTGAGTAACTAAATTCTAAAACTCTATTATTAGATCATGTGTTCAAAATTTTAAGCTTACTGATGAAATCTTATCACAATATTTGTTTAGATCAACCAAAATTTTCAAAACAATATGAACATGCATTTATCTTTCCAATAATAAAAAAAAAATGGGACAAGGTGCGTGTGAATGTGTCTCTTATACCCCCAAACTTAAATTACACATTGTCCCCAATATGTGAATAACATGGAAAGAGCTGACCTGGGAGATGGAGAACTAGCTGGGTTGGATGGCTCATAGCACACCCCCAAACTTGAACTGATGCACACATTGTCCCTGAAAAAGAAAAACTAAAGTAATACGGGAAAACAAAAAATACTAAAAATAAACAACAAAAAGAAATGAAAAAGAATAAAAATATAAAGGATATGCTGTGGGTTGCCTCCCATAAGCGCTAAGTTTTACATCTTCAGCCAGACGCTAAGTTTCACTTGGATGCTTTGGAAAGGCCTTAAGGAGGTGCACAGCTTCAATGATGTCATCAGTGACCTTTTTAGATGCATGCTCAACATCTGATCTTGTGAAACTATGGTTGAGGGTGATCTCCATTGGATCAATGTGATGGACCTGAGAAACTTCCTTAACAACACCTTGCATAATACATACATTAAAACATTCTATATCATTTTGGGGTAATTTTAATGCATCAAATATTTGGAATTCTATCTTCTCACCATTTACCTCCATATTTACAATACCCTATTTCACACATATTTTTGTATTAGCAATTCTCATAAAAGATCTTCCGAAAATGATGGGCAGAGGTAATAGCATAGGACATTCTTCCATATCTAATATAATAAAATCAGCAGGTAAGACAAACTCACATACCTTCACCAAGACATCCTCAAGAATACTTCTTAGTCGTTTGATGCTTCTGTCTGCTAGTTGCAAGATGATGAAGGTTGGTTAAAGTTCCCCCAAACCTAGTGTCTTGAATGCAGTATATGGCAGCAAATTGACACTCGCCCCTAGATCAAGTAGTGCACGCTCAAACAACTGGTCACCTATCCTGTAAGGAATGGTAAAACTACCTGGATCTTTTAGCTTGGGTGGTACTTTCCTTAACAATACTGCACTTACCTCTTCAGTTAAAGCCACCGTTTCATGCTCCTGAAACTTTCTTTTTTTAGTGCATCAATCTTTTAAAAATTTAGCATAAGCAGAACTTTGTCGAATTGCATCTAATAAAGGAATGTTTATCTCAATTTTTCTCAACATTTCAAAAATATCAAGCAATTTATTTTTTTTCTTTGGCTTTACTAACCTTTGAGAGAAGGGTGGTGCATTCACCTTCTCCATTTCACTTACCTTGGATGTGGATGCTTTATCTGGAGATGCTTGTGCAGGGCTCATCAGCTCTTATGATCTTACTATTTTTCAGAGTTGTCACGGTATTCAGTTGCTGATGTTCTCTTGGATTAGGTAGTGTTTGGACTTGAAGTTCACCCAGCTTTCTTCCACATAGCTCGTTAGCCAATTTCCCCACTTAGTCTTCCAATCTTTGAATAGCTTGCTCATGCTTTGCATTTGTTTGTTTTTGTTCAGTCCGAAATTGTCTTTCCTATGCCATGAATTGTTCTTGTGAAGTCATTAACTGTTATTGCTGAGTTGCCAATTCCCTCACTAGACTCCTTAGGTCACTCTTTTTTGATTCCGAAACTGATTGAACTGCTTGTTGGGAGTTCCTTTGCTGCCCTTGAAGGTTCAAGGCATTTTGATTGTTGCTCCATGAGAAGTTAGGGTGGTTCCGCCATCCAGGATTGTAGGTATTTGCATATGGGTTGTTCTTAGGAGGATAGTTGTTTGGTCCCACATAATTTGCTTGCTCTTAATCTGTAGATGAATACAAGGGACAAGTCTCAGTATTATGATCAAAATGAGAACATATAGCACATACTTGGAGTTGTATAGCTCGTGGACTATGTGAGATGTTCTGAGCAGTCATGGTTTTTACAAGCATATCTAGCTTTCTTTCCACAGCAACCATTTGATTTGAAGATCCACCATTTAAGGTCACCTCATACATACCCTTGCTTTTAACTCCTTGTCTACCTCTAGAGAAGAATTACTAGGTGTGCTCACTTAATGTCTCAAACAGCTCCATGGCTTCTTCACTACTCTTTTCCATCAGCATATATCCACAACCTGAATCCATAATTCCTTGATTTATATCACTCAGACCTTCATAGAAAGCTGGTACCAGCTCATCTTGAGGTAGATTGTGATGTGGACATTTTAGGAGCAGCTCATTGAAGTGCCCCCATGCTTCAAAGAAAAGGTCTTCATCTCTCTATTGAAAAGATTGAACCTCATTCCTCATCTGTCTTGTTCTTTGTGCTGGGAAAAACTTCCTTAGGAACTTACTGGATAGCTCTTCCCAAGTATGGATGGACACTGCAGGCAATGAATTATACCACAACTTAGCTTTATCTTTTAATGAAGGGAAAATAATTAACCTGATTCCCTCTTGATCTAGGCCCTGGATGTGCTGGAACTTACAGAGATCAAAGAATTCCTGAAGATGCAAATGTGGGTCCTCTGCAAGTGTACCCCTGAAGTGAGTCAAAGCACCGAGTATCTGTGGAGATATGTAATAATTACCTTCTACCTTCGGTTGATAAGCAAGTGCACAAGGTCAATAGTAGCATAGTGTGCAAATGCGAGATCATCTCCACAGGGATTGGTGAATTTCGTTTTAGAATCAGTTTCGCAATATAAAATGATAGAAATAAATATTGGGTTTGAATTAATAATGATAAAAACATAGGGACTTCACATCCACCACCAATCATGCTACCACAATAAAACAATATGCCAATGCTTTAAATATATCATGAATACCTAATGTTTGTCAACCTAAAGGCTTGGTCCGCTCCTTAAGCTATTGATTTCCCTAAGCAACGAGTTAGGCGTGGTGTATACTCTAACTCTTTTTTTTCTTGAGGGATTCAGCATAGTGTATACTGAGTTGTTCTTTAAGAGAGCATAGGATCTATGGAAATCAACAACCACATGAGACCTAGGGCATGGTGTATACTTCCGGTTTCCCATGTTGATTAACCCAAGAACTTGGCGTGGATTTCTTTTGTTACTATTGTTAAACCCAAGACTCGGTCATCCAAATTGATTTAACTAACTAATCCATACCACATGCATACGTTGACCAGAAAAACACATATGAGGAATTTAAATAAAAATAGGCATTTAATTAAGTTAAGCATCACAACATAAATATTGCAAAGGTGCCAATACTGAATTATTGAGTAAACATAATTAGGGCTTCAATCAAGCCCTTACTAAAAGGTTAGTTACACATAGTTTTGATGTTAAACAACGTCATAAAGTAAAATAAAGGAAAGAAAAAACCCGAAAATATGATGGAGAAGAGTCGTCAATTCGTCTCCAAAATCTCCTTTACCCTTCCGCTTTTCTGTTTCTGTGTTTATAGGTCTATTTATAAGGTTTAGGAAGCCTTCGAAACATTTGAAAACCCTAGAACTCATAAAATAAAACCCTAAGTTTATTTCCAAAATAGGTTCTGCCGTTTTACTATTTACTGCTGTACGTGTGTACTCGATCGCATATCGCAAGGTGCGTTCGAGGCTTCTTCTTGTGCGCTCGATCGCACTTAAGCAAACACCAGTTTTTTTAGATTTGCTCTTTGAGTTCCAAAATGCTTCATTTTCTCCAAGAACCTATAAAAACACAGAAATGAAATAAAATAGAATAAAATATGCAAACTAAGAGCTTAGCAAATGTAAATTAAGGGGTTTAAATATGAATATTTAAGCACTTATCAGGCGCCCAGTTGGATGAGCAGCCGGAGTCCTTCTCCATTTTCGCCATCATAGAGGATATGTGTGCTAGGCAGTATACCGATAGGCACAACAATGCTGGGAGCCGGTCCAAGCTGCCTCCACGACTCTGGCTTGTGGATTCGATTCTACAGCGCAATGTGTGCCCTTTGGGACACAAGCTTCAGAGGCGGGACTAGTTCCTCCAGGCACTGTATATCTTTCATAGAGGTCATTGGTATTCCATCCCTATGATCATTTGGAGCCAGATCTATAAGTTTTGGGACCATGTCCAAACATGCCAGGTCACCACTGCTAATTCTTGGGGGGCCCTGTTCTCGTTCCTCCTCAGCTACATTTTCAAGAAGAAGGGAATTAAGGGCTCCTCTATTGATAGACCAGTCAAGGAGCACCATTTCTTTGGCAAGAGTCAGTGGACTCAAAGCCAGTCACACATGCTTAGAGGACTCCGAGTGCAGGCACCAGCTGCTGAGAGGGTAGAGGACGACCTTATGGAGGGCGAGGACCCAGCAGCTAGCTAAACTTGGGAGGAGGACTATGCTGACATAAGACCTACAGAGTACAAGCACATCCTTGGGAAGATGTCATCTTTCTGGTGTGAGCTAGTTGATATTCGACAAGAGGATTGGGAGTCTACATGCCTCGTTCATCAGCGCATCGACTGGTTGGAAGCACGCTTTATGAGGCAAGAAGCGATGCTCCAGGCCATTCTAGACAGACTACCTCCCACCTTGGGTGCCTCATCTTCAACACCATATGGAGACCAGCAGTGAGAAAGAGATGCACATTTGGCTGAAGACGTAAAATTCAGTGCTCATGGGAGGTACCCCACAACATATCCTTTTAATTTTACTATTTTTCATATTTCTTTTACTGTTTATTTTTAGTATTTTCTCGTTTTCTAGTATTACTTTAGTATTTTCTTTTTTAGGATCGATATGTGTATCAGTTCAAGTTTGGGGGTGTACTATGAGCCATGCCAGCCCAGCTAGTTCTCTATCTCCCAGGTCAGCTCTTTCCATGATTTTCATACATTGGGGACAGTGTGTAAATTAAGTTTGGAGATATGGGAGACACATTCACACACATTTTCACACACTATTGTCCTAATTTTTATATTTGTCCCATTTTTTTTTTATCTAAAAGATAAACACATGTTCATGTTGTTTTGAATTTTGGTTGATCTAAACAAATACTGCGATATGATTTCATTAGTAAGCTTAAAATCCTAAACACATGATGTGATAAATAAAGTTTTAAAGTTTAGTACTTACTTTAGGCATTTAAGAATTCACATGTTTGTCTAATCTGACACGAGCACATTAGCACATAATTGTGTGGGATATGACATGTGATTTTAATATGTATGTTTCCATGGCTTAACTGTAACCGGATGACTTGTTAGATGAACACTTTGATATAGAAAAGTAGAAAAAAAAATTGACCAAAAGAGAAAAAAAAAAGGCTCATCATGATCATTAAATAAACTTTTCACTGAGTAACTGGACCTCTTGTCGTAGTAAGCAGTGAGTGTTCACGTCAAAAGGTGGGAATTTTACTTGGTAGCTGATTACGCCCAAAACATAACGCGGTTATTGTAGTATAGTTTTGGGGTGTCGATTCCACAGGGAAACAAGTTAAGTACAACAGAAGGTGTAAACCTCAACACAAACGATAAAAAATTAAAAGAATCTGAGTTGTTTGAGAAAAAGGGTAATTGTGTAAATAAGTTTAAAATAAAAATGACAAGGTTCCGAAAATCCTCTCTAGGTTCGTTGCTCTAATCCTAACTTGATTCAGTTGTTTTTATCTCGATTGCAAGTTTCACATCCCAAACAGGCAATCAGAATATATTCAATTAAAGCACATTTATAAATCCTAATGTAATTGTTATGAAATCTTCTTTACTTTTAAGCACACATGACCTAACTTATAAATTATCAAGAGACGACGATATATCTAAACGACGATACCGCAGCAATTGACAAATCTATAAAAGAGATCTACCGGACTCAATCACACCCAAACAGGTACACATAAGAAAAGCCTGACTGAACTTATATGGAAAAGAAGCATACAACCACCGGAGTTATAATAAATCTACTAATTAAATTAAAGAATAAAACATAACAATATTTAACGAAAATAATTCCAACTACAACCGAATCAAATAAAGGAAAAATAAGAACAATTACACCTAGGGATTCATCCCTTCGCCTTGCTTGGAGACTAGCTGGCCATGGGGCTCATGCGTCCTCGAGTTGCCTCCGGCCTCCCGACGATCATCTCTCCCGACCTTCAAACTTTAAACTTCGGGTTCCTCCTAAAGGCCCTCTGGATTCATCCCCGATTGATTCCCAAAACTAAAGTGGAGTGGGTCTTATATAGGCAAATACCAAGAGTGCAATGTGTTTTTTATCCGATATGGGATGTGGGATATAGAAATGTGTTTTCCAACCGATGTGGGATGTGAGATTTAAGCCCAAAATCACGCTGAAATCCCGCACAGCCTGACCTTTGTCTACTAAAACTGTCATAACTTTCTCTAGAAAAATCCTTTTGACGAATCGTAAATTCTCCAGAAAATAGACTTCCGGATCTTTCTAAGCATATATGGCTTATCTCCTGGTTCTTCTTGTATCAATACAGTTTAATTTTCAAAGATGATTGATCTGTACGGGCAATTCTCGCAATTTAGTGAAACTCTTTCCAGTGCGGGCAGCAGTTGTTACTCTTTTAAGCCCTCTATCTTGTCCTTTCGGAAGCATTCCTTCACTCCGGTATGCCTTGAGTCTTTGTACTTAAAGAAATGATAACTTTTCCTCCTCTTTTGAGCTTAAAGTACCTGAAAATGCACCGAAATAGATCAATGATCCAAGAATGATACTTTAGAGTTGTTAACGTGTAAAAGTGCAATTAAAACCTAGATCAACCCTAAAGTGATAACAGTTAAGTACTGTTAAGATGCATTTTATAACTCTCATCACAGTAGCATTACGACAGTTTAGTTTCATTGCCTTTTTTACTCGAGTTAGTAAGTCCTTAGGGGTGTCTCTACACCTAATACCCTAAAACCATCTGGTTTGGGAGTCATTGACTCAACACTCGCTACATGGGTCAATTAAAAAGCTTAAGGGAACTAAACATAGCAGGGTCTCATTATAAAAGAAAGAAAGAAATAAAACTATGCCATTATTGTTCATTCTGATAGGAAATTCGGTGAATCTTGAGACATAGAGACATTACACATTGGAGTTATTTGGAAGTTTCATCTTTTATATGTTAGATACTTACACTGAGTCAGACCTGTGATGCCTTAGCCTATCTCTCGTAAGTAATTAAATTTTAAAACTTTTATTTATTGCAAAAATGGGTTTGTATGTTAAGCTTGCTCATGAATGAATATCATGGTTTTATGTACAAACTAAATTTTTGGATACCATGAATGATGGATTTATCTGTGTTACTTGTTTTTTCATTTAGTTTTTAGTTTTATATTGCTAAGGGACTAGCAATATGTAAGTTTGGGGGTGTGATAAGTGCTTAAATATTTATATTTAAGCCCCTTAATTTAAATTTGTTAAGTTCCTAGTTGTGTTATTTCATGCTATTTTATGTGTTTTATGTGTTTTCCTAGGTTATTGAAGAAAATGGAACATTATCTGGATTACAGAACAAAGCTGGAAGAACTGAAAGCTGCTTAGTGCGATCAAGCATAGAAGTGTGTGATTGAGTGCGCCAGCGCTCTTGTGCGTAAGAAGAAGGCTCGAGCGCACCTGCGCTCGAGCTCACCTGTATAAGATCGAGCGCACACGTACAGTAAAACGGCAGAATTTATTTTAGAAAGTAGGGGTAGGGTTTTGTTTTACAAGTTAGGGTTTCCAGAGGTCTCTAAACCTTATAAATAGGCTTGTAAACACAGAACCATGGGGCTTCTTTTTAGTTTTTAGTTTTTGTTTTGAGAAAGGAAGACTGGGGAGACGAATTGATGACTCTTCTCTGTAGTACTTTCGGGTTTATTCTTCTCCCTTTATTTTTACTTTATGAAGATGTTTAACATCAAAACCATATGTAACTAACTCACTAGTAAGGCTCGATTGAAGCCCTAATTATGCTTTTCCATATATGAGTATTGTTGTCTTTGCAATAGTTGTATTATGATGCTTTAATTAATTAATGCTTGTTTTATCGAATTCCTCATATATGTTTGCCTGATCAACATATGCATGTGGTATGAATTAGTTAATTAAATCAGTTTGGATGACTGAGTCCTAGGTTTAATAATAGTAACAAAAGAAATCCACGTCGGATTTTTGGATTAATCAACATGGGAAACTGGGGGTATATAATATGCCCTAGGTCTTGTGCGTTTGTTGATTTTCACAGAATTTATGCTCTCTTAAAGAACAACTTAGTATACACCATGCTAAATCCTTTAAGAAAGAAAAGAGTTAAAGTATACACCATGCCTAACTCATTACTTAGAGAAATCAATAGCTTAAGAAGTATACACCATGCCTTTAGATTGACAACATTAGGTATTCGTAATATGGCTAAAGCATTAGCACATTATTTATTAGAAAAATATGATTAGTGGTGGATATCAAAGACCTACGCTTTTATCATCATCGATTCAAACTTAATATTTATTTCTATCGTTTTATATTGCGAAACTAATTCTAAAGCGAAATTCACCAATCTCTGTGGAGATGATCTCGCGTTTGCACACTATACTACTCTGTTGACCTTATGCACTTGCAAGTAAAACCGTTCAATTATCTGCTTATTAATTTAGGTAGATTTTTGCACAACAGCACCCTGCTTTGAGAGTTTATTTAGGGATACAATGTTTGCTTTCCAATTTTATTTTCTCTAACAACTTATACAATTATACTCCATATCCCACTAATTTCTTAGGAGCTATTAGTGGTAATTTTTATTTGTGTGCTTTATTATTCCCCATAAGAGTAAGATTGTAGCATCTTTATGTGTAAATCAATCATGCTTATTGATGCAGGGAATCAGAAAGCTTTGTTGTGAGCTCTTTGATTTGAAGGATGCAGTGGAAAACTTGTGTGGAAATATGCGCACAAAATACTTGGCTTTCTTAAGGTAATAAAATACACATGTTTAATTGTCTTTATATGGAAAATAAATTCATTAAGAGGGAGAAAAAGAGTACAAAAGTGAAGGAAAATGAGTCCTAAATAAAAAAAAATGGAGACTACATAAGTATAGGGCATATAATCTCCGTGCATGTTATTTAAAGATCCTTGGTTTCACCCTTGCCTCTATTAAACATTATTGAGTCCAGCAATTCATGGATAGGCTCATATTTGATCAACACATTATACCATTCCTCTTATCAAAGAAATGACCCTTTACATAAATCAAATCCCAAAGTGATAGGACAAAGACAAATGGCCCATGTTTAATTGAATAGTACTATATATAGGCATGTTAAAAAAAATGTCAGAGAAGACAATGATTTTTTTTCCTTTTCTCTCTTAGAAAAAAAGAGGTTAGCGTAGTGAGAAAATGATATTTTACCATAAAACATAGTGAAATATTGAAATCCACGTAAATTACACATAAAATAAGCTAATAACATATAGGATTTCATACTACCACTGCATGACCTATATCTGAGAATCATTTTTGAGATGGTAAAACTTATAAGCTTATTTTCCAGGAAAACCTGACTCAGCGGACTGCAAACCAGATCCACCATTTCCAATGCTACATATACAATCATCACCACCAAGAAAAAGGATTAACTGGTTAAGTTAAAGTGGGAGCAAAAATCAACGAAAAATAGGTATAGACAGATACCTTTGATCCATTGAACGGGAGCCCTTCCACACTGGACTCCCAGATCACTATGGCTGAGTTTCGTCTCTGTTCGACCAGTCGGTCTCACATATTTTTTATAGGTAATGAAAGGTAAGAAAACCATGTTTTATGAACTAACACTTTCTAGAGAGATCTTATGGCTGAATAATCAATGAAGACTAAATACAAGTTATAACATCATTTAACACACATACGTATAAAAAAATCATTTAACCCATATGGCCCAGTTCTTGAGGACATGGATTGCTAACTTTTGAGGTTGACAGTACCAGACTGATTCTCAAGAGAGATATTTCCATGGTAACATCTCTAGTATTGTCGGGATCATATATTTCAGCCCTACCTCAAGAAAATTCCTGGTTTCGCCCCTGATTGTGATGATGAAGATGAATTGCTATAAAATTTACATAGACCTGTAGGATTTTTAATTTTTTTTTTACTAAACATGGGTTTCTGAGATAAACAAAAAGAAATTTTGGTTTAGTTTTTATTAGTTGAATGACATGTAAGAGTAATTTTGCTAATTCAAAAATAATGTTTTGCCCTTAACAATCCGTATTCTCGCAATATTGCCACCATATTATACTTGGCCTTTTTAATAAGATAATTAAAACTAGTCAGACAAAAATTAGTAAAAGAACATAAAGTCGAAACAACAAGAGTAAAATCAAAAGCAATATATAAATGGTTAATACCAACATCCCAAGCCAATTCAAATCCTCAATAATCATCACCCTCAATCATTGCAAGCCCGAGCTCGCTTCCTGACCATAGATACAAAGGCTTGACCACCTTCATCTCTTATAATGACATTGACTCCTATTCCATTGAAATCCTAAAAGACGACATCATCAACATTCACCTCAGGTCTATAGAAATACAATGAGTGGAGCCAAGCAATATTTTAAGAATAGTGTAAAAATATTAAACAAATAGAACTCATAAAATTTACGTAATTTGAAGATAAAACTCTTACGTCAACGAACGATGGTGAGAGACATTTCACTATAATTGAATGGAGTGCAAAATTATCAAGAGACAGAACTCTCCAAACCTTAATACTCAATACACTCAACTTTGGCTATATCAATCCGAACAAGAAAAAAATAGACCAAACCTTATTATTTATACATGTCCATACTGCAGAGCCCTATTGATATTTGATTTGGCCTAAAGAATTTACATCATATTTAACAATTTTTCATATTGGCTTGAATTCCTACAAATAGCAAATACTCTCCATCTTCTCCACCAAAAGTCCAAATTGGCATAACTCAAACATTGCAAGTAACATCAGTCATGTCCAAGCAATGTTCGAACTTGGATAATGGAAGTAGTTTAGTCAACATATTTGCAGATTATCTGTCATCTCAATTTTCTTCACAACAATCTCACTACTATCAATTATATGTCGAACAAAGTGATAATGAACATCAATGTGATTCATCCTCTCACGGAACATTTGATACTTAGTCTAATGGATGATACTTTTACTATCACCATGAAGAATTATCGCATCATGAACTCAACACAATTCACTAAACAAACCTCTTAACTAAATAACTTATTTGAATACCTCTGATATAGCTATATACTTTGTCTCTATAATCAACAAAGCAAAAATTGGTTGAAGAGTAGCCTTCCAACTAACAACACACCTATCAAAAGCAAATATATAACCCACAATAGAGCTTTTTTGTCAAAATCACTTGCGAAGTCTAAAACAACATAACTTACAACATTGCTCTTGTGACCTCCAACTCAGATACTGAAGAATCCACTTAACATCCCTTCAACGTTTTTTCTCTAGATTACCCATATACTTGCTAACCGCACTGACTATCTATAAAATATCTAGATAAATGCAAACTATGGCATGCATAAGACTCCCCATGGCATTATAATAGATAACACGTGATATATACTTTTTGTCTTCATCTGTTTGAGGAGTTCAAGCAATTGAAAGTTTGAAGTGGGTAACAAGAAGACTATTGACGAGTTTGGCATTCCTCATTCCAAAACGCTTCAAAACTTTTTTAATGTACTTTTCTTGTATCAATTATAACATGCATGCACCTTTATATCTTATGATCTCTATAGTAAGAATCTTCTTAGATGGACCCAAATCTTTCATACCAAATTCATTACTAAACAGAACTTTCAGGATTGCAGTCTCAAACACACTTTTACAAGCAATGAGCATATCATCTATATACAACAACAAATAAATAAAAGAACCATGAGAAAGCCTACTAAGATACACACAATTTTCATACTTATTTTTGGAATACCATTACTAACCATGAAGGAATCGCATTGCTTGTACCATTGGCGAGTTATGCATAAGAACCAAAGATATAAGAATATGAATGGAGCTATGCTTAATAACAAGAGAGAACACATAAATCATTAAAATCAACTATTCTAACCTGACTATAAACCTTAGTAACCAAACATGCTTTATGCCTTACATTCTCAATTTCTGGGATGTCTTCTTTCTTTCTGAACACTTATTTGCAACCAATTATCTTCTTACTCACTGATGGTTTCACTAATTCCCAAGTTTGGTGTTCTCTAGAAACTCCATATTTTCATGCATGGCTACTAGCCACTTTGAAGAATCTACATAAGCAATGACTTATGTATATGTGGAAGGCTCATATGCATCACTGGTTTCTTGTGCAATTAACAGAGTATAGGCAACTATATCAGTACTATTAGATAAAACAACATTATTGTACCTCAACGGTGGTCTAGTATCCTTTCTTGGTCTATGTTTGGAAATACTATAAGGTTCATCTTGCATTTACTCTTCATAAAAATTCGCATTCTATTCAAAAACAAGCTAAGCCGAAGTAGTGCTTTAAACAATAACTGAATCTTAATTTTCTAACTTCACCTGTTGTATGCTATTTTTAACCTAATTACAATCAAAAGTAATAGACTCAGTTTTCTCCGGGGTAAACTTAACAGATTCATCAAAAGTAATATCTCTACTAATAAAAAATTTATGTGACTTAGGATCAACACACCAAAATCTGTATTCTTTCACCCAACAACATAACCAATATAAATGCACTTTTTAGACCTAGGCTCTAATTACTATCATTTAAAAGTGCATATGTAGGATATAAAAAAACCTTTAATGTAGAATAATTCAGAGGATTACTAGACCATACCACACAGTGAGCTATCTCCAAAAAAGTTATGTTCATATGCTTGGCAACCTCATTCTATTGTGGTGTACCTCTGATTGTCTTTTGCCTAAAAATACTCGCATCTCTACAATACTCATCAAACTCATTTGAGCGAAATTTTAAACCATTATTTGCCCTCTACTTTTTAACGTACTCTCCTGTTTGCTTCTCTATCATGGCTATCCACTACTTAAAATGCTTGAACACCTTATTCTTGTGCTTCAACATAAACACCCAAGCTTTTTTTGAACATTCATCGACGAAGGTAGGCATATATTAAGAACCACCTTTAGATGGAACATGTAAGGGACCCCATAGGTCAGAGATAATATAGTCCACAATACCCCTGGTTCTATGAATCGTTGTTTTGGTTAACTCTATTTTGTTTACCAGAAACACAATGGTCACAGAATTCCATTTTACTTGTATTCTGGCTAGAAAGCAAACCTCTATTGCTCAACAAAGTTAATCTATTTTCACTCATATGTTCTAATCTCATATGCCACTATTTTATAGCCTCAGAATCTGATATAGTGGAAATAGTAGTTGAACCAATAACAATATTACCCTGTAAAACATATAAGTTTGGTGAAGCTATCTTTGCATTCATAATAACCAGTGCACCTCTGCTGACTTTCATAACTCCATCTTTAGATAAATACTTGATGTAGACTGAGGTTTCAACCCAAGAGGGGGTGAATTGGGTTTTAAAACTTTTGCAAATTAAAACACAAGTTTATAAAGCAGATAACACAATAAGCATATAAACAAGTAATATGTGCTGTAAATAAAGAGATTAAGGAATAAAGGATGCAAACTCAGTTTATAGAGGTTCGGCAATATCAGAATCATTCCGACCCTACGTCCACTCTCTTCAAGGAATCTCTTTGAAGTAATCCACTAAGAACCTTAGTCGTGTAACTTCACGGATGTTGCACAAACCTTACAATCCATTCCTCTTGGATCAAACCCCTTCTTTTCGGAAGCAAAAACCCCTTCCTTTTGAAAGCAAATCCCTTCCTTTCGAAAACAAATCCCTTTACAATAAATACTATAAAGAAAACAGCAGAGAGACAACAATGGAAGCTTATACAACTGAATAATATCTCTCTTTCTAGGTAAAGCTTGAAGAATGGCTCAACAATCAATTTTTCAAAGCTTTTTGAGTTTCAATGAGTAAAAACTTGTTTGAATGTGTAATCCATTTTTTTAAAATGCTTAATAGAGTGGGTTTATATAGCTTTGATGTAATATGCCCGTTTGTAACTGATTTTGTCCATTTTGGTATAATTTGAGCTGAAATCTCGCGTCTCAACGGTTATATTTTTTGAATTACCAGTCGAATAGGTCTTAGTACCAGTCGACTGGGTCCTCTTTAAAAATTACATCTTTAAGGTTGTTGAAGATACCAGTCGACTAGATATGACTTACCAGTCGACTGGGAACCTTCTGCCTAGATTACCAGTCGATTGGATATGTCTTACCAGTCGACTGGAAAATCTTTGACCAAAACACCAATCGACTAGTATGAAGCATCCAGTCAATTGGGAACATACTGGCCTTTATACCAGAAGATTGGTGTAAATACCCAGTCGACTGGGTTGCTTTAACAACCCAGTTTACATGTGTTGAAAAGATTTTAACTTTAAAAACATTTGTTTAAAAGGTTATGTTAAAATGCTTTTTCAAAAAGAGCCATTGGACAAGCTAATTACCTGAACAAGTGAGACTTACAACTTGTTTCAATACCTTAGACCTATACTAGTTCTTCTGTCTTCACTTGATGTTTGATTCAGGTTGAGTTCTTGCACCTTGTTCCTTGGTTGAATGCTCTTATTACTTAATACACTTAGATAACATCGTTACTATAATAAGAGTTGTGTTTTGTCATCATTAAAATATAGGTGAGGGTAAAAAATCTCCCTCTTTTTGATGATGACAAAACTAATGAGAGAAAACTGTTAATAAAAAACTAAGTGTTGGTTTTCTGAAAAAAAATCGGACAGAGTCTCCTATGTTTTTTGAACAAAACCAACCTATAAAAGATCAAAAGCAGTTTATATTCAATCCAACCAAGAAACTCAACATATATAAACATATTCCAATATCTTTGGAGCACTGTTCCCCCTAAATTTATGCAGTATCTTTGAGTTTTCATTAGGTTTTCACATTTTCTCATTTTTCTTCCCTGTTTTAACAACAGTAGAAAAGGGGAAAGTAAAATAAAAAATAAGCTACTTAGCTACCATAGTCATCAAAAGTATGTATAAACAAATTTTTACACAAAAATTTGGCTTCATTCGAAGTTTGGAAGCCTTCCCGAGAAGAATCGAAAGTTTCCATACAAGCAGAAGTAGTTTTAAAGCTTTTAACGAATATAAAGTGATATAAAGCATGCAACTAAACTTTATTTACGTAGAACGAGTATAGGACACAGGTATAAGCATAAAGCATCATCATATATATAAAAATTCTATACATATACAAGTTTCGTAGAGCCATGCAGAAGTACAAAATGTAATAGAACATGAGACTATGTCCATGCTAGGAACAATGAAAAAGGTCTATATCAAATACATCAAAAGAAAGATAGGAAAGCAACTCTTGGAGCAGGAGAGTCTGAGCCATCATGAATAAGATCCTGAATCTCAGCCAAGGAACTCTCGGTGCACTCTGGGTATAGCTCGAAGTCATCCCGAAGGGTCTCAATGGAGGAGCTCAAAGTTTGGAATCCGGACTGCATGGTTAGCTGGAGGCTCGTGATAGCCTGCAGTAGATCGCCGTACCCAGCCTGACCAGTACTTGAGTCACCCAAAAGAGGTGCTCGGGCATCCATATCCATATCAGCAGTAGCAACAACATCCTCATCATCACTACTGTCATTCTCTCTAATCCGAATGTGCTTCCCGGCCTTGGAGTAGATGAAGCTGTCGCGGACCATGCATCCCATCTTCTTCAGTGAGAAGATGTTGATGATGTCTTTTGGCCCGATATCTTGATCCTCGGAGGCGGGGAGAGGCACTCGGAAGTGCTAGAGTATGAGTGTGATGAGCATCTCGTAGGAAAGACATCCAGAGTCATTCTCTTCGCCATTAATCATATTGGCGAGCAGCAGGGGGTATATATTGAAGTGGTGCCCAGTTTAAAGGCACTAAATCAATACGATTTCTATCTTTGATAGAAACCCCTGACTCTTTAGTCTCGGGTGGATGGTCTAACTCACGATGAGATTGAAAATTTTTGAGTCTAGGGGCATATCACTACATGTGTGAAATATAGTGGGTCTGAACACATAGTTGGGGTTGCCCCTAACTAGCTGACACACCTCATCAATCTCAAAATTATCTGGCCATCCATCCAGACTCTATTAGACCCCTTCCACAGGGATCCTCAAAATACTCATCAAGAAGTCAGTATTGACCTCAAACTCCACACCTATAACACTGGTTCTGAACCTCAGAGCCAGTGGACTGGGTTTCATCAAGTTCGCATAGAACTGGTGAATCAGTCTAGGGTAGTACTTCTCATGTATCTTCACCAATGGGGTCAAGTGTATGGCCTCAAAGGTAGGTAATATGTCAAAATTACTATAACGAATAGAGTTGAAGTTGACAACTCTACCCATCATGATTTTCTTGTGGCAGATAACGGAATTATACCTTGCCTTTGCCGCTGGGCTGGAGAACAGAGTGTTGTCAAGCTCTGTTATGGGCTTTTTGCTGGATGAGCCCACCACGCCCTTGCCCCTCGAATCCGAAACCGTGGATTTGGTGGACCTTGGCTTTGTAAGTGCATTTGGTCCCCCAGTAGTGTATTTAACTCAGATTTTATCGGTCATTTTTGGAAAAAGAGTGTTTTTGGATTAAACTGGGTTTTGAGAGGAAATTATGGATTTTAACCGTAGAAAGTTGAAATAGATGTTGGGGAAGAGTAGATCGATGTGTTTTGTTAGTGTTTTGATGGTTTTTGGATCAAAATGATGAGATTTTGTAGAGAGAGAAAGCTGGGGTTTTTGAAAATGGCGTGAAAATCTGGAAAAATAAAGAGACTATTTATAGAATCGCGATACCAGTCGACTGGGGTAAGGATACCAGTCGACTGGGTCCTTTGTAAAGATGAACAGTTTTGCATACCAGTCGACTGGGTCAGGGTACCAGTCGACTGGAAGAATAGGCAGAGAGATACCAGTTGACTGGGGTGATAACTAAATTTCAAAAATTTGGCTCCAAACAAGGTCTAGTTGAACTAGTCGACTGGTATTGACTTACCAATCGACTGAGAAATTAGGCAGTAACTTTACAGTTGACTGGGATAGACTTACGAATCGACTGGACTCTCGAGAAAATTTTTAATCTTGAGTCTTAGCACGAAATTTGTTTATCTATGCCATCTTGAGTGAACGAGATATTAAACAAGGATTAATACTCATTCACTAGATGTCAAGTATGCATAATGATGAATGATGAAACAATTAGACATTCAGTTTATCATAATCCAATAGTCTCATTAATAGTCTAATTTTGTAGAAGCTAGCTTCACTTAGAGGTTTTGTAAGAATGTCAGCTATTTGATCTTCTGAAGGTATGAATTCTAGTCTTATATCTCATTTTTTAGCATGGTCTCTTAAGAAATGGTGTCTAATTTCTATGTGTTTAGTTCTAGAGTGCTGAATAGGATTCTTAGTCAGGTTGATAGCACTAGTATTATCACAATGAATTGGGATACTTTTAAAGATCATGCCATAGTCTTCTAGTTGTTGTTTCATCTATAATACTTGAGCACAACAACTTCCAGCTGCTACATATTCCGCTTCAGTGGTTGATGGTGCAATTGAGTTTTGTTTCTTGGAAAACCAAGAGGTTAACATTGCATCTAAGAATTGGCATATTCCATTTGCACTTTTTCTATCTAACCTACATCCAGCAAAATCAACATCTAAATATCCTACAAGCTCAAAAGATGAATCTCTATAGTACTATAATCCTACTGTTTGAGTTCCTTGTAGATATCTAAGGGTTCTTTTTACTGCAACTACATGTGATTCCTTAGGATTAGCTTGAAATGTAGCACATATGCATACATTGAACATTATATCAGGTCAACTTGCAATCAAATAAAACAAAGCTTCTATCATGCTTCTATAATATTTAGTATCTATACATTTACCTCTTTCATCAAGATCAAGTTTTGTCGAGGTGCTCATGGGTGTTCCAAGTGGCTTTGAGCTTTCCATCCCGAACCTCTTTAGTAAGTCCTTAGTGTACTTTGATTGATTGATGAAGATGCCTCCTTTTAGTTGTTTTATTTGAAGTCCAAGGAAGTAGGTAAGCTCTCCCATCATGCTCATTTCAAATTCACCTTGCATGCACTTGGCAAACTCTTGACACATAGATTCATTAGTAGCACTAAATATAATATCATCAACATATATTTGAACTAGTAGAGTGTCATTTATGTGAGTTTTTGTGAAGAGGGTTGTGTATACTTTACCTCTTACAAAGTTATTGTCAATAAAAAATTTACTTAGTCTTTCATACCATGCCCTTGGAGCTTGCTTTAACCCATATAGAGCCTTAGAAAGCTTGTAGACATGATTTGGAAGGCTAAGATTTTCAAATCCAAGGGGTTGTTCAACATAAACCTCTTCTTCTATAAAGCCATTTAAGAAAGCACTCTTTACATCCATTTGAAATAACTTAAACTTATTAAAGCATGCAAAGGCTAACATCATTCGAATAGCTTCTAGTCTAGCTACAAGAGTATAGGTCTCATCAAAGTCTATTCATTCTTCTTGATTATATCCCTTAGCAACTAGTCTAGCCTTGTTTCTAGTTACTATTCCATTTTCATCCATCTTATTTCTAAATACCCATTTAGTTCCAATTATTGAATGATTTTTAGGTCTAGGAACTAGATTCCATACATTATTCCTTTCAAATTGATTTATTTCTTCTTGCATCGCAATTATCCAATCATTATCCTTTTCAGCTTCTATAAATGTCTTAGGTTCTATTTGAGACAAATAAGCTACATGATTGCAAATGTTTCTAATAGTGGAACAAGTTCTTACCCCATGTGAAGGATTACCAATCACTTTATCAATCGGGTGATTATTTACATACCTCCAATCTTTGGGAAGACTATCATCTTGTCGACTTGTAGATGGTTAGTCTACTTTGAGAGTTTCTATCTCTCCATTTGTTTGAGGTGGACTTTCCTTTGGGTCAACAATGGGAGTAGGAGTTTCCGTTCTTGGAATAAAATCTGCATCATCATTAAAAGAAACTTCTCTACTACTAATTGGGTTAGATTCATCAAGAGTTACATGTACGGATTCTTATACAACTAGAGTTCTCTTGTTGAAAACTCTATAAGCCTTACTAGAGGTTGAATATCCTAAAAATATCCCTTCATCAGTCTTAGAGTCAAATTTACCCAAGTTAGTTTTATTGTTGTTTAGGATGAAGCATTTACAACCAAAAGTACAAAAATAGGAGATATTAGGCTTTCTACCTTTCTATAATTCATATGGAGTTTTGTCAAGAATAGGCCTAATTAAAATTCTATTTAAGATATAGCAAGAGGTGTTTACTGCTTCAGCTCAAAAGTATTTTGGTAAATTATTTTTACAAAGCATTGTTTTTGAAAATTCTTCTAAAACTCTATTTTTCCTCTCAACAACTCCATTTTGTTGAGGAGTTCTAGGGGCTGAAAAGTTATGATAAATTCCATTTTCTTCACAAAAATTTGAAAAACTTTGGTTTTCAAATTCTTTTCCATGATCACTTCTAATACTTGAAATACAAATTTCTTTTTCATTTTGAACCTTTTTGCAAAAAATTTCAAATCCTTTGTAAGCTTCATCCTTATAAGCAATAAAAATAACAAAGGTATATCTTGAATAGTTATCAACAATAAGAGCATATTGATGGCCACCTAGACTAATGGTACTAATTGGACCAAATAAGTCCATATGCAAAAGTTCCAATGGTCTAGTAGTTGAGACTACATTCTTTGATTTAAAAGAAATCCTAGTTTGTTTTCCCATTGGACAAGCATCACATACTTTGTCTTTTTCAAAATTGATTTTGAAAAGTCCAATGACTAAATCTTTTCTTGAAATGATTTTTAGCAAGTTCATGTTCACATGACCAAGCCTTCTATGCCATAGCCATGGATTTTCACTAATGGCAGGAAAACATTTTTTCCTTTTCGGAATGTAATGATTTCAAATCAACTATATAGACATTTTCATGTCTATGGCCAACAAATTTGATCTTGTTACTCTTGATGTCTATAACTAGACAATGAGAGGTCTCAAATGTGACTTTGTTTTCTTTGTCACAAAGTTGACTAATACTTAGTAAATTTGGCTTAAGGCCTTGTACTAGCAATACATTAACTATGGCTGAGAAATCATTACCAACTTTTTCATGCCCGATGATCTTTATTTTTGTGTTGTCTCCAATGGTGACAAGTCCACCATCTCTTAGAGTTAGCTCATTGAATACACTTTTATCATCGGTCATGTGTTTTAAGCATCCACTATCAAGGTACCAATAGTTACCCTTTTTTCTTGGTGTGGAGACATATCTACATCATACAATGATACACAATGGTATTTTTAGGTACCCAAAACTTCTTGGGTCCTTTGGGGTTAGCCATTGAAAAAACGGTTCTTTTTAGGACCCATACTTTCTTGACAGCATATGGTAATCTATAGACATATTGATAATGTACAATTCTAGGATGATAGTTATTGAATTTTCTAGGAGTCTTTAGTTGTGCATGTCTATAATGCTTAGGATATGAGTTCCTAAGATACATGTTTCTATTGTGAGGAATATGAATATACATGTTATTTCTAGAAAATGTATGATGATGATTTCTAGGATAATTATGATTGTAATTCCTAGGATATGCTTGTGCAGTGTGCAAGTCTTGAGTATACAAATTGTTCCTAAGATGCATATGATGATTATTCCTAGCATGTACATAAGCATTCCTTGAATGAGTATACATATAAGCATGAGTATTTCTAGGTTTCTTCAATCTTATATTAGCATTAGAATTAGTATTTCTAGACATGCTGTCATTCAATGTGGGTGTGATTTTAACGTTTGAAGTAGAGGCTTCATTCACACATGAAGCTTGCATGAATAAGCCCTCTTTTGATTTTTGCTTGCCTAATGAAGAGTATCCTAAACCAGATTTTCCTCCACTTAATCTTTGACAAGAAAACACTTCATCAAGCTTTTCTTTACCAAGCATAAGTCTAGATATAGTACCATTCAATTCTAATATCTTCTTCTTTAAATTCTCATTTTCATCTTTTTGAGATGGGATCCTTTGTGTATGGTTTCTTACTTTTTTTCAAGAATCTATGAAACTGTTTGGTGATTAAGGCCATCTCACCATCTTCTTTGCTGCTCTCCGCCTCTTCTTCCGATTCCTCTTTTTTGTTGTATGTAGAGACTTTGAGAGCAATCACTTTCTTTTTCTTCTCATCATCATTGACAATGGGATTCATTTCCTCCATTTCATATGTCAATAATGACCCAAGGAGTGTCTCAACATCAAGTTTGTCAAGATCTTCGGCCTCTGTGAGAGCATGCTTTCCATGTGGATGGCAAAGACCTTAAGATTTTTATTGTTAATTCAAATTCCTCAATGTTCCTACCAAGAAGCTTCAAACCATTAATAATAGTTGTGAAACGTGAGTGCATTAGATACATTGTTTCGTTAGGAGACATTTTAAAAGATTCATATTCAGACACTAGCATATAGATTTTTGATTTTTTAACCTACTAGTTCCTTAATATGTAACTTGCAATTTATCCCATATTTCCTTAGTTGAAACACATGCATAGATTTTATTGTATTCAGATATATCTAAAGCACAATATAAAATACTTGTTGCTCTACTATTGAAAGACATCGTTCTATAATCCTCCTCATTGTTCTCAGTTTTGAGTTTAGGCATTGTATGAATGATTTCTCCAATAGTGATTTCCTTTGATGGAATTCTAGGTCCTTCTTCAATGACTCTTCACAGATTATAATCTTGTCATTTAACAAAGATTTTCATCCTGTTTTTCCAATAGTTATAGTTGAAGCCATTGAACAAGGGAGGCCTAGTATATGAGTGTCCCTCAGAATAGTTATTTGCTGCCATCGGATCAACTCAAGGATACTAAGCCTAAAATTGAGAACGAGGCTCTGATACCAATTGTAGACTGAGGTTTCAACCCAAGAGGGGGTGAATTGGGTTTTAAAACTTTTGCAAATTAAAACACAAGTTTATAAAACAGATAACACAACAAGTATATAAACAAGTAATATGTGTTGTAAATAAAGAGATTAAGGAATAAAGGATGCAAACTCAGTTTATAGTGGTTCGGCAATATCAGAATCATTCCGACCCTACGTCTACTCTCTTCAAGGAACCTCCTTGAAGTAATCCACTAAGAACCTTAGTCGTGCAACTTCACGGGTGTTGCACAAACCTTACAATCCATTCCTCTTGGAAGCAAACTCCTTCCTCTCGGAAGCAAACACCCTTTCCTTTCGGAAGCAAATCTCTTCCTTTCGGAAGCAAATCCCTTTACAATAAATACTGTAAAGAAAACAGTAAAGAGACAACAATGGAAGCTTATACAACTGAATAATATCTCTCTTTCTAGGTAAAACTTGAAGAATGGCTCAACAATCAATTTTTCAAAGCTTTTTGAGTTTCAATGAGTAAAAACTTGTTTGAATGTGTAATCCCCTTTTTTAAAATGCTTAATAGAGTGGGTTTATATAGCCTTGATGTAATATGCCTGTTTGTAACTGATTTTGTCCATTTTGGTACAATTTGGGCTGAAATCTCGCGTCTCAATGGTCGTATTTTTTGAATTACCAGTCGACTAGGTCTTGGTACCAGTCGACTGGGTCCTCTTTAAAAATCACATCTTTAAGGCTGTTGAAGGTACTAGTCGACTGGGTATGACTTACCAATCGACTGGGAACCTTCTGCCTAGATTACCAGTCGACTGGATATGTCTTACTAGTCGATTGGGAAATCTCTGACCAAAACACTAGTCGACTAGTATGAAGCATCCAGTTGATTGGGAACATACTGACCTTTATACCAGAAGATTGGTATAAGTACCCAGTCGACTGGGTTACTTTAACAACCCAATTTACATGTGTTGAAGAGATTTTAACTTTAAAAACATTTGTTTAAAAGGTTATGTTAAAATGCTTTTTCAAAAAGAGCCATTGGACAAGCTAATTACCTGAACAAGTGAGACTTACAACTTGTTTCAATACCTTAGACCAATACTAGTTCTTCTGTCTTTACTTGATGTTTGATTTGGGTTAAGTTCTTGCACCTTGTTCCTTGGTTGAATGCTCTTATTGCTTAATACACTTAGATAGCATCGTTAGTATAATAAGAGTTGTGTTTTGTCATCATTAAAATATAGGTGAGGGTCAACGCTTGACTTCTTTGGCATCAAAAGTATTTAGAGAAATCAAATTCTTCTTAAAAGTAGGAATATGTGTAACTTCTGTCAAATTCCTTATCAGTCCATCATGCATTCTGATATGGACAATTCCTATAGTAGTTATTTTTCGAGCTTCATCGTCAGCTAGCAAAACAACTCCATTAAAAGACTCATATTATGAAAATCAATTCTTATTTCGACAAATATGATAAGAAAAAGTTGAATCCAAAATCCAATCAAACAAAAATGACTCATTATCGGTGGCAACAAGAACACAATCGATACCATCAAAGTCTTCTCAATAACATTAGCTTTTGATTATTTCTCTTTCTTTTTCTGATTTTGACCTTGATTTTGACATCGATTCTGATTATTTTCTTCTTGATTCTTCATATTCAATTTTCAACACTTAGTATTGATATGTCTCTTTTTCTTACAATACTGACAAGTTATTCTCTTATTTTTAGACCGTGTTTGGAATTTTTTGGTTTCTATTACCTAAACCTCACTCTTCAGATTTGCATCTAGAACCTTTAGTGACTAGGACTGTCTCTCATAATTATTCTCATCCATATGTCTCTCAAACAATTTTTCAGAGAACAAAGAATCTTTAACATCCTTTAAAAAAATTGTTTCTCTACCAAATAGAAAGGTCTTCTTAAAGTGTTTAAACGAATATGGTAGAGAACACAACAATAACAAGGCTTGATCATTTTCATCTAATTTGACTTCAATTAAACTCAAGTCGATAATAATAGAATTAAATTCATTGATATGGGATTTCATTAACGTACCTTCTACTATACACAGCGAAAATCCTAGGAACAATTTATCAGTAAAGGTCTCATATGTATAGAGACTCTAACATACACTATAAGCCAACAACGATTTTCTTTATAGGAACTTCATGTAAAAATTCATAAGATGAACACAACTAAATCGTAGCTAATGCCTTCTCATCTATCACCAGCTTTTGATCTTCTATCATAGTATTAGGCATCTTTTCCATCCCTAACAATGTTTTTCTCAAGTCCTTTTTTATGTTAAAACTACTTGCATCTTTACTTGCCAAAGATTAAAGTTGTTGGTTCCATCAAACTTTTGAATCTTGTATGATATGGAATTCATCATGCCCAGATCTATTTTAACAATAGTTTAATAAAATTTTGTGAAGAGTAGTGTAAAAAAAAATTAAACAAACAAAACACAAAATTTACGTTGTTTAAAGATAAAACTTCTACGTCCACGAGTGATAATGATAAAGATTTCACTAAAATTGAATGGAGTACAAATTTTTTTATAGAACTCTCTAAACCAAAATCCCCAATACGCATAATTTCGGCTATAACAAATAGAATAGGAAAAATTTTGAACTCAATTATTTATATAGATCCATACTGTAAGGCCCTATTGTTATTAGAATTGGGCTTAAAGAATTTAAGCCATATTTAATGCAAAAGAGACTAAAATTAGAAAAAAAATAAATGGTAAATTATAAATTCATCCCTAAATTTTAGTCTAACCTACCATTTCAGTTTGCAACTCAAACAATCTACTCTAAAAGATAAGTGTGTACATTACAAATTAGTCTGTTAATTTCTATCGAAAAATAAACTAAGAAACTTATGTGGCAATTTTAGTGGCAAAAATATATCTTGGTTATTGGTTGCGTTATCATGTGCTATGCACATACTTGAATTTTAATTGGTTACCTCCTAGATGTAAAGTGCCTTTGTAACAAAGTTACCATTGATAACTCCACTCCATGTCTTATTATCCCTCACCAGACCACATCACCCAAAATTTAATGTACTAAAGCAAAATTTCAAGATATTTTATTGTTATCTATGCAATCTTAGCTATTTAGTGATCAATAAAAATATTTTTTTGAACCACAAACATTGACTATTGATAAGTGCTTAAATATTCAAATTTAAGCCCCTTAATTTACATGTGTTAAAATCTGTAACTATACGTTTTAGTCTGTTTTACTTCATTTTGTGTGTTTCACATGTTTTTATAGGTCTTGGAGAAAAAGAAAGCAGTTTTGGCACTTAAGGGAAGAAGCTTGGAAATCTTGGAGCAGCTTCTGGTTAAAGTGCGATCGATCGCACTACTGCATACAATCGAGCGCACATGCAATCATTCGCAGCAATGCAATCGAACGCAAGACGCATGCGATCGAGTGCACATATACGGGTGTGAACAGTAAACTACAGAACCCTATTTTGGAAATAACCCTATTTTGGAAATAAAGGAGTTTTGTGTTTTAGGAAAGTTTAGGAACTCATGAGCCTTCTAGGACTACTCAAGCCCTATAAATACACCTGTGAAGCATACACAGAGAATTACTTCTTAGACATCAATTAATCTTTCGCTTTAGCTTGGAGAAGGAAACTGTGGAGGAGAATTGACGACTCTTCTCTCGGGTTTCTTCTTTCCTTTATTTTTATTATGTGTACTTAACTTTTAGTAAGGGCTCGGTTGAAGCCCTAATTATGTTTATTCAATAATTAGTATTGGTACCTTTGCAATATTTATGTTGTGTTGCTTAACTTGATTAATACCTGCTTTTATTTAAATTCCTCATATGTATATGTCTGATCAATATGTGCATGTGGTATGGACTTGTTAGTTAGATCAATTTGGACGACCGAGTCATGGGTTTGACATTAGTAACAAAAGATATCCACACTAGATTCTTGGGTTAATCAACATAGGAAACCGGGAGTAGATACCATACCCTAGGTCTTGTGTGGTTGTCGATTTCCGTAGTACCTATGCTCTCTTAAGGAATAACTTAGTAGATACCATACTGAATCCCTTAAGACAGAAAAGAGTTAAAGTAGATACCATGCCTAACTCATTGCTTAGGGAGATCAATAGCTTAAGGAGTAGATACCATGCCCTTAGGTTGACAACCATTAGGTATTCATGGCATGATTAAAGCATTGGCATACTGTTGTATTGTGGTAGCATAATTAGTGGTGGATATAAAGTTCGTACGCCTTTATCTTTATTATTTCATCTTTATCAAAATCAACTCTTTTATTATTTCTATCTTTTTACATAACGAATATAATTCTAAAACGAAATTCACCAATCCCTGTGGAGATGATCTTGCTTTCGCACATTATACTATTAAGTTGACCTTGTGCACTTGCAAGTAAAACGAGTGCGATTATTTACTTATTTATTTAGGTAGATTTTCGTGCAACAAGTTTTTGGCGCCGTTGCCCAGGATTTTGCTAAATTTCTTTATGGAATTATTTTTGTTATTTTTTATTTTATTTTAGTTTATTATCCTGTTCTATTTTATTTTTATTTAAAATCTAATTTTTTTTTTTAGTTTTACTTCTTCTTTTTGTTTTTTGTTTTTTCCAGGTCTAGGCAGCGTTGTTTCTGGCCTTGTGCTCGAGCACAAACTCAAGTGAGATCGAGCACACCTCTGCAATCGACCGCACTCCTTGGTGCAATCGATCGCATTTGAGGCAGAAGCTACCCCGAGCAGCAGTGCAGAACTGCTGCACTGAAGCTGTTTTTACTAATTCATTCAAGGGAGAAGCACCAATGATGGAAGCTAGTTATGCTTATTTAGCTGCTATGGAGAGGAAGCTAGATATGCTTATAGAAGCCATGACTGCTCAGAGCATCCCACCTCGACCATGAGCTACACAACTCCAGGTATGTGCTATATGTTCTCATTTTGATCACACTACTGAAACTTGCTCTTTATATTTATATGCAGATCAAAAGCAAGCAAATTATGAGGGACCAAACAATGCATATGCATATACCTACAATCCTAGATGGTAGAACCACCCCAACTTTGCATGGAACAATCAAAATGCCTTGAACCTTCAAGGGCAGCAAAGGGACTTCCAACAAGCAGCTTAATTAGTCCCAGAATCAAGAGAGTGTGACTTAGAGAGCATTGTGAGGGAATTGGTCATTCAAAAACAACAGTTGCTTACTTTACAAGAGCAGTTTATGACTGAGCAAAGACAAATAAATGCAAGGCATGAGCAAGCTATTCAAAGATTAGATGTACAAGTGGGGCATATAGCTAAGGAGCTAAGTAAACAAAAGCAAGGTGTTGTTGAACAAGTTTTTCATGGCCATCACTTTGATCCATTAGAAACTGCTCTTACATATAGTCTCACAAGATCGAGTACAGTACCAAAATCTGAGGATGTTACTAATGACATCATCGAAACTATGCACCTCATTGAAGCCTCTGCAAAGCATCAAAGTAAGTACACTGATCCATTTGATATTCATGTGCTTGCTAATACTATTTTCCCTTTTATTGTACAGGCACCTAACTTGGAATTCAAGCAGTTGCCAGAGCACTTACCTTATGCTCATATGGGAGAGAATAAGACATTTCTTATACTAGCTGTTGCCACTCTTACTTTTGGGAAAAAATAAGGCTTGGTCCGGCTGAAGACGTTAAACTTAGCGCTCATGGGAGGCACCCTAGACTTATCCTTTTCATTTTAATATTTTTCTTTTATTTATATTTATATTTACATATCTAGTATTTATATTTCATGTTTTCTGGAATAATGTTTATTTTTCTTTGTCTGGTACTTAGTGTATGCATCCAGTTCAAGTTTGGGGGCACGTTACAAGCAAAGCAAGCAACCTAGTTCTCCATCTCCCAGGTCAGATTTTTCCATGCCACACACATTGGGGACAATGTGTATTTTAAGTTTGGGGGTAGTGGGAGATACTAGATACTATCACACACGCACTTGAAACACATGCACACATTAAGTCCCAATTTTTTTTAGGAAGATAAATGCATGTTCTTTTGGTAAACAAAAATTTTGGTTGATTTAAAAATTTGTTAACACTTCATTAGTAAGCTTAAAGCTAGAACACATAGTATTGCAATGGAAATTTTACAAAGTTTAGTTACCTACCTCAAGGCACCTAAGAATTCACGAGTTTGATCCAAATTTGCACGAGCACATTTAAACACACATTTGTGTGGGGTATGACATATAATTCTCTTGTATATGTTTCCATAATCTAACTATAATTGGATAACTTGTTGAAAAGAACACTTTGGTATAAGAAAAATAAAGAAGAAAAAAATATAAGAAAAATGTTCATCATGCAAAAAGTGATCAAAAAGCTTTCCACTGAGTAAATGGGCATCTTACCTCAGTAAGCATTGAGTGTTCACGTCAAAAGGTGGGAATTTCATTTAGAAGCATTAAAACTTGTTAGTTCTGTAGCCTTTTTTATTCGAGTTAATAAGTCCTTAGGGGTGTCTTTACACCTAATGCCCTAAAACCATCTGGTTTGGGAGTCATTGGCTAAACACTCGTTACAAAGGTCAAATAGAAAGCTCGATGGAACTCAACATGGCAAAGATCGCATGATGAAAGAAAAAGAAAGAAGAAGAAAGCATTATATCATTTTTGTTCTCTTTGATAAGGAATCGATAAAGGTTTGGGCATTGAAACCCTATATATTAAAATTATATGGAAGCCCCATCTTATATGTGCTAATTCATCACACACAAATCAAACTTACGATGCCTTAAGCCAACCTTAGGTAAGTAACATGAACTTTTGAAAATCTTTTTTCAATACAAAAAGTTGTTTTTATTTTAAGCTTACTCATGAACTGTTATCATAGTTTTCTGTGCAACCCAAATCTTTGAGTATCATGGAAGTGAATTTATCTTTAATTTTGTTCTTCATTTAGTTTTTAGTTTTGTATTGCTAAGGGACTAGCAATATGTTAGTTTGGGGGTGTGATAAGTGCTTAAATATTCATATTTAAGCCCCTTAATTTACATGTGTTAAGCTCTTTGCCTATACGTTTTAGTCTGTTTTACTTCATTTTGTGTGTTTCATATGTTTTTATAGGTCTTGGAGAAAAAGGAAGCAATTTTGGCACTTAAAGGAAGAAGCCTGGAAATCCTGGAGCAGCTTCTGGTCAAAGTGCGATCGATCGCACTACTGCATGCGATCGAGCGCACATGCGATCGTTCGCAGTAATGCAATCGAGCGCAAGACGCATGCGATCGAGCGCACATGTATGGGCGTAAACAGTAAACTGCAGAACTCTATTTTGGAAATAAAGGAGTTTTGTGTTTTAGGAAAGTTTAGGAACTCATGAGCCTTCTAGGACTACTCAAGCCCTATAAATACACCTGTAAAGCACACACAAAGAATCACTTCTTAGACATCAATTAATCTTTTCTTTTATCTTTCGCTTTAGCTTGGAAAAGGAACCTGTGGAGGAGAATTGACGACTCTTCTCTCGGGTTTCTTCTTTCCTTTATTTTTAATATGTGTACTTAACTTTTAGTAAGGGCTTGGTTGAAGCCCTAATTATGTTTATTCAATAATTAGTATTGGTACCTTTGCAATATTTATGTTGTGTTGTTTAACTTGATTAATACCTGCTTTTATTTAAATTCCTCATATATATATATATGTCTGATCAATATGTGCATGTGGTATGGACTTGTTAGTTAGATCAATTTGGATGATTGAGTCCTGGGTCTGGCATTAGTAACAAAAGATATCCACACCGGATTCTTGGGTTAATCAACATAAGAAACCGGGAGTAGATACCATACCCTAGGTCTTATGTGGTTGTTAATTTCCATAGTACTTATGCTCTCTTAAGGAATAACTCAGTAGATACCATACTGAATCCCTTAAGACATAAAAGAGTTAAAGTAGATACCATGTCTAACTCATTGCTTAGTGAGATCAATAGCTTCAGGAGTAGATACCATGCCCTTAGGTTGACAACCATTAGGTATTCATGACATGATTAAAGCATTGGCATACTGTTGTATTGTGGTAGCATAATTAGTGGCGGATATCAAGTCCGTATGCCTTTATCTTTATTATTTTATCTTTATCAAAATCAACTCTTTTATTATTTCATCTTTTTACATTGCGAATATAATTCTAAAACGAAAGTCACCAATCCCTGTGGAGATGATTTTGCTTTCGCACACTATACTACTAAGTTGACCTGGTGCACTTGCAAGTAAAACGAGTGCGATTATTTACTTATTTATTTAGGTGGATTTTCGCGTAATAATTATTCATCTATATCAAAGTTATAAGATCAATAAATAGGTCCAAATGAAACCAAGAGAAATCAAATAAACAACCAAGACCAAAAAAATAATCAAGAACTCATTAAAAAATTTTGGGCCCGAATTCAATCAACTGTAAATACTAAACAAGGCTCAATTTACAAATTCAACGAAGCCAAGAAGTCATTAAAGAAATAAAAGGCCCAAACACTCTTTGTGGGCCAGAAACCAAAATTATTAAAAACACAAAGTGGAAACCATTTTAAACTAAGTGTTGGGCTTAGTTGAAACCCATTTTATGTACAAGCCCTACAAAACTTTATGCATTTCAGAAACTAAAAACAGAGAGAAGAAATTACTCATTTTGGATCAAACTGAAAGATTTTACAGATTCCAAAACTCAGTTTCTTGAAGATCAAAAAACATTTCTAAATCCAACTTTCAATCTAAAAAATTTCTTCTGTAAATTCTTTCATTATATTTTATTTTTGAAATAAGGGTTGGGTGGAATCTCAGCTACTACACTAGATTAGTAGCTCTGAAAAGATTTTTTGAAAACTAATAAAATCAAGAACTTAATAATAGAGAAGAAGAAAATCAATTTTTTAAAACCAATATCCAGAAAAGACTAAAATTTTCCTTTCATTTTCTATCCAACCGAACACTCTTCCATTGCAACCAGTGAATGCAATAAGAACCAAAAACCAGAATTAAAAATACTTACACAAAATGAAGTTCAAGTGGGTTCTTGTGGGTGTCACCATCAATGGGCACCTATCTTGCCATTGATCGACCTCAAGCACCTAACTCACCGAGAATAGAGGAGAAAGGAAATATGAGAAGAAGTTAGCATTCTAGAGGGGAGGTCGAGAGAATAAACTATGTATTAAAGCCAATTATAATAACCCTCTTTCCTCTTTATGTTGAACATGAAGTCTAAACGAAAATGATCTCATACTACCCAATTGAGCTCATGAACCCAAAAACAAAAACCTAATAAAAGATTATTGAACCAAATGGAAGAAAAAATTAATAAAACCAAAGGTAATAATCCAAGGGAGTGAGTTATTAGCACTCATACCCGAAGGTCCCCCATTCCCTACATTTTTCTTTTTTATAAAGGAAAAATACATAAAAGTACCATGTGTTTGACTACTTTAAACTTAAGTACCAAAATTTTCAAATGTTAAACATGAGTACCTTGTGGTTCTGCCATTAGCCAAATAAGACTAATGATGTAAGTGCTCATTCTGCATGCTCGACACGTGTGCGAAATGACCCCAGATCTATCATATATAACTGCATTTCCTCAGTTTCCTTATATTTTCCTTTCGATTTTGCTTTATATTTCTTCACCTCTCGACTAGTATGAATTCCTCCCACTATTTTTCTCATTCTTCTATGAACTCAAGAAATGTTGGAAAGAAAATTTTTTTTTATGTGATTATAAGTCTGGTGAGAACTTCATTGATTGAGAAAAATCCTAGAAAAAAGTTCTTCGGTTGTGCTCGGTTCCAGGTAAAAAAAATTATCATGCTACTACTCCAACATTTTATCTTCATAATATTCTTTATTTTGTAGGAAATTGATTGATACTACTTTTTCAACTGGTTAGACCCTAGTTGTAGAAATTGCAAACCATATTTGAATCGCACCATTGAGAAACTAAAGAAATCGATGGAGAGCTATAGTTTCAACTTGAGAAAGAAGAACAATTAGTTGTTGACATCACCAATGGGTGTGCTAGGTAAAGAAAAATAGAAATGGAGTTTGTGCTCATGCACACAACAACAAAGAAATTGAATATTTTACATATTATTTGTTGTTGTTTAATGATTTTCTGGGTTTTGAATAAATGGGTACAGTAATTGTATTAAATAAATAGGTACACTAATTGTATTGGTTATGTATGGTTCTTCTTTGGCTTTTGCTAGGTATTTTCTGGGCAAAGAATATGGAATAGTTGGGTCGTGTTTCTGGGTATTTTGGTAGGTTAATTTTCAGGTCTTTTTTTGTTGTTTTTGCCCTACATTTGTTACTCAGTTGTTTGAGACGTAGTTGAATATAATGTTTACTCTGTTGTAATGTGTTTTAGAGAACTAGTATGAAGTTTTGTTCCAGATATTTGTTGAAATGCTTAAGTGATTGTTTTCATATTCATGTCTTATCAATTTCAATATCAGTGGCAATGAACTAGTGATTGTTTTTACTTCAATAAGTGTTTGTTGAAATTCCACCAAGTCACCGGCAATGAAATAGTATTTGTTGAAATGCCACCAACTCAATGGTAATGAACTAGTGATTGTGTTCACTTCAATATCAGTGGCAATTACTGGTTCTAAGTGTTTATTTAAATGCCTGAGTGATTGTTTTCACATTAAACAACATCGCCAACCTGCAATATCAGTGCCAATTCAACATTTTTCATTTGGTGACAAAATTAAACAACATCCACATCATAAGATTTAAGTTAAAATAAAAAATTTAAACCAATACATTATAAACATCCAAGAAGACATTCATTTTCATTTGCCTGTCATACTCAATTCATTAGCATGAACTATAGTAAAAAAGACATTAGCATGAAGTATAATAAAGAAAAAGGTATTCATTTGCTTGTTAATATCAATAAAAAAAAGACATTCATTTGTTTGTCTATATATGATCATAACAGACTGTGTATTACACTTACACAACAAAAAATAAGAAAAGTCAAGTGCCATTGTCATCTCATCCACAATCATCATTCTTCCCCAACCTGTTTACCTAACCTTTATCTTGCTATACGATCCCTTATTGTCCCAACCATCCTTAACCTACTTCCTCTCTTCATTGATATCTTATTTCTTGTCACTGACTGTGATGATGAAGTAACTTATCGGTATGAATCAGTTGAATACTAAGTAATATAAACTTGACTGTTTCTCCTTGTCATCATTCTTCCACTACCAGAATTACCTTCAAATTAAAAACCAATAGACAATCAAATTAGTATGCATTAAAAATCATATTTCCAATAACAAAATTTTGTAACACAGTTACCTTCACTGTCTACTTCTCTTCCGATGGGTTATGATGAAGTTGTACTTGCTTGGTTGGGAGCTGGTTGGTTTACATTAGTACCTTAGCTGCTGCTCTTGGTACTTACCCTTGGAGTTTTGCTAGAATCACCTAAACCATCATCCAATATACAAACACATTTCAGACCAATCAGATAAGGAAACATTATTAATGCAAACACTTTAGTTTGGATGCGAAAAAAGAATTTGCACCTTATTGGTTTGCATTATTACCTTAGTTTCTCCTTTTTGTGCTCACCCTTCCTCTCTCATTTGCTTCTTGCAAATATAGTAAACACAAAACAAATAAATGAATGATGGCAAACTTCAACTACATGCTACATAATATATCATAACATATGAAAGAATGTTACTTACATTGGCGGCTATCTCCATTTGCCATTGTCTTTTCAACCTCATTCTCCTATGCCATGGGGACTCACCAGTGATTTATGATTGCAGCCTTTAATATTGTGACTTACACCTCCACAGTTCCCACAGGTAATTTTAGTACCACCTATAACATAGTGAGGATTTCTTGGCTCATCTACAACTCTCTTCCGCTTAATCTTAGGTCTCTCAGGTGATTTTTACACAAAAGGAGGCTTTGGGACTAGAGTCCTTTCAGTTTCAACCCATTGATCCATGCTAGGCTTTGGGTTGATGATACAACCAAAAGCCTTCAAATATTTCCCCTTACTATAAACTTGATCTATATACTTTTCAGATTCTCTCTATTACTTCAAATGGCTACTATTGTATGCTTATATGGTATGCCATTAATATCTCACATTCTAAAACTACAAGTCTTTTTACTGAGATCTACTGTCCTAGTTGTAGAGTAATAATGTATCTCATATTTCTTATTCCTTGATAATTCTACAAAAAAATTCCTACTATATTCTTTAATACATTCCAACTTATCATGTATGTCAAGACAAATTGTACCCTTGTATTTCTCAATCCTAACTCTCTTTACATAAACTTTCTTCATTTGCCTCCTCCTAATCAACTCGAACATGGTCAGTATAGGCTTGTCTCTAGCTTACAGTATGTAAGAATTAAAAGACTCACTTAGATTGTTAACTAGAATGTCACACTTGCTCTTTTCACTAAAGCGAGCCCTACTCCACCCACTTAGTGCCCTATCCACTACCCATTTCCAAGCATGTTCATCTAGACCCTTAAGTTTACCTCGCCAATAATGATTATCTTTTAATGTGGCATTAGATTCTGCATTCCACATAGTGTCTTTTAATTTCTTAGCTTTAAACCGACTCCTGAAGTTTGCAACCATATGCCTCATGCAATATCTATGCTCTACATGTGGCATTTATTTCTTAATTAGCTGGACCAAATGTTCGCAATCAAGAGAGAATTCAATTTATATCAAAACAATAGTAACAAAATTAATTGAAAAAAAATAGTGTGACAGATAACTTACCTTATGTTTATTTGATATAAATGCCCAACCCTTTTCTTCTGTAGTTCCTAAGTCATACTGAAGCATTTTCAAAAACTATGTCCAAGAATCCTTGTTCTCGTTCTTAACAATAACTACTGTAATAGGGAACATATTATTGTTCCCATCCTTTCCATTTGTACTCAGAATCTGACCCCCCATATGCCCTTTTAAGTGAGCTTTATCAAGCCTAATTATTGGCCTATAACCTTCTAAGAATCATGTCTTTATAGTACTGAAGCACATATAGAGTATTTGAAAGTCTGTTGCCATCCTCCACTGTACAATCTCCCCAGGTCTACTATCTTCCTACCCCTCTAAATCAGTTTGTTTCTTCTGATTCTTCTTAGGCTTTTCAATAGGTACACATGCCTCCTTAAGCTTCAATATAGAAAAGCTACCAGGGTTGTTCTTTACAATCATCTCATGATTGTCCCAAAGCCTTTTATACTGCTTCTTGTAATCCCCCTCCAAAACTTTCACAGCTCTCCTCCTAGCCCTATAAATGGTTGCTATTTCTATTTCTGCCTTTAATTCCTTTTGAAGTTTCTGTTGCATAAACTTCACATCAAACTTTGAACAACACAAGTCATCTAAATATCTTTTAGCCAAATATGGTGCATCAATCAAATATTATTTAAACTCTTTAGGACAACTATGATTAGGTTTAGAATATACCATTTTCGCTTGCCCTTTCAGATGCATGCACCTTGAACCCATAGGAATTTTTGTAAACAACTGTGACCCTACCTATTATTATTCACAAACTTGTACTCAACACCCTTCCTTATAACCCAATCTTTCAAAACCTCTCTATAAATCTTAACACCAAAAAAAAAAATTGACCCTAAACATAACTAGGGATCTTTCATTCCAGTTTCTCATTGAATTCTGGCCAATGTACTCCTACCACCAACTCATCATCATAGTCATACACTCTTTCAATGTCTTCATCATCAACCTTTTCATTAAACTCCATCATGCCTTCTTTAGTTACATCATTTCCCACATCACCAACAAAGACATCAACATTATTCTCTTCCCCTAATTCATCTCCTGACAGCCCATCTTCAAAGAACTCAAATATACCATCATCATCACTTCCTTTTAACCCATCGTATACCTCACTAGGGTCATCACTGTCATCACCTTCATCATTAACATCTTTTTCATCCTCATCAGAAGGCACATATGAGTCATCATCAATTTAATCTTCAAAATCAGGCCCATTAGGTCTTCATTACTAACCTGGGCCTCACAATAATAATATAGGCTTCACAATCAATAGGAAAAACAACTTCATTAGTTGCTTGGGCCTCACACCCATTTACAAGAAATTCTTCAACATTTTCATGGGCCTTATCTACAATGTCCTGACCTAAATTAACACATAACATGAGAACTTCATCTTCATCCCCATCCCCATCCCCATCATCTAGCCCACCTATATCTCCATCATCTACCCCAACTATATCTCCATCATCCGCGCCACCAATATCATCTCTATTACCATCAAAATTCTCATAAGCTTCTCTAAGATGAAGTACCCTAATATGAGGTAACCTAGGTTGGACATATATTTTTATAGACCATTCATTCTTGTAGAAATCAAGCATTGTGGCCATTGACTTGTCATCGTTGATTTCAATCAACCCTAATTCAAACCTAAGACCAGATAAGAAATAATGCATACTCATGGTTGACCTATAATTCCCCAAAAAATCATCCACTATAGACTTCAAAGTAAAGTAAGACATTATATATGGGTCTAAATCACATTTTATTACCTCACCCCTACATAATCTAAGTGTGGAATGTAAAGGAACTCACCCCCATGAAAGAAGCCAATATAAATTCGATTTTCCCCTCTCATCTTGGCAAGCAAAGCATCTAAATATCATAATCCAAAATAAACGAAGAAAAAAAAAAAGGAATCTCAGTTAATTGTAAATGAAATATTGACTAGTTAATGGTGAAAAATTGTATCAACACGTTTAATTATATGAAAATACGTTTACCTAGTGACATTAAAATAAACTAAATAATAAGTATTTAATATATAATAAAGAAATTTCAAAGTTTCCCTCTATAACCCAACTATTTCCCAAATTTACGATGAAACATAAAACTCTAATTAACTAATTGCAATATTAGTTTAAGAACACCCATTATCTTGAATGAAATAAACAACAATTAAACACTAACTATTATTAAGTTTGTCAAAAACCCCAATTTATTCCAATAACACAATGACAGATAAAACCTAATTTAGTAATACCATGATTAATTTATGTTTTCTACTAATTTGATTGAAGTAAACTAAGTATTAATCACTAATCTTCTTTCATGTAACAATCAAGCAACAAATTACTGAAAAATAGAGAAAAATCACTCACCAAATGCGAAATTGCTTTGAAACTTCAGCTTCCAATTGATATAGTAAAGCAATAACTTTGGAAACAACAGATTTTTATAGCAAATCTCCTTAAAAATTGAATAGACTAAATGATTTCAAAGTTGTGAAAGTGTTTATGGTTGTTTATGTTACTCTTTCGCGTTCGAAATAATCAAATTAGAGTTTTTTGGCCTTAAATAAATAGAAAGACAAAGATGTCATCTAACGTACTTAATGCTATTAGCCTTATTTGGCTAATGGGAGAACCAAAAGGTACTCAAATTTAATGTTTGAAAACATTGATATTAAGTTTAAAACAGTCAAACCACATGGCACTTTTTTGCAAATTTCAATAGTATAAAATAGAGGCAAAAAGATCGAGCAATTACCCGAGAAATTCCCAAATCAAGAAACCCTTAAATCTACCCAGTATAGTGAAACCCCAATTTCTTACGTTTCTCTATCAAATTTATCAGAAATTAAAATCCCTAGACTAATTCTTGAACGGTTCAAGTTCTTTCTAAAATCTCTCCCCTGTTTTCTGTGGGATTGAACCTCTTGCAAAATACACCATGCATGTCAGAATATATAGGCAAACATTCCCAAAAAATCAAAACGAATCCCTAAAAATGAAAATCGATGCCTAGGCGTAAGGGGGAACCATTCAGGTTCTACTACGAGGAGAGAGCATGTTTGTTCTCTCTAATACCATAAATACTCAAAGAATCTTAAAGTCAACTAGGCAAATGACTGAGCAGAAAAAAAGAAATCAAACCATTAGGTACCAAAACCGATCGGCTCCTATCTGAAGCTGATTTGTAACCCTAAATTTTCGATAGGAGGGAGCCGACCGGCTGGGTTCAGTCATGACAACAACTTCTTCGTTTTTCGACAATAAATTCATGTTTTGAGCAAATCCAATCTTGTTTAATTTATACAAAAGATGCAAAGAAAAACTTAATCTAGATGACATGCAAATTTATAATGCAATCCTAACATGAATAATAAAAAAAACTAAATGACATGCGACGAATCTAAGGAGATTCAAAAATAAAACAATAAATCATCTTTTAAATCAGTGTTTACGTTTCTAACCTTTGTTTTGCAATACTAGATCTAATGGCGCGTTGCAAAAGGAAGGTTTGCGAGAAATTAAATTGACTTTCTAGTAGTTGCGTTGGGATCATCCACGTGTGGTGTGAAGCCTGCCCTCAAAGATCTAATTATTGGGAGGGCTTCTTGAACTCATATTAATTAACTATTATTGTTTAATTTTACATTAAAAAAATAATGAAAACATTAATAACATGTCATTATTATCACTTGCAAAGCACTACTCTAACTCCGTTTGTGTAAGTGAAGTAACTGCCATGCTAATCACAATTTGATTTTTCAAGGATAGAATTAGTAAACTACAATTGAAAAGTGGTTACATATAACAACTCCCGGTTCCAATGTTATTGCTCATTTTCTTCTCTCCTGCGTGAGAATGTCTGCGGTTTGCTGTAAGGGCGTGACTCTTACGAAAGGATACTTGTAACAATAAAAGCGGAGAGAGAGAGAGAGAGAGAGAGTAAAGGGCGGATGTAGATCACGGTGGCCATGAATGCAAATGAAGCCATCACGTAGATGGGCATGCATTGTGCTGGACATCGTTGTAAAGCTAGCTAGCGGCGCAGTAATAAATCTGTCCTTGTTCCAACTTCCAACAATACTTGATCCTTCCTTAACAGCTGCAAGCCTTAGCTCTTCTATATAAGGTCATGAAAGATCTCCCATTGTGTTGCATGTAGCACTATATTCTAGCAGTAAAATGGGGTCAATCATGGTGGGAAAGTTTCTCTGGGTGATTTTGTGGGTTGTATTGGTGTTGGGTTTTGAGTATGTTGAGGGTAGGAAACTACTAGGGGGTAAGAAGAGTGAGGCAATGAACAAACCAGAGTGGTTTTTTGACGGTAACCCGGGGTGGATTAATGGTGGAGGGAAAGGGCTCAGTTTTGGGCACTCATTTAGTTTTGGCAAAGGCATGGGCTTCAGTTTTGGTTATGGAAGTCCTGGGATTAGGTCTGAAAAGCCCAATTGCAAAGGTAAAGGTGGTGCTGGCGGTGGGATTGGTGGCGGTATTGGGAAGCATCACAAGAAAAAGGACAAAAAGCATAATCATGGCGGTGGAGGTATAGGAGGAGGTGGTGGTCTTGGCGGAGGAGGTACTGGAAAAGGAATTGGAGGAGGGATTGGTGGTGGTAATGGAAACGGTGTTGGTGGAGGAGGAGGAGGTATTGGCAAGGGTACGGGTACTGGTGGTGGTGGAGGAGTCGGCAGAGGGGTTGGTGGTGGTGGAGCCGGTGGAGGAATTGGCAAAGGGATTGGTGGTGGTGGTGCAGGTGGCGGAGTCAGCGGAGGGTTTGGTGGTGGAGCTGGTGGAGGAAGTGGCAAAGGGATTGGTGGTGGTGGTGGTGGAGGAGGAGGAGTCGGAGGAGGGGTTGGTGGTGCAGGTGGAGGGGTTGGTTCTGGTAGTGGACTCGGAGGAGGTGTTGGCAAAGGAGTTGGTGGCGCTGGTGGAGGAGTTGGTGGTGGTGGTGGTGGAGGAACCGGTGGAGTTGGTGGAGGATTTGGTAGTGGTGCTGGCGGTGGATTTGGAGGAGGTATAGGTGGAGGCGGTGGTGGTGGTGGAATAGGTGGAGGTGGAGGCGGAGGTGGTGGAATAGGTGGAGGCGGTGGTGGTGGTGGAAGTGGAATAGGTGGAGGCGGTGGTGGTGGTGGAATAGGTGGAGGTGGTGGTGGTGGCGGGGGCTCTGGCAGAGGGATTGGAGGAGGTTTTGGAAATGGGGTAGGAGGAGGTTTTGGAGGTGGTGCTGGTGTTGGCGAAGGCATTGGAGGTGGTGGTGGGGGAGGAGGAGGATTTGGGGGTGGTGGCGGCGGCGGAGGCATTGGTGGTGGTAGTGGATTCGGTGGTGGAGTTGGAGTTGGCGGGAATGAACCATGAAAAGGAAACTCTTAACTACAAATTGTGGATGGCTTCAACATCTACAGAATTCTTATGGTTCTACTACTGCATATATTTATTTCTACATGTTCTTGTTTATGATGTCTGCAAAAAATAATTGTGTGTACCTCCATCCTAATCTTTCTTTTTAGTATCAACTGTATTTTCAAATTTTAATGGCAAATATATTCTGTCAGCTCTCATTGTTCCATCTGCACTAAACTCAGTTTGTTACTGTCAATGGTTCCTTAAAGTCAGCTTTCTTGTGACCATAGAATCAGAATTCTTCAAAATTTGGATTTTATTAAGATGTTCCCTCAAAATTCAGTACTATATTTACAAATGACAACAACTCAAATTCAAGGAAGCCTTGTCCTGCCTCAGACTAAGTCCCTCACGGTATACATAAACGTAACCGCAACAAGTGGTAAGGTTAAGGCGGTTGTTAGCCATGAACCGCTGAAACAATTCTTTCGTCCATTCAAGCCGAACCCATCCATGAAGATGAAATGTCAGTAACTGCTTCTCCAACTGTCAAATAAAGTCCATTTGATTTAAACAAATCCAGAGTCATTGACCGGTGGAGCTTCTCCATCACTGTTCCAACAGGATTTACCAGTACAAGCTACAACAAAATGAAACAGTGAAATACTATCCAGGAAAAAAAAATTGATGGATATTTTTTGAAAATTGATTTCTAGGTAGAATGAACCCTTCTCCTTACCTGAAGTGATTTGATGTTCAATGTCTTATTAATCTCACATATAGCATCAATACCACTGGTGTCTATGGCTGTCACAGCTGAAATATTTTTCAGCAAATACAGTTTAGTTTTCTCTTCTTTGGTTTTGAAACATTAAACAGCAAAATGATGCAAAGGCCTTTGTAACTGTGACTTGATTCATCTCCCAGGTGTTCAATCTTTCATGATAGGTTACTGAGAAAGTATCTGCATACCTGTCATATCCAGAATTACACATTTCAGGGCAGCCTCTCCGTTTTCTTCAATTCTCTCTTCCTCCTCACGGATCCATCTTACAATCCTGCAATTAATGAAAACAGAATGAAAAATTTACCCAAGAAAAGGAAAGAAGAAGAAATTTTAGTTATAATCTTCAAACAGTATTCTATCAAAGTACATTTGAAATAATTGGCACAGTTCATGAGAAATCATGATTAAACTAACTCAATAATGCCTGAATCCCATATATTATTTACTGAGAGATGCTATAAACCTTTCTTGAAGATAAGTTGAATTTGCGAAAAACATTGGAGATTCAATGCTTAGAATGAGGAAGGATGGAACTCTCAAAACATTCTTATAACGATTGACACAGGCGAATATTTGACTGCCTGCAATATTCCCCAACACCATTGTATTTGGCCTTGTAACATGCAGGATAATCTTGAATACTGAAACTCCAACCTGAATCAACCAGAAAAAAAAGGTGTCAAATCCTACTCTCATATATGCTCCAATTCATAAGTAATTCTAAGTGATTAATGCTCCAATTATTAAGGTTTGAGGTTCAAAAAGAAAACATAAATTTCATTTCCTATTCTAATATCTTCAAGTCAATCGAATGGAGCACTTAGAAACAGTAAGTAAAAGAAAATGAATATCACATACAGCTATGGCGAGCCCTATCTGCACAGAGATGAATAAAACGCCAAAAAAGGAGCAAAAACAAGTCAAGAAATCAAGCTTATCAAGCTTCCACAGTTTAAGTGCAGCCTCGTAGTCAATCAATCCAACAACAGCTGAGATGATAATTACTGCTAAAATTACATTGGGTGTGTAATAGAAAAGTGGCATGAGAAACAGCAGCGTTATGAGCACTGCTGCCGCCATAACTATGTTTGAAAATGTTGTCTTTGCCCCAGCATTGTAGTTTACAGCAGACCGAGAGAATGACCCTAAAAGTTAAATAGATTTCAAATGCTTATTAGTGTCTAACAAAACAAGACATAATGGTAAAGGGAGGAGAATTGTAGGATATGCTTGCCTGTAGTAACATAGCATGAAGAGAAAGAACCAAAAATGTTCATAAGACCGATTGCGATCATTTCTTTGTTTCCATCAATTTGATAACCCTGCATAGAAGCCAATGTTCTTCCCACGGCAATTCCTTCCTATGATTGAAAGACAATAGTTAGTATATTTGCAATGCATTTATTCACATTCTACTACTATCCAATAACAGTTTCTATCAAAGGTCATATACCAATAACAGTTTCTATGAGGTGTTTGGATGTCTCATGGATTTTTTAAAATATAGTTCACAGTGATTAAAGGCAAATACCAGTAAGTTAAAGGAACTTACAGTGAGAGACAAGATGCCAGTTGCAATGCCTGTTTTAATAACAAGGCTTAGATGAGGGCCATGGAAATATAGCCTGTTTACTGAAAGTGGATTCACACCCTTTGGTAGCCCACCAATCTGCATCGTAACAGTGAAATAAAACAAATTGATTAAATGACACTATATCACATAAATCATAGTTCCTAAAGAAAGACTAGAGATGAATATTCTTACTTTTGAAACATCTTGAAACCGTGACTTCAAGAGGAAGACCAAAAGAGTAGACAAAATAACACAGGTTAATGGAGCTGCTGCGGAAATCCAGAAAAGTTTTGGTTTCCTCGAGCTCTGATGTGGGTGAGAATGTGACAAATCACTTAGAAGAAAACATTTAAACTAAACTGATAAATTCTAGTTTTAAAGTGACATTTTCTACTCACAATTTGTTTTGCTGTCAGCAGAAATACTAGGAAACAGAAGCCCATTACAACAGTTTTCCATGACCACTGCACGTCCGAAGGAGGAATAATCACTTCAACTTTTTCTCTTTCTGCCCCTCTCAAATATATATAGTTAAGGTGTAAGTTTGGGCTGTGCTTAATTAGATGTCAGTGTTCTGTTTCTTACCTCATTTCGACGACTGAATACAGAGTCCATAACAGGAATGATCTGCATCGCGTTTGTGAAATGAGTAATATCAAGCAATCCTTTAAGCTGCTGTAGAGCCACAATAACTGCTGCTCCAGCCATGAATCCAATCAGAGTTGCCTTTGATAGAAAATCAATAATGAAGCCTAACCTAAAGAGGTCCAACTTAAATTAGCTCAGAAGCAAACGGAAAATGCAACTTCCTTTGAGAACATGAAAAAGTAAACTAGTTTCACTAGCTTATTCAAATTTCTCCATCATCATTCAATCAAATCTGACAAAATTTTCAAAATTACACTGAAGAAACTTTCTTAAAAGTGGTAATAAGCAACTTAAAGATGGATGATACGAGTCTACAACAGATGACAAGAGCCCTTCAGATTTTGATCAGCCAATAAATTTCTATGGCTTTACTTTGTCCAAAAGATACCCAATATCAAATTTTCCATCCTTAAGAATTGATATTAAAAATGTATTGTATTCCTAACTTTGCTTTTCACAAAATGAAAAATCAAAACTTCTGTTCAAATACAAAAGAAAGAGTGATAGAAATCGAGACCTCTTAAGCATGGTTATCAACAAAGATAAGACACCATAGTTGTTGTTTAGATGTCCAGAATTGTTTGATTCAGTAGAAGCTATAATCAACTAATTAATCACAAAAATTATCAAATATTAAACTGTTGCATACTGAAAGGCGGTTCATACCTAAAAAGACCCAAAGAAGTTTGAAATAAACCAGCAACAAAAGTAGCAGTGAAAGCAAGCTGGATATAGAGATTTTTTTCTTCAGTATAGGAGACCACTTCGCTTAACATTGTGCCCATTACCAGAGATGAAATTGAGACTGGGCTAATAGCGATATGTCGAGAGCTCCCAAGGACAGAATATATCAATGGTGGCACAAAGCTAGAGTCTGAAACATATAATTGATAAGAAAAGGAAACTTTAATCGAAGGAATACATGTAGTGATTTTTTTTCCATGAATTGTTAAATTTACAGAAGAAGAATCATTTCATACTAACATAATCCAATTATAGGAGGCAAATTGGCAAGTTTGGCGTAACTGATTCCCTGCAATATGAAAACTTAATCAAGAAACTGAAACCAACACTCTCTACAGTAAGGCAGTGACAGGTAGAGAGGAAAAGTGAAAAAAAAAAAGAGAGAGAAAACTGAGTGGATGGATTTTTTTTTCCCACGTACACAAACCACTACCTCTTAAATTGAAAAGATTGGAGAGTGAAAGTTAAAATATGTTTTTTTTTTCATCTTTTTTCCTACTTTTCCATCATATTTACCAAAAACAGAGAAAACATCAATCCTCATATTTTTCATCTTCTCCTTCATCTTTCCTCTCCCTATTCTTCCCTCGCACTTTTCTTCTCTATCAATAAAAGCCTAAAAGTTTGCAAAATGCAGTTGATTTGATAAAAAAAAAAAAAAGCAACTTCCAACTTGTAAACTATAAGAAAATGTCCAAAGAAGATTGTCTCTTCCATTTATAGAAGCCAACAAACAAATAAGGAACAAATTCACTCTTTTCGTGTTAAAGAACCTAGCTACTTCATATTCAGTGTTTAGAAAAACCAACACAGATAAACTGAAAAGCCTTTTGCACTCTCACCAAAGAACAAAGAAGTAATTAAAGAAAAGAAATGCTTTGATTGTTGATGACATAATTAATTTGTATCTGACCTGAGGGACGGTTAAGCTTGCAATGGTGATTCCAGCAATAAGATCAGATCTAAAGAGGCCAAGACTGTAATTTGAACCCCATTGAAAAATGGGAAAAACATACTGGATACCAAGAATTAATTTCCTACAGCAAGTCTGTTTCCTAAAGATGTAGAGGGGATCATCATGGAAGAAAATCTCATGGAGTCTGTGCTTGAGTTTCTGAAATGTGGGGACATGGGGTGGCATACAAACTTGGTGAATCTCATAAGGAGGCATTGTTGTGGTTGTTGCTATTGTTGGGGTATCTGCGGAGGTAATTGTGATGGTGGTCTCATCACCAGAAATATCAGAGGAATCTTCTTCTACGTTTCTCCTGTAAATTTGGCAAATGTGTTGAAGAAACCACAAAATGTTTGCTTCAATATTTATGGGAAGAAACTCGTAAGACTTGGTTCAAATTAAGAGAGAGAAGACATCAAATGGCAGTTATAAACAGTTGTTGCTCACGCTCCCATTTGAGTGGATGGAAAACACGCTCTAACTACCATGAGCAAGGAAGTTAACTAACATGGAAATTAAACAAGCTAAAAATGCATAAAACATTACATTTCAAAGCCCTTATTTGCTTTTTAATTGCTTTCTTTTTCATGATTCCATTCAAGCGCTTTTGTAAACACCTGGAGAATGATGTGACTAAAAATATATAGTTACATTTTTGTGCCAAATGGTTGACCCAAAGTAACTAAATCAGCCATCTAACGTTGAGATCATGTTAACTAAAAATAGTACCATGATGCAGTGTTAATCATCAACTGACCGGTACCTCTTTTGCTAAATGCTGCCACATGTTCCGCTGGTCAGGTTATTTTATGATTAAATAGTCCGGTTGAAATTAAGTGCCAATCTTTCTTTATCACGTTTCCTGCCTGCACCTTTTTTATTCCTTTTTGGTTTTAGAATAATAATTTTACCTTTTGGATAGAATGGAATATTTTGTCCTTTGTAAGTGACCCTGAATAATAACTTCTTTTGGGCCCCAAGGCCCACATACATCATCAAGAATATATAGATCTTCCTTTTTTCGATATTTTTTAATTTAATTGCAAAATTTTGTTTAAATTTAGAGATAAGCAGCATTTTGCCTCTTGAGGTTTTAAAGTAGGTAATTTAACTATTAATTTTGTCAATTTTGATCAATTAAATTCATTAGTCAGATTCCAACCAAAAGATTATCCAAAAACTTAATATATTTGCTAATTTGTTATTTTATATGGTTAAAATTATCGAAAAATTTAATATATTTATAATTTAACGTGACAATTTAGCAAATATACTAAGTTTTCTGGTAATCTTTCGGCTTGAATTTGATCAAGATTTGATTGGAATAAGACCAATGGATTAAATTGTTTTAAATCGACAAAGTCAAGGGTTAAATTACTTATTTTGAAAACTCATAAAATAAATTGCGATTTAACCCTAAACTTAAAAGAAATTTACAATTAAACCTTTTTTGGTCTGACAATCTGACATTATCAAAAGTGACTCGAGTAAGAAAAATTCGCCTCCCTTCCATCCATATCTTAGGGAGGTTCATATGGTTAGTGAGCAAACAGTCTAATTCGATTAACTCTCTCGTTTTTGAAGTTTTGCGGAAGCAAATATCTTTTCGTTAAGACTCATTTCTTGGAAGTGGGGTATCCCACTTCACATATTATTTGGAACTTTTCATTTTCCATTGATTCTGCCTTTTAATTTTACAAAAAAAAATATTCATTTTCTGATCCAAAGTTTGAGATCAATCAAATCTGTTTACTTTGTCGCCCCGAGGGAGTGCTCCAAAGGAAAAAAATTTGATCGGCTCAAGTTTAAAACATTGGTTAAATGGTTAAAATGGCAATAGTTAGGTGTATTTGATGAGAAGACTTGACGTGGTTGAGAGTCTTAAATGTCACAATTAAAAGCAAATGATTAATTTAATCGAAGGGACAAAAAGCTTGTTTGGTTCAACAGAAGAAATCAACTTATCATTTATTAGTATCAGATTATAAATTGGTACGTAAAATCATTTTTAAAAATAATTTGTTTAGTGTTTGAATATCTTACTTGAAAATAAGCAATGAAAGTGTTTGATAAAAAAATATTAAGATTGACTTAAAACTATCAAAATGATGAAATTATAATTTGAAATAGTGTTTTAGATTATGAATAAATAAAGATTTTTTAGAAAGCCAAAAGATAACAAAAGTATTTATCAAAGTCAAACATAGTCTGGAGTTGATTTGAGCAGCTGTGTACTATAATTTTTCAAAATTCAATTATTTTTTTAAAATTATTATTATTTTAGAATATAAACTATACCAAACATAGAGATGAAATAAAATATTAACTTATAAGTTTTACTAGCTTATAAGTTTACCAACTTATAAATAGAAACAAACAAGCTCAAACTACGGGATATAACACCTATATATATATATATATATATTTCTTTTTCTCTAGCTAATTTATTATCCCATTGTGAAAATAAGTGAAAAATATGATTATTTGACCAATCACTTTTAACTTAATAATTATTGTTTCAAGGCAAATGTATTTGGACACATTTAGATTATGAGTTTGAATTCTCATATCAACAACTTTCTTAAAAATTATATAGAGGATTATCTCGTAGGTGGATAAAGATTAATAGTAAGTTAAATTCTCATTGTGAATAAAAAAAAAAAAAAAAGATAGATATGACCATTTATCTTTTTCTTTTTTCTCTAATTTTGAAACTTCGAAGATGTGCACGAATAGACGGCAAATACTATCCCTTAATTGTCAGCATGATAAAATAATATCTACGATGCTACATATATCCAAATGGGAGAAGATCCTCTTCAATAATTTAAGAAAAAAAAATTCAAGTGTATCATTGGATGAATGTCACATCATCTATAGTGCTGAAGTAGCATTCATCCAATCGTGAATTTTAAAAAAAAAATTCTTCCAATTATAGTAGAGAATCCAAATCCATATAAACTGTGGCAACCAGATATTGGAAATTAAATTTTAACAAACAATGAACCCATGTATGTATATTTTAAGTAACTGATGTGGATAAAATTTAAGATCCAACTGTAATTCTCTATTTATGGAAAGTAATACAGACCATATAATTACCCAGTCAATTAGATTTATACATCTAGCATTAATCTTATCCAGCCATTGTTATTTTTGTATCATCATCATTCCACTACATTAATTATATGTTGGTTCTATATAAATTCTAGTTAATCTTTCAAGGGCTCTTAAGCTATCCTGCCTTCCAATCTCTAGCCCTATCCCACCACCACATTATGGCCGCAACAAGTTCAAACCACAAGGTGAATTTCACCACCCAAAGAACTTTTGCGACTATTTTCAAATCTGACTGCAAAGAAACATTCTTCCCTGACGACCCGTTCAAGCAGTTCAAGAGTGATAAGCCTCTCCTTGGAGCCAAGAAAGCTATTCAATACTTCATACCAATCTTTGAATGGCTTCCCCAATACAATCTAAGTTTGCTTAGATATGATCTCCTCGCTGGAATCACCCTTACCAGCCTTGCCGTTCCTCAAGGCATCAGCTATGCTAAACTCGCTAACATTCCTCCGATTATCGGCCTATGTAATTATAATTAATTAAGCTCCATGCCTTCTACTTTTTTTTTTTTTTTAAATTAGTAGTAATCATTATCTAATTATTTATTTTGTTGTAGATTCAAGCTTTGTTCCGCCTCTTATTTACGCAATTTTTGGGAGCTCAAAGAATATTGCGATAGGGTCGGTAGCAGCATGCTCATTGCTAATAGCTCATATAATTGGAGAGAAAGTTCATCCACAAGATGATGAAAGATTGTATCTTGATTTGATTTTTACGGCCACCTTCTTCACCGGCATTTTCCAGACAGCTTTAGGTTTCCTGAGGTGCGGGCATGCGTGCGTGTGTATATATGTGTCTATATATATATTTCAATGTTTTCAAAAGCGAAGATGTTTGGCAAAGCGTTTTGTTTTAATGAGACAAGCCGTAAACTCCGCGGTGTTGGGGTAAAAATTTTTTGGAACATCAGGGCAAATGTTTTTTGAAATGTTAGGACATTTCGAAATTTTAATAAAATAATAATGAGTAACTAATCAAAATAATATTAAATTTTAAATTAATTAATTTTAACAAACTTTAATACTTATAATATTATAATTATAATTTTATAAATATTTATATGTACATTATATATATTTTATTTTTATTTTATTGCAACTTATAAGTGATTAATTAAACAGATTGTAGTTATTATTAAACCAGATAACATGTGATAAATATTTATAAAGCACAATAATATTACAACAATAACAATTAGTTTAATTGTTAAAGTTTGAATTTTTTCTCATCCGGAAGGTGAACATAAATTTCAAAGCAAAAGGCGTATGCCTAACGAAAAGCTTAAAATATTACGGCTTGGGCGTTTTAACTACGCTCTGTCTCTGGACGAGTTCAGCTTTTGAAAACACTGTTTCATATATATATATATATATATATATAAAATGAAACTAATGTTATTCTTTTGTTTTAACTTATAAATTATGATTTATGCAGATTGGGGATTTTGGTGGATTTCTTATCGCATTCTACGATCACTGGGTTCATGGGAGGGACTGCAACAATAATCTGCCTGCAGCAGTTGAAGGGCATATTTGGCTTGACTCATTTTACCCAGAAAACCGACGTAATATCGGTTCTGCGTTCCGTCTTCAGCCATACAGATGAGGTTTGTTACAAATAAATAAGCCATTTTTTTGTCATTTTCTAGATAAAAAGCCAAACAAGAGATAAAAGAGGTTAAGGAATTGACAAAAGCACAAAACAACAAGGAGGTAACATGCCGAGGAATTCTTGGTTAGATCATTTTTTTTTTATATTCGTCTGAAACTTTAATTGTCATTTTAAAATATTTTATTGATAATATTATTTTTAAATCATATATCTATTCTAACGTTACATGTAAAATTTTTAAAAATTAATATTAAAATTTCGAATGAATTTAAAATCAATGTTATAAATCCGGTAGAGCACAATATTTACATTGATTTTATTTCTATACATTATTGTCTCGTAGTTAAATCATCAAAGTATTATAATTTAAAAAAAAAAAAAAAAGGATATGTGTCTTAAGCGAAGCTAATTGGCGACTTCATATTTGTGCAGTGGAAGTGGCAAAGTGCTGTTATGGGGATAGTCTTCCTTGGCTTCCTCCAATTCACTACATGCCTGGTGAGCGCTCTCTCTCTCCCCCTCTGTCTCTCTCAATGGAAAGTTGGTTTTAAAGCCATTAAAAACTACATTGATAATTTTAAAATTTTTATTAATAACGATAAAAAAAACATTATCAATTAAATTTTTTAAAATTATTAATAAAATTTGAATATTAATCTAAAATTTATTTTTTAGATTCAAATTAATCAAATATTTCTTATCTCAAATCATCTCAATCCTTAATTTCCAGATAGATTGCTGCCACTTCAAAATTTTTTTTGTTCTTTAACTGAGTATAAACCAATGATGAAGTCACGTGCAAATGCAGGAGTATTTCTCTTTGTACTGATGTTTAATAAACAATGAATTTTCAGAGGAAGAAAAATCCAAAGCTATTTTGGGTATCAGCTATATCTCCAATGATCCTTGTTATAGTGGGCTGCGCAATTTCTTATTTAATCAATGCAGAGAAACACGGAATCGCAACTGTAAGTGAATTTTGAGTTGTCATTAATAAGATATTTACATATGAGTTTATTCAAAGAAATAAAAAATAAAATAAGCTTAAATTTAAAACTTAAACTTATGAATTTAAGTTTTTAAACCATATTGACATATATTTTGAGTTCACACCCAAAAATATCAATCATTAAAAACACATATACATAACCAATTTCTTATTTACATGTACTATCACCACTCACAAGTAAAATTTGGTCAATTATCTTTTTCAAATAAAAAGAAAAAAATGTAACTTTAAACATTTAAGTGCACGTGTACTATTTAGTGTAAAAAAATTTGATTAGATCAAGTCTAAAATCTATATTTTTGAATTGTTCGAAATTTTATTAATAATTTTAAAGAACTTCACTGACAACATTAGTATAAATATGATACTTAAAAAATAATATCACTAGTAAAGTTTTTCAAAATTAATAATAAAGTTTCGGGCGAGTCAAGATTTCCTCAATGTGTAGCATGGACAACAGTTGATGAAATTCTTCAATCAATCATAGTAATTAATATTGATTCATTTTTAACCCCAAGGAGGTTAACTCAATTAACAAAGTGGTTTAAAAGTTTTTTTTTTTTTTTTTTAAGGTTACCGGTTCGAGTTCTTTTGAGGCTAGATTACAAGGTTTATTTTATGAATTCTCTAAACCGAATGTAGATAATTTACTTTTGACCCGTCGGGGGATATGAATTTAAAACTGTGCCACTAACTTGTGATACCACTTCATCGTTGAACCAAAAATATATAGATTCATTTTGCACTATTTGTTAATTTGTTGTGTTCCATGTCAGGTGGGTGATTTGAAGAAAGGAATTAATCCTCTTTCCATTAATAGATTGAACTTTGAGGCTAAGTATCTACTAGCAACAATTAAAACTGGGATCATTACAGGACTTATTGCCTTAGCTGTAAGAACACTAACTTCATGATTCTATTTAATTGTTCACCTTTTTTTTCTTCTGTTTTCAGTTAATTAAGTTGTTAAGATTTTATAATTTATCTTTAAAATAATTCTTGCAGGAAGGGATAGCGATAGGAAGGAGCTTTGCTATATTGAAAAATCAACAAACTGATGGGAATAAAGAGATGATAGCTTTTGGTTTCATGAACATAGTTGGATCTTTAACTTCGTGCTACTTGACGACAGGTAATTAATATTAATTCTTTACTAGCTTCTTCCTTTAAATTACAAACGGTTGATGTCGAAAATAGATCTATTGCTGTCGAAAATAGATTGGATGTATTTGAGTCTGATATTGGGTCAGGTCCAAATTGGTCAAAGGAAGATCATACGTTGATTAGTTCTCGTTTGATTCAAGTCGGGTCTATAATACCTGAAAAGGAAGTTGACCCGAAGTAGTTGACTCCGAGAATGACCCTTTGAAGATTAAGTCAGAATATTAATTGGGAGAGAGCAAAAATAAGAGTAAATATTGTTTTGTTTTCTGTTTGGGGATTCTTATTTGTAAAGTTCAACTGTGATAGAAGTTATCGTTTTGTCATTTTGGTTGACAAGTGTCATCTTTTAGTTTAAGAGTATATTTGTCATATATCACTAACAAATAAAAAAAGAAATTGATTTAATTTTATAGTTCAATAGGTCTGATAAATTTAATTAACAATGTTATAAAATATTGTCAGGGCCATTCTCAAAATCTGCTGTGAACTACAATTCGGGGTGTAAAACAGCAATGTCAAACGTGGTAATGGCCATATGCATGATGCTAGTACTCCTCTTCTTGGCTAATTTTTTTAGTTACACTCCTCTCGTTGCTCTCTCCGCCATTATCATGTCTGCGATGCTCGGACTCATCAACTATGAAGAGTTCTATCGCCTCTTTAAAGTCGACAAATTCGATTTCTGCATTGCAATCGTCGCTTTCCTTGGTGTCTCATTCTTATCCATGGATGATGGCCTCCTGTTATCGGTAATTTCATAATTTTCTTTTCTAATTCTCAACTATATATATCCAAATTCAATCAAAGTTGAATGGAATTTCGTTTTCCAGGTTGGACTTTCTATGGTCAGGGCACTTCTATACATCGCCAGGCCTGCTGCGTGCAAGCTTGGAAAAGTAGATGACTCGAGCGTATATCGTGACACAGAGCAGTATCCTGGTGCTACAAGGGTGCCTGGGATCCTAGTTCTCCAACTTGGTTCTCCTATTTACTTTGCAAATTGCACATACGTAAGAGAAAGGTAATGGTATTTTATTAATATACCCAAAAAGGTGATAATTTCCTATCAATTATGTTAAAAAAATAGAATTAATTAAATTATTACTCATTAAAAATTTTAGGATAATTAATAAAATACCATTTTTCTTAATAAATTGCTTCAATTTGTTGAATCATGAACAGGATTTTGAGATACATTAGAGATGAACAGGACATTTCAAATTCTGATGATGTTGTCGAGCACCTTTTATTAGATTTGACAGGTAAAAAATAATGAGTAAATTACACTGCATTACCTTTAAACTTATTGAAACGACACTAAACCATCAAATACCACTATCAAACAATCTCAAAATATTTTTTTTTAAGAACCAAAATTTTAATTGGATATTACTTTTTATGATGAGTAAAGTACACTTAATGTTAAAATATCTCCAAGTAATTATGATAAGTTTAATAATTTTATTTATCAATAATTTATCTCAAAAATGTTTATATCACAAAATTTTAGGTTATTTGAATTTATATATTTTTTTAAATATAAAACATGTAGTATCATTTTAAATTTTAAAATAGAAAAGTTTGTCTTTGATTTTTATTTTATAATAGTATTTGATATTCATTTATTTAAGATGATAGGCTATTTAATTTTATAAAAAAATTATATCTACAAACTTTTCATTTAAAATATTTAATTCTCTTTTATGATGGTTTTTTATTTTTATTTATTTTGATAATGTGATTGACAATGATATCTTAATATTTTTTTTAAATATAAAATATATAAAATAAAATTTATTTTATATCATATAATAAAATATAAATACGTTTAAAATATATTTTGTGACTGCCACTATATTTTGACTAATGAAATTATGGTTGTACAGGAGTTTCATCCATTGACATGACTGGCCTTGAAACATTTACTGAAATACGTAGAATGTTGCAAGCCCAGGGTATTAATGTAAGTAATTAACACTGGGTATTAATTAATTAATTCTTTTTGTTTCCTTGAAAAGGAAATATGAGTACTAAAATATCTATGTTTATTCAATATTCTTGCAAAGATGGCATTAATAAACCCGAGGATTGAAGTTATGGAGAAAATGACATCATCAAAGCTCATTGACAAAATTGGGAAGGAGTCTGTGTTCTTGTCTATTGACGATGCAGTGGAGGCATGCCGGTTTTCACTTCATAGCAGTAGCACAAAACAACAGCAGATGAGCCCCTGATGAAGACCAACTATGACGTATTAATGGTCTGCTTAAGGCAGTGATTATACAGCTGATGAGTGTAGATCAGCCCAAGTGATCTAAGTGTGTAAATATATATGTAGGGGAAGTCTACAAATTGTATAAATCACCCTATCATATATCATACGGTTGAATCATGTATAGAAACAACTAAACATGTTCATGTCCTGCTGTAACTGTCGGGCGGGTCTAAGTACCTAGCTATTCGTGTGGCAAAGAGCTAAAAATGTTGGGTTACCAACATTGGTTAAATTAAAAAATAAGATTAATTAAATCGATATAAAATTGATTAATCAAATAAGATATATCGATCGGTTAGCGGTTTTATATATATATATATATATGTTAAACTAAAAAATTCTTACGTATAAGTTAAATATATAATATATAATAAATTATGAAAAAAAAAAAACTTAATTATATAAACAGTGTCGGTTAACCAATTAACTAACCGTATCGATCAAAATTAATTCGATCGGTTAATATTGAAATACTTAAGTTAATTTGGTCGAAACATTTTAAAAAAATTGACCCAAAAAAATCAATTAAATTTTTTAACCGATTAAGCCGACCGTTTTGACCGTTTATACACCTCCAAATTGAAAGTTGAAAAGTAAGGTTCAATGAATATGCCGCTTTGACTAATACAAATTTCTCAAAGAATCTCAAGAGTTTTTCTCAATGTATAATATTGACTTCTTGGCCTATTTTAAATATTTGATATTACTCAAATAATACAACTAAATGAGTATCGCACGCATAACCAATCATCCCTGAGCAATAAAGTGGTTTGACTTAATAATCACATCACTCACTCTCAGACACTTTGATGTGATAACTCGGACAAATGACACTTTTTACGGACGAAAAACTATTTCCAATGATGCTCGAGGTGTAGAGGTATCATCCTCTGTGAGACTTGAAGTTCAGAAATCACGTACCAATAGTGTCGCACTTCGGAGATCTTGACAAGAAATGCACCAACGCCTATGTATAAAGGTATCCGTCCTCAACTAAAAAGAGGAGAAGAAAAAGAAAATGACCAAGGACTAACAACAAAAAGAGAGATAAACAAGTTCGTAGTTTCCTGCGGTTCCATCCAATCTTATGAATGGCACTTGGTACTTCTCAGCTCCGCTAGTGATGCTCTTTCCTGTTTGATACACCAGTTTTTCAGCTTAGTGATCAACTCGAGTCTGGTCATTCTTGGACATGCTGATAGGGCTACTGTTTGCCGCATTGACCACTGGTGGTGCAGCTTGAGACTCGCCCATGGATTGTTTCTTAAAATTATTTGGTTAGATTGAATCTAAACGTTTTTTTTACACTAACTTGGTACTTCATTGATAATTTTAAAAAATTTTATTAATAATATAAATATAAATGTGAAACAAAAAAATAATATTAACAGTGAAATTTTTCAAAATTATTAATAAAATTTTAAATTGATCTAAAATATTAATTTTAGACCCAGATTAACCAAAAAAATCCTCATCCAACCTCGCCATCAGTTCCTCTGTCTTACCTGTAATGCTTTGGGTGACTTGCTACGTGTTTTCATGCATTGTGTTGGTGATGCTATCAAGGAGCTGTCAGTTATTTGCCTTGTTCTCATCCATCATTCGACATAGGCCATGTTTGGTAAGCCATAAAGCAAGTTGGCGGCTTACCAAACATGACCATAGTGTTGCAATCAGCGAACCATTGGTCTTTTGGAACACAGACCAAGTCCTTTGCATCTCAAACGCTCAGTCTCGCGAAATCTGAGCAAACAAAAGCTTTTCTCTTTCATAAACATATTTCACGTTATTTCTTGTCCCATTTTATTTGGGTTTTCATTTTGTGTGATGTAAAATCATTTTTTCATATGGGTATATTCGAGATCTTGGCATCTTTTTTAGCTTGAGATAGAGAAAAGGTGGGATTTGAGCAAATCTGGATTGAAGAATAACACAAGAATCTCACTGAATTCTCTCTCTTGTTTGCTCTAATCTTGGGTTTTGCTTTACGGCAATTCTCTCACCTAATTTATATCAAACTCGCTTTAAGTTATAGCTCACAGAAAAATTTGAAGCAAAAGAATTGGGAAAAATGACATGACATTATTTCAATGTCATTATCCTTTTCTTGAATAAATTAGATACAGAAAAATAAACAATTGAGAGAGTTAGACCTCTGTATAGAGAGATAGAGGAAAACAAATGGAGAAAATCAAACAAAGAAGAGAGGAAAAGAAAAGATAAGTGGAAGTATTTAAGAGAAAAATCAGAGTGAGAGAGGCTTGTTCACGCTCATGGAGCTGGTCACAGAGCTTCTTACGGGTGAAAAATAACTTAAAAAATAGATGATGTTATCCGAAGCTATACACAACTCTTTTAATCGACATGTTTCACAATCTCACATTCTAGTTAGAAACTAAACTTAAGAATATCATGGTCCTAGAATCATTACCAAACGAAAGTAACCAGGGATAGTAACAAATAAGTTACCGTAAAATTTTATATATTCACAATCATATTCGTTAAGTTATCATGTTATCCGAATCTAAACCTAAAATCATAAAGAATCATGAAATATTATTTGTAACCGTAAAAAAAAACTTATTTATTTCTGTCCATACCCGCTAAGTGGGTACGATTCGAATCGATTAACCGCGAAAAACCTACGAATTGCCATCCATATTTATCTAGGAATAGTAACGGGTAAGTTACCAGCGAAATTTTATATATCCATAACTGTATCCGTTTAATTACTCTACTATCTGAATCTAAACCTGAAACCATTAAAAACCATGAAATACTATCCGTAACGGCGAAAAACTCATTTATTCATATCCACACCCGCTTAAACGAATACGATTTGATCGATTAACCGCAAAAAACTCGCGAATTCCAGTCCTTAACATTAACTATATCTTCTTCCAAAAAAACCTCCTATTTGGGTTTTCTTTTCATTCCCAACTTTATTGCAGTGCTAGCAACCGCGACGGGGCTGCATTCCCTCTACCAACCGTTATCCATGATAGTTGATAGAGCAACCAGATCTACTGGGTTTTCAAATCTAGCTTCACCTTTCTTTTCTGTTTCTTTTCATTTAAAATATTTAGCCTAATTTGGATGGAGTCAAAATTGAATTCTCCCTTTCTTTAGTTCTTATTTTCGTATACATTTTTGACCAAAATTTTGGTGTATTAGTTTATGAAATATGGAAGATATTGGTTTGATGATAATTCTTATGCTTCAATATTTGAAGATAATGGAGGATTATTAGGTAAATTAAAATTTAGATTTCAGTTTATAATTTATTCCCCTCGGTTTTAAAATATACATATATATATATATATATTATTTTTATCTAATAATAACTTTAAAATTACACATTACATTTTGTGCTTTTAACTTTAATATTTAGCTTTGAGATGTTTATTACATATTATTGCATTTCTTTGCAACACTTTGAGCTTTAAAATTATTTTTTTAGACACATTACTTCATAAGTCATTTGGGTATATAACTAAAATTAAGTTTGATAAATTTAAATTTCATTTGCATTTATCATTTTATAAGGGTAATATGGGTATTTTAATTTTTAACTAGCGGGAAATTGAAAGAAGAAAAAAAAATGTCAATTCTGACCACGCCAGAATTGGAAAATTCTAAGAGGGAGGTGACAAATCTGTATTCTGGATTTGTTCTTCGGAATTGATAATTCAACTCTACAAAACCAACCAAATATTGGACTTGGGATTGACCCAGAGTACAGCTAGAAAGGAATTGACAATTCCTGCAAACCAAACGCCGCCTAACTAATTCAGTAATAAACAGGTAGATTCCAGTGCAAGCGATAAAAGTAATAAAACAACCGATGACACGATAGCAACTCGCAAAAGGTTTGAACTCCGACCACTTTGGGTAAAACCAGTGGACTCTAGCTTGGTTAAACTCTAATGAGTTTGAATAAAAGTCATGATTCAGTTTGTGTACTTCAGTTATTCTGTTAACCATAACCACCTCCTAATGGAAATAACAAAATAAAATGTCAGAAAAGAAACTTTAGCTAACTAAGATGAGTAACGACTCTGTTTCTGTCATGTAACTCTATTTACAGGTACCTACTTTCGCATCCTAAATATTGAAGTTCTCAATCCCTTCTCTTCACTTATTTGCCAAATGTTTAGATCAGCTATGAAAAGTTGAAAATTTGTTGCAGGACAACGTTTTAATTTAACTATTTAAATAAAATATTTTGGTTTTGTTCTATTTCGGTGTGTCATTTTAAATTTGACGATATTTTCAAATACATACCTATCAAATAACATATATTTCAATATATATATAATTATAAATATAAATAATAAAAAAACAATCACTCTTCAAATATATAAATTAATCATATCCAAATTTTTGTTTTAAAATCAATTGTAAATCTTTTTTGATATAAATCCAAATTGAAACTTTATCCTACTATCAAATTACATATTTTTCAAATATATATCATAATAAAACAAATATCTTTCAACATTAATCCTTGGTTAAAATTCCCAAATTACCCCCTTAAAATTTTCGAAAATACAAAAAAAATAATATTTTAATGTTTCGATCGAAACGGACCGAAACAGAAGGCGAAACGAAATATAGGGTTGTTTCATTTCGGTTTAATGTTGAAAACCGAAACGTTTCGACAGAAAGGAAACTAATTTAACAACCTAACCTAACATCATCTTGCCCTCTATTTATGCTACCTCTAACTTCTAACGGATGCAACTTGACACCAAAGCGAATGACTAATTGAGATTGCTACAAAAATGCAGAAGGACAATCTGATTTATATTTTATACTGTGTTATGAAGCAATTCTCCATAATGTTACAACTTCTCTTCTTTTTGGGTAAAGTAATCCTCAAAGCTTAACCGAAGAAAAAGAATAATTACTTATACAATAACATTACTCAATAAGGATTCAGCACAAGATTCACTTCTATTTCACAACTACAGTGAGCAAGACATGGGATAGGATTCTTCAGAAAGAATTCAAGAACAGAAGTAACTTCAATGTTGGATACCTGAAATTTCTTTGTCTAGGTGAGATGAAAAGGGAGCTACAAAAGATATCACCTCTTATCGTTGCCTCAGAGGCCGCTGCAAAGCAAAAGGATCAGTTAAAAACCAGTGTAGCAATAATCTTATCATAGTAATCTTGCAAACTTTATGCCAATGTTATAAAGTCCCAATTGCATGCAATCACAAATTATTAAAAACCCCATGCCAGTGAAGCATTAATCTAATTGTATAATCTTTGAAAACTCTTATACCAACCAAGGGTGGTCCTAATGCCAGACCCAAAGATTTGAGAAACTAATATTTCTATACTGGTTTTTTAAGTTGCATAAAGTGTATACAAGACATACAATTTTGGCCCCTCCAATAACTTTAAAACTTGAAATTTTCTTTTCTCTGACATGTTAGTGGTCTCCTAAAACCACTTTCGAACATCTACATTTTCCTATTTTGGTGAATTAGTGAATATTGCACTTTAATTAAAACGCAAGTTCACCATCTCACAAATGTAACCAAATTGAAAAACCAAAACATAAAAGGAATATCATTATATATTTTAGTTACAATTGCAAAAAAAATTACTTAATACTTTTATCTTTTTAAGTCTTATTTTTAGTTGATATTATTGTCTGATCTTAAGTCCTAATGATATTCAATGACAAATCAATAACCAATATGTAAAGAATGGACACTGAGCTTCGTAGAAAAGGTATACTAGCCATCACTCGAAACACTATCCACTGGTTTACTATTACCTTGGTTTTCTTTAGTTATTTTTTTAATAAAATAAAATAAAATGAATAAGGAAAGGGTAGATTAAAGAAGATCATACTCTTGGCTCGTTATTAGCTTCTCGTGGCGGTCTCCTTCCATCTTTATCTGGCATTGGATCTGGCTTATCGTGCTTATAGAATGCCTGTAAAGCTCTCCGAACAAATGGACGAACTATATTCACTTCCATTGCAGATAGATTGGCAATCTAAATTTTAAGATTCAAGAGATTAGGGGCACAAATATCAAAAGGAAAATAAAAACAAATGCAATTGCAATCTATAATTTCAAACTCTCTCTCTCTCTCTCTCTCTCTACATATACATATATACGTATCGTCACAAAGCCATGATCTATCTCAAAGTACAATATGCAACAAACACAACATAGTAACTATAACCCAGTGCATGCTATGGAAAATGTACACATGTAGAAGCACACAAACATTCAATGAGAACTAAATTCCAAATTACATAAAAAGTATTTTCATAGTTATCTGCTATACCATTGTTGTAAGAAATGTGACAGTCGGTTTGCAATTCTTCCCCAATGATGGACTGAAAAATCATCCCTTGCTAAGGGTATGAGACATAAGCTAAAAGTCCATTATAGGGATAAACATAAAAACAACATGGTTTTCAAATAATTCAGACATCAATGCTGTTCTCTAAGCCCCAAGGAGATAATAAAAACATCACATATTGCATTGAGAATGATAAGCAGGAGAATTGGGCCTCTTCAATTTTTCTTCTCCTCCATAGATATAATAGCTATACTGCCAAACCACAATTCTCGTGTATGCATGGTTTTTATTTTTCGGATAATGTATCAGTTAATTTATATACTACAGTACTACATTTGGATAGTGTGGTATACCCTCAAATACATCTTGTTCAGACAGTTAAGAGTTGTTTTTAACTGAGGGGTGTTACTCAGAGAGGAGAGAATAGAAGGGCAGCTTCTCTTAACCTCTTCAATGCTTCACATTCAAACATAAAATATATATATATATATATATATATATATATATATATATATATATCATTCTTTCTTATATAGACTACATTTCTTTTTCTTTGCATTTTGTTTTCAGTAATATCATCTCAGTTTCCATCTTCCTCACATGCACAAGATGATGCTCCAATGCTACAAACACCACTTTGTAGTAATCAATTCCTACAAATTCATAAAGCAGATAAAATAAGTACCTTTACTGAAGATGTACCACTAAATGTCTCTAGGTTAGTCTCAAGTTTATGAAGTCGTACATCCCTGATGTCCTCGATAAGAGACCTCACCTATAAAAAGTATATTTTTGAAGTCCTCACATGAGTCAAATGCATAATAAAAGAATGTTCAAGGAATCTTCAAACTCACCGTATATATGTCAGGAATGTCATCACATGCACTGCCATCCATAAAATTACAATTTACATCAATATCTTCAAGTGGTAAAGAATATAATAAAAATCCAGAAACAGAAAAGGAAACAATAAAATAAAATGTACTAACACCTACTGATCAAAAAGTAATGAAATGGTAGTGCCTGAAATGTCATTTGAGATTCTCGTTCCCCTTCCAAAATCTGGGTCAAATTTTCTACTCCGCATAACAGAAAATGATTAGAAAGATAACAATAAACAATCTACTTCTCTTCTTATTTTAGTTTGTCCAAGGTACTCGTAAAACAGCTCAGTTCTATATTATAACACTCTCAACCACTGAACAAGCTCCATCTGGTGGGAGAAGGAGACCAAAAATGTATATAGCAGACTAAATGAGGTCAAGAAAAGAAAAATCTCAAAAGAAAAAGTTGGTAAAAGCAGAAAATAATAAGATGGTAGAGGAAGGAAACAGAAAATGGTTCACGCAATGCCTTCCAATCTCAACCAAAGCCCCTTAGGGTCATAAGTAACTATTCTCGGTATTTTTGGTGAATTTCAATACATTTTCTAACCCACATAAAGAATATAATACATCATGCATTAGGGGTTAGAGTAGATCACAAAGCTCTAATCTAGAGCTGACAGGAAAGTCAGTCAAACAAGGTCAACCAAGAACTTCCCACACCAATTTCTGAGAACTCCCACTTTCTCAACATTTATGCACTAGCCCAGTAAAGTTCTTGCGAGCCATGGCCCATAAGCGAGCCCATTTGTCTTAACTGGAGTTCAACCGCTTCACTTTAAGAAGCTCAACTTAAATTAGGTGCTGAAAGCTAAAAAGTGGTGAAAGTTATGAATAAGCTGAGGGTGTGTTTGGTTAAGAGATGCTGAAAGCAGCTTATAGCTGTAAAGAAATGAGCAAAAAAGTCATAGGAGGATCTAGCTTCTGTTTTTTGTTTGGCATAATTGATTTTTAAACTTTTTTTTTTTTTGCATATTTATTTAACACATTAATAAACAAGTAATGATTAAGTAAAAACTTAATTATTTAAATAATAAATAAATAATTTTTAAAAACTATATAATATATTATATTAAAATATTATTTAATAATTATGTTTATTTTTTATAAATAATAATTATGTTTAATTTTTATAAGTAATAATTATGTTTAATTAATTGGAATTTGGATATTAATAACTGAGTTGAATATTAATAACTAAATTAATTTTAAAACAATATACTAGAAAAATAATATTGATAACTAAATTAAAAAAACTATAAAAAAAATTAAACTAAATTTAGCTAATGATTTATTAGTGAAACTTATTATTTATAATTGATATTTAAGAATCTAACTAATCATATTTTTTCTTAAAAATTAATCATTTAAAAAATAAAAAATAATAATTTCTTTTTTATCCATAAAAAAACTCGTAATCAAATCTATAGAAAAAAAATTAAAATAAAAACAAAATCGAAGCAGTACTAGCCTAGGGCAAATAGGCTAGATCTGAAAATGGATGAGTGTGGCCGGCTGCCTGTGGTGCAGCAACCTGAGAGAGAGAGAGAGAGAGAGAGAGAGAGAGAGAGAGAGAGTCAAGTAACAAAAGCAAAAAGAATATATTTTTCTTGGTCAAGGGGAATGCTTAAATTGCTTAACGCAGAGGAGAAATATAAGTTGGTCTCCCCCTGCTGCATGGAAAATGAAAAGAAATGATATAATGCACTTTATTAATTTGCCTTTTATTAATAAAATAAATTTCATGAAAGTTAAAGAGTATAATAGTGAGTTAAGTAAAAAATTATAAAGGAGATACACAGTCACTTCAAATTCTCTCAATTTGGGGAATTAAAAAAAATGAGGAGTATTATATATCCCTCAAATTTCTTTCCCTTCATTTTTTCCTTTAAAAAAAACTCCCTAAAAAGGGGTAAAAGTACCGCCCCATTTCCTATCCTTTGATTTCTCTCCATTCCCCTCAATCCAAACAGTGTACAATTTTTTTAAAACCATCTTAAAGCTGGTTTGACAAAGATTAAACTTAGCGTACTCAAGCACATAACTCGACACAAATCATGTAAAAATATATGCTTTAACATGAGGTGCACAAAACATAGATATATATTCAACTAAGCGCCTAATTTATAAATGAATCACAAGATGCATCTAGTTTTCTGGAAACAAGTAAATGATGAGATTTTATAATCCTTTTCCTAACCATTTTTTTTATGAGAAATCCTTTTCCTAACCATCAATGATACTGTAGTTTAAAATCGAAACAGAAAATGCATCTATTCTTTAATGTAACTCGCGTCACAAGTCAAACAAGTGTGTATTTAACATCAATAGATTGTTCAAACTTTTATAAATGAGGATGATTTCATAGATTTTGTGTACCTTTTTTGTATAAATAGCTTTTTTGTAAATGGGTTGCACCTAGTTGGTGTCTTTTTATACAATTTTTTTTTTACTTATAAAAAATATAGATTGTTCAAACTTGTCTATCAAGATTAAAATCAAACAAAATGTTACGCGTTGCTGCTTTTAAGACTTTTCATTGTATGGATCCCTCAAGCTTTCCATTTTTTGGTCTCCACAAGAAACAATTTTCATGTCCATTGCACAAGCTGTTAAACCCCATCTACAAAAGAACAGAATATACAAACACATTTGTACACACAAATACAGAAAGACTCACCAACAGACATCCACTGTGGAGGTCGAATTGCACATTTTCCACTCTTCTTCAAAGCCACTGCAAGCCAAATGGGCACCTGAGTTGGTATTTGTGGAAGAAACGGGCCAAAATCCCCCTGCCATTGTATCAAATAAACCAAAAATTATATATATATCAAATATGTGTCCATATATACATATACATTTAGGGTGAGTACTAACAAGTTAAAAGAAATTATGTCGGTAAAGATAGAGATAGGGTTAAAATTGAAAATACACAAATGAAATTGAGAGGATCCATTCTCATATTAGGTACAATCTCCACTAATTCGTCCTCCGCCATAAACTCAACCTGATCAACAAAATTCTCGATCAATTGCAAAACAATGACACATAATATATGGACATGCATACTATATATATATATATATATATATATATATATATATATAGAAAGAGAGAGAGAGAGAGAGAGAGAGAGAGAGAGAGAAGAATAGACCTCTTGGGCAGAGAAGAGTGAGATATGAGGATCAGATTAACCGGCCATGACTGTAAATCAGAGGGGGATCTAGAATTAATAATTCTTAAAAAGGACTGATTTGGCTTGATGGAATAGGATGTTGGAATTGTGGTGGAATCTGTTATAAATGATCAGAATATCTTTGTTATTCAGAATAAACAAAAGATAAATGAAATTTCATTTATAAAAATATTGTAATATTTTTTATCAAAAAAATTATTGTAATGTTTTTTAAACTATTCATGTACTTTAAAATAATATATTTTTATATCTATTTAACTATTTTCTTTTTAAACTATTTTTTTCTTAATTCTTGTATACTAATATGTTGGCCTGAGAAGAATGTTTTTCTAAGTTCAAATCCCCACCCCCAATTATCACTGAGATGTCAAGCCACTCAAAATTCTATGCCACAATCACTGAGATTTTGAGTTGGGCCAACAAACGTTCCAAGTATTTCTCCCCTTGAAATGCATGGTTTCATTTCGGGTCGAGTCAAGTTGTGAACTCAAACCCAGTCGGCATCCTTTTTAATCCATAAAGTTATGTAACTAATCTAGATGATCCTGGGTTCAACAAACGTGAAAAATGGAATTATGGGAATAGAGATGTTTGTTCAAGAGAAATAATTCCTTTTTCTGTTTAAATTTATAGTAAACAGAATATTCATCTAGCATAAGATATTGTGTATAAAAAAAAATTATATTATGGACAGCTGTCGCGGGATCATCTAGCAACTGGACCAAAATTAACCATAAATTAAATTTTATCATTATAAATTTATATATTCTCGTGTAAAATTAACATAATGTATATATTAATCCAAAATAAGATATTACACCGTGAAAATTTATATTAACCATATCATTTTGATAAAATGATATCATTATGATATTTATAAATAATTAATAATTGATTAAGCCAAAATTAACCATAGCATATTGATCAATATTCAATTTAGAAACTAGTTTACCATATTGATCTGATATTGAGGGGGAATTTAATTCAGAAACTAGCATATTGATCAAATTATGGGAACCATATGCTTGAATATTGATTAGAATAGCTATTCATGTTCAGAAAGGACAACTTAATTTAATCGATTTAGAAAATGGAGAGAGGTAAGTGTAAGTAGATGGTATATCAAGGAAAATCCGAAAAATTACCAAAAGGTAAAGGATCTAATATCAATCTACCCTCTTCTAAAATAAATATAAGGCACATCACTAAAACAAATAGCACAGCAGCAAAAATAAGAATTAAAAAAGGCATTTAATTGACAATTACCTCAATTTGCCTTCGATCAGTGTTCTTTGCGATTAATTTTACATATCTGCTGGGAAGACATTCATGTTCTTTCACTGACCAAACCAGGGTGTGTAAATAAAGGAAATATGGTTTTGGTAATTTTTAAAAACATTAATTGACTTATTCAGTTGGGTCCAATTCCAATTTGACATTCTTGGTTCAATAGACAGACCTTTCACAGTAATTTGCAGACCATAACAATTCGGATTGGGTCCATGGTTAACCATACCCACCTTTACAACTGTCACTTGTTAAAATCGATACATTTTTCATGTAATCAGAAAGGGCCACTTAGGCTTGTCAGTGCCTTAACAAACCAAGGGGCACCAATAGGTAATAGCAGGCCAAACAGACGAGAAAAACTTTTTTTGATAAAAAAATAAACTTCATTAACAGAAAGGTACAAAAGAAGAAGACAAGGAATCCTCATACAACACAAAAGACTACATCAAAATAGCCGTCCAATCTCTCTGCATATCACTCAATGAAATACCCCTAAAAACTCCTTAGCTAAAGCCCAAAGGACGAAGGAAAACAACCTCATCCCAGACATGAGAGAAAAACTGAACTATGTGCTAGGATAATAGTGGTTAGTGTTTCTATGTGTTTGAGACTTGAGAGATATGGGCATTAACGTTAGGATAGAGCAAGTGGTCCTTCTATTCCTTTAACGCATTAGCTGTTACCTTTACCTTTAACGCATCAATTTGCTTTCAATCAGTGTTTTTTGCCATTGATTTAACTATCTGCTAGGGAGAAATGCATATTCTTCCACTGAACAAACCAGGGTGTGTAAATAATGGAAATATGCAATGCCAGTCACTACCTCAACATCACAGAAATTAACATTGGCCCATTAAATTTTCAATACAGATTACTTGGTGAGTGTTTTTTGGTTATACCAAGTTTAAAAAAAAAATTCTTTATTGGCCCAGCTAACTTGTAAAAAAAAATTTAGCTTTTAGCAAATCCCATATGTTTTAATCAAAATTTCTGTTTTATTTTTTATAACTCCTAGGCCCTAGCGAGAAAAGGAGTACCTGGTGGTAGTAGCTGCTTCAATCACTTTTCCGACAGTTGATAAACGGACATGACAGTAGGCAGACCAACAACCAGGGACTTGAAAGTTGAAATCTATCAAACATTAGCATAGTTGAATGATTAGTCATCTATGGAAACATTAGCAATGCCAATTCCAAGAGATTCACGAAATTTGAACTCACTTGAAGCCTTCAATTCTATTCCAAATTCATCAAACAAGAAAGTTCTGAAAAGAATAAAAACCCTATACACAACCACAAAATGGATAAAAATTCAAGTACGACAAACCTGGAAGTGCAACTTTATATGCACTGCTTGAAGTTGGGCAAACCAACAACGAAGGAACTAGTTCCTCTTGAATTTTAAAAAAATAAAACCACCAAAGGGTCTTACTTTTACCCTCACACACCAAACCCCCCCCCCCCCCCAAAAAAAAAAAAAAAAAAAAAAAGTAGTCATGCTTTGTTGTTCTTCATGCTATGAGAGGTAATAGATACTGGATAACATATTATGACAGCAATAATTTTTCCTCCGTAGCACAACTTTTATAACAATTTAAATGTTTAAATTATATTTCTTCATTAGAAAAATTGCTATATTGTCAGAAATGTCAAGTCAAAATGCAGATAGTCACTGGCTAACTTGACTGATAAATGAGGTCCATCAAAGAGGAGGATAACGGTAACTGAGTAATATGAAACACCAAACCGTGTCTTCACTTGCCAGCTATAGGCATTCATATTTACATGTGAGTGCTTGTGTGCGTTGGTCAGGGGTGGAACATCTATGTGGTTTAACGCAACAATTTTGACCCAACCATCAATATTGATTCGAAATTAGTATAAACAGAGGCATATAGTTAATCACATAATCCAAACCAAATCAAATCTAACCATCAAACCATTATGGATTCGAACCAAGGAAAACCAAAATCCAACCGGAACATTTATTCGATCTAAGAAGCAAAGTCATAAAAAGGAATGGAGTTTAAGCCGTTTACCTGAGACACGTGAAAGCGAGACACAGGAAGAAGGGCGACAACATGTGGATGAACTCGTGACTGCACGATGGTGGGCGGACCGTGATGACAGCGGCCCTCGTCGGCAAACCCAGGTGCGAGCAACAGAAGGAGTTGTGGTCAAGAGCAGTAGGACTTCGCGGTGGCGCGATGATGGAAATTTGCTAGGAAAGGCGTACTCCACGGCCTGAGACGAACGACCGTTGAACCGCCAGATAGTCGCTTTCCGGAGAAAGGCTCAAACGCACGTTCCGCGGCGGGAACAAGAGAGAGAAGGGAGATCGGCTTTTGGGAGTTATGTTTGAGGCTTAGATGATTGTTCAAAATTGAATTCATTTCCTTTTCAAATTAATTGAAATGGAAATTTATTTTAAAATATTTTTTTAAAAATTATAAAATTCATTTGAATTTTTATAATTAAAATATTAAAAAAAAGAGAAAATAAGAAAAATGGAGAGAATGAGAAAAGAAAATGAAGTATTTTATCCATATAGTTTTTTATTTTTTATTTTTATAAAATTCATTTGTAAATATTATCATTTTTTGTAAAATTTGTAATAAATCAATTTAATTTCATAGTGTTCTACTCATGACAACTACTTGAATTCCAAAAAAAAAAAAAAAACGATAAAATTTGTTTGTTTCAAAAGGAATGTTAGGTTTAATGTGAATGGAGAAATGATAGTGGTGGCTCTACGACTGTTTAATGTGAATGGAGAAATTATAGTGGTGGCTATGCGGCTTTTGGTGGTGGCGGTTGTGGTTTGATGGTGGTGGCTATAGTTATTGAGAAAAACAGATGATGGAGCCTCTCTTTTTTTGCTTTTGCTTTGGGTATCTTCGAAGTAGAGCCCATCAAAGTCGGGTTTAGATCAAGCATGGGTTTAGCTTACATTAAATGTGTAAAATACATGAGAGTAATTTGTGGTTTACTTTTGTTGAACTTTAGTATTAAAGATTTAAAAGTTAAACTTGAGTTGTTCGAGGTTCTGTTATAGCAAAATAAAAGTCAAATCAATAGAAGGAACTCTTTAATTACCATATTTTAAATTGATTTGGTTGTTGCAATGGTTTTTTAAAATTAAGTTATCAACATCGAACATGAAAAAGGAAAATTGATTTTTTTAATTTTTATTAAAATATAAAAGCTAAATGATTCTTCTTGTTTGGAGTTAAGTGAAATATATTTGTTCATAAAATAAAGGTAAAGAAATATTTTTACATATATTATATTAAATTAAATAATCCATAGATGAAAGATTTAGTATTGATTTGAAATAATGTTTGAAAAATGATATTGAAAATTTTGTTGAAAAGAGTTAGAAATTTTTGAAGAATAAAGTACTTAAAATTTTCGAAATTTGATGGAAGAAAATATAAATTCATGCATTTAAATTATTTATTATTGTTAACTGAGATGCTAAAGAATCAGTCTTGATTATGAAATGATTGATAGACGGATGAGTCTCATAATGAGACACTTTGATGATAGATAAATTGAAAGGATGATATAATAAAGAATTATATGTGTTTGAATGATATGAACCTTATGATGATATTAAATTGAAAATATTAAATTGATAAAATATATGAGAAGAAAATGAATATGATTGGTCTATGAGATATATGTATTGAAAGATGATAGTCTGATAATTTATTTATAAAGATATTGACAATTGATTGAATTAGTATGTGAAAAGAGATAGATGATTAATTATGTTGATTTAACAATGATTGAATATAACTAGAAGTATACAAATCGAATACTTCTAGTAAATTTAATTCACTGAGCTTGTGAAGTTCACTCCTCATTGTTAAATAATTTCAAGTAGTGAGCATGATAGATAAATTTGTAAGCTGAGATTTAGACAAAGTTATTATATGTAAGTCTCGTGCTACACATCTTCAGACTAATGGAAGAAAAAAATTTGTAAATATTTATGCATCTTTAATATGTTGTATATATTATTTCAGATTGATAATGTAACTCCCCTGTTGAGGTAAGGCTTGATGTGTGTGTGTGTGTGTGTATTCAGTCGATGTATGTTTTTATATTGTTACATATATGTGTCATGCTGAGATTTTAAAACATGACGACACTGTCTTGGGGGTGGCCAACCTGGGATGGGTCGTTATAATTTTGGTATCAGAGCACTAGGTTTTTATGATTTTGTAGACTGCATAAAAAATTGAAGAAGCAGAAGATTTAAATAAACTATATTCTAATGTAGAGTCTAAGGATGACACGTGGACGTGCTAGAGCTAGAGGTAGAGTACTAAACCAGAGAGGATGTGATAGACCCCTAATATTTAGAAGAGATGAAGCTGAGATGGAGGTCGAGTATGTGGTTCATGCAAGGGACAAGTTGCTAGTACAGCTGGTACTAGTAGTGGTGGTGTGAGAGAATCTAGTATTAGGAGAGATAAACTGAGAGAAGTTCTTAATCGTACTATTGAGAGAATGAATGCAGCAGAAGATAGGGTTCATAATTTACAGAGGAGACTAGAGGAAATGGCTAAAACAAAACCTGGTGTGGTGAGACAAGAGGTTTATAAGGGAGAGGGTGTGTTTGTACATAAGATGCAGGGAGATTGTTTTGTGAAATCTATTAAATTTAAACCTCAATCTTTTAGAGGATCTATAAATCCTATTGAGGCTGAGCAGTGTATTAAACATGTTGAGAAATATTTTGAAGTTTTACCAGTGACAGATAGGAAAAAGGTTGCCTTTACTTCATTTAAGTTAAAAGGTGAGGCTTCTCAATGGTGGGAGGATATTCTGTCTAGAATGAGTACTTATGTAGATCAACCCTTAACTTGGTGTAAGTTTAAAGATATGTTCTTTGTGAAGTATTTTTCAGATACGTTTCGAGCACAACAAGAGACAGATTTTATTCATTTAAGGCAGAACACTTTTTATGTGGTTGAGTATGATAGTAGATTTATAGTCCTGTTGGGGTTTGTACCTAAGTTAGTAAATATAGATGAGAGAAAATGTAAGAGATTTTTAGACGGGTTATACTATGAGATTCGAACTAAAGTCTCTTACATAGGTATTGCGAATTATGCTATAATGGTAGATAAAGCATGACAGATTGAGAAAGATGTGATGGAGTTTAGAGGTAGGAGGGATTGGTTGAAGAGGTCTAAATTTGAAGGACCTAGATGTGGTAATAGTATGAGTGTGCAAGGTGGGAGACCACCCCAAAAAGTGTGTTTCTTGTCACAAGGAACTGTGATACAGAGTCAGAGGCAAGCAGGATATGTTGCTTCTGTAGTTCAGAGTAATATTGATGGGACCCCTAGATTTGGGAGACATGCTATGGGAACTGGAGGTTATGGTAAAGAGTAAATATGCCACCAAGAGGAAATGGTAATCTGATGTATAATCGAAAGATAAGAATTTGCTACAAATGTAATCAGATAGAACATCTATCTCAAAATTGTCCTACTCTGATGTGTTTTATATGTGGTGAGGGAGGACATATTAATGTAGAATATCCAGTAGGGAAATCTGTTGTGATAAGTACTGGAGGTTTTTGGAGAAAATAGTTGGAGAGAGGTGGTGGATCAGGGAGTATGCGGGGCAGAGGCAGAGGACCAGTAGCTGAAAGAGAACACGGTAGTTAGTTGCAGCCCAGATACAGTAGAGTCTACGCCTTGACCCAATAGAATGCACAAGCTACTCTTGATATTGTTATGGGTATGGTATTTATTCTTGATAGACCTGCTAGATTATTTATTGATCCTAGTGCAACCCATTCTTTTGCATCTAGTGTTTATATGAAATCTATGGATGCTTATGTTAGTCTCTTAGTGCACGTTGTTATTGTTGAGGTTCCTACTGGGATATGGTTATTATCAGGACTATTTATCGGGGTTGTGTGATTAGTATGGCTGATAGAGAGTTTGAAGTTGATTTGTTGTTTTAGATATGATAGATTTTGATTTAATTTTGATGATGAATTGGTTATCTGCATATCATGTGAGGGTAGATTGTTTTAAGAAGAATGTGGTGTTCAAGATACCAGAACAAAAGGAGTATAATTTTCATGGAGAATGTAAGATACTTGTCAATTGTCTTATTTTTTCCCTGACTGCTAGTAGATGGTTGAGGAAGGGTTGTGAAGGGTATTTGGCATATATGGTAGATTCTATAAAGGATATTAGGAAGTTAAAATAAATCTTAGTAGTGAAAGATTTTTATGATATGTTCTCTAAGGAGTTGTTTGGTTTGCCTCCGAACAGGGAGATTGAGTTTTCCATTAAGGTGATTCTGATATCAGCACCCATATCTATAGCACCTTACAGAATGACACCAGTTGAGTTGAGAGAATTGAAAGTTCAGCTTCAGAAGTTGTTAAAGAAACAATTTATTCGACCTAGTATGTCGCCTTAGGAAGCCCCTGTGTTATTTGTGAAAAAAATAATAGAACAATAAGGTTGTGCATTGATTATAGACAGTTGAATAAGATCACCATCAAGAATAAAAATCCTTTGTTGAGGATAGATGATTTATTTGTCCAGTTGCAGAGGGCTATGGTGTTTTCTAATATAAACCTGAGATCACGTTATCTATAGTTAAAGATTAAGGAGGGGGACATGATTAAGACTGCTTTTAGGACACATTATGGCCATCTTGAGTTCCTTGTGATGCCATTTGAGTTGACTAATGCTCCCGCTGTATTAATGGATCTAATGAATTGAGTGTTTAAACCATTCTTGGATATATTTGTGATTGTATTTATTGATGATATCTTAGTGTATTCCAAGAATGAAGATAAGCATGTGAGACATTTAGAGATAGTGTTGAAGATTCTGAGGAGAGATAAATTATATGCAAAGTTCTTTAAGTGTGAGTTTTGGCTGAATGGAATATCTTCCTTGGGGCTTGTTGTGTCAGGAGATAGTATAGCAGTTGACCCACAGAAAGTGGAGGCAGTGTTGAATTAGGAAAGACCAACTAGTGTGACTGAAATTAGAAGTTTTTTGGGGTTGGTTGGTTATTATAGAAGGTTTATCCAGAATTTTTCTATTATTGATGTACCATTGGCCAGATTGACCAAGAAGAAACTGAAGTTTAAGTGGTCAAAAGAATGTGAGAAGAGTTTTCAGTTGTTGAAAGAGAAGTTGATTACTGCTCTGGTATTAGTGCTTCCTTCTGGTGATGAAGGATTTATGGTATATAGTGATGCGTCGCATCAGGGGTTAAGATGTGTGTTGATGCAACATGGGAGAGTTATAGCCTATACTTCTAGGCAACTGAAGAACCATGAGAAAAATTACCTGACCCATGATTTAGAATTAGCTACTATAGTTTTTTCTTTGAAGATTTGGAGACATCATCTGTAAGGAACCACTTGTGAAATTTTTATTGTTCATAAAAGTTTGACGTATTTAACTACCCAGAGGAGTTGAATTTGAGGCAGAGCAGGTGGATGGAGTTGATTAGTGATTATGACTGTACAATTCACTATCATCCAGTGAAGGCTAATATAGTAGCTGATGCATTGAGTAGGAAGTCTACAAAAAGATTGGCTGCTATTGGGAGTCATGATATGAATTTGATGGTGGAGTTGAGAAAGATGAGAATGCAGTTGAGTATCAGTGATAGAGGAGTATTGATGGGAAATATGATGATACAGTTTTCTATTATTGATTGCCTATTAGAGATGTAGAATAGAGATGAAGGGATAGAGAAGATCAGACAGGAAGTATTGTATGGGAAGTCAACTGAGTTCAGAATTAGAGAAGATGGTATGGTGGTATTGGGACATAGTGTAATACCTATATTCATAAAAAAGAAAAAGGGTAAAGAAGTAATTTAATAAATATGGCATGGTGTTAAAATAATATATATATGCGAAATATTTATTTTTTTTATAAAAAAAAGGACGTGTGGTAGTGTAAAGAAAAAGAAAATGAAAATGAAAATAAAATCATCCAGAAAAAAGAAAAGGAAAGAAAAAAAGAAAAGAAAAAAGTTTTAAATAAAAAAACTTTAAAAAAAAAAACAACACCTGGACTTCCAAGTGTTGCAACAATGTTGTAATTGTGAATTGGAAACGGTGGAAGCGGTGATGGTGCCGCATAAAAAGTTTTATATATGGAATTGTTTTATTAGTTTTACCAAATCCGGTTTGGTTTTTTTCAAATCTCAAATCTAAATTATTTTATTGCTTTAAACACTTGGAGACCGAAAGAAAGGTTGAAAGAGTAAAATTTTGAAGGTTACGGGAGAATTTTATAGAGAATCACGGGAAGCTCTAAGAAAAACAGAAAGTAATAACGTGAAGTTTATTTTTGAAATTTAGCATACATGAAATTCCCGAAATTCAAAGTAGGAATTTCAAAGGGTGTGAATTATGGAAGAATTGAAGAATAAATTAGAATTTAATATAATTATTATGTAAGTTGTTGAGGATCAGTAACCAAGAGAAATTGCTGAGAGGAGCAGGAAATGCAAAAAAGTGATCCACGGGTAGCTTTAAGTGCTATGTCGTGAGTTAGATTTACTTTAAGTAATCAAGATAAATATGAAATATATAGTGATAATATTTGAATAACTTATTAATCTATGATTTAATAATAGAGGAAAGTTGTTTGATGGGTATGATAAGTATGATTGATATGTGGAAAGTTATTATATGAGGAGTAATGTTATTGGAATAATGAGTTGATTTAATAATGAAAGAGATAAATAAAATTCTTGATGAGTTATGATTGATAAATTGATGTGATATATGAAGAGAATAAATTAGTGAAATTGATCAAATAGTAATTTGAGAAAAGCAGGATAGCTAAATTTAATGTCTGAATACATGTTTGTTGTTATATTACTGTTCATATGCATATTTCGTATCATTGTTTATATGCATATGCATGAAATAAAAGAACTGAGAGGGGATCGGTTTAAATGAAAACCATGACAGTCGAAAATTATGCTATATTGGTGGATAAAGCATTACAAATTGAGAAAGATTTGATGGAATTTAGAGGTAGGAGGGAGTGGCTGAAGAGGTCTAGATTTGAGGGACTTAGAGGTGGTGGCAATATGAGTGTGCAGGGTGGGAGACCACCCCAGAAGGGGCGTTCCTTATCACAAAGAACTGCAGTGCAGAGTCAGAGGCAAGCAGGATTTGTTGCTTTTGTCGCTCAAAGTAATACTGGTGAGACCCTTAGGTTTCGGGGACAGGCTATGAGAAGTGAGAGTTATAGTAGAGGAATAAGTAATCCACCAAAATGAGGTGGTAATCTGATGTATGATCGAGAGCTAAGGGCTTGCTTCAGATGTAATCAGTCAGGATATTTGTCTCAGAATTTCCCTACGCAGATATTCTTTGTATGTGGTGAGGGAGAACATGTTGCTGTAGATTGTCTAGTGGGGAAATCTATAGATGTAGGCATTGAAAGTGTTGGGAGAAAACCGGTGGAGAGAGGTGGTGAATCAGGGAGCGCGGGGCAGAGGTCGAGGATCAGTAGTTGAGAGAGGACGTGGTAGCCAATTACAATCCAGAGACAACAGAGTCTATGCATTGACCCAGCAGGATGGACAAGCCACTCCTTATATTGTTATTGGTATGGTATCTATCCTTGATAGACCTGCTAAATTATTGATTGATCCTGGTACAACTCATTCTTTCGCAACCAGTGTTTATATAAAATCTATTGATGCTAATACTAGTCCTTTGATGCATGCCATCGTTATTGAGGTTCCTACCGGGGATAAGGTAATTATTAGGACAATTTATCGAAGTTGTGTGATTTATATGGCTGATAGAGAATTTGAAGTTGATTTATTATCTTTAGATATGGCAGATTTCAATTGAATTTTGGGGATGATTAGTTATCTGCATACCATGCTTGGGTAGATTGTTTTAGAAAGAATGTGGTGTTCAAGATACCTAGATAGGAAGAGTTTAATTTTCAGGGAGAACGTAAGATACTTGCCAACTGTCTTATTTTTGCCTTAACTGCCAGTAAATGGTTGAAGAAGGGTTGTGAGAGGTATTTGGCATATGTGGTGGATTCTAGCAAGGATAATGGGAAGTTAGATGAAATCTTAGTAGTAAAATATTTTTATGATGTATTCACTGAAGAGTTGACTGATTTGCCTCCCAATAGGGAGATTGAGTTTTCTATTGAGGTAATTCTAGGATCAACACTCATATCTATAGCACCTTACAGAATGGTACCAGCTGAATTGAGAGAGTTGAAGGTTCAGCTTCAAGAGTTGCTAGATAAACAGTTTATTCAAACTAGTATGTCACCTTGGAGAGCCCCTGTATTGTTTGTCAAGAAGAAGTATGGGACAATGAGATTGTGTATAGATTATAAACAGTTGAATAAGATCATCCCCAAGAATAGATATCATTTGCCAAGGATAGATGATTTGTTCGAACAGTTATAAGGAACTAGGGTGTTTTCTAAGATAGACCTGAGATCAGGTTATCATCAATTGAGGATAAATGAGGAGGACGTGCCTAAGACTGCTCTTAGGGCACGCGATGGCCATCATGAGTTCTTGGTCATGCCATTTGGGTTGACTAATACTCCTACAACATTTACGGATCTAATGAATTGGGTGTTTAAATCATTCTTGGATAGATTTGTGATTGTATTTATTGATGACATTCTGGTATATTCCAAGAATGAAGAGGAGCATATGCAACATTTAGAGATAGTGTTGGAAATTCTAATAAGAAAGAAATTATATGCAAAGTTCTCTAAGTGTGAGTTTTGGTTGAGTGAAATATCTTTCTTGGGGCATGTTGTGTCAGGAGAGAGAATAGCAGTTGACTCACAGAAGGTAGAAGCAGTGTTAAATTGAGAAAGACCCACTAGTGTAACCGAAGTTAGAAGCTTTTTGGGGTTTACTAGTTATTATAGGAGATTCATCCAACAAATTTCTATGATTGCTGGACCATTAACTAGATTGACCAGGAAGGACGTGAAGTTTAGGTGGTCAGAGGAATGTGAGTGAAGTTTCCAACTGTTGGAAAAAAAATTGACTACTGCGCCGGTATTAGTGCTTCCTTCTAGTGATGAAGGATTTGTGGTATATAGTGATGCATCACATCAGGGGTTGGGATGTGTGTTGTTGCAATATGGGAGAGTTATAGCTTATGCATCTATGCAATTAAAGAACCATGAGAGGAATTACCCGACCCATGATTTAGAATTGGCTGCCATAGTTTTTGCATTGAAGATTTGGAGACATCATCTAAATGGAGCCAACTGTGAAATTTTTACTGATCATAAAAGCTTGATGTATTTATTGTAACAACCCATCCCGGGTTGGCCACCCCCGAAACAGTGTCATCACATTTTGAAAATCCAAGCACGACACTTATATGCAACAATAAAATATATAACACCAATAGAAAAATTTTAACATAAATCCTCAACCTTCAACAGGGGAGTTACCTCGATCTGATCTTTAAACATTAATTATAACGTAAAATGCATGAAGATTTACAAATAAATTTTTCATTTTATTTTCTCATTAGTCTGAGGATGATGATACGTACGCGGCTTACAGAAAATGATTTCTTCTGAACCTCAACTCACAAAACTTTTTGCCAAGCCTACTACCTGAAAATCATTGTACAATAAGGAGTGAGCTTCACAAGCTCAGTGAATTAAATTTACTAAAAGTATTCCAAATTCCATAAATAATCCTTTAATATTTAATATTTTATTTTTCACATAACCTAATGACAATTTTCTACTATCATTTCACATGTCATATGATTCATTCTCCATCAATATCTTCTTCTCAATCATTAGTCCACCTTAATACCATCAATTATCTCATAATTACCTCGTAATGAGGTTCACATCATAAAGTCCATCATTTAGATGGTTCTTATCACCATAACTGTCTCTTTCTATGAGATTCAACCATCTATAATTAAATTCACAACAATGTACCATGTCTCATCATTTTAATAATCTTGTCATCATAACTATCTCTTTTTATGAGACTCAATCATCTCTAATGATATTCACAATAATATTCCACATCTCAGCATTTTAATAATCTTATCATCATAGCTGTCTCTTTTTGTGAGACTCAATCATCTCTAATGATATTCACAATAATATTCCACATCTCAGCATTTTAATAATCTTATCATCATAGCTGTCTCTTTTTGTGAGACTCAATCATTGCTAATGATATTCATAATAATATTCCACATCTCAGCATTTTAATAATCTTATCATCATAGCTGTCTCTTTTTGTGAGACTCAATCATTATTCACAACAATATACCACATCTCAGCTTTCCAATAATATTTTCATTATAACTATCTCTTTCTGTGAGACTCATTCATCTATAATTGTATTCACGATTAATACATCACTAATCAATATTTAAAAAATGCAGCAATAATTAAAACAATTGCAATGCATGAACGATTATGATGGGAACGTCTTCCCACCTGTCGACGGGTTGTTATTATCTTAGACCGGCTGTCTTCCCAGTTCTTTCATTCTCATTTAGACCGGTTGCCTTCCTAGTTCTTTATAGCTTATCCCGATTGTCACGGAATCTATGTCCAGCATATACCGGCTGTCACGGTTTTTCAATTAGACCGGCTGCCTTCCTCGTTCTTTTCTTTCTCATTTAATGCATATGCATATGAACAATGATATCAAATGAACATATGAACAGTAACATAAAAACAACTAAATTTTAAAACAACTAAATTGGCATTCCTGATCATTCTCAATTTTATATAAAATTTTCTACTAAGATTCTTTTATCCAAAATCACATCAAATCCTCCGTTAAAACTTGTTAAGATCCACAAAAATTTATCTCCTCAAAAATTCATTTCAAAATCTAAATCATAGCTCATAAAGAATTTTACTTCTCACTTTTAATTAAATCAACTCATTTTTCTACTAATATTTCTTCTTTCAAAATAATTTTCTACGATTCCAACATTTATACCATATCTATCCACCCAAAGATTTATCTATCACCCAATCATACTTTAATAATTAAATTTAATATTATCACCAAATAATTTATTTTTATTTAGACTACTTAAAATAAATCCAACTCACCACATAGCTCTTAAAGCCACCCGTGGACCACCTCCTTGTCTTTCCCGTTTCTTTCAAAAATTCTCCTGGTTGTAGATTGTCAACATCTGACATCATATTTATATAAAATTTTTTAATTTATTCTTCAATATGATATAAACCACACACTTTGAAAATTCCCACTTTGAATTTAGGGAAACTTCATAAATGTCAGAAATTCAAAAATAAATACTATAATATTACCTTATGCTTTCCTCATAGCTATTCTTGATTCTTTATGAAATTCCGCAGAAAACTGTTTCAAAATTTTGCTCTTTCAGCATTTATTTGGGTTCCCAAGAGTTTAAAGAAAAATGAAAGATTGAAAGAAACAGATTTCACAGAGGTGTATATATATACATGTTTGCTGCCCCAAAATCTCGGTAGCTCACCAATTCGTTAGCACCAACAGCAGTCCCTCCAATTTCTCCAATTGCCACGACACTAAAATGTGTCAACTTAAAATTTCATTTCCTTTGGTTTGGCAGCAGGTTTTGCCACCTTTTTTTTTTACTTTGGTTTTTTTTTGTTGAAAAATTAATAATTTAATATATATATATATATTATATTTTTATTTATATATATATATATATTTCCTTTCTTCATTCTGGACGTTCTAGACGTCCAGATTTTTTTTATCTTTTCTTTTAATGATGTTCACGTCTCAAAAATCCTTTAATGATATCCACGTCCCAAAAATCTTTTAATGACGTCCACATCCCAAAAATCCTCTAATGACATCCACGTCCCAGAAACCCTTTAATGATATCAACGTCCCAAAAATCTTTTAATGACGTTCACGTTCAAAAAATCTTTTAATGACATCCACATCCTAGAATTTTTTTTTTTAAGAATTATTTTTTCAATACTAAATCCCTTGCGTAAAATATATGATTTTAATTTCATGCTATATTTCTTAATTTACTTCTTTACCCTTACTTTACGAATATGGGTATTACAATTCTACCTACCTTACAAAAATTTCGTCCTCGAAATTTCTTTACTTTGCTCCAGAAACAATTGTAAATAATACCTCTTCATAATTGTCTCACACTTTCACGTAATCTCTTTAATATCCTTATTCCGCCGCCGTACTTGAACTAATGCAATTTCTTTATTTTACAAAACTTGTTCCTTTTCTCTAAAATCCTTATTGATACATGTATATACACCCAATCTTTCTCTACAACCTCATAGAGTCCCACATACCTCAGATTCAGCTCTCCCTTCCTGTTTAAATCTCAATACACTTTTTCATTGAGATATTTTTCGATACACTAACTCACCTACTTGAAACTCGAGAGATCTTCTCTTAGAATCGGCAAAGTTAATTGATCCACTCTGTACTGTTTTACGGTTCTCTCTAACCGATTTGATTATCTCAGTTGTTAACTCAATAATTGCTGGATCAAATATATTTCTTTCTAGTAAGCACGCAATGTTTAATCTTTTCTATCTCTGCATCTCTAAAGCATTCATACAACTACATTCTTTATCCATGATCCTCTACCACTGTTATTCAACTTCATTCTTATCTCTTTTAAATCTATCATTCATTTCACATCAGGACTTTCAGTAGCAGTTAAACTTCTTGTAGGCTTTCTACTCAATGTATCAACTATCACCTTCGTGTTTTCTATATGATAGTAAATTGTACAATCATCGTTACTTATCAACTCTATCCACTATCTTTGCCTTAAATTTACTCTCTAGGCAAGTAAGTATGTCAAACTCTTATAATCCATGAATATCTCTCAAGTGGCTCCATACAAACGATATCTCCAATCTTTAGAGTAATCACTATGGCAGCCAACTCTAAATCATGCGTAGGGTAATTTCTATCATGAATCTTCAATTGCCTAGATGTATAGCCCACAACTTTCCTATGATACACATATCGCAATCATTTATGTGACATATCACTATACACCACAAATTCTTCATCACCGGAAGGAAACACCAATACTAGAGTTGTAGTTAATTTCTCCTTAAGTAATTGAAAAAAAAAATTTCTTCTCATACTTTCCTTCCCATACATATCTCACATCTTCCCTAGTTAATCTATTTAACAGTGTTACAATAATAGAAAATTTCTGAAATAATCTTCTATAATAATCAACTAACCCTAAGAAGATTCTAATCTCAGTCACCTTAGTTGGTCTCTCCCGACTTAACATTGCCTCTACTTTTTGTAGATCATCTGTTATGCCATTTTCCCATATTACATTTCCCAGAAAGTTATTTCATTCAATCAACACCCACACTTAGATAACTTTGTATATAATTTATCTTTCCTCAAAATCTCCAACACACTGTCTAATTGTTTCACATGTTGTTCTTCCTCCTTAAAATATATCATAATGTCATTACTGAACATAACCACAAGAGTATCAAAAATTTGTTCAAACATTTTATTCATTAAGTCCATGAATGTTTCTGAAACATTATTTAGTCCAAATGACATCACAAGAAACTTATGACCATAACATGTCCTAAAAGCAGTTTTAGGCACATCTCCTTCCTTTATCCTCAATTGGTGATAATTTGATCTCAGGTTTATCTTAGAAAACACTCTCACTCCTTGCAATTGCTCAAACAATTCATTTATCCTGGGTAAAATATATTTGTTCTTATCCCAACTATCTGTAGTCTATACATACTTCTATCGCTCCATCTTTCTCTTTTACGAACAATACAGGGGCTCCCCAAAATACATTAGGTCTGATAAATTGTTTATTCAAAATTCTTAAAATGGTACGTTCAACTCTCTTAATTGAGCTGACATCATTCTGTAGGGTGCTATTAAATATATGAGATGATCCTGGTATCACATCAATTAGATATATTTAATCTCTTTACGTGGAGGCAACTCATCAAGAATTATATTAAAAAAAATCTTTTACCACCAAGATTTACCAAACTTCCAATTTTCCTTATTAGAATCCATTATGCATGCCCAATTACTCCTTAAAACCCTTCTTCAACCATCTCCTAGTGTTCAGAGCAAAATGGGATCGTTCGAGAATATCTTATACTCTCTCTGAAAGTTACACTCCTCATATCCATATCTCGAACACTACCTTATTTCTGGAACAATCAACCCAGACATGATAACCAATTCTTTCCCAAAAATATATTATATTTAAAGATAATAAATCAGCTTTAGATTTTCTATTACTGATACAAATCACACAACCCTTGTAAACCTTTATGATTATCCCTCTATCTCTAGTGAGAACTTCAAAAAATATTTTGCATCCAATGACTAATACATACTTCCATAGACTTCTTATGAATACTTGATGCAAAAGAATGGGTTGCATCAAATCCAACCAATATTGACAAGTCTACCTTCTCCACACATAAAGTATTTTAAATTTTGACAATTCTGTGATAAATATCTCATCTGAATATATTTATAGCAAACTTTTGTCTCCCAATCATGCATCAGATTGCCATTTCTCCTTGATGGCATACTTACTTCCTCTGCCATGACTTTCAATTCCCATAAAATGTCTCCTAAATCTAAGGGTCCCACCAATAGTATTTTAAAATAAATAAGCATCAAATTTTGTTTGCCTCTAATTCTGTATTTCAGTTTCCTGTAACAAGGAATGCCTCATTTAAGGTAGTCTCTCACCCTGTATACTCATACTACCACTACCTTTATAACCTTTATGTCTAAGCCTCTTTAATCACTTTTTCTCTTTCCCTTAAACTCTATCACATTTCTCTTAATCTGAAATGATATATCCACCAATCTGATATAATTCATATGCCTCAAATAAATAAAACCTCTATCTTGTTGGGCTCTAAAGATATAAGAAAATTATTTATCAAAGAAAACCTCCTTAAACCTATTTCAGATTAAGGGTTTATCAATTTTTTGTACTTACCTTGGGAAGAATATCCTCCCACCAATCCAAAACTTCTCCTTCTAACTCAAACAAAGCAAAGGCAACCATCTGCTTGTCAGTCATTGGTAAAATACAAAAAAAAAATATTTCTACATGCTTCTCCCAAAACTTAGGCTTAAAAGAGTTCACAAACGACAAAGCATTCAACTTAACAATCTCCCTGCATCTTATGCATAAACTTACTTTTCCCCTTTGATCATTTACCATTACTGGATTAACAACCTCAGACACTGCTCTAACATGTTCATCAAATCAATGCTATAAGCTATCAACTCTATCACTTATTACCTTCACTTTTCAAGAGCAAGTGCAAGAGTTTATCTTAGCTCATCTCTTTCAACTACAGATTCTTTCATACCTTTACTAATATCATTTATTTTACTAATATCAATCATACTATCAACACGTTCCCTTCTAGGAACTATAGATTCAAACTAATCCTCAACTTGTCAAAAATATTAGGGGCCTACCACGCCCTTTTTAATTCAACAACTCTAATTCTAGATCTCGCACGTCCACGTGACATCCTCAGACTATTCATTAAAATATCATTTCTTTTAATCTTTCTGTTGACCCTCGCTCGTATTTTAATGATGGCAAAACACAACTGTTATTTAACTAACAAGTTTAAACTAAGTTATATTAAGGATCAAACACATTCAACCAAGGAACAAAGTGCAAGAACTTGAACCAAATCAAGTATCAAGTGAAGACTGAAGATCTAGTATAGGTCTTAAGATTTAGATCCAATGTAAGTCTCACTTATGGTATTAGCTTGTTCAATGGCTCGAACACAAAAGGTTTTCTAAAACTGTTAATTTTAAAACAAATGTTTTTTTATGAAAAACAGAAGAAAAACTGGGTTGGAAAATAACCCAGTCGACTGGTAATTAGACAGTAAGTCCCCAGTCGACTGGAAGAATCAACCCAGTCGACTGGTAAAATGGATAGAAAGTTCCAGTCGACTGGATGATATATACCAGTCGACTAGATACCTAGAAGGTCTGAAAACGTGACTTTTTCAAGTGAACCCAGTCGACTGGTATTTCAACCCAGTCGACTGGTAGTTCAAAAATATGACCGTTGGACTTTGAATCTGAACGTTTTAAAGTAAATCTTTTTCAAATTAAAGTCCTAAACGGCCATATTAATTGATTGCTATATAAACCCATTAAGTTAAGCATTCAAAAACAAGCTGCACATATTCAAAAAGAGTTGATCTCACATAATCAAGTTTTTATACTCTTGAAACACAAAAAGCTTTGAAATAATCTTGTTGAGCCATTTCTTCAAGCTTTACTTTGAAAGAGAGACATTTCTGTCGAAATAAGCTTTCATTTGCTGTCTCTTTACCTTTTACTTTACACCATCTTTTTAAAGGGATTACTTCCGAGAGGAAGAGGAAACTTCCGAAAGGAAGGGGATTGTTCGGTTTAAGCAATTCCTGTAATTTGCTTGTGTACGGTTTGTGCAACACCCAGCTAAGTTGTGCGACTAAGTTTTCTTAGCGGATTACTTCAAGGAGTTCCTTGAAGAGAGTGGATGTAGGGTCGGAACGAATCCGATATTGCCGAACTACTATAAACTGTGTTTGCATCCTCTTTTCTTAAACTCTTTATTTACAGCTCATTACTTGTATTAATTGTTTGTTGCTTATCAGTTTTTTTAAAGTTGTATTAATTTCGCAAAAAGTCTTTAAAAACCTAATTCACCCCACCCCTCTTGGGTTGAAACCTCGAGCTACAATTGGTATCAGAGCCCTATTCTTTTATTTAGGCTTAAAATCCTTGAGTTGATCCAATGGTAGCAAATAACTACTCTGAGGGACACTCTTATACTAGACCACCTTTGTTCAATGGCTCAAATTATAACTATTGGAAAAATAGGATGAAAATCTTTGTCGAATGACAAGATTACAATCTATGGAGAATCATAGAAGAAGGACCTAGAATTCCTTTAAAAGAAATAGTTATTGGAGAGACTCCTCATACAATGCCTAAACTCAAAACTGAGTTTACTGACGAGGATTATAAAACGATGTCTCTCAATAGCAAAGCAACAAGCATGCTATATTGTACATTAGATATTTCTGAATATAACAAAATATCTGCATGCGTTTCTGCTAAAGAAATATGGGACAAATTACAAGTCACATATGAAGGAACTAGTGAAGTAAAAAAGTCTAAAATTTACATGCTAATTTATGAGTATGAATCATTTAAGATGTCTCCTAACGAAACCATTTCTGAAATGCACTCACGGTTCACCACTATAATAAATGGTTTGAAATTGCTTGGTAAGAATATTGAGGAGGTTGAACTAACCAGAAAAATCTTGAGATCTCTGCCACCAGAATGGAAACCAAAGAGGACAGCTATACAAGAGGCCAAAAATCTTGATAAGCTGGATGTTGAGACATTGCTTGGGTCATTATTGACATACGAGATGGAAGAAATGACTCCCATCGTCAATGATGATGAGAAGAAGAAAAAGTAAATCGCTCTCAAAGTTCCTACGAGCAACAAAGAAAAGGAATTAGAACAATAAGCAGAGAGCAATGAAGAGGATGGTGAAATGACCTTAATCACCAGACGATTCCATAGGTTCTTGAAGAAAAGCAAGAAACCTTACTCAAAAGATCCCACCTCAAAAAGGGAACCACTTTTGTGCTATGGCTGCAAGAAGCCAGGACACATAAAAGCTGACTGTTCGGTTTCAAACAAACCATACGAGGGCTTTAAGAAGAAAGCTATGGTAGCAACTACCTGGAGCGATGACGAGGAAGATGAGTCATCAGACAAAGAAATCGGATACGAGGAAATTGCCAACCTTTGTTTGATGGCAATCAACGATGAAAGTGAGGTAACATCTTCTCCCTCTTCAAAAAATAATATTGTTACTAGTAGTGAAGAACTGCTAGAAGTTATAAATGAAATGCATGAAGAATTAAAGAAATTTGATTCTAGAAATTCTGTTCTTAAGAAAGAAGTATCATCTCTCTCTAAAGAGATGATAAGTCTTAGAGAAGAAAAAGAAAAATTATCATCTTTATTGTATGATTCTTCTCAAGATTTTCTCAAAGATGAAAACGAGAATTTGAAAAATAAAATTTCTGAATTAAATAGCACTATATCAAGACTTATGCTTGGTAAAGAAAAACTTGATAAAGTACTTTCTTCCCAAAGATTAAGTGGAGGAAAATCTGGTGTAGGATATTCTCCATTAGGAAAGCAAAAAACAAAAGAGAGCTTATTCATGAAAGCCTCTTGTGTAGATAGAGCTTCTACTTCAAAAGCTCCTAGCATGGTTAAAAGCACTCCCTCGATGAATGCTAGGAAGTCTAGAAATTTAAATGTTCATACTAAATTGAAGCATCCTAAAAATACTCATGCTTATATATATGCTCATTCTAGAAATGCTCATACACATCCTAGAAATAATTATCATGCTCATTCTAGGAACAATGTGTAAAATCAAAGAATGCATTCTGCTCATGCTCATCCTAGGAATTACCATCATGGTTATCCTAGAAATAATTTGCATACATATGCTAGCATGTATCCTAGAATGCATCATCATTCATTTTCTGGAAATGACATGCATTTTTATACTCCTTACCATAGAAACATGTATCCTAGGAACTATTATCCTAAGGATTATAGGAATGCACATGTAAGATATCCTAGAAATTTCTATGACTATAATGCTAGGATTGTGCATCATCAACTTGTTCATAGAGCACCACATGTTAAGAAAGTATGGGTCCCAAAAGGAACCGTATTTTCAAGGACTAACCCCAAAAGACCCATTATATTTTGGGTACCTAAAAGTGCTATCGTATATCCTTGTGTGATGTAGATTTGTCTCCACACCAAGGAGAAAGGTAACTGTTGGTACCTTGATAGCGGATGTTCGAAGCACATAACCGGTGATAAAAGCGTATTCAATGAGCTAACTCTAAGAGATGGTAGACTTGTGACCATTGGAGACAATACTAAAATAAAGATCATCGGGCATGGAAAAGTCGGTAATGATTTCTCAACCTTAGATAATGTATTGCTAGTACAAGGCCTTAAGCCAAATTTACTTAGCATTAGTCAGTTATGTGACAAAGGATACAAAGTCACATTTGAAACCTCTCATTGTCTAGTTATGGACATCAAGAGCAACAAGATCAAATTCATTGGCCATAGACATGAAAAGGTCTACATAGTTGATTTGAAATCCTTGCATTCTAATAATGAAAAATGTTTTCCTACTTTTAGTGAAAATCCATGGTTATGGCATAGAAAGCTTGGTCATGTAAACATAAACTTGCTAAAAATTGTTTCAAGAAAAGATTTAGTTATTGGACTTCCTAAAATAAATTTTGAAAAAGACAAAGTTTGCAATGCTTGTCAAATGGAAAAACAAACTAAGATTTCTTTTAAAGCAAAAAATGTAGTCTCAACTACTAGACCTTTGGAACTTTTGCATATGGACTTATTTGGTCCAATTAGCACCATTAGTCTAGGTGGCCATCAATATGCTCTTGTTATTGTTGATGACTATTCAAGATATACCTTTGTTATTTTTATTGCTTACAAGGATGAAGCTTTCAAAAGATTTAAAAAGTTTTGCAAAAAGGTACAAAATGAAAAAGAAATTTGTATTTCAAGCATAAGAAATGATCATGGCAAAGAATTTGAAAATCAAAGCTTTTCAAAATTTTGTGATGAAAATGGAATTAACCACAATTTTTCAGCTCCTAGAACTCCTCAACAAAATAGAGTTGTTGAGAGGAAAAATAGAGTTCTAAAAGAATTTTCAAGAACTATGCTTTGTGAAAATAGTTTACCAAAATATTTTTGGGCTGAAGCCGTGAATACTTCTTGCTATATATTAAATAGAATTTTGATAAGGCTTCTGCTTGATAAAACTCCATATGAACTATGGAAAGGCAGAAAGCCCAATATTTCTTATTTTCGTGCTTTTGGTAGTAAATGCTTCATCTTAAATAACAATAAAACTAACTTGGGTAAATTTGATTCCAAGACCGATGAAGGAATATTTTTAGGATATTCAACTACTAGTAAGGCTTATAGAGTTTTCAATAAGAGAACTCTAGTAGTAGAAGAATCTGTGCATGTAACTATTGATGAATCTAATCCAATGAGTAGTAGAGAAGTTTCCTTTAAAGATGATGCAGATTTTATTCCAAGAATGGAAACTCCTAATCCCATTGTTGACCCAAAAAAGAGTTCTCCTCAAGCAAATGAAGGGATAGTAACTCCCAATTTGGACCAACCATCCTCAAGTTAACAAGAGAAAAATCTACCCAAAGATTGGAGGTATGTAAATTATCATCCAATTGATCAAGTGATTGGTGATCCTTCACAAGGGGTAAGAACTCGCTCTTCCATTAGAAATATTTGCAATTTTGTAGCTTATTTGTCTCAAGTAGAACCTAAGACATTTATAGAAGCTGAAAAAGATAAGGATTGGATAATTGCAATACAGGAAGAGATAAATCAATTTGAGAGAAACAATGTTTGGAAACTAGTTCCAAGACCTAAAGATCATTCAATAATTGGAACTAAATGGGTATATAGAAATAAAATGGATGAAAATGGTATAGTAACTAGAAATAAGGCTAGACTAGTTGCTTTGGGATATAACCAATAGGAGGGAATAGATTTTAATGAAACCTATGCTCCCGTAGCTAGATTAGAAGCCATTCGAATGTTATTAGCCTTTGCATGCTTTAATAAATTTAAACTATTTCAAATGAATGTGAAAGTTCCTTTTTAAATGGCTTTATAGAAGAAGAGGTTTATGTTGAGGAACCTCTTGGATTTGAAAATCCTAGTCTACCAAATCATGTCTACAAGCTTTCTAAAGTTTTATATGGGTTGAAGCAAGCTCCAAGAGCATGGTATGAAAGACTAAGTAATTTTTTGATTGATAATGATTTTGTAAGAGGTAGAATAGATATAACTCTCTTCACAAAAACTCATAAAAATGACACATTGATAGTTCAAATATATGTTGATGATATTATATTTGGTGCTACTAATGAATCTATGTGTCAAGAGTTTGCAAAGTCCATGCAAGGTGAATTTGAAATGAGCATGATGGGAGAACTTACCTACTTCCTTGGACTGCAAATCAAATAACTAAAAGGAGGTATTTTCATCAATCAACAAAAGTAAATTAAGGACCTACTAAAGAGGTTCAGGATGGAAAGCTCAAAGCCACTTGGAACGCCTATGAGCACAACTACTAAACTTGATCTTGATGAAGGAGGTAAAACTGTAGATTCTAAATATTATAAAAGCATGATAGGTGCTTTACTTTATTTGACTGCAAGTAGACCAGATATAATGTTCAGTGTATGCATGTGTACTAGATTTCAGGCTAATCCTAAGGAATCACATGTAGTTGCAGTAAAAAGAATCCTTAGATATCTTCAAGGAACTCAGACCATAGGATTATGGTACTCTAGAGAATCATCTTTTGAGCTAGTAGTTTATTCAGATGCTGATTTTGCTGGATGTAGGTTAGATAGGAAAAGCACAAGTGGAACATGTCAATTCTTAGGTGCTATGTTAACCTCTTGGTTTTCCAAGAAACAGAATTTCGTTGCACTATCAACCGCTGAGGCGTAATATGTAGTAGCTGGAAGTTGTTGTGCCCAAGTGATATGGATGAAACAACAACTAGAAGACTATGGCATGAACCACAAAAATATTCTTATATTTTGTGATAATACTAGTGCTATCAACCTAACCAAGAACCCTATTCAGCACTCTAGAACCAAGCACATAGAAATAAGACATCATTTCTTAAGAGACCATGCTCAAAAAGGTGATATAAGATTAGAATTCATACCTTCAGAAGATCAAATAGCTGATATTCTTACAAAACCCCTAAATGAAGCTAGTTTTTGTAAGATTAGAATGTTGATGGGATTGCTTGATTTTGATAAACTGAATGTTTGATTGCATCTCATTTCATCATTTGCAAATTTGACATTGAGTGAAAGAATATTAATCCTTGTTTAATTATTTCCCTCACTCAAAAATGTCATAGATAAATAAAATCGCGCAAAAAATTCAAGGCTGGAAATTTTACTAAGGGTCCAGTCGACTGGTAAATGTTCTCCAATTGACTGGTAATTCACTTGCAGATCTTCCAGTCGATTGATACATCTGACCCAGTCGACTGGTAACTCTCTGCCACATATGCCAGACGACTGGTAAGTCTTCTCCAGTCGTCTATTACGTCGAATCCCTGTCCTCCAGTTGACTGGTAAAGATAGCCCAGTCGACTGGTACATGACTGCCAGTTTATCCAGTTGACTGGTATGTTTACCCAGTCGACTGGTAGGCAAACTATTTATCTTCTCAAAGGGACCCAGTCGACTGGTAACTCGACCCAGTCGACTAGTAACGCGATATTATAAATAGGACTGTTCATTTTTTTGAACTTTTACGCCATTTTTGAACTCCCAAATTTTCTCTCTCTAGAAAAATTCACCATTTTGATCCAAAAACCATCCAAACTTCATCTAAACACACCGATCTACTCATCCATAAAGAGATTTTTGACTTTCTATGGTTAAAATCTCTTATTTTCACCAAAATTCATTTTCCCTAAAAATTCTTTTTTCTTCAAAATGAGCGATAAAATCCATATAAAACTCACAACAAGTGGACCTAATTCGCCTAAAAAGCCAAGGTCTTCAAAACTTTCAGCTTCGGAGTCGAAAGGAAAGGGAGCAGCGGGCTCATCCAGCAAGGAGCCCAGAACAGAGTTGGAGCAGACTCTGTTTTACAGTCCGGCGGCACATGCAAGTTATAACTCTATAATCCGTCACAAGAAAATCATGACGGGTAGAGTCGTAGATTTCGACTCTATTCGCCATGAAAATTTTGATATTCTACCAGCCTTTGAGGCAATAAATCTGACCCCACTGGTCAGAATTCATGAAAAATATTACCCGCGACTGATTCACCAGTTCTACACGAACTTGGTAAAACCCAGTTATCTGGCTCTGAGATTCAGAACCGGAGTTAGCGGTGTGGAGTTTGAGGTCAACACTGACCTCTTGATGAGCATTCTGAGAATCCCTGTAAGGGGGATTCAATGGAGTCTGGATGGATGGCCAGACAACTTTAAGGTTGATGAGGCCTATCGGATAGTCAGAGGAGACCCTAACTACGTGTACAGACCCACTACATTTCATACATGTAGTGACATGCCCCTCGACTCAAAGATGTTTCAGCTGATTGTCAGTTGGATCATCCACCCCAGACTCGGGAGTCGAGGGTATCTATCTAAAATAGATACGGTATTGATTTGGTGCCTAAAATCTGGGCACCACTTCAATATATATCCTCTGCTGCTCGCCAACATGATAAACGACGAAGCAAACAACTCCGGGTGTCTTCCTTATGGGATGCTCATTACACTCATCCTCCAGCATTTTCGGGTACCTTTCCCTACCTCTGAGGCTCAGGATATCGGATTGACGGACATCATCAACATCTCATCACTAAAGAAGATGGGATGTACTATTCGTGAAGGATTCCTCTATCCGAAGGCCGAAAAGCGCCTGAAGATCCGAGAGGATAGGAGCGACAGTGATGAGGATGCTGTTGCTGATACGGCTGCTGAGATGGAGACGGATACCCGAGCACCTCCCATTAGTGACTCGAGTACTGGTCAGACTGGTTATGATGACATCCTACGAGCTATCACGAGCTTCCAGATGACGATGGAGTCCGGTTTCCAGTCCATGCAGTCTGATTACCAGAGACTGAGCTCCTCCATAGACCTCTTACGGGACGACTTCGAGTTACATCGAGAGCACACCGAGGGTTCCCTAGCTGAGATAAGGGATCTTCTTCGTGATAGCTCGGACTCTCCCGCACCTTGAGTCTATATCTTTATTATGTACTTAGTGTTTTCCAGCTCTTATCATAAAGCACGAACATATCATGTACTATTTTGTCTTAGTTATGGCTCTGTGAATCCCGTTTGTGTATTAACTTTTTATATATGATGATGTATTTCTATTAGCCATATTTCTTGCATCTATTTATGCTATTTGTGATATGTTAGCATTGTTTTACAACTCTGTTTAGTCATTAAACTGCTCTAAAATGCTTATACGTGTATGAAAACTTCTGGTTCTTCCTGGGAAGGCTTTCGAAACCCGAATGAAGCCAAATTTTCGTGTACAAGTTATTTTCTTACACTCTATTTGGTTGCTATTTTCAAAACAGGGGAGAAAAATGAGAAAAATGAGAAAATCTAAGTAAACACAACCAATGCATAGATTTAGGGGGAGCATTGCTCCATAGCTTATAAAAATGTTTATTGATTGGTTGAGTTTGATTCTGGATTGGTTGAAAGAAATATAAACTATGTTTGTTTGTTTTCAGGGTAGTTTTACTCAAAAAACAGAGGAGACTCTGTCCAAATTTTTGTAAAATCCTAACACTTAGCTTTTAAAACTGTTTTTACATTATTAGTTTTGTCATCATCAAAAAGGGGGAGATTGTTGACCCTCGCCCGTATTTTAATGATGGCAAAACACAACTTTTATTTAACTAACAAATTTAAACTAAGTTGTATTAAGGATCAAACACATTCAACCAAGGAACAAAGTGCAATAACTCGAACCAAATCAAGTATCAAGTGAAGACTGAAGATCTAGTATAAGTCTTAAGATTTAGATCCAATGTAAGTCTCACTTATGGTATTAGTTTGTTCAATGGCTCGAACACAAAAGGTTTTCTAAAACCATTGATTTTAAAACAAATGTTTTTTTTATGAAAAAACATAAGGAAAACTGGGTTGGAAGACAACCCAGTCGACTGGGTACATATACCAGTCGACTGGTATATGGGACGGAAAGTCCCCAGTCGACTGGATGAATCAACCTAGTCAACTGGTAAAATGGACATAAAGTCTCCAGTCGACTAGATGATATACACCAGTCGACTGGATACCCAGAAGGTCTGAAAACGTGATTTTTTCAAGTGAACCCAGTCGACTGGTATCTCGACCCAGTCGACCGATAGTTAAAAAATATGACCATTGGACTCCGAATCTGAACGTTTTAAAGTAAATCTTTTTCAAATTAAAGTCCTAAACGGCCATATTAATTGATTGCTATATAAACTCATTCAGTTAAGCATTCAAAAACAGGTTGCACATATTCAAAAAGAGTTGATCTCACATAATCAAGTTTTTATACTCTTGAAACACAAAAAGCTTTGAAATAATCTTGTTGAGCCATTTCTTCAAGCTTTACTTTGAAAGAGAGACATTTCTATTGCAATAAGCTTTCATTTGCTGTCTCTCTACCTTTTACTTTACACCATCTTTGTAAAGGGATTACTTCCGAGAGGAAGGGGAAACTTCCGAAAGGAAGAGGATGTTCGGTTTAAGCAATTCCTGTAATTTGCTTGTGTACGGTTTGCGCAACACCCGGCTAAGTTGTGCGACTAAGTTTTCTTAGTGGATTACTTCAAGGACTTCCTTGAAGAGAGTGGACATAGGGTCGGAACGAATCCGATATTGCCGAACCACTATAAACTGTGTTTGCATCCTCTTTCCTTAAACTCTTTATTTACAGCTCATTACTTGTATTAATTGTTTGCTGCTTATCAATTTTTATAAACTTGTATTAATTCCGCAAAAAGTTTTTAAAAACCCAATTCACCCCCCTCTTGGGTTGAAACCTCGAGCTACACTTTCTCTTTCTTACTTTTTATGCAGTCTACAGAATCATAAAACCTAATGCTCTGATACCAAAATTGTGATGACCCATCCCGGGTTGGCCACCCCCGAAAGAGTGTCATCACATTTTGAAAATCCAAGCACGACACTTATATGCAACAATAAAATGTATAACACCAATAGAAAAATTTTCACATAAATCCTCAACCTTCAACAGGGGAGTTACCTCGATCTGATCTTTAAACATTAATTACAACGTAAAATGCATGAAGATTTACAAATAAAATTTTCATTTTATTTTCTCATTAGTCTGAGGATGATGACACGTACACGGCTTACAGAAAATGATTTCTTCTGAACCTCAACTCACCAAACTTTTTGCCAAGCCTACTACTTGAAAATTATTGTACAATGAGAAGTGAGCTTCACAAGCTCAGTGAATTAAATTTACTAAAAGTATTCCAAATTCCATAAATAATCATTTAATATTTAATATTTTATTTTTCACATAACCTAATGACAATTTTCTACTATCATTTCACATGTCATATGATTCTTTCTCTATCAATATCTTCTTCTCAATCATTAGTCCACCTTAATACCATCAATTATCTCATAATTACCTCATAATACCATAACTGTCTCTTTCTATGAGACTCAACTATCTATAATAAAATTCACAACAATGTACTATATCTCATCATTTTAATAATCTTATCATCATAACTATCTCTTTTTGTGAGACTCAATCATCTCTAATGATATTCACAATAATATTCCACATCTCAGCATTTTAATAATATTATCATCATAGCTGTCTCTTTTTGTGATACTCAATCATCTCTAATGATATTCACAATAATATTCCACATCTCAGTATTTTAATAATCTTATCATCATACCTGTCTCTTTTTGTGAGACTCAATCATCTCTAATGATATTCATAATAATATTCCACATCTCAGCATTTTAATAATCTTATCATCATAGTTGTCTCTTTTTTTTAGACTCAATCATTATTCACAACAATATATCACATCTCAGCTTTTCAATAATATTTTCATCATAACTGTTTCTTTCTGTGAGACTCAATCTTCTATAATTGTATTCACGATTAATACATCACTCATCAATATTTAAAAAATGCAGCAATAATTAAAACAATTGCAATGCATAAATGATTATGATGGGAACGTTTTCCCACCAGTCGACGGGTTGTTATTATCTTAGACCGGCTGCTTTCTCAGTTCTTTCATTCTCATTTAGACCGGTTGCCTTCCCGGTTCTTTATAGCATATCCCGGTTGTCACGGAATTTATGTCCAGCATATACCAGCTGTCACGATTTTTTAATTAGACCGGTTGCCTTCCCGGTTCTTTTCTTTCTCATTTAATGCATATGCATATGAATAATGATATCAAATGAACATATGAACAGTAACATAAAAACAACCAAATTTTAAAGCAACTAAATTGGCATTTCGGATCATTCTCAATTTTATATAAAATTTTCCACTAAGACTCTTTCATCCCAAATCACATCAAATCCTCCATTAAAACTTGTCAAGATCCACAAAAATTTATCTCCTCAAAAATTCGTTTCAAAATCTCAACTATAGCTCATCAAGAATTTTACTTCTCACTTTTAATTAAATCAACTCATTTTTCTACTAATATTTCTTCTCTCAAAATAATTTTCTACGATTCCAACATTTATACCATATCTATCCACCCAAAAATTTATCTATCACCCAATCATACTTTAATAATTAAATTTAATATTATGACCAAATAATTGATTTTTATTTAGACTAGTTAAAATAAATCCAACTCACCACGTAACTCTTAAAGCTACCCGTGGATCACCTCCTTCCCTTTCCTGTTTCTTTCAAAAATTCTCCCGATTGTAGATCGTCAACATCTGACATCATATTTATATAAATTTTCTAATTTATTCTTCAATCTGATATAAACCACACACTTTGAAAATTCCCACTTTGAATTTAGGGAAACTTCATAAATGTCAAAAATTCAAAAATAAATACTATGATATTACCTTCTGCTTTCCTGATCGCTATTCTTGATTCTCTATGAAATTCCGCATAAAACTTCTTCAAAATTTTTCTCTTTCAGCATTTCTTTGGGTTCCCAAGAGTTTAAAGAAAAACGAAAGATTGAAAGAAACTATGTGAAATCTGTAAACAGATTTCATAGAGGTGTATATATATATACATGTTTGCTGCCTCAAAATCTCGATAGCTCACCAATTCATTGGCACCAACAGCAGTCCGTCCAATTTATCCAATTGCCGCAACACTAAAATGTGTTAACTTAAAATTTTATTTCCTTTGGTTTGGCAGCAGGTTTTGCCACCTTTTTTTTTACTTTTGCTTTTTTTATGTAAAAGTAATAATTTAATATATATATATATTATATATATTTATATTTTTTTTCCTTTCTTCATTATGGACGTTCTAGACGTCCAGATATTTTTTTAATAATAATTTTTTTATCTTTTCTTTTAATGATGTTCACGTCCCAAAAATCCTTTAATGACATCCACGTCCCAAAAATCCTTTAATGACGTTCACATCCCAAAAATCCTCTAATGATATCCATGTCCCAAAAATCCTTTAATGATATCCACGTCCCAAAAATCCTTTAATGATGTCCACATCCCAGAAATTTTTTTTTTTATAAATTATTTTTTTCAATACTAAATCCTTTGCGTAAAATATATGATTTTAATTTTATGCTATATTTCTTAATTTACTTCTTTACCCTCACTTTACGAATACAGTTATTACATTTACCGACCCAAAAGGAGTTGAATTTGAGGCAGAGGTGGTGGATGGAGTTGATAAGTGATTATGACTGTACCATTCATTATCATCTAGGAAATGCTAATGTAGTAGTTGATGCATTGAGTAGAAAAGCTACAGGGAGATTAGCTACTATTGGGAGTCATAATACTAATTTGATGATAGAATTAAGAAGAATAAGGATGCAGTTGAGTGTCAATGATAGAAGAGTATTGATGGCAAATATGGTGGTACAATCTTCTATTATTGATCGTTTATTACAGATGCAGGGTAGAGATGAGGGGATAGAGAAGATCAAACGAGAAGTGTTGAGTGGGAAGCCAACTGAGTTTAGAATTAGATAAGATAGTATGGTTGTATTGGGACATCGAGTTTGCGTTCCCAATGATGTGGAGATGAGAAAGGAGATACTAAGGGAAGCTCATGATTCTGTGTATTCCATGCATCCAGGAAATAATAAGATGTACAGGGGATTGAGACAAATTTATTCGTGGTCGGGGATGAAAAAGGATGTAGCGGTACATGTTTCTAGATGTCTGACTTATCAACAGGTGAAGTTTGAGAATAAACATCCAGCAGGTTTATTACAACCTCTTCCAATACCTGAGTGGCCATGGAAAAATGTGAGTATGGATTTTATCTCTGGTTTTTTCCGTACTCAGAGGGGCCATGACATGGTATGGGTTATAGTAGACAGACTTTCTAAGTCTTCATATTTCCTTTCTATTAAAACTATCTAGAGTCTTGAAAAGTTGGCTGAATTGTCTGTAGCAGAGATTGTAAGATTACATGGAGTACCCTTGAGTATTGTATCAGATAGAGATTCTAGATTTACCTCTAAATTTTGAAGAGGTTTTTAAGAAGCTATGGGTACATAATTATAGTTTAGTACAACTTTTCGTCCACAAACTGATGGGCAGACGGAGAGAATCATCAGAATACTGGAAGATATGCTGAGGGTAAGTGTATTAAGTTTCTCAGTGCGCTGGGATGCTTATTTGCCTTTGATCGAGTTTGCATATAATAATCAGTATCAAACTAGTATTGGTATGGCACCATTTGAAGCTTTATATGGTATGAGGTGTAGAACTCCAGTATGTTGGGAAGAGGTTTGAGAAAGAAAGATATTTGGTCCAGAAATGATAGATCTGACTACTTAAATGATCAAACTGGTTAGAGAGCACATTGGAGCAGCACAGAATATACAGAAGGGATATGCTGACAATAGAAGACGACCTCTCGAGTTTCAAGTTAATGATTGAGTATTTTTTAAGATATCTCCATGTAAGGGCGTGTTGAGGTTTAAAAAGAAGGGAAAGTTGAGCCTGAGATTTGTGGAGCCATATGAGGTGATTGAGAGAGTTGGACCACTAGCTTATCCATTGGATTTGCCCCCAGAGTTAAAGCAATTGTGTAATGTATTTCATGTGTCACTTTCGAGAAAGTACATACACAATGACTCCCATGGTATCTTGATTCAGGCAATAGAACTTCAGGAAGATTTGACTTTTATGCAAGTACCGGTCAAAATTTTAGACAGAAAGGAATAAGTCTTGCGCAATAAATTCATTCATTTGACTCAAATATTATGGCGGAACAAAGATGTCGAAGAAGTCACTTAGGAGCATGAAGCAAGAATGAGGAAAGAATACCCCTAACTTCTTCATGAATTAGGTAAGGAAATTTCGAGGATAAAATTTTTGTAAGGTGGGTAGAATTGTAATACCTGTATTCGTAAAGAAATGGTAAATAAGTAATTTAATAAATATGGCATGGAGCTAAAATAATATATATATATATATATATACAAAAGATTTAATTTTTATAAAATAATTCAAAAAAAAGGGACGCATGCTGGTGTAAAGAAAAAGAAAATAAAAATGAAAATGAAAAAAAAATCGTCTAGAAAAAGGAAAAAGGAATAAGAAAAAAAATTTAAATAAAAAATTTTAAATTTCGTGCAACACCTGGACTTCCAGGTGTTGCAACAATGTTGTAATTGTGCTGCATGTTATGCCGCGTAAAAAGTTTTAAATTATTTTATTAGTTTTACCAAATCTTGTTTGGTTTTCTTCAATCTCAATTCTAAATTACTTTATTTATTTAAACACTTGGAGATCGAAAGAACGGTCGAAAGAGTAAAATTTTGAAAGGGTTTATGGGAGAATTTCATAGAGAATCACAGTAAGCTCTAAGAAAAATAGATGGTAATAACATGAACTTTGTTTTTGAAATTTAGCATACATGAAATTCCCGGAATTCAAAGTGGGAATTTTCAAATGGTGTGAATTATGAAAGAATTGAAGAATAAATTAGAATTTAATATGAATATTATGTAAAGTGTTGACGATCAGCAACCGGAGGAAATTGCTGAGAAGAGCAGGAAAGGTAAGGAGGTGATCCACGGGTAGCTTTAAGTGCTACGTCGTGAGTTAGATTTACTTTAAGTAATCAAGATAAATATGAAATATATAGTGATAATATTTGAATAACTTATTAACCTATGATTTAATAATAGATGAAAGTTCTTTGATGGGTATGATAAGTATAATATATATGTGGAAAGTTATTATATGAGGAGTAATATTATTGGAATAATGAGTCGATTTAATAATGAAGGCGATAAATAAAGTTCTTGTTGAGTTATAGTTGATAAATTGATGTGATATATGAGGAGAAGAAATTAGTGAAATTGATCAAATAGTAATTTGAGAAAATATGGGATAGCTAAATTTAATGTCTGAATACATGTTTGTTGTTATATTACTGTTCATATGCATATTTCATATCATTTGTTCATATGCATATGCATGAAATAAAAGAACCAGGAAGGGGCTGGTCTAAATGAAAATCATGACAGCTGGTATATGCCGAAAATAAATGAAAACGTGACAATCGATATATGCTGAAAATAAATGAAAACCGTGACAGCCGGTATATGTTAGAAATAAAGGAACCGGGAGGGGGCCGGTCTAAATGAAACAAAAGAACTGGGAAGGGGCCGGTCTAAGATAAAAACATATCGACATGTGGGAAGACGCTCCCTAATAATAATTCATGCGTTGCATCTATTTTAAATATTGATTGTATTATTGAAATACTGAAGTGTTGTTTGTTATTTTAAATTTATATATGAATTAGTCTTACAAAGAGACAGTTATGGTGAGAAAGAAACATAGAAGTATGATATGATAAGAACTATCTAAATGGTAGACAACATGTTATGAACCTCATAACGAGGTAATTATGAGATAATTGATGGTCTTAAGGTGAACAAATATATAAGAAGAAGAGATTGATAGAGAATGAGACTTATGATATATGTAGTGATAGTGGAATGCTATTATCAAGTTATATGAGATATAAATGATTAAATAATAAAGGATTATTTATAAGAATTGAATATTTCTAGTAAATTTAATTCACTGAGCTTGTGAAGCTCATCCTTCAATGTTAAATGATTTCAAGCAGCATGTAAGACAGATAGTTGGTGAGCTAAGATTCAGACGGATTTTTTTATCTGTAAACCACGTGGTCCACATCCTCAGACTAATGAGAAAAAAAATATTTGTAAATATTCATGCATATTATATTGTATACAATGTTTAAGTCGAGATCTGAATGATTTATCTCCCCTGTTAAGGGTTGAGGAATGATGTAAATTTGTAGTTGATAAATCTTTATTATCGCATATATGTGTCGTGCTGGGATTTTCAAAATGTGATGACACTGTCTCGGCGGTGGCTAACCTGGGATGGGCTGTTACACATAGAGTTTGTGTTCCCAATGATATTGAGACAAGAAATGAGATACTAAGAGAGGCTCGTGATTCTGTGTATTCTATGCACCCGAGTAATAATAAGATGTATAGGGAGTTGAGACAGAATTATTGGTGGTCAGGGATGAAGAGAGATGTAGCTGAGTATATTTCTAGATGTTTGATTTCTCAATAAATGAAGTCTGAGAATAGACATCTGGTAGGTTTATTACAGCCTCTTCCAATACCTAAATGGCTATGAGAGAATGTTAGTATGGATTTTGTTTCTGGTTTTCCCTGTACCTATAGAGGTCATTATGTTGTATGGGTTATAGTGGATAAACTTTCTAAGTCTTCGCATTTCTTTCCTATTAAAACTACCTGGAGTCCTGAAAAGTTGGTTGAGTGGTATGTAGCTGAGATTGTGAAATTACATGGAGTACCTTTGAGCATTGTATCAGATAAAGATTCTAGATTTAATTCTAGATTTTGGAGAGGTTTTCAGAAAGCTATGGGTACGCAGTTTCAGTTTAGTACAACTTTTCATCCTCAAACTGATGGGCAGACAGAGAGGATCATTAGAATACTTGAGGATATGCTGAGGACAAGTGTATTGAGTTTTTTAGTGAGCTGAGATGCTTATTTACCTTTTATCAATTTTGAATACAATAATCAGTATCAAGCTAATATTGGGACGGCACCGTTTGAGGCTTTATATGGTACAAGGTGCAGAACTCTAGTATGTTGAAAAGAGGTTGGAGAGAAAAAGATATTTGGTCCAGAAATGATAGATTTGACTACTGAAATGATCAATGATATGATGATAATAGAATATGACCTCTTGAGTTTCAGGTTGGTGACTAGTTGTATTTGAAGATATCTCGATGGAATGGTGTATTAAGATTTTAAAAGAAAAAAAAGTTGAGTCCAAGACTTGTGGGACCTTATGAGGTGATTGTAAGAGTTGACTGGTAGCATATAGATTGGATTTGCTTCTGGATTTAAAGCAATTGCACAATGTGTTTTATGTTTCACTTTTGAGAAAGTGTTTACTTGATGAATCCATAGTATTCCGAGTCAAGCTGTAGCACTTCAGGAAAATTTAACCTTTATATAAGTACTAGTCAAAATTCTAGACAAAAAGGAACAAGTCTTGCGTAAAAAAATTATTCCTTTAGTTCAAGTGTTATGGCAGAACAAAGATGTTGAAGAAATTACTTGGGAGCATGATGCAGGAATGATGAAATATTATCCCCAGTTTTTTAATTAGTTAGGTAAGGAAATTTCAGGGACGAAATTTTTATAGGGTGGGTAGAATTGTAATATTTGTGTTTATAAAATAAGGGTAAAGAAGTAATTTTACATATATTATATTGAATTAAATAATCCATAAGTGCAAGATTTAGTATTGATTTGAAATATTGTTTGAAAGATTATATCGAAAATTTTATTGAAAAAAAGTTAGAAATTTTTTAAGAAGAAAGTACTGAAAAATTTCGAAATTTGAAGTTGAAATGAAAGAATTTTGAAATATATATATATATATAGAATGAGGTTGAGAAAAATAATTAGAAAAGTTGATGGAAGAAAATATAAATTTTTATATTTTTCATTAATTTTTATAAAATTTTTGGAAGGAAGAAAATGTGAAGAAAAAAATAGATTTTTAAGGGGAAAATGGTAAAACTGTAATTATGTAATGGTAAAATTTTAAATTTTAAATGATAGTAGACTTATAAATAATCGATGATAAATATGTAAATTGTAAAAAAAAAAAACATAAAGAGGCAAACGGTGAACATCAGATCATGTTCACGTGAAGTGCTTAGAAGTAAGAAAAAAAAATATAATATAATATAATATTTATAAAAAAAGGAAAAGCAGCAAATAGTGAACAGTAATGATGTTCACATGAAGGTAAGTTAAAAAAAACATATATATATATATATCGTAGAACTTTGTTGTTTCAGTATTTATGGTACCCATTTGGTTTTTTGGTTTTTTTACTTCTTCTTCAAATCAAATTCTTAGCCAAAAAAAGAAGTTATAAAGAAAATTTCTCTAATATTAGAGATAATTACAGTCATTCAGTTATAATAACAAGATTTCATCACGTTTGATGTAAATTTTCAATAAGACTCATAACTAAATAATTATATTGTTTGAATTAAGTTATGAAATAGTAAGATTTATGAAAATTTATGGTTAGGTATTGGTGATCAACAATCCCAAGAAATTGCTGAAAGGAGCAGAAAAAGTAAGGAAGTGATCCACGGGTAGCTTTAAGTGCTCATGGTGAATTAGATTTACTTTAAGTGATTGAGACCAATAAAAATATGAATTGATGATATTTGGATAAATTGTTAATTATAATGATTGGATGATATCTTTTCTTTTATGTATGATAATTGATTGATTTATTGATTAAAGATTAAATAATATGTTGAAAATTAATTATATAAGATTTTATATTTTCAAAAAAAGGACGGATTAATGAAAAAACATGTTGAAAAGATATATGAAATTATTGAAAAATTGATATGATATATAAGGAGACAATTTAATATATATGATAAAAAATAATAATTTTGAGAAGATATAGTTAAATTGAATGCTTTGATGTATGTTTGCTTGCATATTATTGCTCATATGCATAAAAAGATGACCAGGAAGGTAGCTGGTCTGGCTGATACATGTCAACATGTGGGAAGACGTTCCCAGATGGTAGTATGAAATGAACTGATGAGAACGAAAGAAATATAATTTAAACTCATGCATTTCTCTGTTAAATATTTATTATTGTTGACTGAGATGCTAAAGAATTAGTCATGATTATGAAACGATTGATAGACGGATGAGTCTCATAATGAGACAACTTTGATGATAAATAAATTGAAAGGATGATATAATAAAGAATTATATGATCGATTGTTTGTATGATGTGAACTTTATGATGATATTAAATTGAAAATATTAAATTGATAAATTATATGAGAAGAAAATGGATATGATTGGTATATGAGATATACGTATTGAAAGATGATAGTCTGATTATTTATTTATAAAGAGATTGAAAATTGACTGAATTAGTATGTGAGAAGAGATAGATGATTAATTATGTTGAATTAATAATGATTGAATATAATTAGAAGTATACAAATCGAGTACTTCAAGTAAATTTAATTCACTGAGCTTGGTTAAATAATTTCAGGTAGCGGGGCAGGACAGATAAATTGGTGATTTGAGATTAAAACTGAGTTATTATATGTAAGTTTCATGGTCCACATCCTCATACTAAGGGAAGAAAAAAAATTGTAGATATTTATGCATCTTTAATATGTTGTGTATATTGTTTCAGATAGGATATTGATAATATAATTCCCCTCTTGAGGGTTAAGGCTTGATGTATATATATATACTTTCAGTCGATACATGTTTTTATATTGTTTTAAATGTGTTGTGCTAGGTTTTCAAAACATGACGACAGCATCTCGGGAGTGACCAACCCGAGATGGGTCGCTAAATAAAGTCAACACACTTCAAGTTATTTGGTTATTGTAATGGTTTGGAAAACTTACAATTATCAATATTAGATATGGGAAAAGAAAATTTTGTTGAATTTTTAATTTTTATACAAAAAAAGGGGAAAATACAAACAAAAAAAAATTACCTTGTGGTTTGACATTTATTTTATTATAACATAACCAAAGAGTATTTAAACTTAACTTTTAAAAACTCTAATACTAAAGCTTAATAAGGTCAAACCACAAGATACATTTGTTTGTTTTTCTCAAATTTCAAACCTGGTAGATCGAGGTCTTTCCATATTCTAATAATAACGACCAAGCCTAGGCTCACACATCACGTTCAATTTTTTTTTATTTTTTTCTCAACTCTAAGTTAGCCTAAAATACATGTTACGCTTAAAATTTTTTTTTAAAAAAAAAAGTTCTTACTCTAAAAGTTTAAGTCATTAGTTTTTTCCCTACCTTTTCAGAGATGGAATATTACAGTAAAGGAAACTTAACTCTAATATCACACATTACTTGAAGTATATATTATTTAATATATAAATAATTAAATATAATTATATTTAAGTTAGTCAGGCCACTCGACTCATTTTATTTTATAATTTCTCAAGCCTGACCTTTTTTAAAAATTGGATCTAAATTTTTCCTCAAATTCGATCCATTAATCAATTTTCCTTGTTCAAACCCGCAGAAACTACAGGTCGAACCGAGCAAGCAAACAGGACGATTAATAGCTCTATTTTAAATAGAGATAACATAGATGAAACAAAGATTAAGTGAGAGTGGTGTAATACCCGTGTTCTTAAAATAAAAGTAAAAAAATAATTTGATAAATATTACATAAAAAAAATAATATATACATATAAATTTATTATTAAATAAAATAATTATTTTAAAAAAATAAATGAATGCGTAAGGTATAGTTAAAAAAAAATAAAAAGACAAAAAAAAAACTCAAGTGTCCAAGCATGGACAAGTAAACGGAAAAAGAAAAAGACAAAAAAAAACAACTCAACTGTTCAGGCGTGGACAAATAAAAGGAAAAAAGAAAAAAAAAACACTAAAACTATGGACAACACCTGGAGTCCAGGTGTTGTCTCCCAAAGTGCTTGGGACATTAAGCAGCCCAATTTGCAATTGTGCAAAACGGTGGCACAGGTGAGCAGTTGATACATTGTGTGTGTGTACACACACCTTTTACTTTACTTTAATTATTTCTTATCAAATCTTTGGTTTTCTTATTTCTTCAATACAAATTATTTTATTTCTTTAAACACTTGAGAATTAAAAAAAAAAATTGAAAGAGTAAAATTTTGAAGAAGTTTACGGACAAATTTTATAAAGAGCCACAAGAAGCTCTACAAAACACAAAAGATAATAATGTGAATATTATTTTATTTTTTAAAATTTAGCATATATGAAATTTTTCAGAACTCAATGTGGGAATTTTCAAAAGGTATGAATTCAGGAATAACTGAAGAATAAATTAGAAAATTTAAATATTATGTCAGGTGTTGACGATCAGCAATCGGAGGAAATTATTGAAAATAGCAGAAAATGCAAGGAGATGATTGATTACGCCCAAAACATAACGCAGTTATTGTAGTATAGTTTTGGGGTGTCAATTCCACAAGGAAACAAGTTAAGTACAACAGAAGGTGTAAACCTCAATACAAACGATAAAAGATTAAAAGAATCTTAGTTGTTTAAGAAAAAGGGTAATTGTGTAAATAAGTTTAAAATAAAAATGGCAAGGTTTCGGAAATCCTCTCTAGGTTCGTTGCTCTAATCCTAACTTGATTCAGTTGTTTTTATCTCGATTGCAAGTTTCACATCCCAAACAGGCATTCGGAAAATATTCAATTAAAGCGCATTTATAAATCCTAATATAATTGTTATGAAATTTTCTTTACTTTCAAGCACATATAACCTAACTTATAAATTATCAAGAGACGACGATATATGTAAACGACGATACCGCAGCAATGGACAAATCTATAAAAGAGATCTACCGGACTCAATCACACCCAAACAGGTACACATAAGAAAAGCCTTACTGAACTTATATGGAAAAGAAGCATGCAACCACCGGAGTTATAATAAATCTACTAATTAAATTAAAGAATAAAACATAACAATATTTAACGAAAATAATTCCAACTACAACCGAATCAAATAAAGGAAAAATAAGAACAACTACACCTAGGGATTCATCCCTTCGCCTTGCTTCGAGACTAGCCGGTCATGGGGCTCATGCGTCCTCGAGTTGCCTCTGGTCTCCTGATGATCATCTCTCCTGATCTTCAAACTTTAAACTTCGGGTTCCTCCTAAAGGCCCTCTGGATTGCTCCTAAAGGCCCTCTGGATTCATCCCCGATTGATTTCCAAAGCTAAAGTGGAGTGGGTCTTATATAGGCAAATACCAAGAGTGCAATGTGTTTCCCATCCAATGTGGGATGTGGGATATAGAAATGTGTTTTCCAACCGATGTGGGATGTGGGATTTAAGCCCAAAATCACCCTGAAATCCCGCACAGCCTGACCTTTGTCTACTAAAACTGCCATAACTTTCTCTAGAAAAATCCTTTTGACGAACCGTAAAATTCTCCAGAAAATAGACTTCCAGATCTTTCTAAGCATATATGAGTCATCTCCTGGTTCTTCTTGTATCAATATAGTTTAATTTTCAAAGATGATTGATCTGTACGGGCAATTCTCGCAATTTAGTGAAACTCTTTCCAGTGCGGGCAGCAACTGTTGCTCTTTTAAGCCATCCATCTTGTCCTTTCGGAAGCATTCTTTCACTCCAGTATGCCTCGAGTCTTTGTGCTTCAAGCAATGATAACTTTTCCTTATCTTTTGAGCTTAAAGTACCTGAAAATGTACCGAAATAGATCAATAATCCAATAATGATACTTTAGAGTTGTTAACGTATAAAAGTGCAATTAAAACCTAGATCAACCCTAAAGTGATAACAATTAAGTACTGTTAAGATGCATTTTACGACTCTCATCAATGATCTATGGGTAACTCTAAGTGCTTCGTGGTGAGTTAGATTTACTTTAAGTAATCAAGATAAATATGAAATATATAATAATAATATTAGAATAAATTATTAACTTATGGTTTGGTGGTAAATGAAAAATTGGTTAATAGATATGATAGGAATAATGGATGTATAGAAAATTATTATATGATAAGTAATATTATTAGAATAATGAGTCAATTTAATAATAACTGTGATAAATGAAATTCTTGACAAGCTATGGTTGATGATTTGATATGATTTATGAGGAGAAGAATTTAGTGAAATTTTTCAAATAATAATTTGAGAATAATCAGGATAGCTAATTTAAATGTCTGAATACATGCTTGTTTTTATTTTATTATTCATATGCATATTCATATCATTATTCATATGCATATTCATGAAATAAAAGAACCGGGAAGGCAGCCGGTCTAAATGAAAATGAAAGAACCGAGAAGCCAGCCGGCCTAAATGAAAATAAAATAAACGAGAGGATAGCCGGTCTAAATGAGAATGAAAGAACCGGAAAGTCAACTGGTCTAAGATAAAAACATGCTGACGTGTGGGAATATGTTCCCAATAATAATAACATTTAAATTCATGCATTACATTTGCTTTAAATATTGATTGTTATTGCTTGAGATGTTAAAGTACTATTCATGATTGTAAATTTATTGATAGAGGAATAAGTCTCACAGAGAGACAAATATGCTAAGGAAGAAATATGGAAATATGATATGATGAGAATTGTTTAAGTGAGTTATTATATGTTGTGAACCTCATAAGGAGGTAAATGATAATGTTGAATTGAGGATTTAGAGATGATTAAATATATGATTGAAAGATTGATATGTCTGATGAGTAACTTAAGAAAAGATTATGTAATAGGAGAATTATGAAATTGTGTAGTGATTGCAGAATATTGTTATTGAATTATTTGAGGAAAAAATGAATGAATATCATAAGATTTTTTAGAAGTAATTGAATTATAAGATGTAACTGGTTGTATAAAATCGAATACTTCTAGTAAATTTAATTCACTGAACTTGTGAAGCTCACTCCACATTGTACAATGATTTCAGGTAGCAGGTATGACAAATAGTTTGGGGAGTTGAAATTCATACAAAGTCATTTTCTGTAAGCCACGTGCGTGTCCACATCTCAGACCAATGAGAAAATAAAATAAAATTTATTTGTAAATATTCATGCACATTACGTCATATATAATGTTTAAGTCAATATCAGAATGATTTATTCTCCCCTGTTGAAGGTTGAGGATTGATGTAAAAAATTCAGTTGGTATTATTTTTATTGTTGCATATATGTGTCGTGCTGGGATTTTCAAAATGTGACAAAACCGTTTCGGGGGTGGCCAACCCAGGATTGGTCATTACAATTTTAGTATCAGAGCATTAGGTTTTATGATTATGTAAACTGCGTAAAAATTTTAAAGGGTGGAAGATTTAAATAAACTATAGTTTAATTCAGAGTCTGAGGATGACACGTGGACGTGCTAGAGTTAGAGGTAGAGTTCTAACCAGAGAGGGTGTTGTAGGCCTTTAATTTTTTTTAGACAAATTAAGGTTGAGATAGAAGTTGAGTCTGAGTCTGTGGTTCCTAAAATGGAACGTGTTTATAGTATAATTGATACTAGTAAGTGTGTGAGTGAATCTGGAGTTAAAATAGATGAGCTGAGAAACGTTTTTGCTCATACTTTTGAAAAAATGAATGTAACAGATGATAGAATTGATAGTCTATAGCATAGACTTGATGAACAGGCTAGAGCAGTGCCTAAAGTTGTTGTAAATCCAGTAATGATAAACACTCGAAAAGGGAAAAGTGAGGTTATGCACGAGATGCATGGAGATTGCTAGATATATTAAGTTGAATGCTTTGTTGCATAAAGGATCTATGAATCCTTTTGAGTCTGAGCTATAGGTGAATTATGTAGAGAGATTATTTGGTATTTTACTAGTGATAGACAGACAGAGAGTTACCTTTGCTTCGTTTGAGTTAGAATGAGATGTTTTAGAATGATGGGAGGATACTCTTCCCAGGGTAAGTGTATATATTGATAGACCCTTAACTTGGAATAGGTTTAAAAGATCTTGCTTGCCTCTGACTCTGTACTATAGTTTCTTGTAACAAGGAACACCTCATCTGGGGTGGTCTCTCACCCTGTACACTCATACTACCACTACCTCTAGAACCTTCATGTTTAAGCCTCTTTAACTACTGTTTCTCTTTCCCTTAAACTCTATCACATATTTTTCAATATGAAGTGCTATATCAACCAACTTGACATAAGTTATATGCCTTATGTAAGATAATTTCGATCAAATCTTAAAATATAGTTCATCTATGGACCTCTTACACTTTTTCTCCTCTATGTTTACCATTTTCGATAGGAACCTTGATAAGGCCATAAATCTGCGATCATACTTAGCCACAGTTAACATATGTTACCTCAAATAAATAAAATATCTCTTGTTAGGCTCTAAAGGTATAAGAAAATTATTTATCAATGAAAACCTTCTTTCTAAAACAATCAACTATATTCAAAGATAATAAATCAGCTTCAGATTCTCTATCACTGATACAAATCACACAACCCTTGTAAACATTTGTGATTATCACTTTATCTTTAGTGGGAATTTCAGCAATACTATTATGCATCAAAGGACTAATACATGCATTGATAATCTTCATAAATATATTGAAAGCAAAAGAATGGGTTGCACCAGGATCAACCAACATTGATATGTCCACCTTTTTTTTTAACATACAAAGCACTTTAAATTAGGACAATTCTGGATAAATATCTTATCTGATTATATCTATAACAAAAATCTGTTTCTTAATCATACATCAGATTACCATTTCCCCTTGGTGGCATACTTACTTCTTCTGCTATAACTCCCACTTCCCATAACCTGTCTCCCTAATCTAAGGGTCCCACCGACATTACTCTAAGTTACATGTAGTATTCAAGATATGGACACAAGGAGTTTAACTTTTAGGAATAACATAAGATACTCTTGAACTATCTTATTTTGCTCTGACTACTAGTAAATGATTGAAGAAAAGTTGTGAGGAGTATTTGACATACATAATGGATTCTAAAAAGGAAAATATGAAGTTAGAAGAAATCTTAGTGGTGAAAGATTATTCAAATGTTTTTCTTGATGAGTTGCCTAATTTACCTTCTAGTAGAGAGATTGAGTTTTCATGGATGTGATTCTGGTTTCTGAACCTATTCCAAAAGCACTCTACAGAATACGACATGTTGAATTGAGAGAACTGAAGGTTCAGCTTTAATAATTGGTAGATAAATAATTTATTCGACCAAGTGTGTCACCATGGGGAGCCTTTGTCTTGTTTGTGAAGAAGAAAGATGAAACGATAAGGTTATGTATAGATTACAGACAATTGAATAAAATAACCATTAAGAAAAAAATATATATATTTTTTTCTAGAATGGATGATTTGTTTGAACTGTAATAGAGAGCGAGGGTGTTTTCAAAAATAGACCTGAGATCAGGTTATCATCACTTAAGGATAGAGAAGGGAGACGTGCCTAAGACTACTTTTAGGACACGTTATGGTCATAAGTTTCTTGTGATGTCATTTGGATTAACTAATGTTCCAGCAACATTCATGGACTTGATGAATAAAATGTGTAAACTATTCATTAATAAGTTTTGGTTGTGTTCATTGATAACACCTTGGTATATTCTAAGACTAAGAAAGAGCATGTAAAACATTTAGAAATTGTGTTGGAGATTTTGAGGAGAGAGAGAATGTATGCTATAATTTCCTAAATGTGAATTTTGGCTGAATGAAATAACTTTCTTGGAATATGTAATATTTGGAAATGGCATAACAATTGATCCACAAAAGGTAGAGGCAATGTAGAGTTAGGAAAGACCAACTAATGTAACTGATATTAGAATCTTCTTAGGGTTAACTGGTTATTATAGAAGATTCTTTCAGAATTTTTCTATTATTGTAGTACTGTTAACTAGATTGACCAGGAAAGAGGTGAGATTTGTATGGTCTGGGAGTGTGAGAAAAGTTTCCAATTACTAAAAGAGAAATTGACTACAGCTCCAGTATTGGTGCTTCCTTCTGGTGATGAAGGATTTGTGATGCATAGTGATGCATACCATAAAGAGTTGGGATATGTGTCGATGCAAAATAAGAATATAATGGCATATAATTCTAAGAAATTGAAGAATAATGAGAGAAATTGCTCTACCCATGACTTAGAGTTGCTACCATGGTCTTTGTTTTAAATATTAGAGACATCATTTGTGTAGAGCCACTTTTGAGATATTTACTGATCACAGGAGTTTGACATAGTTACATACCTAGAGAGAGTTGAATTTGAGACAGAGGTGGTGGATGGAGTTGATTAGTGACTATGATTGTATAATTCACTATCATCTAGAAAATGAGAATGTGGTAGCTGATGCATTGAGTAGAAAGTCTACAAGATGGTTAACTGCTATTGAGAGTCCTGATGTGATAGATTTAAGAGAGATAAGAATGAAGTTGAAAATCAGTGATAGAGGATCATTGTTAACAAACATGATTGTATAGTCATCCATAGTAAAATACCTGTTAGAGATGTAAGGTAGATATGAGGAGAGAGAGAATATTAAGCATGACGTTCTTAATAGAAAGCAATATGAGCTAAAAATTTGAAATGATGGTGTTCTAGTATGGGAACATAGAATATGTGTTCCTAATGATGTAGAATTGAGAACAGAGATATTTAAAAAGGCACATGATGATATATATTCGATGCACCTAAGTAATAATAAGATGTACAGAGGATTAAAACATAATTTTTGGTGGTCAGAATTGAAGAGGGATGTAGCTGAATATATTTCTAGATGTTTGGTTTGTTAGTAAGTGAAGTCATAGAATAAACATCCAAGAGGCTTACTACAGCCTCTTTCTGTGTTTGAATAACAATAGAAAAATGCAAGTACAGATTTTGTTTCTGAATTTTCCCATACCCAGAGAGGTTACGATACAGTGTAAGTGATAGTAGATAGACTTTTTAAGTCATCTCAATTTCTTCCAATTAAAACTAATTGGAGTTCTAAAAAGGTGGTTGAACAGTATATAGTTGAGATTGTGAGGTAGTATTGAGTACTATTAAGCATAGTGTCATTTAGAGATGCTAGATGTACATCCTGGTTTTGGAGAGGCTTTCAAAAAACCATGTGTACACAGTTGCAGTTTAGTACAACTTTTCCTCCTCAAACAGATAAGCAGACAGAAAGGATTATTAGGGTACTAGAAGATATGTTAATGGCAAATGTGATGAGTTTCTCAGTAAGTGGGATGCTTACATGCTATTGATTGAATTTTCTTATAATAATCAACATCAATTTAGTATGAGACTAGCATTGTTTGAAGCATTGTATGATAGGAGGTGTAGAACTCCTATGTGTTTGGAAAAGTGAGAGAGAGAAATATATTTGATCCATGGATAATTGAGTTAACAACTGAGATGATCAAACTGATTAGAGAGAACCTTAAAGCAGCACAGAGTAAACGGAATAGCTATGTTGATAATAGAAGAAGACCTCTTGAATTTCAAGTAGATGATTGGGTGTATTTAAAAATATCTCCATGGAAAGGCGTGTTGAAGGTCAAAAGAAAGGAAAGTTGAGTCCGAAGTATGTGGGACCCTATGAGGTTATTGAGGAAACTAAGCTATTTGTGCACAGCCTGGATTTGCCTCCAGGGTCAAAACAGTTACATAACGTATTTCACGTTTCACTTTTGTGAAAGTGCTTACATGATGAATCTAATAATATTTTAAGCCAAGCTATAGAAATTCAGGAAGGCTTGACTTTATACAAGTACCAATGAGAAATTTAGACAAAAAAAGAACAAGTCTTGCATAATAAAGTTATTCAATTGATTTAAGTATTATGGCAAAGCAAAGATGTTGAAGAAATTACTTGGGAGCATGAAGCAAGAATGAGGAAAAAATACCCCCAACTCTTTTATGAATTAGGTAAGGAAATTTCGGGGACGAAATTTTTATAAGGTGGGTAGAATTGTAATACCCGTGTTCTTAAAGTAAGAGTAAAGAAGTAATTTGATAGATATTACATGAAAATAAAATAATATATACATAAAAGATTTATTATTGAATAAAATAATTCTTTTGAAGAAAAAAAATGGACGTATGGGGTGTAGTTACAAAGAAAAAGAAAAAAAAAGATAACAAAAAAAAACAATTGTCCAGGCGTGGACAAGTAAGAGGAAAAAAGAAAAAAAAAGATTTGGTCTAAAAAAAACACACTAAAACTGTGGAAAACACCTAGAGTCCAGGTGTTGTCTCCCAAAGTGCTTGGGACACTAAGCACCCCAATTTGCAATTGTGCAAAACGGTGGCACAGGTGAGCAGTTGATACATTATGTGTGGATGTGTGTGTGTGTGTGTGTGTGTCTATATATATATATATATATATATATATATATATATACACACACACTTACTTTTTGCTTTACTTTAATTATTTCTTACCAAATCCTTGGTTTTCTTACTTTTTCAATACAAACTGCTCTATTTCTTTAAACACTTGAGGATTGAAAGAAAAGTTGAAAGAGGAAAATTTTGAAGGAGTATACAGGAGAATTTTATAGAGAGTTACAAGAAGCTCTAAGTAACACAACAGGTAATAATGTGAATATTATTTTATTCTTTGAAATTTAGCATACATGAAATTTCTCAGAACTCAGTGCAGGAATTTTCAAAGGGTATGAATTCTAGAATAATTGAAGAATAAATTAGGAAATTTAAACATTATGTCAGGTGTTGACAATCAGCAATCGGGAAAAATTATTGAGAATAGCAGAAAATCCAAGGAGGTGATCCACGGGTAGCTCTAAGTGCTTCGTGGTGAGTTAGATTTACTTTAAGTAATCAAGATAAATATGAAATATATGATGATAATACTAAAATAAATTATTAACTTATGCTTTGGTGGTAGATGAAAAATTGGTTGATAGGTATGATAGGAATAACAGATGTGTAGAAAATTATTATATGAGAAGTAATATTATTAGAATAATGAGTCGATTTAATAATAAATGTGAGAAATGAAATTCTTGACGAGCTATGGTTGATGATTTGATATGATTTATGAGGATAAGAATTTAGTAGAATTTTTCAAATAATAATTTGAGAATAATCAAGATAGCTAATTTAAATGTCTAAATACATGCTTGTTTTTATTTTATTATTCATATGCATATTCATATGCATATGCATGAAATAAAAGAACCGAGAAGGTAGCCAGTCTAAATGAAAATGAAAGAACCGGGATGGCAGCAGGTCTGAATGAAAATAAAAGAACCTGGAGGACAGTTGGTCTAAATAAGAATAAAAGAACCGGAAAGGCAGCCGGTCTAAACGAGAATGAAAGAACCGAGAAGGCAGCTGGTCTAAATGAGAATTAAAGAACCGGGAAGGCAATCGATCTAAGATAAAAACTTGTCGACATGTGGGAAGACGTTCCCAATAATAATAATATTTAAATTCACACATTGCATTTGCTTTAAATATTTATTGTTATTGCTTGAGATGTTAAAGTGTTATTCATGATTGTAAATTTATTGATAAATGAATGAGTCTCATAGAGAGACAAATATGCTAAGGAAGAAATATGGAAATATGATATGATGAGAATTGTTTGAGTAAGTTATTATATGTTGTGAAACTCATAATGAGGTAAATGATAATGTTGAATTAAGGATTTAGAGATGATTAAATATATGATTGAAAGATTGATATGTCTGATGAGTAACTTAAGAAGAGCTTGTGTAATAGGGGAATTATGAAATTGAGTAGTGATTACAGAATATTGTTATTGAATTATTTGAGGAAAAAGATGAATAAATATCAAAAGATTTTTTAGAAGTAATTGAATTATAAGATGTAACTGGTTGTATAAAATCGAATACTTCTAGTAAATTTAATTCACTGAGCTTGTGAAGCTCACTCCTCATTGTACAATGATTTCAGGTAGCAAGCAGGACAAATAATTTGGTGAGTTGAGATTCAGACGAAGTCATTATCTGTAAGTCACGTGCGTGTCCACATCCTCAAACTAATGAGAAAATAAAATAAAATTTTATTTGTAAATATTCATGCACATTACGTTGTATATAATGTTTAAGTCAAGATCAGAATGATGTATCTCCCCTGTTGAGGATTGAGGATTGATGTAAAATTTTTAGTTGATATTATTTTTATTATTGCATATATGTGTCATGCTGGGATTTTCAAAATGTGACAACGTCGTCTCAGAGGTGACCAACCTGGGATGGGTCGTTACAAGTGACTATGAATAGAGAGAAAGTAAGAGCCCTTTTTTTTAGTTGAGAGGCTCAACAGTACCAATATGCATAACGAGTCATGTCATGATGCCGAAAAGGGTTTTCTTTGGCGTGATGCCATCAAGGTATGAAATTTTGTAGCAAAACAATCAAATTTTGTAATTCACTCTTAATTTTCTGTAGATATTTTTGGTAAGATAAACATAGAAGAAATTTTTATGGGTCCATAATATCACAAAATAATTTTTAAGGGATTTTATCTTTCGAGAATTCGAATTTTCTTGAAAATATTTCCCTCCCTAAACTCAAAAATCATGTTCTCTCTCTAAACTCATCATTATTTCTCTCTCTAAATCAAAATCTCTACAACAATATTCATTATTGACAATCGATTATATGTCCATTTAATTTGTCAATCGGCACGTAATAACCGAAAAGTATTCACTGTATGCTAATCGATGTTGAAGAGGTTTCAAATAGTAAGAGTTAAATTTAAAATAAAAAATTTGATATCATTTTTTGTTATGAAAAATAATATGTAAACTACAAAGTATGAGATCAACATTACAAATTTTGATAGTATTTTTTAGGTTACGGAAAATGACGGTATATAAGTTATGAAATATAAAGGTTAAGTTACGAAAAAATATTCTAGTTACGAACATTAAGATATGAAGGATTGGTTACATAATTTGATATTATTTTTTGTTACGAAAAAATGATATATAAGTTACAAAATATAACAGTTAAGTTACGAAAAATATTTAGGTTATGAAAATTAAGGTATAGATAACGAAATATGAAGGCTTGATTATGAAGTTTGATTTAGTATTTTTTTTTTGTTACGAAATATAAAGGTTAAGTTACAAAAATAATATTTTAGTGGACTATATTCAAACATGGTAGATTCATTTAGCTATTGATTTTACCAATGAATGTGCATGTAAATGTTTGAATGAAGGGTAGTTATCGGCGTTGAATAAAAGGGAATTGTTTAAGGGATGTATTTGGGATATTTCTCAACGGGTTAACCTCCATATTGGGTGAACGTTGTGCACAATGTTAAACTTTTGTTTGTTAGTGAACAGTTGAACATTGCTTGGACATGATACTTAACTCTACCTTACAGTGATTAATTGAACATTATTGACGTGCTCACGAGATTCTTACTAGATCAATTGAAATCTTTGATTGATTGGCTTAAGCTTAAAAGATCAATTAGGACCAAAATAAGGTGAGATGAAATGGATTTGTATAGAGTGTATCCTTTCAAGGTTAGTTAATAATGCGTTGCATATGATTGTTTGAAGTAATTGGTTGGAAGCATTAGAATGAGACGATGAATTACTCGCATATACTCAACCCATTAATGTGTTACATGTTCTTGATATGATGCATACATAAACATCATTATATTTATGCATGTTATAACTTTATAATGGCTTATATCCATTGTTGATCCTTATTGTGCTTAGTTGTTTAGCTAACTCTTTCTTGAATGACTTATTTTTTAGGTTGTAAAGAGAGTGTACCTAAAAAACAATTGGCATAGAGAGTTAGCATCTAGAGTTTGGTTGGTAAAAGAGTTGGGGTACTTTGTGTGTATATATATATATATATAAAATAATGTGTGAGTGGTTTGTATAAAGTTGTGTAAATGTAAAAAAGCTTTGATGCAATGCTTTCGGTATATTAATGATTTATTGTTTAAAGTTATTACCCTTTGAAACACTGATACTGACTAATTGATTGAAGGATGGAACGTCCCCTCAGGATATTTTGGGTCCTCATGTTGTCGTGAAATGTCATATGCCAAATCTATTCTTAATAACATAATATAAATTTTCAGTTTGAAGCCATCCGTGAATAACACATGTTAATGTGAAATTTGTCATGAAAATTATAATCTATTAGAATCTCGTTTCCTCAAATGAGAAAAATTGTGGGTGTAGTCCATGTGGACCTATTATTCAATACCATACTTTCAGAAGAGTTTGAACAACTCATTGATTTTATATTGTAAAAGAGGAAAATCAATATATAATATATTTATCTTTGTAAATTAATAAAGCAAAATGAGTTTTGTTTATCGGATAATTGATAACGATATCATCTTGTTATAATATGATCCATTCAGATGAAATATTTTCATAGTTTGTTTGCAGGAATGATTTTTTTTTCGATAACCAAGAAATTGTGTGTATATATATATTTTGTAAATTTAATTATTTTGATGAAACACATTTGTTTTTTAAATAAATAAAATATATTCTAAGTTCAATTCAAACAATCTTTATATAGTGTAATGAATTATTTTTCTAAAAAATTTAAACTATGAATTTCATAAACTAAGCAAATTTGTGTATTGATATTCATTTTTTTTTTTTTTTTGTGTATTAGAAATATTGGAAGTGAAGGCCTCAATGAAAGAATTCTCACCTCAAATGGGTTCTCACCTTAAATCCATGGTGAAGGTCCCAACGAGAAGCCTCACCTCGGATGGGTCTCACCATAAATCATAAGTGAAGGCCTTGATCAGAAGTCTCACCTCAGATGAGTTCTCATTTTAAATCCAAAGTGAATGCTCCGATGAGATGCCTTATCTCGAACGGAGTCGTGCTTACATCCAAGGTGAACCAAGGAGACACCTCACCTCAGATGAATTCGTGCCTAAAGCCAAGGCAAAGGCATTGAAGAGATGTCTCTCATACGAACTCAAACCTTATAAGTCGAGGTGAAGGCGTCGAGAAAATCTTCTACTTCGGACCTAAGCTCAATTTTACCCCAACCATTCACGGAAGGCATATGATATAGGCAAAATATACTAGTCAGTAAGGGATTGACACGTGGCAACCCAAGGGAAATTTAGTATTTTCACACCCATAAATTTATTAAATATTAAGAACTTCTAAATTTAAAATAACATATTTCTATCATATATTCCAAATTCATAAGTTCTTAATGTTTGAATGTATTAATGAATTTTAGTGAAATTACAAAAACTCTTAACCTTTGAATTGCATTTTAAGTTGTTTAACTAATTAAGTTGAAATACAAATACTTCAAATGAACCATAAGAAATTGAATGGTAACTACTGGAAATTACCATATGCCAAATTCATCCTTGGAGCTGTATCTGCAGGGAATCATATGCATTCACATGTTCAATGGTGTAGTGTTACTTTACATTTTCTATTCATAATTTGGTTGGTAAAGGGGCATTATTGTGGTTCATATCACCTAATTTTGATGTATGGGGTGAGTTTTTTTAAGTGGAGTAACCAACTTATGTTCTGCCTCTTCTACCTAAAAATTGTTAAAGCACGTACTGTCTTGTAGGCTGAATTTTAAAGGACGGCCTTAAAGTTTAGGGTCACCCCACATCTTAGTTAAAAATGGGTTTTGTCCTTCAACAGCTTTTCTATGCATTTTCTGAAATTGCTACCAATGAATTAACTAAGGTGTGCCGTGGGGACCTGTGATATATGCTTTGCATCAGGTAAAAATATTGTTGGATCTTTCTTTTCTTTTTAACAAAAAGTTTTTCTACCCTTTCTCTGTGCAAGGTGACAATCTGTTCCTTGTATATGTAGACCCCAAAAAGCATCTCATAAGACTGGGTATTCTTGTGACACTTTACTCTTTTGACGGATGCAAAAGGACGTTCAACAATAAAGAAATGAAAAATAATGGAGAAAATTGAGTGTTCTGTGCAAGATCTTACAAAGATTTTCGTAGATTCTTTGATGTTCTACAACTTAGATCAGAGGCATAGCTATTTCTAGCAGCAAGTTATTTTGTAGCTAATTAAAGGGGTTTTATTTTTTCTTTTTAAATGATAGGTTAAATGTTTGTCCGGTTTTCATTTTAAACTCTAAGAATTTTTTTGGTAAAATAAATCATATAATTGTCTCGGTTAGTATAAAGGATTGACAACTGTTAAATTAAAAAAAAATAACCATTTTATTATTATTTGTCTCCGTTTGCATACTAGTTTTTATAGAGTTAAAAAATCGTCGATCATGAAAGAAATCACGTCAAAAGATAATAACCATTTCAATCCTTTATGCTTTTATTGTCTACCAATGAATTAAATAAGTAAAAAAAAAATAATCTTTTGTTTTTGTATTTTAACGGCTATCAACTCATTATAGATAATCATATAAATTTTTTATAAAAAAAATTTTAAAATATAAAATAAAAATCAGACAAATCTTATGAAATTTAGCCCAAATGATATGCCACATAACTTTAAGAAAATAATTTCTTATATATTATGAATATTTTTAGTCCGGCGTGCATTATGTAATTCCGTTGTTTGTGATATGATTTTTTTTACAATCATTGTCAAATAACTAATGCTCCAATCATTTGAGATTCCCTCTTAACAATGGTTTTTTTAAGGCATCTGAGACTGAGAGATCACAAATTTATTGGCCAGCAAGAAAGATTACAAGTCACAAGAATTATATGAATTCCTTTTTATCCTTTCTGTATTTGGTTATTCAGAAGAAGTTAAGTGAACTGAGCTGGCAATATCAGAGTAGTGTTTTATGATATTGACTGATCGAAGTTTGCTTTTGCAACGAATCTAACTTTGATAAGGTCGGTTAGGTTCAATTATACACACTTTTTTCCTTTGTTCTCGTGCGCCGACAGGTCACTGCTTCACAGATTAGGTTAGAAAAAAAAACAGGCAGTCTAAGGGCTTTCCTTTAGGGTCCTGTTTCTTTTAAATATTTTATTTTTTATTCATTTATTATTATAATTTTTTATAATTATTAGTACAACTCTTAAAAAACAAAATTTCTTCTCTTAAAATAGTAGTAGTACGTTTTAATGGAATGCCGCCAATCTTCTGGTAACTGTTTCTCTTTCTGGAGCAAGACATGTATAACTGCTATCAAACTAAGAAATCAAATAATTTCATAATAGTTTATAAAAGCAGGAATAAAATTATTACAGAATTGAAAAAATTTCACTAATAATTATAGAAAAATTAAACAATAACTTTAGTATTTAAATTGCATTTAAACAACTCTCAAACAACGCTATATACTAGTCTCGACAAAATTTGATGAGCTGGCTTGCTCATGTGTTCTTCTTCATCTTTTCTTTACTATTTTTTCCTTTTGGTTTTGCCTTAATTAGTTGATTTTTTTGGGGAGTTGAGAATGGTTGTTTGTGGCATAAAGCAGTCTGGGATGTCAATATCAATTTTGTGCAGGAAAAGAAAATGTGAATATCATCGATCATGGCTTAAATCCTACTAAACAGAACGGTAATATGCCATAAAAAGAAAAGGAAAAAAAAAGAAGCTGAAAGAGTGAAAGAGCTAATATTAATAGCTATCACATGAAATTTTTAGGGTCTGTTGCATGAAGGCAAGCATCTTATCTTCAAGGAATACCGAGTTTTTTTTTATAATATGAGAAACCACCATATACCACTCCTTTTAAGGACACTTGTATTTTGGGACCACTAGGGTTTATATATGAAACTTATCTCATATCTCTCATAATTTATAGTACTCAATTCTTTTCGGCTCGAACTGAGATTTTATTGAGTTATTTGAATTCGAATTCGGTCAAAGCTCGGTTCGAGCTTGAAATTAGGTTTGAATAGTTTATCGTGTTGAGCTCGAATATCTTAAGGTTTGGCTCGAAAGGATCTCGAACAGTTAGATATGATATTATCGAGCTCGAATTCGAACCAATATTTATTTAATATTTGTAAAACAATTTCACACAGAATATCCGGTACTCACCGATTCGACCCGAAACTTTCTAGTATTTGGACTTCTCTTCGGTTCTTTACGTTTCAATCTCGTCAAAGGTCAGACGTGAACACAATGAAGGAAATCACGTTCTTGTCACAACCCAAGAACCTTCTTGCTACAATGGTTTACTCTTTCTTGATAAGAGTGTATGTCCTTTTAAATTGCATACCACTATATGGATCTTAGCCTAGCCGTAATCTACATCCTTATACTCTCATGCGCCTAGCTCGAGTTTTTTATTAGCTCACTCCTTTGAGCGCCTTAATAAGTACTCGCATCCGGCTTCCATCCAGGTTTCTATGATAGTGGGATGATCATGGTTGGTCTAAATTTTTAAGCTTTGGCTCAAGACCTTATCTTGAATTTAGTCAATGCAACTTTTAATAAGGCACACTATTTATAAATTCATCACATTCATTATATACTTATCTCGCTTTCATTAACTTCAAAATAGTATACCAAGTCTCATCTCATCACACACCGACGGTGGTTTGGAATGGCAACTATTGTTTTAGACCCACCCAGCACCAGTCTAGTCGCAGCAGTGGCACGTGAAAGACACGCGCCACCTTAACGGCGTCTGATGATGATCGGACCAACGACGCACTCTTCGTCTAGTGGTGAGGATTACGGTGGTGGTCTACGTTTGCAGTTTCCGTCACCGAAAAAATAAGAAAGTGTATCCTCACTCTCTTGGTGCATAGAGCTGACTGGTCTAGAGGTCATCTTCAACCTCCAAACTTGCGTTTTTTGCCAAAAAAGACGAAATTTTTCCAGCTGAATATCTTTCTCTACAGTGAACCAACAAATACGTACAATATACCGTTGGAAAGCTTAGGAGATTCTCTTTCTAACCATATAAATCTTGAGTATGAATTTGAAAGTACAATTTATAATAATTTTACAAATTTTCAAGTCTTATAGTTAGGGTTTCAATTTTCTCTCTCATCTTTGAGAGTTAACAAACCATATTTTCTAGATTTCATCTACATACTATACACTACATTATTATAAAAAAAAATTACGTTATATAGTAAAGAAATAAAATATTTGTCATTTTCAACCATTAAAACTCTATTATTTCAGGTTTTTATGAATTTACATGCATTTTCTATCAATTTGATACATGCATTTACATTCACATATACTATATACATCCAAAGAAGGTAAACACTTGCTTTGCTACCAATGTAAAATAGTTTCGCAGCAGAATATCGGGTACTTACCGATTTGACCTGAAACCTTTTAGTATTTGGACTCCTCTCTGGTTCTTTACGCTTCAATCTCACCAGAAGTCGGACGTGAAATCACAATAAAAGAAATCACGTTCTTATCACAACCCAAAAACCTTTTTGTCTCACTAAAGAAAGTTCTCTATTGACTGTCTCTTTCTCTCTCAAGAATTCATCTTTTCAGCAGCCTTTTCTTTCATGTCATTCACATATATTTATACTGCAGAGAGAGTTGGTTATTTTCAGTTAAATAACCAAGGGATGCATGGATTCAACCAAGAGTTGCTTGGTTTCATCCATGTCTCTTGGTTCTAGATTAAATGGGTGGGTCGGGTTGCCCATCATCGGTGCACAAATTGACCCAAATTTCCTACAATATTTTTATTTATTAAAATTATAGTTCAGGTTCGAGTTTGAGTCTGAATGGACAATCCAAACCTTAGACTCGATTAGCCTCGTTTGTTATCAAGCTCAAGCCATCATAAAATTTATCGATCTCAAGCCCAATTTTCGAGCTCGAGCTCAAGCCTATTCATTTTAAATCAAATCGATCTCGAATACCTTAGTATTTGGACTCGATTTGGCTCGAGTCCACCCCCATCTAAAATATCATTTGCTAGTTAATAGAATACTCCTAATATCATTTGCTAATTGATAGAAAATGTTTCAAATGCAAATTCTCTCCCACGTGTGATGTTCGAACTTAATTGATGCGTGTAACGATAATAAAAACTTTTAAAATCATAGTTTTTACTTAGTTCAAAAATCAGGAAAAAAAAAAGAAGAGAAAATGCTAGTAGAAATTGTTCAAGGGAATCCATGCTAAACTTAAGTCATATATATTTTATGTGACCAAACGATAAGTAGAAGTATGATCCTCTCTCGATGCCTTAATCAAATGAGTTTTGATCTTATAGAACAAGAAAAGTCCCACGGAATCAGAATAAAAAAAAGTCCATTAATAATAATAATAAAAAAATTAAATAGTAATTATTTTAAAAATTTTAAATACAAAAATTACTATTTAATTTTTCGGTGATTATTAATGGACCTTTCTAATTCCATGATAACTCCTACAGACGTGATTATGTGATATCACCACACTAATCAGATATAAAATACAAAATCATTATTCGAAGTTGACTAATGATAATGTATCCCTTGATTACAGTATTCATTTTTTAACCATAATTTAAAAAGAATTACATATAAATATTATTTCATGGTTTTAAAAGTCTAATGCCCTTTTAAAACAAACATATACATCAATTTTACATGTTATTATTTTTTTTTTCCTCCTTATGTGTATATATTGATTAATATTTTTTTTTTAAAGTGAAATTAATAATAGTCAACAGACTGCAAATATTGAAAACAAAACCACCAATACGTAAGCGTTTTGACTTTAGTGTCATTTATCTGTTTCAACAAGAAGAAAAAAACCGTATACTGACGATCCGGAGAGTATTGTAGCCATTACATTCGTTATTTGCTAACAATTTAATACCACCAAACTACTCGTCATGGCATGAACATAAAACTCGATTGGTATTTTGGTCCAGCCAATTGTAATTGAGGGATCCATTCCGTTTGGTCCTCCTTTTAAGTTCTTTGGTCGGTGAGGACCCCATTGAGTAAAAGAAAAAGAAAATTTTGTTAAAATTTTAAAATTATTACTTCAAAAGAAAGAAAAAGTAAAAAAGAATCCCTGCCGACGAAATGTAGCAGAGAAACTGTTGCAAGAGTCTTAAATCCCGCGTAATTTGAATCCGTAATTTGCGTGGCGTGGCTTAATTCTGTTTTCTTTTCTTGACTTTACAACATTAATTCGGTTTTTTCTTTTCATCGTTTTAGTTGTTTTTGTCTTTATTTACAACACTATTTTGAAAATAATACTTGACTCGAAAGAATCTTTTTTTATTTATTAATGTGATAACTTTACATTTAGTCATATATTAAAAATGATAAACTACACAAACTTTCTGTGAGGTAACGTATAATTGTAAGCGTCTCCTTTGCATTTTTTATACCTATACTTACGCTTCCTAATAAAAAAATTTAACCATATGAAATCGAATTTAATTTTTCCTATCAATGATGTAGATGAAAGTTTAAAAAATGTAAAGAAGATTATGCGTTACCTTAAAAAAAGTTTATGTAACTTACCTTATTAAAAATCATGTATAAATCATATTTAAAAATTTTATTTTAATAAAAAAATTATATAATATTTTAATAAATAATTTAATGTAAAATTATCGTGTTAATAGGTTGAAAGAGATTTATCCGTTATGGTACGGAGCCGAGTATTACACCTATTTCGTTTTCTCTTTCCATTATTTCTTTTTTATAATATTTTCTCTCTCATATTTGCTCTTTTCTTGACTTTCCTTCCACCACTATTTTGTTTTCTCTTTTTCACTGTTGTCTTGGTCTTGTGGATATTTTAGTTGCACTTCTTGTGGCCTGCCAACTGTCATTAGCCCATTTGGCGAATGAGAGATAATTTCAAATTACTGCACATGATCTAAATATGTGAACGAGAGATAATTTAGGATTTGTACGAGATTACAAGGCATAAGACTCTTCTCTTTCTTCAAATTTGGTGGTTGTCTCCGGTATTTTCGCAATTTTAATTAAATAATAACAAATAATTAATATAAATAATATAATAATTAAAATTAATTAATTTTCAACTAATTTTAATATTTTATTAATTTTTTATAGTATATTAATTATAATTATAATTTTATAAATATTCTTATATATTTACATATAATTTTTTATTTTTATATTTTTAAAATTTGTAAGTGATTAATTAAATATTTTGTAGTTATTATTAAATCAAATAACATGTAATATTATGAAACACAATGATATCACAACTAGCTTGATAATCAATGTGTGTATTCCTAATCATTTGGGTATGGGTGTGAGTCTTTGATTTTCATTTGTTTTCTTAGTTTTAGTACTTTTAAAAATGATTGATGAAACATAAAAATAAGACTTTTTTGATGAAGGATCTTGGTTCGGTATTAAGTGGGTTGTGATTTTTATGTTAGATAAGTGTTTTGGAAGCTAGAGTTTGTGTTTTGGTGGAAGAGGAAGAGAAGTCTAAAAATTAGGGTCATGTTCGGTTGGAGTTTTCAAAAACTGAAAACAATTTTCAAAATCATAAAATATGTTTGGGTATCAGTTTTCAAATATAATTTTTAAAAACAATTTTCAAAATGAGTCTTTTAGAAAACTCTTTTTAGATGTTTTCAAAAACCAGTTTTCATTTTTTCTCATATTTTTCGTTTCATTTTCTTGCTACCCAAACAGAAAAAACTCTATTTATCTCATTATTTTTTAGATTGCCAACGAAAATAGTGTAGGACGGCGAGTGGAAGAAGTTGGAGTTGCTGCAATCGTGCTATGGTGGCACTGTTGCCATCGTGCTATTGTGGCGGCATTGCTGCAGTCGTGTTGTGGCGGTGCTGCTACAGTCGCGAGCCTAAATCATGAGTTGCCAAGGGGAGAAGAAGGAGGAAAAGAAAAATGAAGAGAACAATAAAAATAAATAAAATAAATAAAAGAAGAGAACAAGATGAAGAAGAAATCAAAGGAATATCCAAAAAAGTTTAGGAGAAAAAAATGAGGAAGAAGAAGAATAGCTGCTACAGCTTTTTTTTTTTTTATTCAGTTTTTAGTTTTTTAAATTTGCTTTAAAGTTATTTTTATATGAGCACACACATAGCTTACCATTTTTATATGACATATTATATTAAAATTTTGGTAAAAATAACATTAGTTGTTTTTGTGATTATTAATTCATCAAACATACATAACTGTAGCTATAAAATTATTCAAAGAACTTTTTACTATTTTCTGTTTTTGAAAATTACTTTTAAGTTACAGTTATCTAAACATATTTTATTTAAAAATATTAAAAAATTGTTTCTTACTTTCATTTTCGAAAACTGAAAATTGAATCCAAGCATGCCATAAGATTTTAATTCTCTAGGGTATGTGTGGAGACCAAAAGAACGGGAAGCAGGGGCGGATCCAGGATCATTACCTTAGGGGGCAAAGTGTTCCGCTTAAATTTTTAATTATGGTTTAAAAATTTAACAAATTATATTTAAGAAAATTGCATGTTTCACAATGTATATAAGTGATAAAATGTAAAAAAAAATTGCTTTATGTAGAAGATGATAGAGCTGATAGAAGGAGAATTAAATGTTGGTTTAAGAGGTAAATAGGTAAAGGAAAATCCCTAATTAAAAAAAGTGAAGGAAACATGTTTTTTTTTTTTAAAAAAAGAACTGATGTTATTGGAGGCTAAAAACGAGATTTTTTTTTTAAAGTTTTGCGTCCTCATTGAATAAGGGCACACCATCACACGTATAAGAACTCTTGACGAGGGAGCACACACAACAAGAAAAATGAGTGTCACTGACGAAAATACGTCAACTATCGATGATAATTATAATTATTATTAATGGATGCTTATTTGTGATAATCTGTCGAAAACATTAGTATCGCTGATGGTTATTAACAATGAATAAATTGTCAGAGATGTTTTTTTTTAAAAATTAAATTTTTGATTTTTAATAAATAATAATAAAAAAAACTTATAATACTATTATGAAAAATATAAATTTTAGTTTTTTAATTAAAAACAAATTTTCTCCCACGGATTACTCTGTTAATAATAATTTTTTTAAAAATTCAAAGCGTATCTTTAATTATTCCGTTGATGATAACGATTTTCTAATAAAAATCATGCAGTTAGAAGTGTTTGATGTTGATTGATTACAGGCTATACGACCGCTAAAATGGAGATGAAAGTCAACATGAATATTGTTAATATCACATCATTTATTTTGGAAGCATACGAAGCACAAGGCTTAATTTGAGGATCCATAAGAGAGTTCAACGCTCATAATTAGGAATTCCTCTCTGTCACCTGTTGCTTAAATCTAGAAGTTAGACACAGACTGTATCTTAAGAGAATTATCATAAAATTAAAAAAATTATTATTAATTATAAAAATTTTAAATAGTAATTTTAATATTTAATTTTTTAAAAAAATTAAAATAATTATTATAATAATTACTAATAATTTTTTTTTTTTAATTTTGTGATAACTTTCACATAATAAAATACATGAAAGCACTGTTAAAATTATATAATATAAAAAAAAAAGTTTGATTTAAATTAAGACAGTATTAAAAGTAAAATAAATACTAGAGGTCGATTTTTCCTTGTCACATTATTAAAAAAGATTCAAACACCACATTATATATCCAACTATTCAAAAACCCTACCCTACGCATACATTGAATTTAGAACTACTTGCATATATACACGTTACTCGGTTTTCTATGAATAATATCAATAATGAAGACGATGATGATAATAATAAATAAATTAGAGTAACGTTATTAACATTTCAAAAATTGTTATTAATATTATTTTTGTTTTGTTTTAATATTTAAACTTTATAATTAAATTATATTCTCAAAAACATTTAACTTTAATTAATTATATTATTATAAGTTAAATAAACCACTACAACAGAATTGTTAAATGTCGGCGCTTCTATACCGGCGCTTTCCACAAACGCCGCAATATAGTACTGGCTTGTGCTTGTTTTGTGGCGCTTAACAAAGCGCCGCAATATGCTCATTGTCAAATACCAACGCTTCAAAGCGCCGGTATATACTCGAAACCCATTTCGTATTCCGGCGCTTTGAAGCGCCAGTATTTGACAATGAGCATATTGCGGCGCTTTGAAGCGCCGGTATTTGACAATGGGCATATTCTGACGCTTGTAAGCGCCGGTAATGTACACTATATATTTTTCAGCGCCAGATTTTTCCCCATTTCCAGCGCCAGATTTTTTCTTCTACTCGCCCTTCCCTCCACCGCGCCCTTCCCTTCACCACACCGTTCCCTCCACCGCGCCCTTCCCTCCACCGCGCCCTTCCCTCCACCGCGCCGTTCTCTCCACCGCGTCGTTCCCTTCATCGCGTCGTTCCCTCCACCGCACCGTTCCCTTCATCGCGCCGTTCCCTCCACCGGGCTCTTCCCTCCACCGGTGAGTAGCATCTCTCCTGAGTTTTTTTATGTCCTCATTCTTGCTGGATTTCTGAGCCCTTAGGCTTTTGAAAAGAGGGAAAACTCGTTTCTTGCTCTGATTTTTGAGACGGGCATGTATGTTTTTTTTTCTTTTTGATTCAATAGTTTTTCTTTTTTTGCTTGATTTTGAGTTTCCTTTACCTGGGTTTAGATTTTTTATTGAAATTATAGCTCTTTTTTTTTTTATTGAAATTCATCTGTGTTTAACTCAGAAAATAAAACTTTTGCATGTTAAAAAAAAATTGTAGCTTAATATATTTAGCTAGTGTTCTGCGAGATATATGACCATCAAGGTTAGGTAGCTTAATACTTTTGGGTTTTTGTTTAATCATTAATGTGACTTATTTTGTAACTGAAGTAGATTAGTAGACTTCATTGAAATATATTAATCTTTTATACTTGGGTGGCATCCCATGGTGACCTTTATAAATGTTTAGTTAGAATAAAATTTGTGGTTTTATTGAGGATATATGTATGATGATAAGAAATGGAGCCTTCAATTATGTTAACATTGGATATGTTGTTTAAAGTGTCACATTACGGCTCTTATCTTTTTGCCTGTGAGTTACTTGGCAATCTGGCATACTGAGAAAGAGATCACTTGAGTGTTGATTACAAATAAAATAGTGGTGCTGAGTCTGTTGACAAAATTAGTTTATGGAAGTTGTAACACATGTTTGGATCTTACATATAAAACAAGAAAGATTAAGGTAATATCATTAGGCCATGATTTTGCTAAGATTAGCACTGAAATTGATGAACAATGAGGATTTCATGGCCATCAGGAAAAAAAATGAGATTTTGCTTTTACAAACCTATTTGTCTTCATCAGATATGATTATATTGTAATGTGTGAAGCTCTTTTATCAGACATGATGATGTACATAATTACAATCACGTGGGAGGATTTCTAATGTTAAGAGAATCAGGCTAGCTGTTACTTCTAGTATCAGAGGAGTGCCTATGAAGTGATTTGGAGTTGCTTCCTTCAATCTCCATGAATACACTTCTTACTTTCATTTTATAAATGTCCATTTTATAAATATTCATTTTAAAAATAATATGTTATTAATTTCGTAAATTATTATAATAAAATGAAATTAGTAATAATCATATTTTAATAATAGTAATAATAATAAATATTTATAATAAATTACTATAAAAACATACAATTATTATAAATACTTATATATATTTATTATCATTATTAATGTATTATTATTATGATTTCAATAATTTTTGTGTTACTAATTTATAATAAGACAGTAATAATTAATAATATTAAGAATTTGCTGAGACCAATTGCCAACATGAGTTTGCCACTTACCAATCAAATCGAAGTTTATGATTATGCATACTTTTGCCAAAAATATTACAATACTGACTTGATTAACATTGTTTTAGGAAAGTCTATTGGCGTCAACTAAAAATGGATAAAAGTTGGATAGATAAACCGAGGTCGAGTAAAGCCTATATGGATGGTGTTGCAAACTTCATTAGATTTGCGTGTCAGAAGGCTTGTGCTCGTGGTAGTATTGTTTGTCCATGTAAGAGATGTGGTAATTGTTATTCATTCGAACCAGAAATTGTTCAGGAGCATCTATTGTATAATGGGTTTAGTCCCGGTTACACCGAGTGAGTTTTTCATGGGGAAAAAGTCTCTCGTATAGACCACCCTCACACTAGTTCACAACCCACTAGTGTTCCAGGTGGCTTCATGGGACGAGATGACGTGTTGGGTTTGCTCCGAGGTGCCTTTTAGGTTACTTGTGAAAACTCAAACAATGAACCGTTAAGTTTAGGAATCGAAGTGGGATCTTCAAATGAGCATGGTGAAGAGCAACAGGCGCATTGTGCGGTTGAGTTCAATAATTGTGGTGATCCTTCAGACGTCGAACATCCAGTTCGTTCTGCTATTGATGAGACGACTCAGTATCGCAACTTGATGAAAGATTACGATACTGAACTTTATCCGGGTTGTCATAATTTCACAAAGTTAAGTTTCATGTTATATTTACTACACCTCAAATGTTTGAATGGGTGGTCTGACAAATCTCTGACTATGTTCCTTGAGTTTATCAACATGGCATTTCCGATGTGTGCACCATTGCCATCAAATTATTATGAAGCCATGAAGATTATCAAAGGATTAGGTCTTGGGTATGAGAAGATTCATGTTTGTCGTAATGACTGCACACTGTATTGGGGCGAGCATTTGAATGATGAATTTTGTCATGTGTGTGGCGTGGCACGGTGGGTCAAAAACACAGTTGATGATGAGGATCCATTGAATGAGATGGATGGTCAATCGAAAAATAAAAAGCTAGTTAAGGTATTATATTATTTTCCGCTAATACCGAGATTGAAGAGGTTATATATGTCATCTAAAACGGCTTCCTTGATGAGATGGCATGACAAAGTTCGGACAAAGGATGGGATTTTAAGACATCCTGCGGATGGATTAGCCTGGAATGAATTGGATAGATTGTATCCCAATTTTGCAGCTGATCCTCGAAATGTTAGGCTTGGCTTAGCTAGTGACGGGTTCAATCCCTTTCGAACAATGAGTTCAACCTATAGCACATGACCTGTTCTTTTGGTTCCATACAACTTGCCACCGTGGCTTTGCATGAAGCAAACATCCTTCATCCTTTCAATGGTGATTCCTAGTGAGAGAAGCCCCGGTAATGATATTGATATCTTTTTACAGCCTCTAATTGAAGAGTTGAAACAATTATGGGATGGTGTTGATGCGTTTAATGAGTCCACCAATCAAAGCTTTAAGCTTCACGCTTCTCTTCTTTGGACCATTAATGATTTTCCAGCCTATGCAAACTTATCTAGTTAGAGCACCAAGGGTCGGGTTGCTTGTCCATGATGTGGGGAATCTACGCATTCTGTATGGTTAAAGCACGGGGGAAAGTTTTGCTATATGGGTCATCGTCGATGGTTAGCAGAAAACCATGAGTTTCATTTTCAAAAGGATCAGTTTGATGGCACCATAGAGTTAGGATCTGCTCCTGTTCCACCGTCTGGGCACGATGTTTTAAGACAACTAGATGGTGGAAATTATAGCTATGGTAAAACCTCAAAGCTTTCTAAGAAGAGGACAAGAGAGGATGTTGGTGTCTCTACGGGGCAAGTCCTAGTTGATGAAGGTGATAATCTTTTTGAGGGTGTGGACGAATTTCTTGATAATGTTGATAATGAGGATATTCCCATGGATGAGGGAGTTGTAGATACGGTGTGGAAAAAAATAAGCATTTTTTTTGAGTTACCATATTGGAAAGACAATCTATTACGTCATAATTTAGATGTGATGTATATAGAGAAGAATGTATGTGATAATTTAATTGGAACAATATTGAATATAGATGGTAAGACTAAAGATAATAAAAAGGCACGCCGCGATCTCGAGGAAATTGGTATTAGGAAAGACCTCCATTTAGTTGTTCTTCCTAATTGAAAAGATCACTCGCCTCCAGCATGCTACACTATGTCCACGAAGGAGAAGCAGAATTTCTTGACAGTTTTAGCAAATCTTAAAGTTCCTGATGGGTATGCATCAAATATCTCGAGATGTGTTAACCTAAAGGATCGTAAGCTGTTAAACTTAAAGAGTCATGACGGTCATATATTGATGCAAGAAATCCTTCCGATTGCCTTAAGAGCATCTTTGCCTAGACATATTCTAGCAGTTGTGTCTGAGTTATCATCATTTTTCAAAGCTTTATGCTCTAAAGCCCTTGATCCCCATGAGCTTGACTTATTGGAGTCGCGTGTTGCTTTGACACTCTGCCATTTGGAGAAAATTTTTCCCCCGGGTTTCTTTACCATTATGGTTCATCTTATCGTTCACTTAGCCTCCGAGGCTAGACTTGGGGGTCCCGTACACTACAGGTGGATGTATCCTGTTGAGAGGTTAGATGTTCAAAGATATTTTGTGCACTTTGTTTTTTTTTTTTGTTATATATTGGATACTTAATTAATCTTTATAATTTTTGGCTTCGCAAGGTATTTAGTGCGCTTGAAAGCTTACGTACGTAATAGAAGTCGACCCGAGGGGTCAATTACTGAAGGGTACAATGGGGAAGAGTGTCTAACATATTGCTCCCAATACTTCAAAGGTGTAAAGACAAGATCAACCGTCCCTAAAGGAACAATGATACTATAAATTTCCCGGATGAGTACAGGTTTTCCTCTGGTGGATGGATAATGGGAAAGATTGTGAGTGTTGAGCTCGATGACATGTCATTGGCTCAAGCACATCGTTATGTGTTGCTCCATAATGATAAACTTTCTGACCTTCGTAGGCTAGTATCGATAAATGAACTTAATATGATATCATGTGTTTAAATTGAGTTTTTATTACTTGTTGTTAGCACTGTGATGGCTAACAGTTACATAAAAACATCAATTATTGCAGCTCATTTTTGGCTGCTCAAAGGCTAAGCAACCGTTCCAATCAACCAATACAAAGTCTCGAACAAAAGTGGTTGGTTGAGAAATTTCCCTCATGGCTTATGAGGCAGGTTAGGCATAATAACAAGAGTCTTCGATTTCTATAAGTGTTATAAATAAAACATGTTTTGGCAAATCTTAATTGTTGGAAATTGTTTAGGTGCCGTGGATGGTGGATAACAATTATTCAGATGAACTAATTGCTTTTTCTCGAGGTCCCAATAATGTTATTAGGAGATTCAATGGATTCAACATCAACGGCTTTAAATTCCACACAAAGGAACGTGAGAGGTGTAGACGATCTCAAAATTCGGGAGTGATGGTTGAAGCGGATAATAAAATGTATTATGGTGTGCTCAACGATATCATCGAGCTGGATTACTATGGGACGTTTAATATTGTATTGTTCCGTTGTGATTGGGTAGATATTAATTCACCCAGGGGTTTAAAGAAAGATGCAAGTGGTTGCATTCTTGTGAACTTGAATAGATTAATACACACTGGTAATTTATTGAAGGATGACTCGTTCATACTTTCATCTCAAGCGAAGCAAGTGTTTTATGTACAAGACCCAACAATGAAGGAATGGTATCATGTTGTGATCACGAAGCCAAGGGACCTATATGAAATAGGGGAAAAAAGGCAGGAAGAGGATGATGACACTTACAATCAGTGCATGCCTTCTAATGTAGTGGTAGACGATCAATTAGATTGTATCTTAACTTGGGCTAGGATGGACATTGACGAAGATACCAACTAATCTTATGTGTATTTCCATGTAATTATATTTGGATGTGTATTTATGTGATGGACATGTGTGTCAACGAGTTTTGTAAGGTTTTATTGTAATCTATCCGGTTACTGCTGCTTTCTATCACACGTAACAAGAGTCCTGAATTTTTTTGCGTACAGTTTGTGAAATGTTATTTTAGACTGTCGTAAATGTCTGTTTTGGTTGTATCATTGATTATTGTTTGTTTTTTAAATCCAATTTGAATAATTTATTTGTTCATAACTTCTCAGGTACTCAGAAGTAATTGATTGCTGCATTTGCTGCGACTCCTTGACCATTCCTATCTTTCAGGTGTGGTTCTTCTAATTATTGTTAACTTTCATAGTATTTTTGATAGTGTGAGATATAATCATTTTAATGTTTTTATCTCTACATATTGTAAGATGTATAGGTCAAAAAATATTCCTCCATCGGTTAGAGATAACATGTCAAACCAGTATGCAGCTGAGTCTTCACACCCTCAAGAAGATATTCACAATGAGCATGACTATCACCTTGACGATGATGATGACACGCAACTTGATTCTGAGACCGATCCAATAACATCGGGAAGTGAGCACAATGATAGTGAACAATACGAGATAATTGGTAATTTCTGTAGTACAATACATTCTATCTATAACTAGTTTGGTACCACATTGTTATACTAATTATATAATTTATGTCTTCAATATATAGATTCTGAAGGGAAGGTGAGGAAGCAGACACGTGTCTTGAGAACCTCACAAGTGTGGTCTCTTGAACGTGGAGAAAAAATTGTGGTCCACTTCAATGCACGTCATCAACCTATTAAGAAAGGTGGCCAAATGTGAAGTAGCTAGTTGGGGAAGGTAGCGAAGAGAGGGAACCTTTGTCTGCTTAATTACACGGATTGGAAGAAGGTCCCTTCTAGCTACAAGAAGGACCTTGTTATATTGATTCGGGTAAGTAACAACTTAATAACCATTGATTGCCTCCAATCTATCTTTTTGTTTTTGTTTATTTGTGCTTATTTGACATCGATTTCCTTTCTGTGTGGTAGAGGAAGTTCCATTACCCTACGATTGAGGCGATAGACAACATTTTGTTGAGGATGATAGAGAAAAAATGGAGGGACTACCGATATGTGCTGAAAAGGGACTACGTGAGGAACAAAACGAAACAACAAGTTTTGAGCAATGATGTTCCAAAAGGCGTAGATCAAGACCAGTGGAAGCAACTGGTGAACTACTGGTTTTCTGACCAGAGTGAGGTTGTTTTAAGACAATAATGGTCATTTGGATTCTCAATGTTTATATTTTTCTATTAATGATTGATTATTCAATTGGTTTATTATTGGTGTAGAAATATTCGACTATAGGGACAGCGACACGTGAAAGAAAACAATGTCCTCACACGTCTGGTTCAAAGAGTTTTGCTAGACGACGGGATGAATATGTGAGTTAATTTGCTTTATTAATCCAATCTTTCATTTAAGATGTCACAGTCACAATTTGATCTTTTTCCATACATGGTAGGAGATGACACATGGGAATGAGCCCGGACGCGTAGAGTTTTTTGCTGAAACTCATAAACGCAAGGATGAAACTTTTATTGATGATGTATCACGACAATTTATGGTAAGTTGAACATCTTTAAAAACAGGGAACAAACCTATTTTTTTTTAATTTCTTCCTATTCTCACTTGATGTGGAATGAAAAAAAGAAGAGAGCCTTCAATTAAGTTAAGAAATATATAGCTTTCATCAAGGAAGGGTGATAAAATATTTGACCCAAAAGTTTGATGTTATTATTATTTTTTTAAATGAGGATGACTTCATAGACTTCATTGGCGCTTTCTCTTGTTTTTGTAAATGGTTCTTTTGTTGTGTACACATGTAGTACTCGCTTGGTGCCTTTGGAATACATTTGTCTGGTTCTTGTGCCTTTAGGAAAAATCTGTTGGGCAATGTGATCCTGACATATATATTAGAGCTGTGTTTGAAATATGATCCGTTTTCTGCATAGCCTTAATGATCAATAGTTCTTTCTTTAATTACTGATTAGATATAGCTCTGAATCTTAGATCAGTAAATGTGTTTGATTGGTAGCAGGTGAGGTTGGGAACTTGATCATGCTGTTCATTTTTTTCCAAACTAGATTAGCACTAAACAGATTTTATGTATCGTGAAGATTTTATGTACTAAACAAATGAAGCTGAATGTATGGTGGTGACCTAGTTACATTTTTTGAATTGTGCTGATAAAAGTGGGATGATTTTGTATGGTGGTGACCACCGACAAGCATAGATGATACTTTATTGCTTTGCACATTTTGTCTAAATTAGGTACACTGCTTGGATTGTATATTTGCTTTTATTTTGCAAGAGGTTTTATGAAAAAATAGGGGAAATGCTGCCCGTTTTTCTATAAAATATGATAAACACATTTTGTTTTATGTATATTGCGCTGTTAATAGCTACTAAATATTTTGGGAGTTTAATTTTTATTGTTTCTTAATTGTAGGTGACAGCTGAAGCTCGTGTTGTTGAACTTGTTGCAGCTTCAGGATCCTCTGATGCTAGCAAGAATTTAGCAATACAAAATGAAGTCTTCACCGAACTTATGGGTGAAGAGAGTTCCGGTCGTGTCCGAGGTCAGGGTTTTGGAGTTACACCATCTGCTGTGTTTGGACATTCAGCTCAAATAAGGAATGATATGGGACACCATGGGGTATATGCTGAAGAGATAAATAGTTTGAGAGCACAAATAGAAGAAAACAATTAACAGCATGCGCAACAAATTCAACAAATAACGGCAAGACACGATGATCAAATAAATAATATGCAATCCCAAATGGATGAGCTGAAGTCTTTACTACAGCATTTAGTTAATAGAGGACCTCATGATTGATTTCGTGATGTTAAAATAATTTTTCATACTATCTACATTTCCATTACCTTGTTTTTGTATGAATTTTATATATGAACTATGATTGTTTTTTTGTATAAATAAGACGTTTATGTTGACTGAAAGAATCTTTATGGATGATGCATTTTATATATCGAAGAACATTTGCATATGGAATGTTGATATTTAAGTCAAAGAAATGTAAAAACAGAAATAAACGTGTGCTGTGTAGAAACTGTATATTTCGCGGCGCTTTTAAAATGCCGCTACATACTGGCGCTGCTAAAGTACCGCTATATACCGGCGCTTTTAAAGTGCCGCTACATACCGGCGCTTCTAAAGTGCCACTATATAAGCGCCGAAAAAATTTGCTTCAAAGCGCCGGTATTTGCGTTTCGTCACTACACTTTCCGGCGCTTGATCCTGCGCTTGCAGAAAGCGCCAGAAATTCATATTGCGTCACTTTTAAGCGCCAGAATATGCAAAAAAAAGTGCCGACGTTGACAATTTATCTTGTAGTGAACAAAAAAAAGTGCTAATAACAATATTTAGAGTGCCAATAACATCAATTTATTATTATTAATATATCATTATTATAATTATAATTATTATTATTGTTAACATTTTCTTTGATGAGAATTATTATTAGCATTATTTTATATCATATAAGATAATTTTTTTATATTACATGCATTATTATTCCTGTTATTTTTCTTATTATTATTGTTGTAACAACACATGTCTATCACTCAAAAGTGTTAATTTAAATTATTTTTGAAATTATTGTGTCTTACATATAAACCAATATTTTTTCATTACACTCCCGATGTAAGAGGGTCATCATAAACTTTTTCTATTTAAACCCTTACATTGTCGAGTGTAAAAAACACAAACCACGCATATCAAAACAAAAAATTAGGCTTCTGAAGAATTTAGATATCACGATCAGCTCATGGCCGGTTCAAAATGCTATACATTTGCATGGTAACAAAGTCAATTCTGATACCATTTATGATATTTGCATGCATGTTTTTTTTTATATGGTAGATTGAGTATTTAGATGGTCATCTGAGAGAAAAATTTTTATCTAATACAGTGTCATATTAGATACATGACATAATAATTTATCTTATTTTTTTAATAAAAATAAAACAATTTTTTTTTTTTATTTTTCATACAATTTAACGAATTAATAAATTTTTATATCACTACCTCACACGACACTGTATAAAGCAAAAACTTCCCCGTTGAGAGACTGCCAAATTGGAGATTCTCATTGACTTCACCCTGCTGTAATTCCTTAGGTTAGCAAAAACGCGTTTACGGAGGTTCACACACGGCGCACTAATCCAAATTGGGTATTTTGGTCCCAAAACTTTCGTTTTCGAAAAAATTGGACAAAACAGCAAAATTGACTAATTAAGGAGTCCTGTGTTTCTTCAACAAAAAAAAACGAGTCCCAAGTGGAAACGATGATGTGTTACGCGGACAAAGTGCGCCAGACGGGAGTGGGCCTCTTACTTCTAGTCTTCTATCAAACGCGCGGACGATCCAGAGTGAAGGACGTGACGCGTGGGCCCACAAAACGGCCAAACGCTTGCTTTGATTGATGTCGTTTTCCTGTACTGGCTATAATGCTGGGACCCACTCACCCTGCTCTCAAGGGCACTACTCCTATGGTTTTTCAGTATTGAAATACTCCTAACGATAAGAGCGATGATGGTGGGTTGAATCGGGTAAGGTTAATTCGCCGCGGGTTAAACAGCTGCGTATAAAAATATCCGGTTTTAAATAGATTAATTTTTTTTATTTAATTTAATTTATTATTTTATAAAAACATGTGGATGATTTATTAATTTTTTTAATATTAAATAAAATGATATAAAATAATAAATTTATATTTTTAATACTATACACATTTCTTAACAACATATTTTTTTATAAAAATCTAAATAGTTGAATTGGTTGAAATTTTCTTATAAAATGATACTACAAACACCGTGAAGTTATATTTTTTTTACCTAATTACTATTGTCAACACTCAAATTTGATTATTAATCTCGAGATAGTAAAAAATATCAAATAAAAAAGCACGACATGCATATTTCCTAACACACTTTCATTACTAATTGGAGATCCTAATTAAAACTTCTTTCCAATTGAAATTTTTTAGAAACTCAAATTTTCCTCTAGATTAACTTAATTATCTTTTTGTTACATGTTAATTTAAAGTTAGTTTAACTTGATTTTATGTGACAAAACTTAGATTAAGTTTGAGATTTTTTTTAAAATAATACGTTAAAAAAATAATATTCAAGATTAGATTTTACTGTTAAATAAAACCCATGCAATAGATCCACATAATTTCAGCAAAAAAAGTTATCACTTTACTGTTTGATTTAAACCTATATTTCATCAATGGCTTAAAACTTATCAAATTTTGTACGAAAAAACTAAAGCTAGATCGTAGATTAAAATTTAAATTTTTTGTAACTTCAAAATTCTCATGAATATATTTTAGATGATAGGTTACAATCAATATTTGTATTATTATAAAAATAAAATTTAAAAAAAATCATGAATCCTATGAATGATCTTCTTATATATTTATTACTTGATCGTTTATACTGTAAATAATATGCTAATTTTTTTTACGATACACAGTATGATAGTAGAAGATTTATACTCAATACTTAAAAAGAGATGAGTGCAATTAAAAAACATAAAGATTTTATAATTTTTTTTTGTTTTCAATTTGTTCTATCAATTAATCATGTACATTAATGAAAACTAATGTATAATTGAGTTATATGTTAGTCTTTATTTTTTTTATCAAATTTTTTATAATGATACTTAAAAGTGGTATTTTATTTTAACCATTTTCAAAAAAGTCTTGATGCTACATTTTCTTGTCAGTCTCAGCCCCTCGAAAAAAATTCCTAGTTACGCCCCCGTCGCGAGTCATTAGGGTCATGGGTTACTTCGGGTTCTAGTCGGATCAGATTCAGGTTATATCGAGTTGCGAGTTACTTGGTTCAAGCCATTTCGATCGCGGGTAGTATCGTATCATATCGTGTATCGGGTCATGTCGGGTCAACAAAATAAATATTTATACTTAATCAGAAAATATATTATTTGCATATAATACGACTAAACGAGTTACATGTCTAAATCCATGAAAATTAATTAATAATAAATCAATACTAGATTTTCTAAGTAACATATTTAATCTGCGAATGCAATATGCAATCTTGTGGCTCTTTGTTTCAAAATTCATTCTTAATTGATCTCAGATAGCTGGTACACAGAGTTATTTTCACTAGTAACGTCTTATACCAAATTTTGGATATTAAATTTCATATAATCACTTTATTCCATTATATTTTTTCAACCTAATTAAAAATAAAACTTTATTGTGACATGAAGTACAATGCAAAATTTACCAGCCTCCTCGATTTTTTATTTGAATCTAATGAGATTACTTATATTAATAGAATGTTGAATCATGTACATCAACACATGTAAATCAATAATTAATTAATTATTATATAATTTATTTTATTTGACAACTAGTCAATTAACTATTACCCTAGTTTTTAAAAAATTATTTTTAAATTTTTTAATTATAAAAGACTACAACTTTAACTCGTTTCTGGTCCGATCATTTCAGGTCGATTCGGGTTTGGGTCATTTTGAATTCGAATTCATTCGGGTTTCAAGTCATTTGGGTTAGGGTTGGGTTCGGGTTAATATCATATTATTTTGATGCATTTTTGGGTCGGGTCGGGTTTGAGTCGGGTCAGATTTTGTAATAATTTATAATAATATGATAATAATAATGAAAAATTATTATTATCATAATTATAAATAGTACTGATAGTAATATTATTTTTATAATTATAAAAATATTATAATGATAATGATAATAATAATTATGATGATAGTAATGATAGTAATAATATTTATATTAATAATAATGAATAATAATTATTATAATTATAATAATGATGATTATAGTAATGGTAATATTTATTATTAATTAATATAACTACTGTTATCATAATATAATAATTATAATCATAATGATAAATTATAATTCTTATAATTATAATTATAAAATATTGTTGTAGTAATTATAATAATAAATATTATAATCACGATGATAAAAATAATAATTTAATAATAACTATTATTTATTATTAATAAAATAAAAAAATAATAGCGATAATAAAAATTTAAGGATAATAATAAAAAAATTATGGTTTGTGAAGAAATTAGAGATTTTTAAGGATAAAGAATAGTATTATAGTATTTTGCTACTTAGATTTTTTATTCCACTTTAGTTTTAATCTAACACTCTTATGAATCAAATATAGGATTTAGGTAGTACTACCTATTTAATCATTTTTTATCCTATCAAATATTAAGTTTAGTCATATCTCATTGTGATTCTATCTCTAAACCAAACGAACCCTTATTCCATACCTCTAAACCAAACGAACCCTTATTCCATACTTTTTATTTCTTAGGTTTTTTCTCCTAATCACTTGTTTATCTTTATTATGGGTCATTTAAGCTAATATAATGGATTTATTTTTGGTTATATGCTTTATTTTGTTAAAAATAATTTGATGGTTTTTTAGTTTAATCAAAATAAATGGTCGTACACTTTTGGCTCCCAAAATAATAATTTTGGATTCGTTTCTGGATATATTTAAACTTTACTACGACTAACCCAAACAACTCAACCAAACCCACAATTTAACAAATGCCAATAAAAAATACTCTTTTTAATGAGTTATTAATCTTAAACTCATACCAATGATTTAACAAATGAACCCAATAAATATAAATTAAAATTCTCACTTATAATGATGATGATCATGTTTTAGATTAAATTTGATAAATTATTTAAATTTAATTTTTAAATACGAGTTCAATTAAACTAATTTTAAATTAAATTTAAATTTAATAAAAATTCGGTTCAATTCTATCGTAAACCAGTAGCATTCATTATATGTTTTATTAGGGATGAGAGTAGAGTAGTTACATACTCATAAATACTGCTCTTTGGATATAATGCGTGCCTAATATGTCTTGTCTGTTATATCCTTGAAAGTCCAAATTGCCCATTGCTTTAAGGGCTCGTACGGTCTCGTGAAATATTTATTCATAATGATCTCGTGATATCAATGAAGGTACCGGCACCCGGCGTGCCTCTTTTAACAACTTTTGCATTATGTAACAACTTCAAATTTTTAAAAAATGTTTGACAATTATTAATACTAATAAATCAAAATTAGCAGTTGGGTAATATTTTATGGATTTTATTCCAAACCTTAGCTTGTACAGTTGAATGAGAGAATGGCATTCAAAAAGAATAAACTTATCTGTTCCCACGGGAGAGAGAGAAATCCACATAAATAAAAAGTAGACTGAAAAATATAAATAAAAAAAGGGAGCGAAGGAAAGAGAAAGAGAGAATCTGGTGGGCTTTGAGCTGTGATTTAGCTGTCTTTTGATGTATTATTTCACACACACATCTCCAAAATCTCTAGAAAAAACCCTTCTCCCCCTCTACACCCTTTCTCTCTCCTCAAACCCAAACCAAATCCTCTCTCTTCACATTTTGCTCCTCTCTCTCTCTGTGTCTGAAACTACCTATTGCAAAGCTCAGCTTTGAGAGAAAAGAGCAGAAACCCTTGACAAGAAAGTGGCATTTGGTAAAGCAGATGTCTCATGTGAGATGAAGAAGAAGACCCACATCAACTCTCATTCTCATCTCTCTCCTCTTGTTGCCCTATTCTGGTTTTTGGGCACACTCTGCCTATGTTCTTCTGTCCCCATTTCCAGCCATGGAGGCCTCACTGACCAGGAAGTCTTGTACATCAAGCACCGGCAGCTTCTGTACTACAGGGACGAGTTTGGTGACAGAGGAGAGAATGTTACTGTAGACCCATCTCTGGTCTTTGAGAACGAGAGACAGAGAAATGCATACATAGCACTGCAAGCATGGAAACGAGCTATCCTCTCTGATCCCTTTAATCTAACCGGGAATTGGGTTGGATCTCATGTCTGCAACTACACCGGGGTCTACTGTGCTCCTGCTCTTGATAACCACAAGATCATAACTGTTGCCGGCATTGATCTCAACCATGGCGATATCGCTGGGTATTTGACTGAGGAGCTGGGGTTGCTCACTGATCTTGCGTTGTTTCACATAAACTCCAACCGCTATTGCGGCACAGTTCCTCAGAAGTTCAAGAAGTTGAAGCTGCTTTTTGAGCTGGATCTTAGCAACAATCGCTTTGCTGGTAAGTTCCCAACAGTAGTCCTTCACCTCCCCTCACTCAAGTTCTTGGATCTGAGATTCAACGAGTTCGAAGGATCTGTACCAACAGAACTTTTCGACAAAGATTTGGATGCCATCTTTATAAACCACAACCGGTTTAGGTTCGAGCTTCCAAACAATTTTGGCAACTCGCCAGTATCTGTAATCGTCGTCGCCAACAACAAGTTCCATGGATGCGTGCCTTCAAGTTTGGGCAATATGTCAAATCTGAACGAGATCATCTTGATGAACAACGGGTTAAGATCTTGCTTGCCAGCAGAGATAGGTATGCTCAAGAATGTGACTGTTTTCGATGTGAGCTTTAATCAGTTGATGGGGCCTTTGCCAGACACAATTGGGGGTATGGTGAGCCTTGAGCAGCTCAATGTGGCTCACAATTTGCTCTCCGGTACCATTCCGGCGAGCATTTGTCAGCTACCCCATTTGCAAAACTTTACCTTCTCTTACAATTTCTTCACTGGAGAACCGCCGGTTTGTTTGAGTTTGCCGGATTTCCAAGACAGGAGAAACTGCTTGCCGGCGAGGCCGTTGCAGAGGTCAGCAGCTCAATGTAAGGCATTCTTGTCTAGGCCTGTGGATTGTAGTTCATTTAGATGTGCTCCTTTTGTTCCTTCTTTGCCTTCTCCACCTCCACCTTCACCTCCAATGCCTGTGCCTCCACCACCTGTTGTGTATCATCCGCCACCGGTTGTCACACCCCAATTACCACCACCGCCACCTCCGCCTGTGCTTTCCCCACCTCCACCTCCACCTCCACCACCACCGCCACCGCCACCTCCACCTCCACCGCCACCTCCACCGTCCCCATCCCCCCCGCCTCCACCAGTTTATTCACCACCACCACCCCCTCCATCACCTCCGCCACCAGTTTACTCTCCACCGCCTCCACCATCACCTCCACCACCAGTTTACTCTCCACCACCGCCTCCACCACCGCCTTCGCCACTTCCACCATCCCCTCCACCTCCTTCACCATCTCCACCGCTGCCTTCACCATCCCCGACTCCACCATACTGTGTCCGCTCACCCCCGCCACCCCCACCACCTCCATTGTTCTCTCCACCACCGCCAGCTCCATACTACTATAGTTCACCACCACCACCTCAACATTCTCCACCGCCGCCATCACCACACTCACCACCACCGCCTCCACATTCACCTCCACCGCCTCCACATTCACCTCCACCGCCTCTACATCCCTATTTATCACCACCGCCACCACCACCCGTGCATTCTCCACCTCCACCAGTACATTCACCACCACCACCATCGCCACCTCCTTGTATAGAGCAACCTTTACCTCCTCCACCACCATGCGTAGAATATTCACCACCACCACCACCGCCACCACCACCAACTCCTTACAAGCCACCGCCATCCCCGTCTCCCCCACCTCCGCCAGTGTACCAATCCCCACCACCACCACCAGTGTACCAATCCCCACCACCACCACCACCACCAGTTCATTACAATTCCCCACCACCACCTTCGCCATCACCGCCACCTCCAATTCCATGTGAAGAGCCACCTCCTTCGATTGTACCCCCTCCGGCTCCCGTATACGAGGGGCCATTGCCACCAGTCACTGGAGTCTCATACGCTTCACCTCCGCCACCACCCTTCTATTGATTCTTTTTGAGAATTTTCCTCCTCTAACCTTTCATCGAACCTCAAAACAAAAAAGAAAAGAAACGGCTTCTTTTTCCTCCTCCTAATAGGTCATTTCCCTGGGCAACTCTTCTTTCCCTCTGGGCAATTCTCGTCGCTCATGGAAGAAGAATAAAAAGAGATTTAAGAAAGTTTGTGCAGTCTGTAGAAATCCATCTCCGGCATGCAATAGACGTTATTGATTCTTGTTAAAAGAAACCCGAAGAAGAGGAGAACATTATATATATATATATATAGACTACTGAGAGAGAGGTAAGAGGAGAAAGTCTCTCCATATTTATTTGAATTGTTATGGATATTTGAGTTGTGAAATAAAAATGGCAGAGAAAGAGTAGGTTGCAGAGAAATTGTATGTATAGGGATGATTGGAGACCATAATCAGGGCCTTAACAAAGCAGCAGCAGCCTCTTCTGCTCCTGCTGGTTTGTGGGTTTTTTAATTGTTATTTGTCTCTTCTTTTATATCATACTTATTTTTTTTTTTCGTTTGATTCCCATTTTTTAGTATAATCAGGAACATTTTACTTGTATTGATTTCCAGAATTCAGGTGATTCTTCGTTTCTCTTCTCATTGTCTGTCTGTTAGTATTTATTTTACCTGTTGTGAGATTGAAAGATCTCGTTTGTGAATTGTTGCTATATTTCTGTTCTTGTAGATCATTTCCTTGAAACTTTCGTCTCATTGCAAATGGTATGCCATTCGTTCCTTTTGATAATTTAGAGAATGGGGTTTTGATGGATTATATCTGTATTGGGAATTCATGTGGGTCGATGATGATGAGATCACGATCCTCCTTGAACACTACTTTTTAATTCCCAATATCTCCATTTTACAACTAATCAATTTCCAAGCATTAGTAATCTTAGTCTAGTGGTTTTGTAGTATTAGTTTGGGTGTTGAAGAAGGTGTTGTCATCCTTGTTCCATTATGTCCAAAATTTTCTATCAAGGAGGCGGCAGATTCTAAATTGAGATATTGGGTGAGATCAGTTGACCGGAATTCGGTACGTTTTGGTCCGTATTCATCTTACGTTCTCTGAGATTCGGTGTGAATATATCTCTAATTAAAATTTGGATTGCGATTAAAAGATATATGATTCCGGTAATTATGGGTGGGTGCACAGCATTCAAAGCTGATTGCTTCATGCTCACTCTTTCCCATTGGAATTGGGAAATGTTGATTTTTTTCTCTGTTAAAAAGTTCTCTTCAGGTTAAAATTCTCTAATGAATCTTCTCTCCCAATTCTAGTTCTAGTGGTGTTGACTGTTGTCCTTTGTTTTCTTCTTACGTTTTCTATCGAGAAAAGTATGTAACACACTTATTCTGGTTTCCCCACTCTCTTTAGATCTGTTCCTTTTTTTTTTTTTTTTTTTTAATTTTAATTACATTAGACTAAAATAGTTCTTTCGGTCCTTTAGATGCAATCCCCAAAACATCAAAAAAAGGCCATCTCCCAAAACATCAAGAAGATCAATGTTTAAAACATGAGGAAGGTAATCAAAATATAAAACAGACTTGCATTCCATATTACTGATCTTCCTAAAGTAGTGTTCAAGCTTCATATTGTTTAAATATCTATCGGAAAAGAGACCTGCAATAAAAAATGAAGCCATTAGAATGAAGATTGGCATCAATCCAAAATTCGTCTTTAAAATCCCAAAAGTTCGACTGAGGGATTATCAATGTAACCCAAGCTCTTAATGCAACCTTTAATCTAAATCTCATTGTTGTCACGGAACACACTTTGATCCACAATGCAAGAGTTACTTTTAGATCTATTCCTTTATGTCTCACTCATTTCTTAGCTTATGGGCATTATAGCTTAGAGTGCCATCACCATAATCAACCTGGTAATCACTACCTATTGTGCCCAAACACAAGCACAAATAGCTTATGGGCATTATATTATTTATGTATTGCTCCGGATGCAGCCAAATATTTCTTGAGGAAAGGGGTCCTACCTTACAAAATTGCTACTAGTATTATAATTTTTGTTCACGTTCCTAACAAGTTTTACTTTTTGTGGAATTGGAAAAAAGTTGCTATAATCTTGTCTGGTACTGATTGGAGCGTGTGCATCACCACAACTTTTATTATTTTACACCTATTTTTTTTACCCTTAAAAATAATAAAAATATCACGAATAATGATACCCATTCGTAAGAATATTGGGCCTATGATGTGAAATGCTATATGATAAGAAGAATCCACTCCTCATATAAAAGTAGTGGCTGGATTCCACTGTAGATAGAAAGAATTTTGGGTTACTTTCATAGTTTTGAAATTTAATATAAATTTTGAAGAGTAGTAATTTTATGGATTTAAGAAATTTTATGAAGGTACGAGCTCGATAACAAACGAGTTTATTCGAGCTCAAGCTCGTGCCTAAAGCCTTGGATTGCCCATTTGAACTCGAACTCGAGCTCGAGCTTAAACTATAATTTTAATAAATAAAAATATTAAATAAATATTGGTTTGAGCTTGAACTCGATAATACATTATCGAATTGTTCGAGAGCCTTTCAAGCCGAACCTTAAGGAATTCAAGCTCGACTTGATAAGCTATTTGAGTCTAATTTTCAGGCTCAAGTTCGAGTTCGAGCTCGCTTGAGCCGAGCTTTGATCAAGCTCGGACTCGAATAGTTCGATAAAAGTTCGATTCGATTCTAACCCTACTCTTACGGAACCGATTCTGTAATATCACCAATCAATTTTGATTATAATGTGGTTGCCGTTACATCTCATAATTTAAGGAGTCTAAATCTATATGCAAAATCAATGTATACTTGATATTTCACAATTTTTACCATGGAGGAGTTGAACTCAATTTCCATAATCTTTTCATATTTAAACTCACAATTAATATTTGACATGTTTTTTCACTGGCGGGAGGAAATCTAAACAAAGGTTTTTTGAGTGTTAATTGATAAAATCGTTTATCATCATATATATATATATATATATATATATATATAAAAAAATAAAACGAGAGGAGGCTCCAACTTGTCTTTTTTTTACTCTGAATTGAATGATAAAGATGCAAAGAAAATCCCACCAAAGGAAAAAAACACTTAGCTAGATCAGGTCTGAACATTTGGTTTTAGACCAACTCGAGACTTTATTAGTAATTTTAAAAACTTTTATTAATAATATTAGTATAATTGTGAGACTTAAAAAATAATATTATCAATAAAATTTCTTAAAATTACTAATAAAGTTTCGAATTGATCTAAAATATTAATTTTAGACCAAATCTAAAAAAAAAAATTCTCTCAAAGAAAAAAAAAAAAAATAGTGACATAAATCAAAGGACCCTACTAAATGATACTCACATGGCTTGTTAGGGCTTCTCACATCACCTAAGTAATGAAATTTTTAATGTGTCATATAAATAAGTTTGTTGACTTGTTTTCATAAAACCTCAAATCGAGACATAACTATCATTTAATTAGGACTATGTGGACAGGCTGTGATTAGGTCAAATATATTAATGCTATATCATAAAGTGATGCCCATGATATCGACCCCATCATCACCAGAAGAAGATGATTTCTCTACCAAGTCTCCATGATTTTAAGCCTTCTACCAACTAATTTTTTTTTTTATAAAAACAACCTTCTACCAACAACCTCTTCAAATCTTCATAAACCAAAATTTATTTATTTTAAAAAAAAATTGCCATTATAGAGAAGACAAACACATGATGAAGGTTAATGAGGCGGCAAAGCTAACTTATTCATGTGTTTGTACATAGACCTTGAATTGTTTTAAGAATTAAAAAATGTGGTAACCATAATTTGAGTATAGGATTGTCTTATTAGTTATGGATAAGGGTGGCAGTTGGTCGTGTTTTGCCGGCTCATGGTCCACACAAAACGGTCCATCATATTTTTGTGTTGTCTCTTTTTTTTTATCTCGTGTCATACTTTTAAAAATTTTAACTCGACATAATCCAAGACTCGTGTAGTTATTGGACCGTGCCAACTTATGGGTCTCATAGGTATATATATTGATTTTTTTCTTCTTTTAAAAGTAGAAAAAATTATAAATATTGAATTGAATGCTTATAATTATATAGAAAAACAATCATTTTATTGATGAAATTAAATATTTCAAATAACTTAGAAATTGAACAAAAACAATAAAATAAACAAATAACTTAAAAATTATAGCTTCAATTTTTTTTCTTCAAATAAATAACTTACAAAAACAACATATAAAATAAAGAAAGAAGATGAAATGATTTACAAATGGGTGAAATATAAAAAATAACTTAAAATTTTTAAAAATTAGAAAGATATAAAATATTATTAATAATTAAAAAATAAATTTTATAACATTTTTGACCTTTAAATAAAAAAGTAAACATATTCAATTCCTAAACAAACGACTTTAGAAATTGAATGATGAGCTACCTAACCAAACTATGCAGCTAAGTTTCATTCGGTGGATTAAAAATAAAAATATTATATGATTTCCTCTTAGTGTTTTAGTTCATTGTATTAAATGATATTATGTTAAAATCAATCAATTATAACTTCAATATTTAAATTAAAAATTCACAAATTACACTTTTTGTGTTTAAATATTTATTTAGGTTTGATTTAATTTATATTAATGTGTGATTTTAGGTGAATTTGTTTCTTTTATGAATTAATAGATCACGTGCTATTATATTAAGATTAGGGTAATAATTTTTTTTCTCATCATCCTAAAATATCAAATTTATCATCTTTTAATTCTTCTTGATTTATTATTTTAGTGTCATAAAATTATATGTAATTTTGAATTTATTAGATGTTATGGTCGTGCCTCGTGCTGTGCCGTGCCGAGCAGAACCAAGCCGAGCTGTGCTTCATGTAATACCGTGGGCTTCAAAAGCTAGACCCAACACAATACGAAAAATAATACCGCACCAAGTACAGCACGGCCCGTGGAAGTGTGGGTAGTGCCGTGCCAAATTTATTTAAGGTCGTGACGGCCTGCCCATTGTCACCCGGATATGCATCTTGTCCGTTACCATTCATTTTCATATTAAATTATTGAGCGCTCCTCGATTTGTTTTCATTATGCATGACCGACCAATTTCTTCTTTTTTTTTTTTCATTGACAGAAGTAATAACAATTTAGATCGAAATCAAGACATTAAGAGTCACATAGCCAACCGATTTTTAAAATGCTATCCGTAAATGATGAATAGTAAGAAAATAATAGTATGTTGTGATTCATATTAAAAAATTTATATATTTTTTTTTACGGTTGATCACATTTATTTTTACATGTGTATAATCATGATCAAATTTTTCACTATTGTTATATTTTAAAGATAATTTCATTAATAAATAATGTATAAAAGAGTTTCATTATAACTAATTGAAAGTTTGAAGAGTTTTGATACTAAATTCATTGGTTAGAGATTTAAATGGTATAAGTTTGAAGAGTTTTGATACTAAATTCATTGGTTAGAGATTTAAATGGCATAAGGCGATGGTTTAAAGACATCCGGTAAAATTATTACTGTTTAATATTATACTCAAATCATATTTTTACATGTGTTTGCATTGGTAGAAAAAAAAGGTGGAATGAATAACTTTACCGTTTAATTAATTGATTCATTGCCTTAGAGCTTGTTTGGTTCAACTTATAAGCTGGTCAAACCAATTTATAAGAGTTTAATTTGTATTTTAGGAAGATTATAATTTAGGGAGAAGATAATTGAATTTTGAGAAGTTTGGGTACCCCAACTCCTCAAATCAGTTCTAGATTATAATATGGTTCGACTTTGATTAATGTCCTTTTTATCTTTGACTTTTCTGAAAAATCTTCATTTGTCCATAATCTAAAATAAAATGTAAGATTATAATTTGATCATTTTGACATTTTTAAATTGATTTCTAACATTTTTTTTTTATCAAACACCTCCACAGCTTATTTAAAATTTTAAGCAATATACCCAAACAATAATCAACTCATTTCTTAAAAATAATTTTAGACACCGAATTACGATATGCTATTAATAAGTGTTAAGTTGATTTTTTTCGTCCGAATCAAACATGCCTTATACTCTTAACCACCTCGCAAGTCGCAAGTATTTATAGATGATTTGGGCTACCTTAGATAAGGCATACTGTACACTCTGGGCTCTGAGGTTTAAAACATTTGGGCCAGAAGTATATGGATCAACTTTTAACGGAATCCCACAATCAACTCAGTCCATTAGGAACCCAATTCCAAAAACACCCCCACTTTATCGGCCGGAAAACATGTTTATTAGGAGCATATTTGGTAAGGATTTTGAGTTTTCAAACAAGTATTAATTGTGTTTTCAAGAATTCAAGTACTTTGATAAAGTTTAATAATACGTTAAGAATGAAGGGAGTGGATGAAAAAAAAAATGAGATACACATTTGTGGTTATTAAATTTAAAATTTTGTGAAGTAGGACATGTATCCTTTCTCAGTGGTGGGTAGAGAATAGATTTTTAGTCCGTACCCGTGTTTGACTTGTTGTCCGTTTGCTAAAACATTGGTGTAGACATGAAAAATAAAATCCATTAAGAAATGAGCATCTTTAACTTGTATCCGTTGTCTTGCTACTTGTAAGGTCTGACCTGTATCCGACCTATATCGCATTTTTCTCACCTAAATAAAAGAATATTTGCCAATATCCGTTTTTAATCCATTATTCACCTGTTAAAACACGTGTATGTGCATGAAAAATAAGATCCGTTGAGAAATAAACACTTTTAACCTGTATCCAACCTGACCGGTCTGTTTCTCACTTTTAGTGGTAGGGTCAAGAAGGATAATTTTAAGAAAACTGAGGAGTCAATTTAGGGATCATGATTTTCTCTATTTGAGAATTGAAATGCAGTCAAGTTTATGGTGAGATTAAATGTAACATCATCAAATGGAGAATGTTTAAATTCAACTTTGTTATGATAACATTCAATCTCAATTATCAAATGGAGAGAATTGTGGTCGGCTATCTAGGTAATTACACTAAAAAAAATTCAATTTGTACCTGTATTATAATTTTTTTTTTTTTTTTAAAAGTTTGGAGGACGACTGACCCTATCTTAATGAGAAACTCTCTTGTAAAATGGTTTTGATTTTATGCCTTACCATTAAATACATGAGTCGCCACTTGGATCTAACTTTTGTAAAATAAAACCTGTATCTATCACACTAGGCACGTGGCTTAGAAGCCACCATAAGACGAAAAATGGGCTGTCAGTCGAAAAAAATTTCTCATTTTCATGGGCCGATACAAGTCCAACACTTATAACTCGACGAAAATCAGATTTTAAACGGAAATAAAAGCTCACAACGATCGTCTTAAAAATAAATAAATAAATAAAATAAACTTACAACGAAGATTATGGATAATTTAACTACACATAGGAGATTCGAGCCGAGTTTTTATCGAGTTATTCGAATTTGAATTTGGTCAAAATTCGGTTCGATCGAGTTTGAATCTGAAAATTAAGCTCGAATAACTTATCGAACCGAACTCGAATATCTTAAAGTTCGATTCAAAAGACCATTGAACAGTTCGATAAGGTATTATTAAGCTCGAGTTGAGCCGAGCTCTAGCTCAAACTAATATTTATTTCATATTTTTGTTTATTAAAATTATAGTTCAGGCTCGAGTTCGAATGGACAATCTAAAAGGCTCAGGCTCAGACTCAAATAGGCTCATTTGTTATTAAGCTTGAGCCATCATAAAATTTATTGTTCTCGAATCCACTAATTTTTGGGCTTAAACTCGTTCATTTAAAATCAAACCGAGTTTAAATACTTTAATATTCGATTTCGATTCGGCTCGAATCCACCCCTAACTATACATCATCAGCTTGCTTCAACGGAATTAAAACGTGAAGCCAATAATCAAAATCAAGATACGCCAGATAATCTTATACAACATAAAAACTCTATGCACACATGAATGCGCTACCAAGGTCTGGTGATTCAAAATTGTGATTGTCAAAATTAAATTAAAAGTATAGAAATTTAATTACAATTAAGTCAAACTACAAAGACTTCAGATTCAATTTATCCTATAAGAAAACCCTTGGTAATCAATGATAAGTGACAAACTTTCATGATAAAATAAATGTAGTAAATTAAAAAGGAGAGCAGTGAAATATTCGAGATCTGTCAATCACACGAATTATAAACAGAAAAAAAATAAGACACGATATATCCAGGTTTACCTATGTCCTGCCAAAAATTTTACTATAATCAATTTCATAAATTTCTCGTTATAATATGCGTTTTATATATAAAAAATATTTATAAACAATTTAAATCACTTTAATTAAAATTTTTATCGTATTTCAAAACCACGATTATTCATAAATACAAACTCAAACCATAAAAAAAAAAAAAAAACTAAACATAAAACATGCATAACGCTTAAAACTTTCGAAAGAAACAAGACCATGGTTGTCGGGCTTCTACCAACTCTGACAAACAGCTCCTTGATTGACGTTAATGGAGTAACATCAAACCTTTTCCATTTTTATCTTTACCTTCCTTTCTCCCATTATCGGCTCCTTGGCGCAGGTTACAAGGACAACATTGTTAGAGAGATGTCATCTAATAGTTGTTAGCTGAAGCTTTGAAATTAAAAGCATAATGTACAAAACAACAACATGGACTAGAAAAAGATTCCTGATTAGTTGTCTCTTTGCTCTTTTAGCATATGAAGAGCCTTTGCTTAGTTGAAAAAGAGAATGCTCTTTTCATTCTGTGTTATAAATTACCATTCTAATGTGAAAAAAGTAAACAAGAAAACACTGATTGGTTCCAAAAGAAAGTGAGAAAAAAGAAACCTACTTCGAATCTTAGATAGCGTAAGGACCACTCAAGCTTACTGGGTTGGCTTTGCCATAATATTAATTAACTAAATAGTGCATACAATAAAGACGGAGGTGCAGGGCGGATCCACACTGTGAGAAGTAATGTTGCAAAAAAATATATTAATATTATATATATATATATTTAAAATTATCTCTACTAATATAAATAAATTGTCTTCACAAATATTAAAAAATTATTTAAATTTAATATAATTTTTTCACTTGTTTAAAAAATATTGGGTTTATGTGTAAATTATTTAGCTTTAATGTATGTAATTACTTACAAATTATCTCACGTGTAAAAGTTTTTAGTTTATTAGAAAAATAAAAATTTTCTTAAAAAGATGCATGTATAAATTATTTAGCTTTTTGCAATGAATATTATAAATAATCGAATGTACAATTGTATAGGAGAAAAGCAGTTGAATGATTGTCTGATCATCATCACGTATCGTGATTCTCGAACAAGGAATTTTAGAGAAGAAAAAGGAAAAAAATTAAAATGCAAAAAAATCTTTACTTTGATGACGTGGTTGTAACCAATCCATTTATGGTTCATGTTCAACTTTTTGGCTGCCCATGAACCTTTTGGTTACCCATTAATTTTGATAACAAATGTATGGAATACGGACGGATGTTCTTGACGAGAGAACAAGTATAAATACAGGATTGGTCCCTAAACTCGGGACTACTCATTTTTCTTTCATACACCATCAAATTGGAGAGTTCTGAGAGTCTAGAAGTACTAATACCGAGAGAATAACAGATTGTGTAAGTGCAAAGCTTCAATGGCCGGAGGTATGTTTATAGTCCATATAATTCCGCATTTGATCTATATACTATTTAAATTGTTTAGCATGTTTAGATTATATTTAGTTTTACATTTGGTATCAGAGCCATTTTTTGCCTCTGCCTTGAAGTATTAAGCAATCTGTAAAACTTTCGTTTTATACCCAAAAGATAATTTGATTTAAAAGTTTGATTTTTGAGAATTTTTTGATGGAAAATAATGTTAGAAATCATTAGGAAATTTGATTTCTAGTATTTCTGAGTTTTGCCTTGGTATCTTGGAAGCCAAGATTTAGTTGGGTTTTGAAAACGGGTCAAAAACGACCCGACTGAAGGTTGAAGACAACTGGTTTAAGAAAATATCTTGTAGTTTCCAAATTCGGTAACTTTCCAGAAAACTATATATATACTTGGAAGTTCAGATTTTGGCATAATTTTATGGATTTTCACAATTTTGTATACAATTTGTAATTATTTGCAAAAATAATGTTTATGAATCCTTATAAGTATTTATTTTATTTATATACTTAAAATTATGTTGCTTTGTATGTATAACTTTTTTTTAGTTATGCATGTAATTTAAGTTTAAATAGTTTTAGTGCATAAATAATTTAATGTTGGGCATTTATTTTTAATTTTTGTGATTATTTTGCTCAAATTAAGATTATGCATATATATTATTTATGTTAGCTCTATATATGCAATTTGATTAAATGCTCATATTTAACATGATTTTTTGTTTTTTAATTCATGCTTTTAGAATTAGTTTATTTTATGCAATGAATTAAATTAAGTGCATAATATTATGTTTAATTACGCAATTTATGTTTTATTTATGAGAATTTTATTTACATATGATAACATATTATTAAGTTTAGATATTGTTAGATTATGTAAACTTAGGTTATTTTCATAAAACTTAATTTGTGTATAACACATTAAGGTTCATAATATATTAGTATGAACAATTAAGTTAAAAATTGTGAATAATTCATAAACAATTTGTAGTAGGCATAAAATAGCATGATCTGGGACAATATTCTATCTAAGGATTCTGGTTTTTAATGAGGCTTTGTCCCGATCAATTATCTTGGGAGCACTCTTAGTGATTGCCTATTATGTTACTGCGTAATTGTTCTTAGGCATTAAGTAGAGCCTAAAATATAGTAAATATAAATGTCTAGTGAACCATATAATTTTAAATATTTAAAGAGTAGCCACAGCATCTTTAATTATATAAAATGATATATTAAGTGGATTAGGATCACATAATGGACATTAATTGTAATTAATTATATAAATATAATGATTTTACCCCATAGAGATTTTATTATGTTTATATAATTAATTAGGATAATATATTAAAATTAGTTTTTCTTAATTTACCCACAGGAGTTAGGAAGAATTAATTTAATAGTTTTATCATAAAGTTTAAAGATAGAAAAACATCAAACTATAATCATAATATACATTATGAATTTAGTAAAAATAGTTTGATAAAATCTATCATAAAGTATAAAGAATCTTATTGAATTAAAAATTTAGCCCACAAGTAATTTTTAATGAAATTAGATTCAATTTCAGAATATTTTTACGTTGGTAAAGCATGCAATTTAGAAAATTAGACCTCAAATCTTGACATAAGCTTTTGAACTTTATGCAGTTACTCAACTCACTAGTTTTCTGATATTCCTTATGACATACCCAAACTTAGGGGAGAGAACTATAAGGTATGGAAGGAGAGGATTCTCTTCCATCTAGGGTGGATGGACATAGATTATGCATTAGGAAGGACGAACCACCTGCAATTGCCGATAACAGCACTCCAGCTTCGGTCACGCTATATGAGTGATGGGAGCGATCCAACCGGCTTAGCGTGATGTTTATCAAGACTAAGATAACTGCTGGTATACGTGGTTCTGTCAACCAGCATGAGAAAGTTTGTGATTTGCTGAAAGCCATTGACTATCAATTCGTCACTTCAGAAAAAGGCATTGACAAGCACCCTGATAATGAAATTATCATCCCTCAGACTCACCAGCGTAAAAGGTGTGCGCGAGCACATAATGCAAATGCGTGACATTGCGGCTCAACTTAAGAAACTCAAGGTTGATATGTCGGAGTCATTCCTGGTGCACTACATTCTGAACACCGTTCCAACTCAGTGCGGGCCTTTCAAAATCTCGTACAACACACATAAATACAAATGGTCAATCAATGAATTAATGACCATGTGTGTTCAAGAAGAAGAGAGACTTGTGATGGAACTAGGTGAGAGTGCAATGCTGGCTACTACCCGTGGGAAGGACAAAGCTAAATTCATCTTAACAGTACTTAATTGTTATCATTTTAGGGTTGATCTAGGTTTTAATTGCACTTTTATACGTTAACAACTCTAAAGTATCATTCTTGGATCATTGATCTATTTCAGTGCATTTTCAGGTACTTTAAGCTCAAAAGAGGACGAAAAGTTATCATTGCTTAAAGTACAAAGACTCGAGGCATACTGGAGTGAAGGAATGCTTCCAAAAGGACAAGATGGAGGGCTTAAAAGAGCAACAGCTGCTGCCCGCACTGGAAAGGAGTTTCATTAAATTGCCATAATTGCCCGTACAGATCAATCATCTTTGAAAATTAAACTATATTGATACAAGAAGAACCAGGAGATGAGCCATATATGCTTAGAAAGATCGGAAGTCTATTTTTTGGAGAATTTTACGGTTCGTCAAAAGGATTTTTTAGAGAAAGTTATGGCAGTTTAAGTAGACAAAGGTCAGGCTATGCTGGCTATGCGAGATTTTAGCGTGATTTTGGGCTTAAATCCCACATCCCATATTGGTTGGAAAACACATTTCTATATCCCACATCCCACATCCCACATCCCACATCGGATTGAAAACACATTGCACTCGTGGTATTTCCCTATAAAAGGCCTACTCCATTTCAGCTTTGAGGCATCAATCGGGGATGAATCCAGAGGGCCTTTAGGAGCAATCCAGAGGGCCTTTAGGAGGAACCCGAAGTATAAATTTGGAGGGCAAGCTGAGGAATCGCTGAAGCTTTCACTACCAAGAAGGAGATGATCGTTGAGAGGCCGGAGGCAACTCAAGGAAGCATGAGCTCCATGGCCGGCTAGTCTCCAAGCAAGGCGAAGGGATGAATCCTTAGGTGTAGTTGTTCTTATTTTCCTTTATTTGATTTAGTTGTAGTTTGGTATTATTTTCATTAAACGTTGTTATGTTTTATTCTTTAATTTAATTAGAAGATTTATTATTACTCCGGTGGTTGCATGCTTCTTTTCCATATAAGTCTAGTCATGCTCTTCTTATGTGTATCTGTTTGGGTGTGATTAAGTTCGGTAGATCTCTTTTATAGATTTGTCCATTGCTGCGGTATTGCCAGTTAGATATATCATCATCTCTTGATAATTTATAAGTTAGGTCAGGTGTGCTTAAAAGTAAGGAAGATTTCATAACAATTACATTAGGACTTATGCATGCGCTTTAATTGAATATTTTCCGATTGTCTGTTTGGGATATGAAACTTGCAATCGAGATAAAAACAACTGAATCAAGTTAGGATTAGGGCAACGAACCTAGGGAGGATTACCAGAACCTTGTTGTTTCTTATTTATATCCATCAATTATTTACACAATTTTCAAACAATCAACAAATCAGATTCTTTCAATCAATCTTTTATCGTTTGTGTTGAGGTTTACATCTTCTTTTGTAATTAGTTTGTTTCCCTGTGGAATCGACATTCCAAAGCTGTACTACAATAACCGCGTTATACTTTGGACGTAATCAAATTTTGGCACCGTTGCCGAGGAAACGCGCTTAAGTACAAGGAAGATTGTCAACTTTTGACATGATGGTAGAAGAACTGTAAATAGTTTTTCTTTTCAGCAGCTATAAAGGCGGTAACTTCGTTCATTCTTTTATCTTGCTGCATTAATTTTTTATTTTTTTATTTTATTTGACTCTTTCTTTCTTTTTTTATATAGTATTTTTATTATTTTGTTACCTCATATGCATGGACATAGAGACACTGTGGGTACATTTGGTTGTAGGCCTGTGTTAGAGTCAGAATTTAATTCTTTTTCAAATCCTTTATTTGACAATCCATCTAGTCCCGAAGAAATGAGTGAACACGAAGATATGATAGACACCGTCAAACTTTGGTTTTTCCCTTTTTCACTTAAGGAAAAAGCCAAAGCTTGGTTGCACTCGTTAAGGCCTAGGTCCATAGGTAGTTGGGATGAGATGACCCGAGTTTTCTTCCAAAAATACTTCCCAACCCATAAGACCAACAACCTCAAGAGACAAATCTCAAACTTTGCACAAAAGGAGAATGAAACCTTATATCAAGTTTGGGAACGTTTTAAGGACCTCTTGAATTCTCGTCCACACCATTGGTATGAGAGTTGGTGGGTAGTTAGCTATTTCTATTATGGACTCCTAAGTAGGGAAAGGCAGTTCATAGAAATGATGTGCAATGGGAATTTTTTTCAAAAAGATCCCGACCAAGCCATAGATTTCCTAGATGACCTATCAGAAAAAGCTCACACTTGGACTGAACCAAATGCCATGGAAGGCACTAGTAGAAATCAACTCACTGGGATTTACCAACTTAAGGAAGAGGACAGTCTTAAAGCCCGTTTAGAGGTCCTAACTAAGGAAATTGAATCCTTAAAAACCAAGGATAATAGAGCCCCTAAACCGGTTGCTAGGGTAGAGTCCTATGAGCCTTGTTTCGTGTGTAATGAGGTAGATCATTTACCTAAGGATTGTCCAGTTTATTTTAAGATGAAGGAAGAGTGTAATGCTGTAGGTATACCCTTTGGGAAACCACACTCACCTTACTCTAACACCTACAATCCCGGTTGGAAGAATCACCCTAATTTCAGTTGGAAATCCGATATGCAACCTTTTGCCCACTCTAGTACCCAGTGGCAACCGAAAACAACCTCATTTAATGCACCTCGACAATCTTTACCTTTGGAAGATATGTTTAAGTCATTTATGCAGGTACATGCCAAGAGTGTGGAAGATCAAGGAAAAATAAATCAACGGTTGTTAGAGGAACAACAAGAGATCAAAGAGGAACAAAAGGTAATAAAGAGTCCACTCACCAAGTTGACTAGTTTCTTGATGATTCAAGAACAAGATCGGTTTCTTTTACAGCCACAACCTAATCCAAGGGGAAAACATATGGCATAAACCTCCAATCCTGAAAATTAAAACATTAGAGATGCTAATGCCATAATTACTCGCAGCAGTAAGACAATTGATGGTCCCACTCTACTATCACACTTGATTCCTAATACCGTAAGCAACAAGAATAAAGCCCCCAAGGAACAAGAGGCCCGTGATGTTTATCGCCCACTGGTGCCTTTCCCTCAAGCACTCCTTAAACCTAAGGAGATAAATACAACATTAAAAGGTGAGATTCTTGAACAACTTCAGCATGTTAAAATTAATCTTCCTCTTCTTCATGTCATAAAACAGATTCCCAACTATGCTAAAGTCATCAAGGATCTATGCACACTCAAGAGGAAGCACAATGTGAAGAAGACAACATTCTTAATGGAGCAAGCAAGTGCTATAATTAATAGCAAGACACCGCCCAAATATAAAGATCAGGGCTGTCCAACGGTGGCTTGCCAAATTGGAAATAAACCTTGTGGCCAAGCATTGCTAGATTTGGGTGCTAGTGTAAACTTTATGTCATACTCCATGTACTTGCAGCTCGGTCTAGGTGAGATCAAACCAACCTTCGTGGTGCTTCAATTAGCGGATAGATCGACAAGAAAACCAAGAGGTATTATAGAAGATGCTTTGTTACAAATTGATAATTTCTACTATCCTGTTGATTTTTTGGTTTTAGATACTGTTTCTACTATAAACACGGAGTCCAAAATTCCTTTGATACTTGGAAGACCATTTCTTGCCACCGCCAATGCCCTTATTAATTGTAGGAATGGCTTAATGACATTATCATTTGGAAATAAGACTCTAGAAGTAAATGTTTTTCGAGTCCCATGGCAGCCACATGAAGAGGATGAATACATCAAAGATAATTCCAACTCTTCGAAATTCATTCCTAATAATCTTGAGTTCAAAGATTCTTCAAATTAACCCCATACCGTTAATGTTGTTGATGTTTTTAATAAGCCACAGGAATTTATTAAGATATCTTGCCAACCATGCTTTGAGAAGTTGCTTGAGAGAAGTCACATGGATGCGGGAATTAAATACCCTACTGCTGATAGTAAATGAGCATCACCAAAAACACTTGAGCCACATATGGTGGACTTTAAGTATTCCTTGCCATCGCCAAAGCATACAAGCACAAAATTTTGTAATGAAGCAGTGGCTGGTGCATCAAACTCATGTTTTTCGAGGAGGGAATAAAAGTGTCTGGCTGAAGACATAAAACTTAGTGCTCATGGGAGGCAGCCCACAACGTATCCTTTTACTTTTACTGTTTTTCATATTTCTTTTTCTTGTTTATTATTATTATTTTGCTGTTTTCCAGTTTTACTTTAGTATTTATTTTTCAGGGACAAATAAACGAAGCAGTTCAAATGATCGTGCACAACTTTCAACTCCACGCACTGTTGGTTAAAAAGGGAGTTTCCTTAACTTTTGTTTTTTTTCATTGAGGACAATGTTTATCTTAAGTTGGGGGTGGAAGATATACATTTCTTATTGCATATCATTGAACTGCTTGGTGTCATTTTTGTTTGTTTTTAGCATGCTTGGTGTTTGCCTTAGAGTTAATTTACATGTCAATGATATAAACTTAATTGAGATAACATATAGCATTTAGAAGAAGTTAAATCTTGCTTCAGTTTGAAATTAATTTAAGCATCAATCTTTATTTGGTTAGAGAGTTTAGTTTGTGGTAAGATTGTATGATTAGTCTTAAACATTTAGAGAAATTTTATGTGTGATTGTTTTATAAATACTTTTGCGGTCTTAACAAGCTCTAGAACTTACTTGATAATCACTTGAGGCGAATTCCTAAAATGCATACTACTTAGGATATGATATAGGTCATTTTTGAACCGTTTGAGCCTTTCAAACCTACCATTGCTATATTTATCAATAGTCACCTATTTGAGCCTTTTTCTTGAAAAGAAAAATTGAGCCTTGTTTCTCTCGATAAACCATTTACTTACCTTTATGAGCCTAAAAATATTTTATCCTTACCTTTATTTTAAAAGAACTTAGTTATACACATGTTGTGAGAAGCACTTAAAAGGAGTAAGGGTGGAAATATGAAAAAATATCGCTATCGCAACCCAAGTACATTGAAGGAGATAAGTTGGGGGTTGTGGAAAAGAAAAGAAAAAAAATTGAAAAAGAAGGTGAATGGTTATGTGCCAAAAAAAAAAAAAGAATTATGGCAAAGAAAGAAGAAAGAAAGAAAAGAAAAAAAATGGTGATTTGTTGAAAGAAATGCTCGAAAAATGGTTGAAAGAGTTGGGTGTTGAAGTAAGGTTATCCAGTGCTTAAAGAGTTGTGTTCAAAACTAAGAGATTAAGTTCTTCTACTTGTTGAATCCTTCCCGTTCTTTCTTAACCTTTACCTTAGCCTAACGTTACAAGCTTATTAAAGACCTTTTGATCCAATGTAGTGTGATTTTTCTACAATAGTGGAGAGTGATTTGAAAAGTAAGCCTATAGAGCTTGTTTTTGTGATTGATATCACGCAATTTATTATGTTTTTAGAGGCCAAGACTTGTATTCATGAATGTTATGCATAAAATCATCGGTGTTTGGATTAATGGTTTGTGGTAAGATGGATGTTAAGAGTCAATAACGATTTTAAGATTGATGTTTGGATTACTTTTGGACTTAGGTAAAATTTAATTATTCTATGTGCCGTATGTTATGTGCAATTTTTAAGACAAAAAGTGAATTACTGTTGGTTCAACGCTAGCATTGCTTTACTTTGTTTTTAACTCCTACCATATAATTCATCTCTTATTTTCGCTTCAATTGCTAGGGACTAGCAATAAGCTAGTTGGGGGTTGTGATGAGAGTCATAAAATGCATCTTAACAGTACTTAATTGTTATCATTTTAGGGTTGATCTAGGTTTTAATTGCACTTTTATACGTTAGCAACTCTAAAGTATCATTCTTGGATCATTGATCTATTTCGGTGCATTTTCAAGTACTTTAAGCTCAAAAGAGGAGGAAAAGTTATCATTGCTTAAAGTACAAAGACTTGAGGCATACTAGAGTGAAGGAATGCTTCCAAAAGGACAAGATGGAGGGTTTAAAAGAGCAACAGCTGCTGCCCGCATTGGAAAGGAGTTTCACTAAATTGCTAGAATTGCCCGTACAAATCAATCATCTTTGAAAATTAAACTGTATTGATACAAGAAGAACCAGAAGATGAGCCATATATTCTTAGAAATATCCGGAAGTCTATTTTCTGGAGAATTTTACGGTTCGTCAAAAGGATTTTTCTAGAGAAAGTTATGGCAGTTTAAGTAGACAAAGGTCAGGCTGTACGGGCTGTGCGGGATTTCAGCGTGATTTTGGGCTTAAATCCCACATCCCACATTGGTTGGAAAACACATTTCTATATCCCACATCCCACATCGGGTTGCACTCGTGGTATTTCCTTATAAAATGCCTACTCCATTTCAGCTTTGAGGCATCAATCGGGGATGAATCCAGAGGGCCTTTAGGAGCAATCCAGAGGGCCTTTAGGAGGAACCCGAAGTATAAATTTGGAGAGAAAGCTGAGGAATCGCTGAAGCTTTCGCTACCAAGGAGGAGATGATCATTGAGAGGCCGGAGGCAACTCAAGGAAGCATGAGCTCCATGGCCGGTTAGTCTCCAAGCAAGGCGAAAGGATGAATTCTTAGGTGTAGTTGTTCTTATTTTCCTTTATTTGATTCAGTTGTAGTTTGGTATTATTTTCATTAAACGTTGTTATGTTTTATTCTTTAATTTAATTAGAAGATTTATTATTACTCTGGTGGTTGCATGCTTCTTTTCCATATAAGTCTAGTCATGCTCTTCTTATATGTATCTGTTTGGGTGTGATTAAGTTCGGTAGATCTCTTTTATAGATTTGTCCATTCCTGCGGTATTGTCAGTTAGATATATCGTCGTCTCTTGATAATTTGTAAGTTAGGTCAGGTGTGCTTAAAAGTAAAGAAGATTTCATAACAATTACATTAGGACTTATGCATGCGCTTTAATTGAATATTTTTCGATTGTCTGTTTGGGATATGAAACTTGCAATCGAGATAAAAACAACTGAATCAAGTTAGGATTAGGGCAAAGAACCTAGGGAGGATTACCGGAACCTTGTTGTTTCTTATTTATATCCATCAATTATTTACACAATTTTCAAATAATCAACAAATCAGATTCTTTCAATCAATCTTTTATCGTTTGTGTTGAGGTTTACACCTTCTTTTGTAATTAGTTTGTTTCCCTGTGGAATCGACACCCCAAAGCTGTACTACAATAACCGCGTTATACTTTGGGTGTAATCACTAAACCTATCAAATCTCAAGCCAATCACAAAGCTAATCAGAAGGGGAAAGGTAAAATACCACCTCAAGCTGATATCAAGAAAGAAGAAAAGTGTTTCTTTTGTAAAAAGAAGGGACATATGAAGAAGGAATGCATTAAATTCCAAAAATGGCTTGAGAAGAAAGGTAATCCAAACTCGTTTATTTGTTATGAATCTAATATGGCTAATGTTAATACTAACACCTGGTGGATTAATTCTGGATCTACGATCCATATTGCAAACTCCTTACAGGGTATGCAAAACCTAAGGAAACCAGTGGGAAGTGAGCAAAACATCTTATCAGGCAACAAGATGTGCTCACATATGGTGGCGACTGGAACTTGCATTTTAACTTTAAGTAGTGGCTTTATTTTAAAATTGGAAAGGACTTTTTATGTACCAAGTTTCTCACGAAACTTGATTTCTGTTTCCGGACTTGTACCATTCAGATATTCCTTTAATTTTTAAGACACTTATTTCTGTTTATTTTATAAAACTGATTGTGTTAGGAATGGTATTTTGTCTGATGGTCTTTATCGTCTTTATTTGCAAAATGATGCCACTTATAGTTCAATGCATGTTTAAATTGGCGTTAAAAGGTGTAATATTAACAAAGACTCCTCTATGTTATGGCACCGGAGATTAGGACATATCTCCATAGAAAGAATTAAGAGATTAGTGAATGAAGGGGGTACTTAGTTCTCTAAATTATACTGATTTTGAGACTTGTGTGGATTGTATTAAGAGAAAGCAGACCAATAAGTCTAAGAAAGGTGCTAATAGGAGTTCAGACATATTAGAAATCATTCATACTGATATATGTTGTCCAGACATGGACGCACATGGTCAGAAATATTTCATCACTTTTATCGACGATTACTCACGATATATGTATATCTATTTGCTTCATAAGAAGAATGACGCATTGGATGCCTTCAAAGTCTTTAAGGCTAAAGTTGAGAACCAATGCGGAAAGCAAATACAAATTGTGAGATCTGATAGAGGTGAAGAATATTATGGTAGATACACAGAAAGTGGACAAGCTCCTGGTCTTTTTGCCAAGTTTCTTCAAGAATATGGGATTGTTGCTCATTACAATATGCCTGGTTCCTCGGACCAGAATGGTGTTGCAAAAAGAAAAAACCGAACATTGATGGACATGGTGTGGAGTATGCTTAGCAACTCTAACCTTCCTACATCCTTGTGGACTGAAGCACTAAAGACGACTGCGTATATATTAAACCGAGTTCCAACCAAGGCTGTTCCCAAGACACCATTTGAATTATAGAAAGGCTGAAAACTGAGTTTGCGATATATACGCATTTGGGGATGTCCATCTGAAGTGAGGATTTACAACCCACAAGAGAGGAAACTGGATCCGAGGACCATTAGTGGGTAATTCGTTGGATATGCCGAAAAGTCCAAGGGTTACAGGTTTTATTATCCAACTCATACTACTAGGATTGTGGAATCAAGAAATGCTAAGTTTCTAGAGAATGACATGATCAGTGGGAGGGATCGGTTCAGGAACTTAGTTCCTACACATGATCATACAGAACCTGCACATGATCATATAGAATCTCAACCTTCATCAAATGATAGATTGGTTATAGTTCATAGCACACCTCAAGTACAAGCTCGTGTTGACCAATCAATGATAGGTGCTTAAATATTCATATTTAAGCCCTTTAATTTACATTTGTTAAGTCATAGTTTATGTTAATTTTGTTCATTTTACTTCATTTGTGTGTTTCACATACTTTTATAGGGTTTTGGAGAAAAAGAAGCATTTTTGGCACTTTAAGGAAGAAATTTGGAAATCCTGGAGCAGCTGCTGGCTAGAGTGCGATCGAGCGCACTATTCGGTATGATCGAGTGCACCAGCGCTTGCGTGCACACATAGAAGGCTCGAGCACAGTCTTGCGATTGAGCACACCACGAATGCGATCAAGCGCACATGTATGGGCGTGAACAGTAAAACGACCGAACCGGTTTTGGAAATAAAGGAGGTTTTGTGTTTTAAGAAGTTTAGAGTTTCCAGAGTCGTCTAGGGTTATTCAACCCTTATAAATACACTTGTAAAAAAACACAGTAGATACTTTTTGGAGTTTCGAAATCTTTTAACTTTGGAGCTGTAAGCTGAGGAAAGGATTGACAACCTGTCTCTATAGTACTCTTCGGGTTTTATCTTTTCTGCTTAATTGCTGTTATGATGATTATCATACTCAGCATGTGTAACTAACTCACTAGGAGGGCTCGATTGAAGCCCTAATTATGTTTTTGCATTAATTCAGTATTGGTGCATTTGTGATATTCATGTTATGTTGCTTGACTTGATTAATGCATGCGTTTATTTAAATTCCTCATATGTGTTTATCTGATCAATACATGCATGTGGTATGGATTAGTTAGTTAGATCAATTTGGATGACCAAGTCCTGGGTCTGACATTAGTAACAAAAGATATCCACACTGGATTCTTGGATTAATCAACATGAGAAACCAGGAGTGGACCAAGCCCTAGGTCTCATGTGTTTGTCGATCTTCACAGACCTTATGCTCTCTTAAGGAATAACTCAGTATACACCATGCTAAATCCCTTAAGAGTGAGAAGAGTTAGAGTATACACCATGTCTAACTCGTTGCTTAGGAAGACCAAAAAACTAAGGAGTTGATCAAAGCCCTTAGGTTGGCAAACATTAGGTATTCATAACATGAGTAAAACATTAGCATATTGTTTTATTAGGAAAATATGATTTCGAGATCATGTCGAAAATATTTCGAAACTCCAAAGTTAAAAGATTTCGAAACTCCAAATGTCAAAAATCTTTTAACTTTGGAGTTGTAAACACAGTAGAGGATTGAGAAAATAATTCAAACTCGAAATTAACCAATCCTTGTGGACATGATCTCGCACTTGCACACTTTGCTAATATTGACCTTGTGCACTTGCAAATAAAACTGTACAATTATTTGCTTATTAATTTAGGTAGATAAATGCACAACAAGTTTTTAGCGCTGTTGCTGGGAATTGTGCTAAATTTCTTTCTAGAATTATTTTCGTTTAGTTTATTAATTTTTAAATTATTTATTCTGTTTTATTTTTATCAAAAATCTAAAATTTTAAAGTTTCCGTTTTTATCTTATTTTTGTTTCATTAAAACCATAATCTATTTCTTTCTGTTTTCTATTTCAGGCACACCAATAGAACTTTCTGTACCACTTGCGATCGAGCGCACCCCTTTGTGCAATCGAGCGCAATTGAGGCAGAGAGTTACCCGGGTAGCAGTATTCAACTACTGCACTGAAGTTGTTTTTCCTGATTTATGCACGGGCTTCGATCCAGACATCCAACGTTCTTTCCCCTCGATATCTAGCTTGAGCGGACCATCGGACAAAGACTTAGAAACAACTCGGAAGAGGTAGAAGAAGAATTCGAGGACGAACCATCAATGGCAGAACAGCTCGAAAACCAGCAACCACCCTAGTGAAGATCGATGAAGCAATCCTTCATCCCAAAAAACATCGAACAGCCATCGTGCATTGCGTATCAACCTGAGGCGGAAGGCAATTACTACATATCTCCGCAGATACTCAGTGCATTGACTCACTTTAGGGGTACACTTAATGAGGATCCACACTAGCACCTTCGAGAGTTCTTCGATCTCTGCAAATTCCAGCACATCTGAGGCTTAAACCAAGAAGAAATAAGGTTAATTCTTTTCTCTTTTTTCTTAAAAGATAATGCTAAACTGTGGTACAATTCATTGCCTACGGTTTCTATCCACACTTGGGAGGAGTTGGCCAGTAAGTTCTTAAGGAAGTTTTTCCCAGCCCAAAAGACAAGGCAAATGAGAAAAGAGATTCAGTCTTTCCAACAAAAGGATGAAGATTTATTCTTTGAGGCATGGGGACATTTCAATGAGCAGCTACTCAAATGCCCACACCACAACCTACCTCAAGATGAACTGGTATAAGCTTTCTATGAAGGTTTGAACGGTATTAATAAAAGTATTGTGGATTCAGGTTGTGGAGGAGTGCTGATGGAGAAGAGCAGCGATGAAGCCATGGAGCTTTTCGAGACCTTAAGTGAGCATACCCAGCAGTTTTCCTCTCGAGGTAGACATGTACCCAAGAGAAAAAGTATGTATGAGGTAACCCTAAATGGAGGATCCTCTCCCCAAATAGTTGCTATGGAGAGGAAGCTAGACCTACTTGTCAAGACCATTATTGCTCAGAATGCCACACCAAATCCACCAGCTACACCACTCCAAGTATGTGCGATTTGTTCTCATTTTGATCATAATACTGAGACTTGCCCTTTGAATTCATCTGCAGACCCGGAGCAAGCAAATTATGTAGGACTAAACAACTATTCACCAAAGAATAATTCGTATACAAACACTTACAACCTTGGATGGCGAAATCATCCTAATTTCTCTTGGAGCAATAACCAGAATAGTCAAGGGCAGCAAAGAAACCCCTAGCTAGCAGCCCACACAGCTCCCGAAACAAAGAAAGTTGACCTAGAGAGTCTTGTGAAGCAACAAGCAATTCAGCAACAACAGATGATGACTTCATAAGATCAGTTCATAGCAGATGAGAGGTAGTTTTGGACTGAGTTAAGACAGACCACTGTAAAACATGAACAAGTCATTCAAAGGCTAGAGGTACAAATGGGACAACTGGCTAAAGAACTGAGTGGCAGAAAGCAAGGTGAACTCCCAGCTCAAATACTACCTAACCCCGGAGGACATCAACAACTTAAGGCTGTCACTACTCTCAGAAATGGTAAAGTCATAGGAACCGATGAGTCTGAAAAAGTATCCCAAGAGAAACCATCGGCATCAAAGGTAAGTGAGACGGAGAAGGTGAATACACCACCCTTCCCGCAAAGGTTAGTCAAACAAAAGAAAGAAAATAAACTGCTTGATATCTTTGAAACCTTACGGAAAGTAGAATTAAATATTCCCTTACTAGATGCAATTCAACAAATACCTGCTTATGCTAAATTCCTAAAAGATTGTTGCACTCATAAGAAGAAGTTTCAGGAGCATGAGACTATAGCCTTAACTGAAGAAGTAAGTGATGTACTATTAAGAAAACTATCACCAAAACTGAAAGATCCAGGTAGTTTTACTATTCCCTGTAGGATAAGTGATCAACTGTTTGAACGGGCATTACTAGATCTGGGAGCTGGTGTAAATTTGCTACCATACACAGTATTCAAAACCCTAGGTTTGGGGGAACTTCAACCAACTTCCATCACTCTGCAGTTGGCAGATAGAAGTATCAAAAGATCTAGGGGTATTCTTGAGGATGTCCTTGTTAAGGTAGGATAATTCATTTTACCCACTGATTTCATTGTGTTAGATATGGAAGAATGCCCTATGCCATTACCTCTACCCATCATCTTAGGAAGACCCTTCATGCGGACAGCTGATACAAAAATATGCATGAAAAAGGGTATAGTAAATATGAAGGTAAATGGTGAAAAAATAGAGTTAAAAATATTTGATGCTTTAAAACTTCCTCAAGATGATTTGGAATGCTTTAATGTATATATGATGCAAACTTTTATTGAGCAAGCTTTTCAGGATCATCATATCGATCCAATGGAGACTACCTTTACCCATGGCTTCACGAGTTTGGATATTGAGAAAGAACCTGAAAATGTTACTGATGACATCATCAAAGCTGTGCACCTCCTTGAGGCTTCCTTCAAACATCCAAGCACCTACTTTGGAATTAAAATAATTGCTAGAGCACTTAACTTATGCTTATTTGAGGGAGAAGAAGACATTACTTGTGATTGTGGCTGCTAATTTGAGTACTGAAGAGGAAGAGAAACTATTGAGAGTTCTTAAATAGCATAGGTTTGCCATTGGATGGACCATTGCTGACATTAAGGGGATAAGTCCGGCTAAGTGCATGCATAATATCGACCTTGAGGATGAAGCGAAACCCACTCGAGATGCTCAAAGAAGACTTAACCCACATATGAAAGAGGTAGTAAAGGCAGAAGTACTCAAACTATTAGATGTTGGCATTATCTACCCCATCTCAGACAGTAAGTGGGTAAGTCCAGTCCAAGTTGTTCCAAAAAAGAGTGGAATCACAGTGGTGAAGAATGAGGATGAAGAGCTCATACCTACAAGAAAAACAACTGTTTGGAGGGTATGTATTGATTACCGAAGATTAAATAAAGTGACAAGAAAAGATCACTTCCCTTTTTCCTTCATTGATCAGATGTTAGAGAGATTAGCTGGCCATAGCTATTATTGCTTCTTGTATAGGTATAATGGGTACAACCAGATTGCTATAGCACCTGAGGATCAAGAAAAGACTACTTTCACATGTCCTTTCGGTACATTTGCCTATAGAAGGATGTCATTCGGTTTATGCAATGCACCAGCCACCTTTCAAAGATGTATGATGAGCATATTTTCCGACATGGTAGAGAACTTTATTAAGGTATTTATGGATGATTTCAGTGGTTTTGGATCCAAATTTGATGAATGCCTCAATCATCTAGAGAGTGTCCTCAAAAGATGTAAAGAGAGCAACTTAGTGCTAAATTGGGAGAAATGTCACTTTATGGTTCAATAAGGCATTGTGTTGGGTCATTCCATCTCCAACAAAGGTATTGAGGTTGACAAGGCTAAAATAGACATCATTTCAAAGTTGCCTCCCCTTCTAACAGTCAATGGTGTTAGAAGTTTTCTTGGACATGCTGGATTCTATCGACGGTTCATCAAGGATTTCTCCAAAACCTCTATACCTCTTTGTGTATTGTTAGCTAAAGACACCAAGTTTGAATGGACTGAAGACTGTATGTAAGCTTTCACCATGTTGAAGGATGTGCTCACTTCCGCACCAATCATGATGGTACCGGATTGGAATCTCCCCTTCGAGTTAATGTGCAATGTTAATGATTTCGCCTTGGGAGCTGTCTTAGACCAAAGAGTCAATAAGGTACCTTATGCTATTTATTATGCTTCTAGAACTTTAAATGATGCTCAGCTTAACTATTCTACTACCGAAAAAGAATTGTTAGCTATTATTTTTGCTTTAGAGAAGTTTAGATCATACTTGATTGGCTCTAAGGTTATTGTATTTACTGATCATGCTGTCTTGAGATATCTGTTTTCTAAGAAAGATATAAAGCCTAGGTTAATCAGATGGGTACTCCTATTGCAAGAATTTGATTTGGAGATCAAAGACAAGAAGGGAAGTGAAAATGTGGTTGCAAATCACTTATCAAGGCTACCTCATGAAGATTACAAAAATGAATTGCCTTTGAATGAGAATTTCCCCGATGAACAATTATTCGCACTAGAGGTAACACTTCCATGGTATGCTGATATTGTAAATTATCTAACTACTAAGGTTTTTCCTTCAGGTATGACCAGTCAAGGAAAGAAGCGGTTGATATCTATGTCTAGACACTACCATTGGGATGATCCCTACCTATTCAAATTCTGTTCCGATCAAATTATCAGAAGATGCGTTTTGGAGGAGGAGCACTTGAGCTTATTACAACATTGCCATCAGTTTGCTTGTGGAGGACATTTTGGGGCCAAAAGAACATCACTTAAGGTATTACAATCCAGTTTTTATTGGCCTAATCTATTTAAAGATGCCTTCTTATTTTGCAGCTCATGTGATAGATGCCAGCGGACAGGTAACATCTCATCCCGACATCAGATGCCTCTACAAAATATTCATATAGTAGAAATTTTTGATGTATGGGGCATTGATTTCACGGGTTCATTCCCTAACTCTTTTGGTTATTTGTATATCCTTGTGGGTGTGGATTATGTGTCCAAATGGGTTGAGGCTATCCGCTCAAAGACTAATTATCACAAAGTAGTTGTGAAGTTTCTGCAGGCTAACATCTTTACTAGGTTTGGGACTTCAAGAGCAATCATCAGTGATGGTGGCAGCCACTTTCATCATCATTCTTTTGCCGCACTCATCAGAAAGTATGGGATCATTCATAAAGTCGTCATTCCATATCATCCTCAGACAAGTGGTCAAGTGGAGATAAGTAACCGAGAGATAAAAGGCATCCTCGAAAGGACTGTAAACTCTAATAGACAAGATTGGTCTTTGCGTCTAAATGATGCTTTATGGGCATATAGGATAGCATACAAGATACCCATTGGCATATCTCCATACCGCCTAGTGTTTGGGAAAGCATGCCATCTCCTGGTGGAGTTGGAGCATCGAGCATACCGGGCCATTAAACAGTTCAATTTTGACATGAAGCAAGCGAGTGAGAAGAGGAAGTTGCATTTAAATGAGCTGGAAGAATTAAGGTATGATGCATATGAGAACACCAAGCTCTGCAAAGAAAGGAAAAAATCCTATCATGATAGATAACTGGCAAGGAAAGAATTTCATGTGGGACAAAAGGTGTTGCTCTACAACTCAAGATTGAGACTGTTCCCAGACAAACTAAAGTCCCGATGGTTTGGCCCTTATGTAGTCACCAAGGTCTTTCCTCTTGGTGCTGTAGAGATCCATAGTTCCAATGACAATCAGACATTCACGGTAAATGGGCATAGGGTTAAACCATACCTCGATGTCAACTTGCCTCCTAGAGATGAAGACTTGGCTCTTACATCTCTACAGTATATAGCTGAACTACGAGCACTTGAGCCACATGAGGTGGGCTCTAAGTGCCTCCTTAAAAAAGAGTAGCACTGCAGCACGAGAGTGCTTGAGCAATTCATATTTGACTACCCATGCAACTCAAGCACTTCTATTGAGGTCAGTGGTACTGAAGCCACTAAAAGTACAGTAAGGTTGTATTGTTGTTAATTTTTCTCATTTATTGTTTCATTGTTTTTGTCCTTTTATAATTTCAAATTATCAGCACTTTCTGCCTTGCGCTCGAGCGCACCACACAGTGAGCTCGAGTGCACTCTTGCCTTGTGCTCCTTAGCATGCGAGCGCACCACACCATACATTTGTGCGCAAGTGCGATCGAGCGCACTTTATAATGCGATCGATTGCACTCGAGGCAGAGACTCACTTGCTTACTTGAAAAAAAAATTGTTTTTGTGTTTTTCACACTCACATAACCACTCTCTCTCTCGTACTCCCTTGCACACTGTCTCTTTCTCTCTCTCTCTTGCAATCTATCTCATTTTTTTTTTCAAACCTCTCCCCCATCCCACATTCCACTCACTTTCACCATCACTCATCATCACAGTCTACCAAAACTCTGCCACCACCATGATATTACAGGTATATCTACATACACTTTTTGAATTATCCCACACAAAATCACACACAATCACACACATTATTTGTTTCTCTTTTTACTAATTCATTGAAAATGCACTATTGTGTGTTGTTGTGTGGTTGTATTTTGGTACTGTAGGAGGTTAAGAACAAACTCGGAACCCCAAAAACCATAGCTTGGTTTTCTTTTACACACAAGTTGCTCGACAAAATGCCTAACCGTGTGAGATCGAGCGTAGAACCCAGGGCGATCAAGCACAAAGATTTGTGATCGAGTGCAAATTTCACAGAAACCATAATCAACACGTCAAAACAATCTGCTTCTACCTCCCGTGCTTCGAGCAGTCGTGCCCAGTCATCCTGGCCAAGCTTCTCGTAAAGAGAGCTATTATTTGAGACCACTTTCAACATCGATGAGGTCGTCCAGCACCTGAACGGCACTCAATTGGTAGTCTAAGCATTTAGACATCGGGGGCTGAAGAGGTTGTTCAAGCCAGTTTGCTCGACTCCTTACACCCAGCTTATAGTCCAGTTTTATGAAAGAACATATCATTCGACTGCAGTAGGCCAAGAATATTGACTTCTTCAGTCTAGGGCACATCCATAGAGGTGACCAGTGCCGAAAGAGCTACTGTTCTTCACTGCTGTGATGAGTCCCCTCGGGAGGACACCGATATAGAGGAGCAGAAGTCTTTTGCCTTGTCCACGATCATCGAGGACATGTGCGCTGGTCAGTACGCTGACAGGCACCACAAAGCGACGAGCCAGTCAAAGTTGCTTCCACGGCTCTGGCTCGTGGACTCTATCCTCCAACGTAATGTGTGCCCATTAGGGCACAAAACACAGAGGAGAGACCAGTTTCTACAGACATTATATGTCTTCCACAGAGGCCACTGGTACTCTATCCCAGCTATCATTTGGAGTCAGCTGCATAAATTTTGGGATCATGTCCATGGCCGCCAGACCCAATGCATGGGGTCTTCCGTTCCCATTCCTACTATCATACATCCTCAAGAAGAAAGGGATTAAGGGGACTTCCAGAGATGGACCAGTGCAAGAGCATCCCTTCTTTCGGAAGGCTTAATGGACTCAGAGCCAGTCGCACATGCCTCAAGGACCCCCAGCACCTGCACCTGCACCTGCAGCTGAGAGGATTGAGGAGGATCATATAGAGATAAAAACTCATGTAGTTAGCCCATTACGAGAGGAGGACCACCCGGACATGGGTCTCACTGAGTCCCAACACTTTCTCGCTGAGCTGTCCTCCTTCCGAAGTGAGGTCTCTGTAGCTAAATCACTAATGTACTAGCGCATAGATGGTTTGGAGGCACGGTTTGCATGATAGGAGGCGATGTTACAAGCCATCCTCGATCACCTACCTCCTGCACCCAGTTCCTTTTCGATTGCACCACCAGATGACCAGCAATGACAGGATACCCCGTCTGGCTGAAGACATTAAACTTAACGCTCATGGGAGGCACCCCATAGTATATCCTTTTTATATTTTTTTTATTGTTTTGTATTGTCTTTCATTTATAGTTAGTCCTTACTGTTTCATATTCGTATTATTATTTCTTGTTTTTCGGATTTATGTTTGTTTTTCTTTCTTTTTTAAGGACAAAGTGAATGCATCCAGTTGAAGTTTGGGGGTGTGCTACGAGCCATGCCAGCCATATAATTCTCCATCGCCCAGGTCAGATCCTTCCATGCTTTTCACACATTGGGGACAATGTGAAATTTAAGTTTGGGGGTATGGGGACACACTCACACACACACTATGTCCCAATTTAATAAATGCATGTTCATACTGTTCTAAAATTTCTGGGTGATCCAAACAAAACAATATGATTTGACTTCATAAGTGAGCTTAAGACCTTGAACATATGGGCTAATAATTAAGTTTTAAACCTTAATCACTTACTTTTAGGCATTTAAGGATTCACAAGTTTGACCTAAACTAACACAAGCACATTAGCACATAATTGTGTGGGGTATGACATGTAATTTTAATATGTATGTTTCTTTGGCTTGACTATGAACCAGATGACTTGTTAGATAAGCATTTTGGCATAGGAAAATAAAAAAATATTGTTATTACTCAAAAAGAAAAGTGCTCCTAATGATCCTTAAACAACTTTTCACTAAGTAACTGGCCCTCTTGCCTCAGTAAACAGTGAGTGTCACGTCAAAAGGTGAGAATTTTGCTCACAATGATCATTAAAAAGAACTTTTCACCGAGTAACTGGCCCTCTTGCCTCAATAAGCAGTAAGTGTCACGTCAAAAGGTGAGAATTCTGATTGGTAGCATTAAGACCAGCTAGTTTTGTAGTCTTTTTGACTCAAGTTAGTAAGTCCTTAGGGGTGTCTTTACACCTAAATGCCCTAAAACCATATAGTTTGGGAGTCATTGGCTAAATACTCGCTACATGAGTCGAATAGAAAGCTTAATGGAACTAAACTTGGCAAAAAGCTCTCAATAATAGAAAAGAAAAAAAAAACTATACTATTTTTGCTTGTTCTAATAGGAAATTTGGTGAATCTTGAGGCACCGAAACACTATACATTAGAGTTATTTGGAAACCTAATTTTTTATGTGCTAGTTCACCACACATAAAAATCAAACTTGTGATATCTTAACTAGCCTTATGAAGGTGATTAGCATTCAAAACTCTTATTCATTGCAAAGATGTGTTTGTATTTGTTAAGCTTGCTTATGAATGCACATCATGGTTTTGTATGATACCTAAATTTTTGTGGACACCATGAATATTGGATTTATCTGTGTATCGTTATTTTTCATTTTAGTTTTTTTTTTTTTTTTTTTAGTTTTGTATTGCTAAGGGACTAGCAATATGTAAGTTTGAGGGTGTGATAGGTATTTAACTATATATATATTTAAGCCCCTTAATTTACATTTGTTAAGTCCTAGTTTATGTTAATTTAGTCCATTTTACTTCATTTCTGTGTTTCATATGCTTTTATAGGGTTTTGGAGAAAAAGAAGCATTTTTGGCACTTTAAGGAAGAAATCTGGAAATACTGAAGCAGCTGCTGGCTAGAGTGCGATCGAGCGCACTATTCGGTACAATTGAGCGCACCAGCGCTTGTGTGCACACATAGAAGGCTCGAGTGCAGCCTTGCGATCGAGTGCACAATGAATGCGATCGAGCGAACATGTACAGGCGTGAGCAGTAAAACGGCAGAATCGGTTTTGGAAATAGAGGAAGTTTTGTGTTTTAGGAAGTTTAGGGTTTCCAGAGTCATCTAGGGTTATAACCCCTATAAATACACTTGTAAAAAAAACACAGTAGATACTTTTTTGGAGTTTCAAAATATTTTACCTTTGGAGTTGTAAGCTGGGGAGAGGATTGACAACCCGTCTCTACAGTACTCTTCGGGTTTTATCTTTTCTGCTTAATTACTGTTATGATGATTATCATACTCAGCATGTGTAACTCACTAGTAGGGCTCGATTGAAGCCCTAATTACGTTTTTCCATTAATTCAGTATTAGTGCCTTTGTGATATTCATGTTATGTTGCTTGACTTGATTAATGCCTGCGTTTATTTAAATTCCTCATATGTGTTTATCTGATCAATACATGCATGTGGTATGGATTAGTTAGTTAGATCAATTTGGATGACCGAGTCCTAAGTTTGACATTAGTAACAAAAGATATCCACACCGGATTCTTGGATTAATCAACATGAGAAACCAGGAGTGGACCAAGCCCTAGGTCTCATGTGTTTGTCGATCTTTACAGACCTTATGCTCTCTTAAGGAACAACTCAGTATACACCATGCTGAATCTCTTAAGAGAGAGAAGAGTTAGAGTATACACCATGCCTAACTCGTTGCTTAGGAAGATCAAAAACTTAAGGAGTTGATTAAAGCCCTTAGGTTGGCAAGCATTAGGTATTCATAACATGAGTAAAGCATTAGCATACTGTTTTATTGGGAAAATATGATTAGTGGTGGATATCAAAGCCCTGCGTTCTTATTATTATAGATTCCAACTCAAAATTTATTTCTATCAATTTTTACATTGAGAAAATAATTCTAACTCGAAATTAACCAATCCTTGTTGAGATGATCTTGCACTTGCACACTATGTTACTATTGACCTTATGCACTTGCAAGTAAAACTGTATGATTATATGCTTATTAATTTAGGTAGATAAACGCACAACAATCAATCATTGAGGTTTCACAAGCTGCTGACAACATTCTAATAGATCAAGCAGTTCAAGAAATACCATAAGCTCCTGAACAACCAGTTGAACCACAAGCTCCCCTATGAGACATTGGTACAATATTAAGAAAATCTACTAGAGACAGGAGATCAGTAATTCCCAGTGATTACATTGTGTATCTACAAGAATCTGACTATAATTTTGGAGCCGAAAATGATCTTGAAACCTTTTCACAGGCCATGAGTTGCAAAGGGTCAACCTTGTGGCACGATGCTATGAAGATGAAGGAAGAGATGAATTCCATGAAAAGCAATGGAGTCTGGGATCTTGTAGAGTTGACTAATAGGGCGAAGGCTATTAGTTGCAAATGGGTCTTTAAGACCAAGAAAGATTCATTAGGCAACATTGAGAGATACAAAGCAAGACTCGTTGCTAAGGGATTTACTCAAAAAAAAGGAATTGATTACACATAAACTTTCTCTCCTGTATCTAAGAAAGATTCTCTTCGTATTATTTTGGTATTAGTATCTCATTTTGACCTTGAACTGCAACAAATGGATGTGAAAACCACATTTTTTTAATGGAGATCTAGAGGAGAAGGTTTATATGAAACAACCTGAAGGTTTCTCCTCTAATAATGGTGAACATTTGGTTTGCAAGCTTAAGAAATCCATATATGGTTTAAAATAAGCCTCCCATCAATGGTATTTTAAATTCCATGAAGTAATTTCTTCATTCAGTTTTGTTGAAAACTCCATAGATTAATGTATATACTAGAAGGTCAGTGGGAGTAAAATTTGTTTTCTTGTTTTATATGTGGATGATATTTTACTTGCAACCAATGATAAAGGGCTTACTGCATGAGGTGAAACAATTTCTCTCTAAAATTTTTGATATGAAAGATATGGGTGAGGCATCTTATGTCATTGGCATTAAGATCCATAGAGATAGACCTCGAGGTGTTTTAGGTCTGTCACAAAAAACCTATACCAACAAAGTTTTAGAGAGATTTCGGATGATAGATTATTCACCAAGTATAACTCCCATTGTGAAGGGTGATAGGTTCAATTTGAACCAATGCCCAAAGAATGATTTTGAGAGGGAATCCATTAAGAACATTCCATATACTTCTGCAGTCGGAAGCCTTATGTATGCTCAGGTCTGCACTAGACCTGACATTGCATTTGCTGTAGGGGTGCTAGGGCGATATCAGAGTAACCCAGGTATAGACCACTGAAGAGCTGCAAAGAAAGTACTTAGGTATCTTCAAGGAACTAAAGACTACAAGTTTATATATAGACAAACGGACAATCTGGATGTGATTGGCTACTCTGATTCAGACTTTGCTGGCTGTGTTGATTCACATAAATCAACATCATGGTACATTTTTCTGATGACCGGTGGAGCTGTTTCTTAGAGAAGTGTCAAGCAGACATTGACTGCTACTTTATTATAGAAGCCGAGTTCGTCTCCTGTTTTGAGGCTACTTCACATGGTGTATGGCTTAGGAGTTTCATTTCTGGGCTGAGAGTCATGGATTCTATATCTAGGCCATTGAGAATTTTCTGCGAAAATTCGGCTGCTGTCTTTATTGCTAAGAACAATAAAAGTGGAAGTCGAAGTAAACACATCGACATTAAGTATTTAGCCATAAGAGAACGTGTAAATGAAAAGAAAGTGGTCATTGAACATAGTAGCACTGAATTGATGATCGTTGATCCGTTGACTAAAGGCATGCCACCTTTGAAATTCAAGGATCATGTAGAGAAAATGAGACTTGGTTCCATTTTGTACTTGTATACATATAGTTTATTAATTAAACTCTTATATATTTTGATGTTTTCTCATATTCATGTGCACCTTAATTTCTTTGAAAAAATTCATCTGTATAGGACCAAGAATAAACATAGGGTTTATTCATTAAGAAATGTTGCCACATGAAGAATAATACTTGAGGAACTAAATGCATCGTAATACATGGAAGGTAATACTCACTCTTAGAGGACTTATCACCATGATTCATGTATTTACTTCTTAAAATATAAATAATGGGATTAAGTTAGGTTAAATGTATGGACCAAGTGGGAGAATGTAACCAATCCATTTATGGTCCATGTTCAACCTTTTGGCTGCCCATGAACCTTTTGGCTGTGTCAACCTTTTGGCTGCCTTAATATAGGTTTGGTCCCTAGACTCGGGACTACTCATTTTTCTTTCATACACATCAAATTGGATAATCCTGAGAGTTTAAAAGTACCAATACCGAGAGAATAGCAAATTGTGTAAGTGAAAAGCTTCAATGGCCGGAGGTATGTTTACGGTTCATATAATTCAGCATTTGATTTATATACTTTTTAAATTTTTTAGCATGTTTAGATTATATTTAGTTTTATAGTGATAGACTGATAGAAAAGAATCGAATCGAGGACATTATGGTAAAAAAATTAAAGCATAATATTAACTTGTAATTTAAGTGAGATGAATTAACATATATATATATATATATATATATATATATATATATATATAATGTGTATATATATCGCCTCTATTAAAAGAAATTTTTAGATTCACCATGGCAGAAGTAAAAAGGATATTTAATGCTCTGGTGTACATTGGTTTAGAAGAGTTTTAAGATTTTTTTTTTTGTTTTTTTTTTCAATAGTGAAGCGAAACATCTTCAAAAATGAACTATGAAAACAATTTAAAGTTGACAAATAAATTTTAAGAAGAATTTGTGTAAAAAAAAACTGTTTTCACTGTGATTTTACTGAACTTTATATAGTGTATTTAGAACAAATAAATTTTATGAAATTTATTCATTTGTAATTCTATTGTTATGTTTGAAAAAATAAAAAAAAAACTATATAATTCATCTTAAAATGGATTCATTATAAAATAAATTAATATGTTATAAATTCTATTAAAATTAATAAATAAATTTTACAAAACGAAAAAATAAAAACTAATATTAATCAAAATACTTCTTACTTTTTCCTCCCTCGTTTCAAAAACATTTTCATAAGAGATAAACAGAAACTATCGGCACGCGAAACGGTACTCGTAGCCAGTAAAAGCCAACTTAACGTCAAAGTTACACTGTTGACGATAATCACTTTGCATGTAGATGTAAGTTGGCGGAATAGCCCGGCCAAAAGAAAGGTGAATTCTCTACAGAAATTGTTAGTAACTCCTTGAGCAAATTATTTTCAAACACCCAATTTTGATATAATAACGTATATTTTCAGTTGATTTGTTATTCATATGTTAAAATATAAATATAAATATAAAAATATAAATATAAACATAAACATAAACATAAACGTGAACGTAAAAAAATAAGATTCATTAAAACACAAATAATTTTAATTTATATCCATTAATTTAATGTCGACAAAACCTAATCAGTACTCATCCTGAACCATCCATTTCCAACCTCAAAGTGTTTGAGCTAGTAACAGCGCTCATATATCCATCGTCCAATCCAATATTATTTACCGCTTAACATTAACCGAAACAGTAGTCTTTCTAACCATTATTACAACACGTACCGTCGTCCTTCAATAATTATTACTTGCTGAAACTGTGCCGGACTTTGCCCAAAAAGTTATACATGCCCAGCTAGAAAGTGATGAAGACAACTTCAATCACTAGGTAAGGTGACTGGTCACTTCATTTACCTAGCAATCATCAAGTGTCTTCTTGATCTAAATTCTGTGTGCTATCTTTAAATACTTAAAACATTTGCGGTACCATCAACTGAATTGCATAATGAAACCTAAATTATTAACTCAATTGGTAAATTGGTGGACAAATGTCAAAAAAAATATATTTGGTTCAGTGATAAAAATTTATAAAATATAATTAAAATGATTATGTTTATAAGTATTTGTTGTTAAATTTAAGTTTTTATCGTATAAAATGTCGAGTAATTTTTATCTTTTACTTCGATATAAATACGATGAGAATTATTTCAAGTTTATTTTGTGTGTTGGAACTTAATTTTTTCTAACATGTATAGAAGGTAACATTCATGTTTACCTATTTTGTGAAAAAAAGGATACAAATTAGTACTCAACTGCATAATATAGGTTTTGTTTTTTATTTTTCATTGGGTACAAATAATTCTTTAAAGATCATGCTCATAAAATATTTTCATGAGCTTTTACGTGATATATGTGAACAAAAAAGATTATATATATATATATATATATATTTAATAGTCAATAAAATTAAAAGTTCAGATACCGTGATCATCCAAAATAAATTTGCATGAGATTTGGCCAATAAATATTGACTTCGGTTCTACAACATTGAGAAAGAAATGTCAAAAAGAAAGATATGCGTGAGAAACGAAGATGGTAGGCCCAAAGAGATCCCATCAATTAATTTCTTTACGCATTACGAGTTTACTTGTTCCTTAATTTGCAAACATGTCAATCTCGAGTGGAGTTATTTTTTTTGTTTAACAACTTGTTCATTTTGAAAACGGCTAAGTAGAAAGTAAAGTTCAGTGTTGAAAGAGCATCACGTCGCTTGGCATACGATACACCTCCGACGACCCTTGAAAATTCAGTTTGATTTTGAAATTATATTATAAAACTATAATTTTATTTTATGTTCTCTACAAAAGTTTGCAACTAATTGTTATGACTCCGAGGAAGTATTTTTTATTATTCTTTTTGGGTATGAAGTTAAAGTATTAAACGTAAGCAGGAGTACGATGGTCACATGGACGACAAACTAAAGCAACCAGAACATGTTTCAAATCTAAGGTTCGGATTCGAATTCCGTACATTAATAGACATAAGTATCATAGCACATATGGGTAGATTACCGAAAAGTTGCACTATAATAATTATTGAAAGCAAGCATCATTAAAGCATGCATCAAAATCTTAAACTGGGTGGCAAATATCAATAAACTTCTTAGGGTATATTTAGTTCTGAAAATATTTAATATTTATTTATTTTTATATATTTTTAATGATTTGAATATTTTTAATATAATTTAAAAAATAATATTTTTTTTAATATAATGAATATTAATAAATAATATCTATTTTAATTTTTTAAATATTACTTTAAAAAATATTATTTTTTAAATTACATTAAAAATATATAAAAAAAATTGAAATAAAAACTTTCAAAAGAGCCTGCTTTCTTATGTATTAATGTTAGCATTTTAACCCAATGTTATCGACAACCGTGACGAGGCAACCACTAATCTATCTAATCTAATCCATTGATAAAATGAGAATAATTTTTTAAATTTATTAAAAATTTGATTGATAATTTTTAGAATCATCACTGATAACAGTTTGTAATTAATACTTAATTATAGTAAAATTCTAAAAAATTAACGAGTTAAGTTTTCACTCATGCAACTGTTCAAACAAGAATTTTCCAAAGATACGGTCTGGAAGTCTGGAAGTATGACAGGGAGCTAAACGGCGGGAAAAAAGAAGAAAGCAAAAGAAAAAGCTCCAAAAGCAATCTCTCTCTTTCTATTGTTAACCAATTTTAAATAGCCAAAAAGATAACACAGAAAAACATATAATCTCTCTCTGTTTTTTTTTTAATCTTACTAAGCGTGAAAGAGAAGGTGATTAGCTTCTTGAAGAAACATTCTCCATTTTAGATCTCAAGGTCCACCCACTTCTGCACAGGTACATTTCAATCATTCAGATTTTGCATTTTCATTAATAACAGTGAAATTTAAGGCGTTTTTCTTTGTTTAAGCTTTTCTCTTGTTTGTTGATTGCTTTGAATTTTGTGATTCTAACTTTTAGGGAGGGAGATAATCCTGTATGATTTGATTGTAAGTTGAAATGGTCATCAGAGAAAATTACCGGAACTGATCATTTGCATGTCAAAGTTGAGGAGATTTCTTTTTCCTTGGCATTCTTTGTTTGGAATCCGAGAAAAAGAAAAAGAAAACTACTCTGCATAATTGCAGTTGCAGATTGTAAATTTTTAGTTGAGTTTGATCATTTTGTTAAGATTGAAATCTAGATTTAAGTATTTTGTCCTCTTTGGTATTCTTTCATGGTCATATAGCCAAACAATGGCTAAAGCAATTTAGTCTGTCCAGTGTTTAATAGTGACGATGGAAAACTAAAAAGAAAGACATAAATTCTTATTGAGGACAAAAATTGTGCTTCAAATAAACGTTAAACTTTCAGAAGATAAAAACCATTAAAGTATATGATGTCCTATGGAGGGTATAATGGCGACTTACAAGGGAAAGAAAGATTCCTTTAACCCATCAATTGCTTACACGCATCCCCGGAGAACACCGAATTTTTGGAAAATTTATTTTCCTTACTGAAAAAGGAAGCGACTCAACTGAAAAGATTCACTGCTAAAAAGCATTTCGGTGGCTAGTTGAGTAGTGCACGATTGTTAGCCCCTTGCTTTTGCCATGATTTTCTCGTTTCATGATAAAACATATATAGGCAAAGCGATGCGTTGCGTCGTTTTAGGGGTGGGTCAGATCCAATGGTGCTTGTTAGATCATCATTATAAATAAAATAAAAAGAAGCAAAGAGGGTCTTGTCGTGCATTGCACGTATTCATTGTGCTCTTCAACAGAAAAGCTTTCTGTTGAGAAAATGTGTTCTGTGTGATATGGTAATGTTTTTCAGGTGCAACAAGAATTTGAAGCGAAGTGGTGAATTTATCACTGATCCATTAGTTTTTCGAATGCATCTAGATTAAGGTGATCGATTTTGCAATGATTGCTTACTTATTAGATACAGTTTTTTGGTTATTTTTCTTCTTTTTTTTTTTCACAAAATGAATTTGTTTGCTGCTGCTTTCCGCATCATGTAGTGTAAGGAATTTCATGTTGTGTACTTGTGTTGTATAGGTTGAAGTTAGGAGTAACCCAAAAGACAAGAAACTTATTTCGAGCCCACTCCTCTAATATTTAAATTAGGCCCAAGTCTATTTGATTTGAACATGTCTTGTGTGTTGTTATTCTATGTCATTATTCCAATTTTAACTCTAAGGCAACGGTACATAGATCTCCTATGATTGTATAATTTGCATTCCTTGCACTGCTGATGAAAACGTATCAGTGCAGTGAAATCCATTGTTTTTTTGCACAAATTAATGCCCTTATGTCATGAAGAGTAGAGTATTGCTGGGTTTAAGTATAAATGGAGAGCGGTGCAAGAAGCAGTAGCAGCAATGAGAGGCATGCAGTGTTCAAGGGAGACTCATGTTTCCGCCAGTTCCGCAACTGCTCCAATCCCTGGATGGCCAGATATGTTTACGGCTTGATATTCCTCATTGCAAATCTGCTAGCATGGGCTGTTCGAGATTATGGCCGTGGTGCCTTGACAGAAATGAAAAGTAAGATTGCTAGTTTGTTTGACACCATTTGGCATTTGGCTTACCAAGATGTAGATTACAGGATCTGCTTTATGAGATAATTCCATTTGTTACGTTTACAATTGGAGTTATATATATGCTTTATGCTTAGAATTGGCTAAGTGCTTCCTTGTTTTAACAATATCAATAGTTGATTAGATTAGTGATATGTGATGCTAATGCGCTTTTGGTGTTGAATGGTGGGTGCAGAACTGAAAAATTGCAAAGGTGGGGGTGACTGTTTGGGGGCCGAAGGAGTTGAGCGCGTGAGCTTCGGATGCTTTGTATCCTTTAAAAATCATGAAATAATGTTTTGTTCTAGATGGTAGCATTTCTGAGGTTTTTAACAGTTAAAACAGATTGAGCCATCTATCATAATGCTGAAAATAAACCTCCTCTTTGGTAATATTTTCCTCAGATCACCATGAATTGAAAACCAAAACTTTTAGATGAAACACAGTCCACCTAAGTTGTCCTGAACATTATGATGTGACTTGATATTTTCTCAGAATTTACTTGAAAGGTAGATATATCATAGAGCACAATGCAATAGCTCAATATTGAAGTTAGTTCTATTAACTTTCCTTTCCATTGACTAGATCAGTTTTTGTCTTAACACTATGCTAGACATTTTATCTAATAATGTTTATTTCAACGGTTGGCACCTCAAAGTTGCATGTGTCAAGTGACTCGTGGCATTCTGGATGGTGGTCTGTGAAGATTATCCTGTGGATTACCCTGACAATCGTACCCTTCTTCCTTCCGTCTTCCTTCATCCAGCTATATGGTTCGTTTGATTTCATTCTCTAAAAATTCTACAACCATTATTTTTTTCTCTCATTATTATCATTGCAAATCTTGGGTCATGAATTATTCTTTTACTTTCAATTTAATTGGCAAGTTGAAGTCATTTTAAAACTGTTTCTTTTTCTTCCCTTACTTGGCAGGAGAGATTGCGCATTTTGGTGCCGGGTATTGAATTGTCGGTTCCTTTTATAAATTCCTGTCTACAAAACATTTACAATCTTATTAGAATTGGTTATTTGGGTAGCTGAAAAGCTTCCCGTTTTAGTTGAGTCACTAGAATTGTCAAGAGCCTTTTGTTTATGGTTTTTCTTTTGGCAAATTCCTTGCAGGGTCTTTCTCCTAATTCAGTTAATTAGTGTTATCAGTTTCATCACATGGCTCAATGGTTGTTGTCAGTCTGATAGAAATGCAGAAAGATGGTAAGACTCCTCATTCTGAAACTATTGTTAATTAGAACTCTTTTCCTTCCGTGTATAGTTAATTTGCATGAAATCATTAGCATTTTATGTTGTTCTTTATTTCTCTAAATTCTCTTCCTAAGTTTATTTTTTGCAGAATGAGTTCAATGAAATTTGATAAGAGAGATTGAGTTGTCAGATTGTGTGTTGATCTTATGTTATAACTTCAATCTTAATAAATGATACTCATTTCTTGTTCTTAAAATGAACACAATGGGTGGGCGGGGAGGAAGAAGAAAATTATATATACAGCCACGTTCCAAAAGATGATAAATTCCTCCTGACAAAATTATTCTGCGTTACTTCAGGGTCTTAACCGATACTTTCAACTTGTTTAAACCACATCTGTCAATCTTTCTGATGAGGACCATGTACTTTTTGCACTTGTAGATGTGAGATATTTCTAATACTTAGGCAGCTTTTTTCCATATCTGCCTATAAATTAAACACTTGAAAGTAAAATAATTTCATTTACCAATTATCCAAGATTGATTAGTTGGCTATTAATTATTATTGAAAATAAGATTTGATTTGCAGCCACATCCATGTGATGTTACTTGCAACTGCTGCATATATTGTATGCATTGTGGGGATCATTTTGATGTACATTTGGTATGCACCTGATCCGTCCTGTCTCCTTAACATTTTCTTCATCACATGGACATTGGTGCTCCTCCAACTCATGACCAGCATCTCGCTCCACCCAAAAGTAAGTTCTATTTTCCAAGTAAATTTCATTTCTACGATGTTCATAACATAATTTGACATGAAGTTGCTTATATCTGCCTCTGCCTGAAACAGGTAAATGCCGGGTTCTTGACTTCAGGACTCATGGGGCTTTACGTGGTATTTATCTGCTGGTGTGCCATTCGAAGGCATGCTTTCTAAAGTTCTGCTCTTGTTTTAAGTTAATGTTGCTGTTTGATGATGTTAAACAGCATCCATAATAATGGCTCTCAGCTTCAAATTCGATTGTGATGTTTCTGAACTGAAGCATCCCCTTTATTGCAACAAGTCTTCATCATGGTTGGGGTGGGTCTTTCTCCCTCGTGGAGAAGCCCGTGAATTTGATCAAAACAGACTCGGAAAAAAATGAGAAAGAGAAAAAAGATGGTTCCTTGCATGCCCGTCCTTAACAACCCTAAGAGATCTGCACCAAATGCAAATATTTCATCCATTATGATTTCAGATTTCAGAATATACATTCATGCATCCGATCAGTCAAAGAAAGTCATGTCATTTAAATAGAGTATTCTTGCTCATTGGTGAATCATCAGTTTTCTGTGGAAGTTCTTAATCGGATGTAAAGTTTGAAACTGTCAGCTTTTGTCTAAGAAAAAGAGAGCTTAGTTTTTATTAATAAAAAAGGAACTTACTTTTCAATAGATCATTGAGGTTATGTTCACTTATTGCTTCACCTCGTCATTTTCTCTTCACTGGATTTAAAAACTGTTACGTTTTTGTTTTACAGTGAACCAGCAGGTGAAAGATGCAACAGGAAGGCAGAAGCTTCAACCAAAACAGACTGGCTTACCATTATAGTAATATTCAGACCTTTCAAGAATTTCTATAAAGCCCTCAAAGTACACTTGAATTCCACAACATGTATCTGCTGTCTAAACATACAAACTGGAGAACAGTTCAATACTATAATTTTATTGAAGCAGAGTAGCTAGAGAAAGCTCTAATTTTCCCATCGTTATGATTTTAGAATTTGGTTTCCCAAGTAAAATAACAACTCTTGCATGTGACAGAGCTTTGTCGTTGCACTAATTGCGATGGTTATTGCGACATTTTCTGCGGGAATCGATTCCCAATGCTTTCAGGTTTGTTCCGCTAGCTGCATAAAGCTTAATTAGTTACATCATTCTCCATGAAAATGTCTAACAACAGGTGCAGTTCAGGAAGGATGACAGTCATGCTGAAGATGCTGTTCCATATGGTTATGGCTTCTTCCATTTTGTTTTTGCCACGGGAGCAATGTACATCTGTATGCTATTGATTGGCTGGAATACCCATCATCCCATGAAAAAGTATGTTCCTTATTTGCAGTACACTTTATCTTTTTATACATCTTATATTTGGTCCATGATATTGTTTCCAGAGATGAAATTTAGCATATTCAGCTAATTCATAATGTCAAGCAAGTGAGTTGAGATGTCATCAACCCTAATTGTTGTAGTATTTTAAATGTGAGAAATGGTTTTCCATAAACTTTGAATGATTTCATCTACTTGGCAACATTATGGTATCGGTATACTGATCTTCAACGGAATCTTATGATGCTAAGTAGTGAGAAATTACATACCCAAATATTAGAACAAATGTCACTTGTCAAAATCTTCTTGTTTCTCAAGTTATGAAGGAATTTAGGCATCTCTTAAAATGTGAGAATAATTATCTGATAATGCCAATGTTATTATGTTTGCTCTTTTACAGGTGGACGATTGATGTGGGTTGGACTAGTACTTGGGTCAGGGTTGTGAATGAATGGCTGGCAGTCTGTGTTTTCAGTAAGTAGTTAGGAAAAGTTAATTTGCTTGGATAAAATTATTTTCTCTGACTAACAAGGTTTCTTTCCCACCAAACACAATGTTTGAGTTTTAGATGTCATTCATGATATCTGAGTTGGCATACTAATAGAAGAACATGATCTTATTGCAGTATGGATGCTGGTGGCTCCAATTATATTGAAGAGCAGACGAACAACTGAATCAACATGAGAAACTAAAAAATGTCCATATCTTTTGCAATTGCTTCATTCATCTGTTGTGCTTATGGTTTGCTTCAAACTAGGCGCAGATAGAATGAATTGCAATATACTCAAAGAAGACTCGGGCCAGACAATACCTACATAAAAGCACTAATCAGATTCGTTCCATGTCTAATGAAGTAGATGTATGATCTTCTGGCTTATCTAAAAAAGGAAAATAGGAAAATTCAAATTAATTGAAGAATGCTCATTAATATATGTAAATATGAAATTTAAAGATGTTATGTCCTTACAAACCATGAGGCTTTTGCCTTTTCCAAATCTTTTTTATGCTAGCCCAAATTCTTTTTGCCTGATTCTTATTTTTTATAGAAATTTTGATTATAAATCCGCACTTTTGTTATACAAATACGGGTAAAATAGTCTTTTGTCTTCGCAATTTAACATTTGCTAACCTCTTATGCTAACGGAGATAGCCACAAGTTTTATTTGTCAGAAAAAACTTGTAGGGTAAAAAATAAAAGTCGGGTAAAATAGTCTTTTATTTTTGTAATTTAACAGTTGTTAACTCTTTCTGCTAACGGAGATAGCCATAAGGTTAATTTGTCAGAAAAAATCCGTAGGGTATGAAATAAAAGTCGGGTAAACCACAAGGTATTTTATGAAATTTAATCTATTAATAAATATATAAATACTTTAATTTAATGTAGAAATAAAATTAAAAGCAATTAACTCATAAATTATAAAACCAAAACTAATTATTAATATATTAAATATGAAATTGAACAATCTTATTATTAAATTTAGTAGTTGAATAAATCATCAATTATTTGGAAACTTATAGATGTTTTAAAAATTATGTATTACTTATTGTGCACCATACATTTATTATAAAAATATGTCTTTGATTTATTTGTTTGTTTGCAATTTATTATAAATTAATTTAAATTGATGATATTTATCAATGTTGTTTTTTTAAAGGAAATTTTTCCATGTTTAGTTTGGCTAAAGAATGGTTTATATATAATTAACACTAGATAACGCTTAAATAAAATTTAGGTTGCTAAATATTCCAACAGCTTAAATGGCGTGATGGTACGTGTGATACATAGCTTTCAGCACCCGGATGGTAAAAGGAGTATTGAAATTTACTTTAACAAAACACCATATTTTAATTCGCTATTTAACTTTAAAAAATTAATGACATGATTTTTCGTATAAACATACTAATTATATTTATAAGTTTATAATTAGCTTTAATTTTCCTTCACATTACATTTTGTATGTGTTTTACATGTATTTATATAATAAAAATAAAAATAAAATAATATAAGTACTGTAAAAATAAGAGTCTAACAATTGTGTTTTCGCACTCTAACTCTTGTTATCCTGCACCTGCTTACGAATTAGTTACCAAATCACCATTTAAAATTAGAGTTTAATATATATAATGTCACTAACAAAGACAAAAATTTAAAGAACAAAGTTTCTTTATAATCATTATTGATTTGTTGGTTGAATTTAATTAGTAATTACATTGAAATTTTAAAAAAATAAAAATAAATTTAACGGGTCAACCATAATTTAAATAAGAACTAAAATGATATTACAGGAAGAAAAAAATTAGTGTAACTTGATGGGTCGATCCGAACCTATCTGAAACTTGATATAACTCAATTTAAAATGACCTGCAACCCAAACGACTTAAGATCCAAACAGATCGAGACCCAAAATGATCCGAGCATAAAACCGGACCATAAAATGATCCCAACCCGTCAAATTGCCACCTCTATAGATACCTACAATAGTAGACACTGAGGCGTACTTAGCAGCCAAGGAAATTGATTCCGTGTAGCTAAGCAAACTCATCTAAGTTCTAGCTAGTAAATTGCGACCTCGCATTTAGCTACGCGTCACAGGGACCGTTTTGGATGTCTATCGAGATGGTGCCACTATCACCGCCCAAAAACTATTGAAAGTTCTTTCTTGTTCTTCACTATTCTTAGGATGTCCAGTACAACCTAATAAAGAATTACAGGTAATTTGTTTGGCTGTACCTCAAACTCTGTAACAATATTGCATTATCTATTTACCAACGGGCACCCAGAAACTCTGGTTTTCAATTCCTTGCAAGTAGCTGATATTTTACAAAGATTTGAAAGAAGTTCATTCCAAAAATCAATAAAACCCCAGCAAAATCAGAAGCAAACTGTTATAAACTTAAATCAAGTAAGAATAGTTATTTTAGTTCTAGTAGATTTAGTTGGTCTATTCCTAATGAGAGTAGCTAACTTATTTTATTAGTAATCCAAATTCTACTAGCAACTATATCTTGAGAAGTCTATATAAAAGCCAGCACATTAGGTGAGTAATCAAGAAAAAAATTAAAAGAGTAATTATTTTTATCTCAAATCTCATTAATTTGTGTGTGTTCTATGAAAGTCTTTTTATTCTTAATTTTCTGCAGCTAACATCTGGTATCAGAGCTAGGTGAAACAATGGGTTCGATAACAAAATATGTTGAATGCCATTTAGTCAAGTTTGATGGAAAAAATTATTTTTGAAAAATGAAAAATTAAGATGAAGACTTTCTTTGATTACATAGAAACTTTGGATGTCGTACAAAATGGAATTCCTAATCCGGACCACGAGACAACTTACGGCAGCACAAAAACAAGATTTGAATCAAACTCGTTCGAAAAATAAAAAAACCCGACATCATATTTTTGAAACTATAGAATTGTCAGTTTTTAAGAAAATTATGTATGTAAATCAGCAAAAGCAGCATTAACTCCTATAAGGATGCAGATAGGGTAAGAAATATGTGGTTCCAAACTCTACGTAGACAATTCGAGATTCATAAGATGAAAAATAATGAAATCATTGTTGATTATTTTATGTCCACATAAGCTCTTGTTAACGAGATGAAAACTAATGGGGAAGATATCAAAGATATACAAGTCATTGAAAAAATTCTTCGGACCTTGACAATGCGATTTCAACAAGTTGTGGTGACTATTGAAGAATCCAAAGATCTCAACACGATGACCATTGATGACTTGCAAGGATTTTTAGAGGCTCATAAACGCTTGAATGAAAAATATTAGGCTAAAGTTAAAGAAGCCTTACAGGCTCAATTAAGTTTCAAGAAAGAAAAAAAATGACTCATTGAATCGGTCAGAGATGTCAAAGCAATAAAGGAAGAAAAGAAAGAAATTTCAGGAAAAGCCATGGATATAGAAAAGCCATAGAGGCAAATCAAAATCGTGACAAATCTAATATTCAGTGTCACAAGTGCAAAGGTATAACTCATATTCGATGTCATAACTGTAAGCGATATAATCATTATCAAAACGAATGTCATTTTAAAAAAGCATATAATAAGGAGTATTATGCTAAAATTGCTGACAACAATGGCAATAATGCTGAAACTTTGTTGTTGATGAGTCATAAGGCAGAGAAAGAAAAGAAGAATAAATGATTTTTGGATACGGGTTGCAGTAATCACATGTATGGTAAAAAAGGAATATTTCATAATTAGATGAGTCTTATCGCTTTGAGGTGACTCTTGGAAATAATTAAAAAAAAATCACATATGGAAATATGCAAGATTAGCATTTGGTTGAAGGATGGATATCTCAATTCTATTTATGAGGTTTTTTATGAGCCAAGTATTTTTCAAAATTTTTGGAGTGTTGGGCAACTTGTAGAGAAAAGCTACGCCGCATATATCAACAAGGAAAGTTGCACTATCAGTGATGACAAAAAAAGACTTATAGCAAAGATAAAAATGACTCAAAATCGCATGTTTCCATTGAATATTAATTGTGGGGATTTACCTTGCTTTAGTTCTGTGGTTGTTGATAATAATTGGCTTTGGTATATGCATCTTGGACACTTGAATTTTGGTATTATAAAATTTCTTGTTAGTAAAAATTTGGTTTTGGGTTTGCCATTTATTGATATACCAGATAAAGTATGAGTCCTGTGTTTTGGGGAAGAAGCATAGAGATGCCTTTTCAAAGGGAAAATCTTGGAGAGCTAGAAAACAGTTTGAACTTGTGCATTCCGATTTATGTTCAATGGAGGTTTCATCTATTGGAGGTAGGAAAGCATAGGTATAGGTTTATTTTTTGAAAAATAGAATTGAAGCATGTGATGCATTTAAAATTTTTCTGGTTTATGTTGAAAAATCTAGTGGGCATTGTATTAAAATTTTGAGAACCGAGAGAGGCACCGAATATACTACCTATGATGATTTTTGAGAAAACATGGGATTGATCATGATAGATACACTCCTCAACAAAATGGAGTAGCAGAGAGGAAGAACATAATTATTATAGATATAGTTAGATGCATGCTGCATAATAAAAATTTGCCTAAAGTTTTTTGGGCAGAAGTTGTTTCTTGTGCTATCCATGTTTTAAAGCCCTACAAAAAGTGTTCATGGTGAAACCCAACACGAAGCTTGGATTCATTGAAAGCCCAACATTAGTCACTTGAGGGTGTTTGGTTGTATAGTCTATGCTCACCTTATGCATTGAAAAAGAAGTTTGACGATAAAGCTGAAAAATATATTTTATTGGCTATAATCATGAGGCAAAAGGCTACAAGTTGTATAACCCGAAAACAAGCAAGGCGATCATGAGTCGCGACATCACTTTTGATGAGCAAGGTGTTTGGGATTGATTTGTCGAAAGAAAATAATCATTGCTATTACCAGTTATTGATGATGTACTGGGAGAAATTGAAGAAAAAAATTGTAGCCTACGAATGTGTTGCCCACACCTACATATTCATTTGGTCATCCACAACGTCAACATCATTTGCCTATACGTTTTCAGGACTATATGGTTGGTAATGAAACTGATTCTAATGATGATGAAAACATGATAAATTTTGCTTTGTTTGTAGACTGTGATCCATTGATATATGAGGAAGTTGTTTGTGATGATCATTGGGTTCACGCGATGGATGAAGAAATTCATACAATTGAGAAAAATAACACTTGAGAGTTCACTACTCTTCCAAGTGATAAGAAGACATTGGTGTCAAGTTGGTGTGCAAGACCAAGTGCAAGCCTAGTGAAGAAGTGAATCATTTCAAATTGCGTTTAGTAGTCAAAGGATACAAGCAAAAGTTAGGTATTGATTATTTTTAGGTGTTTGCTCTTATTGCTAGACTTGATATCGTGCGTATGATTATTTCTCTTGCTACCCAAAATCATTGGAAAAATTTTCAAATGGATGTGAAGTATCCTTTCTTGAATGGTGTGCTTGAAGAAGAAGTGTATGTTGAGCAACTTCCGGGTTATAGAAAAAAATGGAGGAAGAAAAAGTGTACCGGTTGAAAAAGGCCTTGTATGGTTTAAAACAAGTGCCTAGAGTGTGATATACACGCATTGATTTTTATTTTCTTGAGAATGGATTTCATAGATGTTCCTATGAGCATACTTTGTATGTTAAGACTAACTTGGATGAAGACATTCTAATTGTTTGCTTATATGTGGATGAATTAATTTTTACTACCAATAACCCGAAGTTGATGGCAAAATTCAAGGAAGTTATGATTAGACCGTTTGAGATGACATATATGAATTTGATGTCTTACTTTGCATTGAGGTGTCTTAGAGAGAAAATGACATATTTATTTCACAAAAAGAAAATATGTTGGTGATATTTTGAAGAGATTCAAGATGGAATCAAACAAGCCAAGTTTAACTCCAATTGAAGAAAAAAATTAAAATTTGTGAAAGATGAAAGTGGCGAATTAGTTGACTTTACTAATTTTAAAAGATTGGTGAGAAGTTTGTGATATTTGACTTCTACTCGACCTGATATCATCTATGGTGTTGGGATTATTAGTAGACTTTTACGCCAATCTCACTTGCAAGCAGCAAAGTGTATTATGATGACATTGAAAAGCCGAAAAGCACATCATGTTACGCTTTTCATCTTGGGTCAAGAGCTTTTCTTGATCTTCTAAAAGGCAACAAGCGGTTGCACTTTCGACTGCTCAAGCTGAATTCATTGCAACTGGAAATTGCATTACTCAAGCAATATGGTTTAGAAGAAATCTTGGTGATATGCACCATGAACAAAACATCCCTACAACAATTTTCTATGATAATAAAATTGCGATTACATTGACAAAAAATTCAATATTTCATGGTAGAAGTATACACATTAATATCAAATATCATTATATTCGTGACTTGGCGAAAAACAAATTATGATTGATTTTTGTACATGTTGCTTATATCTTTACAAAACCACTCAAGGCAAACACGTTTTTTAATCTCAAGAAGATGATGGAGATGGTTAAACTTGAAAACTTGGTTCAAGAAAAGCAATGTTAGAAACCTAAACCAAGTAGAATTAATTATTTTAATTTTAGTAGATTTAATTGGTTTATTTCTAGTGGGAGTAGTTAATTTATTTTATTAGTAATCCAAATCTTACTGCTAATTGTACTTTGAGAAGCCTGCATAAAAGCCCACACATTAGGTGAGTGATCCAAAAAGAAAAATTAAAACAATTCATTCTTTCAAATCTCATCAATTTGTGTGTTGTGTGAAAAGTCTTTCTATTCTTGAGTTTATGCCGCTAACACAAATTACGTCAAAATTTCGATAATATGGATACTTCAAAATGCAATAACAGCATTTTGACAAGCACTAAAAAAACATCTTAGATCCTAAGTTACACCCATATGGTGATCTTTAGCACTAAGCATTCAAATTTGGATTTCGAAATGAACAGCTTATAAATAAATGAGAAATGACAGAAGGCAAGAACTAACTAGTATATGATAGAAAAATCATATAACCATTCAATATGATATCAGCAAACAAACTGCCCAACCATAACAAATATTTAATAACTTTTCACAGACTCGAAGATCTCGCTACAATTATGAAGAGAATGCAAAACCATACAACACAGCAAGGAAAAAAAAAATATGATACAACTTCTAAGGTAGCAAGCAACACGGTTGACCACATGGAAAATTACAAAATCCAATCACCTTAGCTGCATAAAGAATAACCTAATTCCTCGAGGTGTCTGCATCCTTTTAAATTATATGCTGCTCTCTCCCCCCTTCCTTTTCCATACAGCAACAAACTTTACTTCCATGGCCATGGGATGAACAAAAGAAATTTTCTATTTGGTTGGATCATTCAAATATGAGAAGAAAATCAAAACTTTCCACCCAGCATATTAACAGGGAGCAACAAGACTGTTTACTCTAAAATGGGATCAGAGATTCTCTGTTTTTATATTTATCCAAATGGGTTCCCTCCAACCGAAGAGAAAGGATGTGTAGCAGGTGCTGAGAATCTACCAGCTAGCTGTTGATCCGTATTTACAAAGCCAAAGGAACCACCCTCAGTGCCAATAGCCCTGACCTGATGGCTGCAAAAGGGAAACCTCAATTAAGTAGCCAATAAAGGCAACACAAATCTGCTAATAAATTATCCAACAATATGCTCAATATCAGAAAAAAAAGTTATCATTTTCAGGTAGGATGACCCATAACTAGGTATGTCAGACTACAATGTAGTTTCACCGGGTGTTTTCAGACCTCAACTGCCCCGGCCACAACCAGTCTTCAGATCCTTGTTATACCATTAAACAGGATAGAAAAACTTCGTGAAAATGGTTGTAAAGTTTGTTGTATGGCTTTGGGCAGGAATATCAAGAATCATTGACAGAGGGGGAGAGAGAAAGATTGAACTCACAGAATCAAAGACAATGTCAGACAGTGTGAAAAAGATTTGGGTTTGGCAGTTGCCAAAAAAAGATTTTCTAAATATATTTTTGCTTAATGGTGTTTCCATCGTTAGTCATACATCTTTGAATCATGTCCATGCTTTATAGAATGGAGTATGTGTCAATAATCAAAGCTACCACCCAGGAATTTGGAGAGATTATACGTGTTTTTGACCCAATTGAACAGTAAATATGCACCCTAGTAATTTTTTGGAAACTCGAATTGTCGCTTTTCAGAATTTTTTTTGTCCCTCCGTTTACTGAGTTTCCAGGAGCTACCAGTTCAAGTTCTAGGAATTACTAGGGTGCATTATTACTGTTCCATGGGGTCAAGAACATATAATAATTTCTCCAGGAACTGGGGGAACCTCCTCTACTGGAGAGTAGTCTAATCCATTAAGATAATTAAATATGTGGAAAGTTATGTTTCTCGGACTCTATTTTTTTCTTGCGCAACCATGTCGAACATGACACGTTCCTGCTCTGAGTATGGGAATCCTTGTCTGATACTCCTCTAAAACTTCGGATACATTTCATTCTCAGCTCAAAGAAACAAGGTTGGGTTAGGTGAGTCGGGCTGACTCTTATTGAGCTGTTTATAAACTTTTTTGGCCCATTATCATTGGCTGTTAGCTTACTAAAAGGCTAATCTTAAAATATACATCCATATTGCATCCTAAATTATTAAATAGTGTTATTATCTAGTATAATAGTATATAAAGAGTCGGCCCACCCGTATCCACTTTCAATACTTTTTTTATCCCTGTATCTTGAACTTAAGACATGCTTATATAGATACAGGTATCTTTTTCTGTTGCGCACCCGTGTCGAACATGACAAGATTCTGCTCTGAGTATGAGATACTTGTCTGATACTCCTCTAAAACTTCGGAGACATTTCATTCTCAGCTCAAAGAAACAAGGTGGAGTTAGGTGAGTTGGGTGACTCTTATTGAGCTGTTTATAAACCTTTCTGGCCCATTATCATTGGCTGCTAGCTTACTACAAGGTTAATCTTAAAATATACATCCATATTGCATCCTAAATTATTAAAGTGTTATTATCAAGTATAATAGTACATAATGCGTCGGCCCACCTGTATCCTCTTTCAACACTCTTTTTATCCCTGTATCTTGGACTTAAGACATGCTTAGATAGATACCCCTACCCGATACATCTTAGTCCGAGCAACATAGGTGGAAAGAGAGACATGAGATATAGAAAATTTAGGATATTAAAAAAAATAGAGAATTTAGGAGATTTAATTATTTTAACCTTAACAGAAATAAGTTTTTAATTCCTTTGGGGATCATATTGGACTTTTTCATATTTGAGTAATTCTCTACAACGAGACCAACTAAGATTTCCCATTTCTATAACACACAACATGCATGCATAATATGATCATATGGTTGGCAAATTTATCTCAATTAGCTTATGTCAAAAGGTTTGTTACCTAGACGGTAGCATGTTGCTTGGCACTTGGGTTCCCATATACCCTGTAATTTTTGAAGCAGAGATCAGCACATGAAAGAGGAAAAGACACAAAATAATGGTGAAGGGAAATAAACCAAGAAAGCAAAGGAGAAGGGAAAGGTTAAAAAAGAGGAGGCATGGTTTTACTTGGTGGCATTGTTGATTCATAAGTCATTGCTTGGAAAGGCATTCTAGAAGGATAAGGTAATGATTGGGGTGGCATCCATGCTGGTAAGTTGGTACCAAGGCTGGAAGTATGCAATAAGCCTGATTGAGGTGACATATTAGGTAAAGCACCTTGCAGGGGAGCCATCGAAGGAAACTGCATCACAGACAACACACATCACAAAATCTTACAACAGAAACTGTTAAACGATGAAGTATTTTTGATGGAGTACACAATGAATAATAGATTTAGGAATTAGGGGTTATTTGGATTATGGGGTTAATTTGTAATTATAATAATATTGGGGGTAGTTTAGAATTTTACATTTTTAGTAGGGCTAGGGTTTGCCTATATGAAATAAAAAACCTTATGTTTGTCGGAAGCTTTGAATGAATGAAAAACAGTTTACTTTGAAATCAAAACAACTCTGTACTAAATATATTCTTCATTGTGTACTCCAAGTTTGCTGAGATCGCGGATACTAAAACTGAAAAACCAATAGGGGCCAAGGATTACAAGTATTGGATAACTTATTCAAGAACATGTACATCACATGAACCAATTAGTAATGAATTATCATCCAGAAACAAAGTTCTTAACAAAAAAACAAAGAAAATCAATTTTCTATTGTTGCTGGATTGCTTCAACAATACTTGAATTCATTGCAAACGTACAAAACAAACATGTGAACATCTTCATATGGGGATCTATTCAAATAAACTACATCACATACTGTTTGGGTTTGTTGAGGTGGTTGACTACCGAGATCAAATGGGTTTGATGACTTTGATGGCTGTGGAAAGGTTGGCAATGGCTGTAACAATAAACTAACAAACATGAGAAATTTACAAGCAATGAGACCTGCAATTGTGTAAAAAAGAACACAGTCAAAACTTAATCATCTGGGATCATAAAAGTACCACAGCAGTATTATATTGCATATTGAAACCCAAGCCACTGGGTGGACCAGTTTGCCATCCTGGAACTGGTGCAGGATAGGATGGGTAGGTCACAGCAAATAAATCCTGCAGATAATCCTGGATTTAATATATAATGCATAAATGAATTGCAAAATGTCAAATAATTAATTATCTTTGAAGAAAAAAAACAATTACCTCAGGCAGTGCTTTTCTTTCACTTGACTTTACCTCCACGGAGGTAGGCTGTGCACCACCAGAAGTAACCTCCTGGGCAAGTTTTGAGACAGATTGAGGAGCTAGTGCAGCTGGTGTACTTAAAGGCCCTTGTACATTTGAGGGAAACGACATATTCCATGGCTGCCAAAAAGACCCATGAAGCAATGATGTTAACAAAAACTGTGATATAGCAAAAACACTAGATACGTTTAAGAGCACTGAACTATAAGGCTCACCTGATTGCTTGAAGGTCCATCAAGAGGTGGTGTAAGTTGCTGAGTAGTGGACTGACTACCAGCAGCAGGGAACAAAGAAGGCTGTTGATGCTGCACACTAGGCCATTGCCCTGGATCAGTAACTTTGATGAAGGAATTACCACCACTGACAAGTGATATTGGTGTTAATCCAGGGGCAGATGTTAAAGCACCACCTGGGGGAAAAGTTGAGAAGCTGTTAATTAGTGGGGCTGCAGAAGCACCAACACCAAATGGTAACATTGGAGTGTGCCCTACAGGTGCAACAGGTGGATCACCACCAACTGGTAACATTGTCATGTTCCCCATGGATGTAGCTATTGAACCACCAGCCCCACTAGATACTCCTGATATATGACCAGGTACAGATGCAGGAACGGACAACTGAGAAAGTACAGAATCCAATGTATTCACATTTGAAGGAGCTTGAGATACTTTTGTGTCAGGGGGTAAATCAAAAGACGCCCAATTGTTGTCATGGGGAGAACTTGTTGGCTGCACAACAGGCTGAGCCATAGTTGCTTGTAGTGATTGGGTAACTGCTGCAGCAGGAGGTTCAGGATCAGCATCAAAATCAATCAAGCTACAGGTACTCTCCAATTTGACTTCCGGCGGATTCCCACTGGGGGAACCCAAGCTACTGGACAATGCAGTTCTCTGCAATTAGAAGGAATAATACAGTAAATCCATTTCCTTTTCCCCCATAAAACTTATAAGAAAAAATAATTTTCCAAAGAATGAGTATGCCAACTTCAAGATCAATGATGCTGAGCAGCAACAATTAAGGTAAAGCATGTATATCTAATATTACTCAAATTGCATGAGAGAGAGAGGCATGTCTTCAAAATTACCACACTGCATTGAAAGATAAACAATAAATAAAGATAAAAGCAATCTCTAAATGGAAGTCAAAGCACCAAACTTTTTTTATCCTAAAAGTCAATGCAACAGCAAAGTATAGAAACTTCATAAGAAAGAGTTCGCTTTTTTTTAATAACAAAAAGCTCATTCTTTTTTTTACAAGTAAAAGTTGACTGTAAAGCTACTTACAAGATAAAAACTCTATAAAGTCTATGAACTCCTTCATCTACAGAGAGAAAATGGCTACTAAACCCAAAAACTTTTAGTATAAAGCCACCTATCTTTTACAAGGCAAGTGACATCTCCTCCCCATCAAATGCCCTCCAATTTTCTTCATTCCACACTAACCAAAAAATAGAGGGTGGAATCAAAGCTAGAGCTTTCTTCAATTCTTTAGGCCCACGAATGCCTCTCCAAGTCCCAATGTCCTTTTCTATAGTTTCAAACACTACCCAAGAAATTCCTCAAAGTCTGAAGGTCATTTACCAAAGTTGTCTAGACACCATAATAAGAGGTGATTAATGAACTCAACATCTTTCTTAAAAGATAGAGCTTGTTCGTAAGTGTTGGAAGACTGTAAGCAAGTAGCACGGGATCATAACAAAATCGCTCACTGCATATTAATGTATATTAAATCATACATGTCCAGACATAATGGCTGAAACATGATCTGCAAAAGTACACAGAATAGAGTGCATACAATGTTTGCTACCAACTTTTTCCAGTTAAAGGTCACAAATTAATATAAATTTGACACCAAAAAATTATCCTAAAAGGAAAAACCACCGCCTTGATCCAGAACAATAATGAACAAAAATAATTTACACACATTCATGGAAAATGAAATGTTTGAGGGAGAAACAAACATATGCATGCCTACTTTATTTTTTATTACAAATACATGTCTACCGGTTCTTCATCTTCAACATCCTTCACTTTCTTTGACACTCTCAAGTTCATTTGCATTGAAAAGTTATAATAATACAAAACTGGGGGGAGGTAATTGAATGGCTAGGAGTAGATACTAGATACTGTATACTTTCCCCCAGAGCCTACAAGAGCATAACACTAAGAGAAATGAATGATATATAGGAAATACAAACTTTAATTTATTTGAGCCTCTTGAGAGATTCAACAATCAAAGAAAAGGAAATGCACAGCTCGATGGTCTGATAGGAGTTTTAACTTAAAAGGACCATTCCTAATTGTATAACACGTCCATGAGTGGAGGTAAATCACACATCAAAATACTACAGAGAAGGAGAAGCAAAAAAATTAAGAGTTTAAGTACTCAGGCATATTTGCAAAATGTGAGACATTTGCAGTTTAACTAAATAGAAGCCCCACCTGTGTATGTGCAGAGCCATCAGCAGTTCTGCCACCATTGGCTTTTGGAGGTTCACTTATACGAAGAGGCACTACATTCTCCCCTAAAATTTCTCTAACAGGTCGAACCACAGGAGAACCGGACGAATCCATCTCTTTTAGTCGCTCAGGTGACCTGCCTTCCAGCTTTGATTCTCCATCTCTACGATCTTCATATTTCCTTCCATTTCCAAATCTATCATCTCGACGCCAATCATTGAAAATCTCAGGACGAGAAGGACTTCTCCTGTAATCACCATGTTGTCGACTATCTGGCTCATACCCAGGACTTCTTCCCCCGGGACTAGACCTGTCACTGTAACGACGCTCATATGCATCTTCATAAGGTGGGCTTCGAGACTCACCCTGGCTCCTGTTCTCATAAAATTCTTCCTTGTCCCCCTGCATAACATGCAATTTGAATATAGAAAACTATAACTGGAAGATTCAACAAGGCCTGGAAAAGTAAAAATCAATCCTGTAGCAGTAAGAACTAAACATTTTAAGCTCATTTTCAGTAATATAATATGTACCATGTTATATCCTAGCCAATATCTCAAAAGATTTAAATGTCGGGGTGGGAGAGGACAAGGCATCTTACCATCTTCACCCTTGGAGGCTTGTCATAGTTCCTCTCACCAGTGTATCTTCTATCCACATAAACATGCTTAATGAAGTCCCGGAGCCTCTCAACATTACTGGCGGAGGACATTTTAGTCAGAATCATATTCATTACATAGGTACCAAAACAAACATATTATAAATAAGTAATAATAACCTGCTATCAGGGAAAGATTGACGCTGTGGATCCCATTCTTTAAAATAAGTTCCCTTTGCAAGCTGTTAATATGAAGCAGATATAAGCCTAAAATGATAAAATGAGCAAAACCGTTGACAAATGAAAAAGAATTTTACAGAGATACAAGAGAACAAAATTATCTTCTTTACAGGGAAATGGAAAATTATGCATGTATACCTGATTTCCACCACCTTGTAAAGCACTAACTTCTTGTGAAGTAAATTTAGCCATCGATATCGATTTCACTCGATGAGTGAACTCCCGACTGCAGATAATTTTGAAGGTTTAAGCCACACTTCAAATTTCAGATATAAGAAAAAGCGCATAGCTTAAAGGAAAGCTGGGTGTAGCTAAGATTATTCACACTTACTGTATTCCACTACAGGTGGTGCAAACAAAAGTCCAGAAATTAGTGCAAACATATTGTGGCCCCTGCTCAGCAGAAAATCAGATAGCACTAGTATGAGAAACGGTATGTTGGATTTTACCAGCAATTAAAGAGTAAGCAAGGTCGGAGCTTTTAAGGGACAGGAGGGGTATGGTCATCCCCAAACTTTTGGGAAATTTTCTATATGTTATCTTCCTTAAGTGTTAATAACAATAAAAATATCATATTTTTATGCACGGCCCTCAAATTAAAATTTGGGACATGCAATAGAGATGATGATCAAATCAAATCATGCCACTAAAAGTCAATTATATTACTTTTGTTGTCCAAATAAGATTGTCACCTTCCATTCTGCACAAATATTTAGCCAGGTTTTTCTTTTTGTTAAATTCCCTTTAGATATCTTTAATGTCAATGATGAGTAAAGAAAATGGGTCCACCAGGCATTAAAAATATTCTATTTCATGTGTCCCTTATAATGGTAATTTTGGAAAGTACGGTATTTAATATTCTTCTTTAGAAAGTGGACATTAATTTTGGGCAAAAGTGAAAAAATCCAATTCTCTTCTGATTTTTATTTCATCTATTTTCAAGCACTACTTATGTAGGAGTATTAGTTTTCTTTTTAATTTCCTTTCCTCTTTAATGTTTCTCATTCAAGTAATAGATTAGCCTTTGCAAGTAAGCATAGGGATGGATGTTAGACCTAAAATTGTTTCAAAAGTACATAAAATTGATATGCGTGAGTTCTGAGGGCGAAATCAGTTTTTGTCATAAAGGCTTTGAAGGATACTCAACACACTGGCAAACAGGTTGCTAACTCATCAGGTACAACTCCCTTCCCCTTTAGAAGATATGAAACATATCCCCGAGGACCCCGATTTAAATATTTAATAATGGTTGGAATTCGCACATGGGTCCCTAATACAATGGCGCCATTTGGACTTAAATCTTCTAAGAGAGATTAGAGCGCCATTAGCATTGTTAAGCTTGGTTGTCCACAACTTTTTATCCTGTTGCATGTCTTGTGTGCAGGACACTGGAGTATGTGAATTGAACATTTTATGTTTTCTATATTCTTCATTGATTTTTTTCGTTATATGTTGTACGAACTCATTGTATAAGTTGGATATCTATGACTTTATTTTGACTTGGTATATCTTTTGGATTTGAGAATCATGTTTCTCTTGCATATAATGAAACAAAATACATATATATATATATATATATATATATATATATATATATATATATATATATATACACACACTTTGAGTCCCTCCCCAATATATTTATATGCACTCCAAAACCAATACTTATAAGGGGAAGGGGTGGCAGAGAGAAAGAAGGAAATGAATAAAGAAAGAAATTTCCAAGATTCTTTTTAATAAGTTGCTAATTCCACTAGTCTTCTATCGTTATTCAGAATTTCATATGTTCAAGTAAGTAATTAGTTCACTTAAGTCAATCTGATTATCAACTGATCCAACGCACATTATTTTAGTTGCAAGTGTTCGTTTGACTAGAGCCCTAGTTAAGGAGAGTTTAAGATTCCAATACTCTTTAAGGGTTTAGTTTCCCTCTATCACAGGTAAGTGTACCGATGTCTCAGTAATAGAATTTTAATGATAAATGAATCAAGCTAATTATTGATTTCATGGGCTTCATCACTGCAATCGATCCAGGCACAATAATATAAAGAAATGAGTATCTACACAATTTATTGCACTACTAAGGGTATCTTGTTCTTCTATTTTAGTGCTATCCCCACATAGTCGGAGCAATCACTCTGTGCTATTGATCACTTTTATTAAAACAATTAACAACTTATCAAAACCTTACAGAACAAACTGCACTTGGAATCCGATACCAATTATACTTCATGATTAGTTCGCACAACATTCAATTCCATTAATATACTATGATACGCCATGCAACCATCAAGGTTATAACTACAGAGCTTGACTTCATAAGATGAGAAGCAAAAACAATAACAGTTATAAGAACCATACCAGGCTGTTACAGTTGATACACCTCCGATTCTCGGAAAGTTTGAGAAGACCCCGAATTATTCGTTCATTTTTTTCATCTTCCTTTAGTCGATTTGCCATCCCCACTTCCTACATCAATAAGAAGACACAATCATTCATCATAAACAAAGAAATAATCTAAATGAGGTAAACAGCCAAATTGAGTCAGTCTACTTGAATTTTCTCCAAATCAACGCCAAATTTTTAATGGGCACAAACTATCGAATGATCCTGTCTTTAATTGGTCAAAATCCTAATCAAGTAAACTCTAAATCACATGTCTTGTATAGTTTTCAGTCCCATTGGCACTGTTTACCATAGTTTCCCAATCAATTACAGCATTGATAAACTGAAAACTAAATACGAAAAACAACATATTAATTCTCCTCCCTTCAGCAGCCGCACAAAAATAAACAACAACGACACAGATACCAAAATTGAACATACAAAAACAAATAGATCTGAGAAACCAAGACAAGTCAAAGTTGCAGAACACGTTAAAACACTCTAAGAACCCTAGAAAAGTTAGCAGAGAAAAATAACAAGCACTGACCTGAATCTGGCTTCAAAGCAAAGCGAAATGAAAAATGAAGAAAACTATTTTAGTTCAACTTTTAGCTGACTATGATAATGATGCTTAATTGAGAGATCCAGCACTGACTCTCTTAAAAATAAAATCTGACTTAGAGAGAGAGCTTTGCAGATCTTTCAAGTGTTGGTAACTACGGGGGCTTTTGTACAGCTAATGCCACATAGCTAACCAGTCAGCTTTTGTTATATATATATATAGAGAGAGAGAGAGGATGGGACTAAATTTACGGTGTCCTAGGACACAGTTGAGTACGTTGTCCTATTTACTGTACATTGCCCTCTTTTGACGGTTTTGGTCCATTATGTTGAAGTTACGGGGACTGGTCAGTGGTCGTACAAGGCGACTGATTAGTGGCTAATTACCCTTGCTTCTCACTAAAATTACATGATCTTTTCATACTAATAAAAACAACGCCACATATTTTATTGGATAAAATTTTCTTAATGTTTGGTAAACAGGGATGATGATTTTGCGTTTTTTTTTTGTTAGCCTATACGAACAGTGTCCGTTTAAAGGAAAGAAGGTTCATAGATATAAACAATATTTAATAATTTTTAATGATTTCAAAGTTAAAATAAAATATAAACAAATATATAAGATTGTGAATATACAAAATTCTGCGATTATTATCTTTGGCATACCTCACTAAAAGTTGTTTTTTATATTTTTTAAATAAAATAAAATATTTGATGCTAGTAAAAACCCACATTACATTATCAAAAAATACCATCAAATCATTAAAGATGTTATCTAATATGACAAATGCCTCAATGAGTCAACATAAAAACCACAAAATTATAAGCTATTATGGGATTTTTTTTTTTGCATTAATGATATTTCGTCTTGAATTAAATTTCTTACTAGCAAAAATAGTGAGTACTTTGCTTACTATTTTAGTGTCTAAGTAGTTTTTAAGCATATGTGATGCACTGAGTTTGCTTTAAAGCAAACCATCAAAATATCATTTATTATTTTTAGAATATTTGAGTATGATTTATTCTGAAATTAAATTAATTTAGTTTTAATCATTCACTTAATTTACTATTTAGTGTCACATGAGAAAATACTTATTTACTCCTTAGCTTTTCAGATATTACAATCCCTTTTTATATCCCATACATACTTATCCTTATTAAGTAATATGGCATTTTGGGTTTTTTACAATCAAAAACCTCATTTAATTATAATATCTAAACAATCATATCCACTTAAAATTTTAATTTATTTTAAAAATAACTTGATCTAATCTTCAAATAAATCATTATCAAATGTTGTCTTAGGAGATGTTTTGATTTGTTTTTAAAAACTAATTTAAACTAACTTGTTTTAAGTTAGTTTAAATACAAACTCAAACTTCGCCTATCAAAGACTGATCTTTGCAATATTGTTTTCATGGACTGCTATAAGGTAAATTTGATCCAAGCATATCAAGAACACAATCAATGAATTTGTAGCCTAAGTCAACCAATTTTGATTCCAAAAGTGAGCCATAATCAGAACAATTGGCTATTTAGAAATCAATGATAACCAAAGAGACATCCAAAAAAGTTTCAGATCATGCATTTGCAAACATTAACTTAAAATACTTACATCAAAGAGCTCAAGTCAAGTAGGACCCAAGAAAAAAAAATATGCTTGATAGGGTTTTGGAGATAAACTAGAAAAACTATTAGTAATGACAATTCTATCATCACATGAAGCAACCGATGAGCCACTAAGGAGATGTTTGGGTTGGTAGCTTTCAACCAATTGAAATTAATTTGCTTTAAGTTAACTTTAATACTAACTCAAGCATCGCCTAAATAATGCAAAGAATTATTTCTCGATTTTATCTCATGTAAATTAATGAATTGCTATAAATTAAATTTAAAACTGAGTCTTGTTTCCATGAGCTTGGTTTCGTGAGAGTTATGTCTTTGCTTCTTATTCTTTTGTTGCCCTACAGAGCCGAGGGAACTTTACTACTAATCACGGGAACTGCAATAGTAATTGAATATTTAAATATTTTATTTTTTATTCAGTTACTACTACAGTTTCTTATAATTACAGTAAAGTTCCTCGGTTCTGTGATACCTACTACATAACCGATTCCGTGAAATCAAAAAAGTAATTGAAAACAAAAATAAAAAAAGAAATAATGAGACATAAAATACTAAATTATTTGTGATTGTTTTATATATCAACTAGTTTTGAACCTGCGCGATGCCTGTGATGACTTTCTTTTATAAAATATTGTGTGAAATAGTCTTACAGACTACTTACATTATTATTGTACAAATTATAATAATAATGATTTAACATTATTTTAGTAAATGAAAAACTTCATGAATTTTTTAATTTCATAAACTGAAAGAATATAATTCACAAAATAAAATCATATAGAGTATATCATAAGCAAATCATATAATTATAAATATATAAATTCAAAAATAATAAATCATTATGGTCAATTTGCGTGTATATAAACTCCGTTTCGGTTTTTTTAAATGATATTTTAAGATTTTATAACATATATTCATAAATCTAATATTAAGTAATATATTTATTAACTAATATGGTAAGTTTTTATTATTATGACAAATGACTCCACGCAGTCGTTTTCTATAACGGTGTTGGATTCAACTTTTATGTTATTATATTAAATCCGTGTTATTTGTTAATGCTATAGTTGTCAACTAAATCATTTATGAACAAATCATTTTATAGAAGAAGAATGTTTCTATACTTTTAAATAGATTTTTTCCACTTCAGATTTTCATATCAAGTGGGCTTAATCAGTCATTTTCACAATGGATTTAGATCTTTCATTTATGAGCTTAGATAGAATTATATGGGTTTAAATATCAATATTTTACTTTACATAACAAGCACGTCCACTCTCATAATCCCAAATGGCTAAATATCTACAACTTAGTAGAGTCAACTTTATATATATACAAGTTTTTTAGCCATGCACAAATTTGTTTTCAAATTATTTTCTGTATATGTTATTTTTTAATTGTTATCACTCTTTTCTTTTCTCAAATAAATAAAAAATTTCACCTTAAAATCTTTTATAATAAATTAAGATAACTTTCTTTTTATTTATGAAATAATAGTATAATGTTTGTATTAAAAATAATAAACATTGAAACTATGACAACTTTATTTGAATTTGTTGGGCCAGGTGTTGGCTGCAATTGCTTCGTGGCAGAAGGTCAGGTTGGGGCCAAGTCACAATCAAAACGTGACGGTTGTGCTACTGTGCAGTTTAAGTGATTTAAGTTGCATTCTGAATATTAGCTATAGCTTTTAGTGCAGTGGTAAGCGCTTAATATTTCTTAACGGTGCAATTGTTAGGGGGAGATTGTTGGGTTAGATGTTGGTAGCAAGTACCCCGTGACAGTGGCCTAGGTTGGAGCCAAGTCACAATCAATCCTGAAAGAACTTACATTTTTGCTTTTACATGCAACTTTGCCATTAGAGTTGCACAAAAAATAGTCATACTTTATTTACTATAGATATCTTACAACTCTCAACTCTGTTAAGTAAAACGTTTGACAAAAACAACTTGATGGCGTCTTATTTATACAGATCTTATAGGAATCTAACAACCAATATCTTATTGATCATTATACTTATATTGAATTCATTTTCTCTTTCCGTAGATTTACATGCATGAATATGAATCGAAAGATAAACCATGGACGATGTGCATGTAGTGGTTCTTTTCCTCCAATCTAAAAATGGTTAATTAGGTACATTACTTGTACGAGGCTATCAACACTTATGTTGTGACGCTTTAAGTTGAGGTCAAGTTTTGGTATCTCACATCGATTAGAGAGGATGTGATTAGACTGTTTATAAGTTATTGTCACCTCCACTTGCACAACATGTTTTAAAACTATGAAACCTGGTGTACCAAAACGGATAATATTGTACCAAACAAGAGGTTAGTCATTATATATGTTTTTAAAGTCGATCCAAATTTTAAACACAGTTCTTGTCATGATTGTTCCCAGTGGTGTGGCTTAATCAAAGGATCTTTTAGACCTTGTTCTTCTAGCTTAATAATCTGGAGGGGAAAACAAAGTCTTTACTTTTTGGTTTACAACTTTCTAAAAGCAAAAGTCTTACTATCTCTTCCATAGATTGTGATTCCAACGTACTTATTGATTACTTCTCCTGGAACTTTTAGCCATGGAGGATTCACTATGTGGTTAATGAGTGTACTTCCCTCTTGATACAACCAATAATTCACTCTCTAGTAGCCTAATAACACGTGGACAACTCCCCTCCAATGACCGGTAACACATGGCCACACCAATAATTCACCTTCCAGTAGCCTAGTAACACATGAAAAACTCCCTTCCAATGACCGGATGACACGTGGGCGAGCAGTTAATGATGCTGTCATCACTCATGGACTCTCCCCACACACAAGGGTAAGTGTGATTGCAGGGATTGAGCCACCCCTGAACATGTGACAAGACCCTTCATAGGAGGAGCGAGATCTCAGGGATCGAGCCATCCCGAGCACGTGGCCAACTTGCCTCTGAATCACTATAAAAAGCCCAAGGTATATGAGCTCAATCCCATCTTCAAATTCAAGCTCATCATTGAAACACTGATCACAACCCCATTTTCTAAAAATCTTATATTGACAAAGTCATCGGAGAGTCCCCGGAGGCACCCCCCTCTCTCTTTTCTCCGACGACTCTTTAGTTCACACTCTTTCCTTGTGCAGACCACTGAATATTGGACCTCCAACTCAGCAACGGATTTCTGGCATCAACAGATTGGCATCGTCTGTGGGAAAACCAATCTTTCACTAAATAGTAAAAGTGAAAAAATCTAAAGAACTCATCTGTTGTCATACCAACCAAAAACACATTCAGGAACACTGGCAAGGGAGCCGTTAGGACTAGTGTTGTACCTACGAAAAACAGTGCTCATAACCAGTGGTCCGACTCGAGGTCTCTGCTATGTCCGAACATAGGACCACTACCTGCGACCCACAAACCATTCTTAGAGCACAATGCCCTTACCACATGGAGATCGACCCGCCCAAAATCTCTGAGGAGTTACCTCGAAACACCCCCGCTATTCCAATGATTCAAGTGTAGTTTCTGGAGCTCTCTCGCTTAGTGACAGACCTGGCCGCTAAGGTTCGGAGAGGGGGTCAACGACCCTCACCCGCACCTCCTCGCCATGCACCCAAACAAGCTAGCCCTCCTAGTCATGGGCTTCCAATTGACAATCATTCCACGACATAGTCTTCACCACCTCACACCAATAAGTCCAGAGGAGGCTCCTCCTCTAAAAGTAACCTCGGCCTAGATAGACAGATCAAGGAAATGGAAGAAAAAATCAACGAAGCACTCAAATATCAAATTCATAGCCTCTTGGATGAACTCAACGTCTAGGACCCACTATTCACACAAAAAGTCCTTGAAGCCCCGCTTCCGTCGAATTTTTGAATGCCACAAATCAAGCTCTATAACGACTTGATGGATCCCATAGATCACCTCCAGCATTATAAGACTATCATGATGTTGCATCGGCACTTCGACCCAGTTATGTACCAAGTGTTTCCTTTAACGCTCGAAAAAGTTGCCAGCACATCGTATTCCCGGTTGAAACTAGAAAGCATCAGCACTTTCAAAGAGCTCAGCTATGCCTCTGCGTCCCACTTTCTCAGTAACAAAGGACCTAAGAAAACCTTAGAGAGCCTGTTCAACATCATTCAGCACCGAAGGGAGAGGCTTCGGGCCTACATATCAAGGTTCAACGCTGCCTCTTGGGAGATCCTTGACCTCGATCCCAAAGTTTAGATGTTGGCATTCAAAAATGGACTTAGGTTCGGAATCTTCAGCTCCAAGCTCACCAGGCGACCACCTAAAGACATGAACAAGGTCATGGATCAAGCCGAGAAATACATGCTAGCAGAAGACGACCAAGCTTTTTGAAGAGAAAGAGAAGGGGAAACGAAAAAAAAAAGGAAACACACTATCGACCCTCACAGTGGGATGACCAAAAGACCCCACCTCGAGGGCAGGTACAAGGCCCCCACTTGTTTTTAGAGTTTCATTTCTCTCAACGTATCGAAGACAAATTTTCTGACGCAGCTTCAAGACATGATAATCCTCCAATGGGTCTCAAGACTGTAACACCTCAGCGGAGATAAGAGAAAGTGGTGTTGGTTTCATAGACATCATAGACACGATACTGAGGAGTGCCATGCCCTAAAGCAACATATTGAGACCCTTATCAATCGAGGGCACTTAAAAGAGTTTACCAGGTTGCGACAATAAGGAATACCCGACCGACCAGGAGAAGTCTTGAACATTCAAACTAAGAACATTAAACCCCACAAAAGAGTCCAAGGACGAAATGAATGAGAGCCAAACTAGAAAGGCCAATAAGCCGCAGCAACCAAGGTTATCAAGACAATCTGTGGAGGCCCGCCGTCATAGGCAACTTAGGACAGAACGGCAAAGTATACACCAGGTTCATGGCTTCCGTCAGCGGGCCCCATAAGCGAAGAAAGATAAACCAGACAATCTCTTTCACGGATGAATATCTAGATGGAGTACAGACCCCACACGATGATGTTGTGGTGGTCTCCATTCATGTAGCCAACTATGACGTCAGACCCATCTTGGTAGATAATGGGAGCTCGGCAGACATCTTGTTCTACGATACTTTTCAGCAGATGTAGCTGAAAGATAGTCAGCTAGAACCGATCTCTACCCTACTGTATGACTTCTCAGGGGCCTCGGTGTTCTCCAAAGGTAGCATAGTCCTCTCGGTCACGGAGGAGACGTCCCTACGGACTACTAATGTGCAAACTACTTTCATGGTAGTCAAACAACCATCATTCTATAATGTAATCCTCAGTAGACCCACCCTCAACAAACTAAAGGCAATCGTCTCCACCTATCATTTGAAGATGAAGTTTCCTAATAAGAAAGGGATAGGTGAAGTCAAGGGAAAAAAATGAGTCTCTGGGTCCTGTTATTTGAATATCGTGAGAGGAGGAAAAAGGACAAAAGTCTTGCCCCTCAAAGTAAAAGACTTCAGAAATGAAGTAAAAACCCTTAGAGGCTAACCTATAAAGGAGCTGATCGCTGTCCCCCTCGGTGAAAACATTTTTCGGATAGTCCAAATTGGTCTCAACCTCCACGAGGACCTCAAAAAGCCCATCCTCTCCCTTCTTCGGAAGAATCGGGATTTGTTCGCATGGTCGACCTCAGATATGCCCAGGATCAGCCCCGAGGTCATCTTGCACAGGGTAAATATAGACCCAGGCCACAAGCCAGTCATTTAGAAGAAGAGGTCATTCGCCCCTAAGTGGCAAGCCGCCATCAAAACTGAAATGGATAAGTTACTCGCAACCGACTTCAACCGGGAGATAGATTACCCCGATTAGATATCCAACGTAAAAATGGTGAGAAAGTTAAATGGCAAGTGGCAAATCTGCATTATCTTCACGGGCATAAACAAAGCCTACTCAAAGGATAGCTTTCATCTGTCACGGATCGATCAGATGGTTGATGCCACCTTAGGGCACGATCTTTTAACCTTCATGGATGCCTATTTTGGATATAACCAGATCTTCATACACAAGCCTGATCAGGAGAAAATGGCCTTTGACCCAGGCTAAGGGCTATACTGTTATAAAGTCATGCTCTTTGGGCTAAAAAATGTTAGGGTAACATATCAAAAGTTGGTGAACAAGATATTCCGCAGACAGATCGAAAGAAACATGGAAGTCTATGTAGATGACATGTTGGTCAAGAGCGTCGAGGCCAAACACCACAATGTTAATGTCATCAAATGAAGTTGAACCCCGCAAAGTGCGTATTTGGAGTCATCATGGGGAAGTTCCTCGATTTTATGATCACCCAAAGAGAAATAGAAGCTAACCTGTAGAACATCTAGGCTATCTTCGATATGACTCCCTTTCAAACGATAAAGGAAGTACAACGGCTGACAGGGCATGTAGCGGCGCTTAATTGTTTTATGTCAAAATCTGCAGAGAAATACCTCACCTTCTTCAGAGCTATCAAGAAGACAAAATATTTTGCTTGAACTGAAGACTGTCAAAGAGCCTTTGGGGAGCTGAAGGACTATCTGAGCTCACCCTCACTCTTGACCAAACCTATCACGGATGAGGAATTCTTCCTATATTTATCGACTGGGCAGGAGATAGTAGCCTCCGTTCTGATATGAAAAAAGGTGGTTGTTCATAAACCCGTGTCAACAAAATCCTCCATGATGCGGAAGCACAATACCTCCCGATAGAAAGATGGCATATGCACTCCTAATCACAGTGTAGAAACTCCAACTGTATTTCTAGGCACACACCATCGTCCTTTTAATAGACCAGCCACTAAGACAAGTATTTCACAAGCCGAATGTTTCTGGGAGGATGGTCAAGTGGTCCATAGAACTTGAGGAGTTCGATATCCAGTACCATCCCTAAAAATACATCAAGGCTCAGGCCCTCGCAAACTTCATTGTGGAGACAACACTCTAAGGGACTTCAGACCAAACCCTGAAACCAGAAGTGGCTGAGCAATTTCCACAGTGGACTTTCCGTGTTGATGGTTCCTCCAACAGCACCGGAAGTGGGGTTGGACTCATCCTTTGTAGTCCAGATGGATTTGCTATTGAGTACGCCCTGAGGTTTGGGTTCAGAGCCTCGAATAATGAAGTGGAGTACGAGGTGCTACTTGCCAGAATGAAATTGGCAAAAGCAATGGTTGTCGGGGCCCTGGATGTGTACAGCGACTCACAGCTAGTAGTAAATCTGATGAGCGAAAAGTTCGAAGCTTGAGGGACGAATATTGCTTGCAACCTTGAAAAGGATAAGGAACTCACCGCTGGATTCATAATGTTTAAGATAACCTAGGTTCCTCGGGCAATGAACTCGAAGGTTGATGCTTTAGCTTGACTCGCCTCTTTTTACCAGTCTAAACCAACTCAAGCCATATACCTCGAGACTCTCATCACCTCGAGCATCCATGAGATCCCCATGCTACCGATAACCAAAAAAAAAACCTGGGTGGACCCTATCCTCCGGAATTTTCGTGATGGTCAGCTTCTTGAGCAAAAAAGTGAAGCTAGAAAACTCATTTCTCACACATCCTGATACGCGATTATAGATGAACAGTTGTACAAGAGAGTCCTTACGATGCCTTACCTAAGGTGTTTGAGGCCCACCATAGCCAATTATGCTCTTTGGGAGCATCATGAAGGGGTATGCGAAAATCACCTAGGAAACCGAACTTTAGCCTTCAAAGTGCTCTGTCAAGGGTACTACTCGCCTAAAATACAGAAAGATATCATGGAACTGGATAAGAAATACAGAAGCTATCAGTAATACTCCCTCATGCCCCACCGATTGAAAAATTCTCTTAGCTCGATCATGAGTCCACTTCCCTCCACCATGTGGGGGATTGTTCTTCTCGGCCTCTTCACTGGGGCACCTGGCCAGAGAAACCATTTCATTGTAGCAATAGATTACTTCACCAAGTGGGTAAAGCCGGAACCACTTGCCAGTATAATAGATCAGCAATCCTGAAGTTTCATCTAGAAGTCCATAGTGTGTCGGTTCGACATACCCCGAATATTGGTCACTAATAATGGCAAACAGTTTGATAGTGCTTTATTCAAAGCATTATGTGAAGAGCTTCGCATCGAGCATCGAGCATCGATTCTCTTTCATTGGATATCCATAGGCTAACGTGTAAGCAGAGGTAACCAACAAGATACTTCTGTAAGGCATCAAGAGAAGACTAGATGAAGCTAACAAGCAGTGGACCAACCATATTTTGAATGTACTTTAGGCCTACGGAACCACCACTCGAAAACCCACAGGGGAAACCCCATTCTTCATGGTATATGGCTCTAAAGCGGTCATCCCTTTAGAAGTTGGGGTGCCCTCACTACGAGTACAGAACTTCGAGCAAGCTAACAACGAAGAAGCCCTACAGATGAACAAAGATATTATCGACGAAGCTGGGGATAAAGCCTAGATTCTATTAGCCACCTATCAGTAGAGGGCGGCTAGGTACTACAACTCTCGGGTTTGAAGTAGAAACTTCAAGTTAAACGACCTTGTTCTACGAAAAAAAGAAGTGTCTCATCCTCTAGAGACGAGGAAGCTCGTCCCAAACTGGAAAAGCCGGTATTGCATCAAAAGAGTATGTCGAGCTGGTACTTTCGAGCTCGAGGAGTTGAACAGCAAGGCCATCCCCTGCACTTGGAACGTGGAGAACCTCTGTAAGTTTTACCAATAGTGTACGCCTCCTAAATGTAACTCATGAACGCTTCAATTGTTTACGAAAATTAAAGTACTAAAGCACGAGTGTTGAAAGCTTACAAAAAACAACAAGATGAAGAAAAAGAAAAGCAAAATTTTTATTAAAATATGTAATTACATAAAGGCAATACCAGCCTCGGTTGCAAAAAAATCTTTACAAAAAAAAACTAAACTCCTCAGGGGGCGGCCTCCCCGTCTGATGCAGCCCCCGCTATGGTAGCGCCCGGCTGAGTCTCTCCCTCACCGTCAGAGCCGTCGACCATAGCTCCCTCTTCATCTCCTGAGATGCTAAGCTTTAAGGTCGAGAAGTCAACCTGAGAGCCTCGTAGTGTTTCTTGGCCTCCAAGAATTCCTCAAAAAACTACTGGCCATCCTCCTCCTCAACGACCTCTTGTTAGAAGATGGAGTCCTTGAAGGTAGCCAAGACCTCCTCCACAGCTCTCTTCACGACCTCCGTCACCTCCTCCTTCAGCCTTTGCTCAAAGGCTATGGTGGCATCCCTCTCTTAGTGTAGGGTATCTCTCTCTTGCATGGCCTTGACTTTGGCCTGGTTGGCCCCCTCCAGGGACCCCTGCAGCTGCTAGACAAGCTCACAGCTTTCATCCAGCTTTTGTTGGTACCAGCCCAGCAAGGGCACAATAGCACTCCCTGCACCATGCTCGACTGAAATAGAACACAGAGTCATTAGCTACCGTGAAATAAAAGAAACTCTAAAGGAAATAACAAAACTAACTCAAGCAGAAATGTTTACCTGACAAGCTAGGACCTCAACAATAGAGCAAAGGCTCTTGATTGGCTTCTTAAAAAGCTTGATCATATCTCGAGGCGGGATCCCCACGACAAGATGCTCCTGGGCCACCCTGGGATGAGTGAAGACTGAGTTGCCTAGCTTTATGCCCCAGTTGGGCATAAAGACCCTGGCCCCAGAGGGAGCCTCATGGGAAAAAAACATAGGCCGTGACTGCTCAGGCTAGGGTGCGGTTGAGACGATCATCAGTTTATGAGAGAGCTCGGCAAGGCTCTTCACATCGATGGGGATGGGAAAGGGGGCATGTTGCCTCTTCCTCAAACCTTGGGGTTACATGAGCTACTTTCCAACCTAGACAGACCTCTTCTTTTCTTAGGCTATCTTCTTTGCTCGCTCTTTGGCTCTAGCTGTAGCCTCTATCTCTGTTCAAGAAAAAAACACAAGTATGAAACAAAGCATAAAGAAAAGTGAAGAAAAGCATAAAGAATAAAGCAAAGCATAAAGAAATAAAACAAAGCATAAACGAGTATGAAAGAGCAGACACCAAGTTACCACTCTCTATTGTTCCCTCTAGACAACAAGAGCAAAGGCAATGCTTTGCCAACTCTTTGTTTTCATATAAGACTCTCATGTCGAGGGGTGTAACCACCATAACCTTCAGTACGCAGTGCAGGAGGTTCGATTTCTTGCACTTGCCCGCATGGTCCAGGTTCCAAGAGAGTAGAACCTCAAAGCTCCTCTCGCTCTAGATGAAGAAGAAGGATTCTTACACTTTTTGATCGATGAAGGGTTCTTCTTCAACAACCTCCTTTTTGCCCTAGAGCTAATCACGACCCACCCGTGTTGGTCGTGTTTGCTTATCTGGAAATGGACCTTGAAGACGTTGATATTCATCAGCCTCTTCACATTTGAGTAGACGCAGAAGAAGGCCATAATCAGGCGCATCGAGTTAGGCACTAACTGGTACAGTGTTATGTCAAAAAACCTCAGCACTGCGCAGAAGAAGGGGTAGAGTGGAAACCTAAGCCTGACCCTCATGTGTTGCTCATAAACATATATTTCATAAGGTGCGCAGCTTAAGAGAACATCACATGCTTTCTCTTCAACCTCTTTCGACCTGAGGGTGTACTTCTCATGGATACGGTACACCCTCTGGATAATCTCAAACTCCCTTTCCTCCAATTGGCTGGGTAAAGAGTTCACCACGAATGGTCATTGAACCTTTTCCTCCACCATCATGTCTCCCCTCAGCTAGACCAAGGTGTTATCTACCTTGTCCTTGCCCTCGAAAGAGCAATCCTCTTCATCCTCATCCTCTTTCCCAGCCACGTAGGGCACCATTGCCAGTGGCCCCTCATGAGTATTAAAATTCTCCAAAGACTTACCCTTACTGGAGGACAGGCCCAAACCTATGGCCTTCCTCAGCTCCTTAGATATATCCCCAATAACTTCACTACCACTACTGGGCCTATCACAATATCTATCTACCAAAGACATTGTAAAATGGGCAAAAAGACTCATCGAAAATTGATCTAATTGGTAACTCCAAATGACTCAGAAAAGTAGTTTCTTCATCTGCTCATGCCTCGATCTTTCCCCAATAAAAGCACTCCCAAATCTCCAACCAACTCCAAGAACTCTCAATCTCAAAACTGACTCTGAAGGCTCTCAAAGATTTCTCTAATTACAAATGAAGTGAAGTGAAGAAAATGAGAGGAAACTCATCTCTTATATAAAAGCATGGGCATGATAAATAAGGAGAATTAACTTCCTTACAGTTGTAAAGATGCGATGTTTGGCATAATTGAGGTGTCATTACGTTTTTCAAAGCTCCCTCAGTTACAATGACATGATGTTTTGTATACCCAAGGTACCGTTATGTTCCCCAAAGTTCCCTTAGTTATGAAAAAATGGTGTTTGGCATAACCAAGGCATCGTTCCACTCTTCAAGACAACAGAAGGCGAACCATCAATAATACACGCCACCATTGCAATTGAAACGACTGCACAAGCCCCAATATTTAATGACCCCGCAATTAATATCCTAAAGATATCTAATGCTCCTACATTAAAGTAACCTCACAGAGAAGCCTTCCAAAGGCCCAAGGCAAAAGACCTTCTGTGGGCCCAAAGGAAAAAAACTTTCTAAAGGTCTAAGGCAAAGGGCCTTATGTGGACCCAAAGGCAAGAAGCCTTCCAAAGGCCTAAGGCAAAAGGCCTTATATGGACCCAAAACAAGAAGCCTTCCAAAGGCCGAAAGTAGAAGTCTTTTAAAGGTCTCCAAGGCCGAGTATATTGATTGCTGCTCAAATGCTCGGCCCAACGTCTCCAAGGCTGAGCATATTGACTACTACTCAAATGTTCGGGCCAATGTCTCCAAAGCCGAGCATATTGACTACCACTCAAATGCTCTGCCCAACATCTCTAAGGTCGAGCATGTTAACTACCGCTCAAATGCTCGACCCAACGTCTCCAAGTCCGAGCATGTTGATTACTGCTCAAATGTTCGACCCAGTGTCTTCAAGGCTGAGCATACTGATTGCTGCTCAAATGCTCGACCCAACATCTCTAAGGCCGAGCATGTTGATTGTTGCTTAATTGTTTGGCCCAACGTTTCTAAGGCCGAGCATATTGACTGATGCTCGAATGCTTGGTCTATTGTCTCCAAGGCCAAGCATGTTGGTTACAGCTCAAATGTTCATCGCAACGTCTCCAAGGCTGAGCATATTGACTGTTGCTCGAATTCTCGATCCAACGTCTCCAAAGCCGAGCATATTGATTACTGCACAAATGCTCAGTCCAACATCTCTAAGGCCGAGCATGTTGACTGCTGTTCAAATGCTCGGCCAAATGTCTCCAAGGTTGAGCATGTTGACTGCTACTCAAACGTTAGGTCCAACATCTCGAAGGCGAGCATATTGACTACTACTCAAATGCTCGGCCTAATGTCTCTAAGACCGAGCATGTTGACTGCTACTCAAATGCTCAGTCCAATGTCTCCAAGGCCGAACATGTTGACTGCTCCTCAACTGCTCGGCCTAATGTCTCCTAGGTCGAAGCTCTGTTATACTTCCTCGAAACATATAAATGTGTTTAAAAAAGTGGGACTCCTCTGATACAACCAATAATTCACCCTCTAGCAGTCTAACGACATGTGGATAACTCCCCTCCAATGATCGGACGACACATGGCCACACCAATAATTCACCCTCCAGTAGCCTACTGACACATGGACAACTCCTCTCCAATGATCGGACGACACATGGGCGAGCTGTTAGCGAAGCTGTCATCACTCACGGACTCCCCCCGTGCAGATGTGTAAGCGTGATTGCAGGGATTGAGCCACCTCTGAACAAGCGACAAGACCTTTCGCTAGAGGAGCGAGATCTCAGGGATCGCGCCATCCTGGGCATGTGGCTAACTTGTTTCTGAATCACTATAAAAGGCCCAAGGTATGAGTTTAATCCCATCTTCAAATTCAAGCATATTGATAGGTGCTTAAATATTCATATTTAAGCCCCCTTATTTACATTTGTTAGGTCCTTAATTACGTTAATTTAGTTCGTTTTACTTCATTTGTGTATTTCACATGTGTTTTTTATAGGTTTTGGAAGAAAAGAAGCAGTTTTGGCACTTAAAGGAAGAAGCCTGGAAATCCTGGAGTAGTCTCTGGTCAATCTGCGATTGATCGTGCGCACATTGTGATTGTGCGGACAAAAGAGGGATCGAGCGCAGCACTGCAATCGAGCGCAAGACGTGTGCGATCGAGCGCACATATATGGGCGTGAACAGTAAACTGCAGAACCCTATTTTGGAAATAAAAGAGTTTTGTTTTTAGGAAAGTTTTAGGAACTCATGGGCCTCTTAAGACTTCTCAAAGACCTATAAACACACCTGTAAAGCACACACAAAGAGACGACAACTTAGAGAACACTTCTCTTAGCTTTTATTTGGAGTTGTAAGCTTCGGGAGAGAATTGATGCCTCTTCTCTCAAGTTTATTCTTCTCTTTATGTTTAATTTATATATGATGTTTTTAGACAGCATGTGTAACTAACTTTCTTATAGGGCTCAATTGAAGCCCTAGTTATGCTTTCTCATATATTTATGCATTTATAAATCTTTGCCAATAGCCTTTATTATGTTGCTTAACTTGATTAATGTCTGTGCTTATTTAAGTTCCTCATATGTATGTGTATGGCCAGCGTATGCATGTGGTATGGACCTGTTAGTTAGATCAATTTGGATAACCGAGTCCTGGGTCTAACATTAGTAACAAAGGATATCTTATCCGGATACCCGGGTTAATCAACATGGGAAACTGGGAGTAGATACCATGCCCTAGGTCTCATGTGGTTGTCGATTTCTATAGTACTTATGCTTTCTTAAGGAACAACTCAAGTAGATACTATGCTGAATCCCTTAAGAAAGAAAAGAGTTAGAGTAGATACCATGCCTAACTCGTTGCTTAGGGAAATCAATAGCTTAAGGAGTAGATATCATGCCCTTAGGTTGGCAACCAGTAGGTATACATGATAAGGCTAGTGCACTGATACCTTATACAATTGAGAAAGTATGACTAGTGGTGGATATCAAAGCCCTATGTCTTTATTATTATCAAATCACACACAATAGTTATTTTATTTTTTTTTTACTTAAAGAAACTAATTCTAAAAACCGAACTTTACCAATCCCTGTGGAGATGACCTTGCTTCCGCACACTATACTACACTGTTGACCTTGTACACTTGCAAGTAAAACTAGTACGATTATCTGCTTAATTATTTAGATAAATAAACGCATAACAAGTTTTTGGCACCGTTGCCGGGGACTACGCTAAAGTTCTTTTTAGAATTACTTTCGTTTAATTATTATTACGTTATTTTTGTTTACCATCTTTATTTTTCATCAAACCTAATTAAATTGTTTTCTGTTTCAGGCACATCAAACCCTAACTCACACTTTCTGTGATACGTGCGATCGATCGCAACCTCCTATGTGATCGAGCGCATTTAGGGTAGAGAGTTACCCGAGCAGCAGAGTTGCACTGCTGCACTGAAACCAGTTTTCCTGATTTATGCACGGACTGCGATGCCGACATCCAACATTCTTTCCCCTTGATCCAAGCTTGAGCGGACTATCCGATAAAATCTAAGGAACAACTCCAAGGAGAACGAAGAAGAAGTCGAGATCGAAACACAAATGGCAGAATAGCTCGAGAACCAGCAACCACCTGCACGAGTACCGATGAAGCATTCCTTCATCCCTCGAAACATTGATCAACCATCATGCATTGCATATCAACCTGACACGGCAGAAAATTATTACATATCTCCGCAAATCTTGAATGCTTTGACTCATTTTAGAGGCACTCCTAACGAAGATCCACACTTGCACCTCCGAGAATTTTTCGATCTTTGCAAGTTCCAGCACATACAAGGACTAGACCAAGAAGGAATAAGGTTAATTCTGTTCCCTTTTTCCTTGAAAGATAATGCTAAACTTTGGTATAATTCTTTGCCTGCAGTTTCCATCCACACTTAGGAGGAGTTGGCAAGCAAGTTCCTGAAGATGTTCTTCCCAGCCCAAAAGATGAGACAAATGAGGAAAGAGATCCAGTCCTTCCAACAAAAGGATAGGGACCTCTTCTTTGAAGCATTGGGACACTTCGACGAGCTACTACTCAAATGCCCACACCACAACCTATCTTAAGATGAGCTGGTACTAGCCTTTTATAAAGATTTAAATGACATGAATAAAGGTATTGCTGATTCTGGTTGTGGAGATGTGCTGATGGAGAAGAGCAGTAAAGAAGCCATGGAGCTGTTTGGGGCATTGAGTGAGCATACCCAACAATTCTCCTCTAGAGGTAGACAAAGAGTCAAGAGCAAAGGTATATATGAGGTTACTCTGAATGGTGGACCCTCTGCCCAAATAGCTGCTTTGGAGAGGAAGCTAGATATGATTGTAAAAGCTATGTCTACTCAAAATATCTCTCATCGACCACAAGCTACACAAAGCCAAGTATGTGCTTTATGTTCTCAATTTGATCACACTACTGAGACCTGCCATTTGTATTCATCTACAGATCCCGAGCAAGCAAACTATGTGGGAACGAACAGTGCATATGCAAATACATACAACCCTGGATGGCGAGACCACCCCAGCCTCTCATGGAGCGACAATCAAAACACCTTGAACCTTCAAGGGCAACAAAGGAACTTCCATAAAGCAGCCCAACCAGTTCCAGAACCCAAGAAGGATGGTCTAGAAAGTCTTGTAAAGCAATTAGCCACTCAACAACAACAACTAATGACAACATTGATGACTTCATTAGGTCACCAAAAACAAACCACTCAAAGGTTAGAAGAATAAATGGGGCAATTGGCTAAAGAACTAAGTGAAAGAAAGAAAGGTGAGCTTCCTGCACAAACACTACCAAATCCAAGAGGACATCAGCAGCTGAAAGCCGTTACAACTCTCCGAAATGGTAAGATCATAGGAGTTAATGAGCCAGCTCAAGCATCTCAAGTTAAGCCATCCATATCCAAGGTAAGTGAAGTAAAGAAGTGGAATGCACCACCCTTCCCTCAAAGGTTAGTAACACCAAAGAAAGATAAATTGCTTGATATTTTTGAAACTTTGAGAAAAGCAGAAATTAACATTCCCTTATTAGATGCAATTAAACAAATTCCTGCTTATGCTAAATTTTTAAAAGATTGTTGCACTAATAAAAGAAAGTTTCAAGAACATGAAACAGTGGCTCTAACTGAAGAGGTAAGTGCGGTATTGTTAAGAAAACTACCACCAAAACTAAAAGATCCGGGTAGTTTTACTATTCCCTGTAGGATAGGTGATCAGTTGTTTGAGTGAGCATTACTAGATTTAGGAGCAAGTGTCAATTTGCTACCATACACAGGATTTGAAAAGCTAGGTTTGGGGGAGCTTCAACCAACCTCCATCACTTTGCAATTGGCAGATAGAAATATCAAAAGACCTAAAGGTATACTTGAAGATGTCCTGGTCAAGGTTGATGAGTTTATTTTGCCTGCTGACTTCATTGTATTAGATATGGAAGAATGCCCTATGCCATTACCTCTTCTCATTATCTTAGGAAGACCCTTTATGAGAACTGCTGATACAATAATTAATGTGAAAAAGGGTATTGTAAGTATGACGGTAAATGGAGAGACAATAGAATTTAAGATATTTGATGCAATGAAATTACCTCAAGATGATAATGATGATGAATGTTTTAATGAATGTATGATGCAAAGTGTTGTCAAGCAAGTTTTTCAGGTCTATCACACTGATCTATTGGAGACCGCCCTCACCCATAGCTTCAAAAGATCAGATATTGAGCCTGCATCAGAAACTGTCCCTGATAACATCTTGGAAGCTATACACCTCCCTAAAGTCTATCCTATGCATCCAAGACCGAGTGATAAGAAGAAATCACATTTGAATACACTGAAAGGATTGAGTCATGATGAATGTGCAACACCACCAAGAGCACTTGAGCCATATGAAGTGAACTTTAAGTACTCCCTGCCAAAAGACTAAAGTTGAGAGAATACCATGTCTGGCTGAAGACGTTAAACTTAGCGCTCATGGGAGGCACCCCAAAGCATATCCTTTTTCTTAGTTTATTTCATTTTATTATTCGTATTTCCTAGTTTATTTTTCTGTCAGTTTATTATTATTTGTTTTCCATTTTATGTTTGTTTTTCTTTCTTTTTCAAGGACAATGTAAGTGCATCCAGTTGAAGTTTGGGGGCCTACTACGAGCCATGCCAGCCATCAGTTCTCCATCTCCCAGGTCAGCTCCTTCCATGCTATTCACACATTGGGGACAATGTGCAATTTAAGTTTGAAGGTATGGGGACACATTCACACACTCACTATGTCCCACATTTTTCTTTTTTTGTTGTTATTTTCATAGATAAATACATGTTTATTCTGTCCAATAAATTTTTTGTGATCTAAACGGAATTTTATGATTCGACTTCATCAGCTAGCTTAACACTTTGAACATATAGGCCAATAATCAAGTTTTGAACCTAGATCACTGCCTTTTTGGCATTTAATGATTCACAAGTTTAACTTAAACTATCACGAGCACATTAGCACATAATTGTGTGGGGTATGACATGTTATTTGGATTGGTATGTTTCTTTTGCTTAACTGTGAACTAGATGACCTATTAGATTGACATTTTGGCATATGAAAATAGAAAATATTGATTAGTGCTCAAAAAGAAAAAAAAAATGCTCATAATGATCAATAAAAACAAATCTTCCACTGAGTAACTGGCTCTCTTGCCTCAGTAAGCGTTGAGTGTCACGTCAAAAGGTGAAAAATTCTAAGTGATCATTAAAAAGAACTTTTCGCTGAGTAATTGGCCCTCTTGCCTCAGTAAGCATTGAGTGTCACGTCAAAAGGTGGAAAATTCTAAGTAGTAGCATTAAATCCAGTTAGTTTCGTAGCCTTGTTGACTCGAGCTAGTAAGTCCTTAGGGGCGTCTTTACACCTAATACCCTAAAACCATCTGGTTTGGGAGTCATTGGCTAAATGCTCGGTACACGAGTCAACAAGAAAGTGTAAGGGAACTAACTTGGCAAAATTTCACAAATAAAAGTCTATGCCATATTTGTTGACTCTAATAGGAAGTTTGGTGAATCTTGAGTCATCGAAACACTGCACGTTTGAATTTCTTGGAAACCCAATCTTTTGTGTGCTAGTTCACCACACACCAAAGTCGAACTTGTGATGTCTTAAATTGCCTCATGAAAGTGATTTGCGTTCAAAGCTCTTATTCATTGCAAAAATATGTTTGTATCTGTTAAACTTGCTCATGAATACGCATCATAGTTTTGTAAGATTTAAACTTTTGTTGGACACCATGAACATTTGATTTATCTGTTTTTTTTTCGTTTTAGTTTTTAATTTAATATTGCTAAGGGACTAGCAATATGTAAGTTTGGGGGTGTGATAGGTGCTTAAATATTCATATTTAAGCCCCCTTATTTACATTTGTTAGGTCCTTAATTACGTTAATTTAGTTCGTTTTACTTCATTTGTGTATTTCATATGTGTTTTATAGGTTTTGGAAGAAAAGAAGCAGTTTTGGCACTTAAAGGAAGAAGCCTGGAAATCCTGGAGCAGTCTCTGGTCAATCTGCGATTGATCGCACCATGCAATGCGATCGAGTGCACATTGCGATCGTGCGCACAGAAAAGGGATCGAGCGCAGCACTGCGATCGAGCGCAAGACGTGTGCGATCGAGTGCATATATACGGGCGTGAACAGTAAACTGCATAACCCTATTTTGGAAATAAAAGTGTTTTGTTTTTAGGAAAGTTTTAGGAACTCATGGGCCTCTTAGGACTTCTCAAAGAGCTATAAATACACCTGTAAAGCACACACAAAGAGACCACAACTTATAGAACACTTCTCTTAGCTCTTACTTGGAGTTGTAAGCTTTGGGAGAGAATTGACGCCTCTTCTCTCGGGTTTATTCTTCTCTTTATGTTTAATTTATATATGATGTTTTTAGACAGCATGTGTAACTAACTTTCTTATAGGGCTCAATTGAAGCCCTAGTTATGCTTTCTCATATATTTATGCATTTATAAATCTTTACCAATAGCCTTTATTATGTTGCTTAACTTGATTAATGCCTGTGCTTATTTAAGTTCCTCATATGTATATGTATGACCAGTGTATCCATGTGGTATGGACCTGTTAGTTAGATCAATTTGGATGACCGAGTCCTGGGTCTAACATTAGTAATAAAGGATATCTTATCCGGATACCCGGGTTAATCAACATGGGAAACCGAGAGTAAATACTATGCCCTACGTCTCATGTGGTTGTCGATTTCCATAGTACTTATGCTTTCTTAAGGAACAACTCAAGCAGATACCATGCTGAATCCCTTAAGGAAGAAAAGAGTTAGAGTAGATACCATGCCTAACTCGTTGCTTAGGGAAATCAATAGCTTAAGGAGTAGATACCATGCTCCTAGGTTGGCAACCAGTAGGTATATATGATAAGGCTAGTGCACTGATACCTTATACAATTGAGAAAGTATGACTAGTGGTGGATATCAAAGCCCTATGTCTTTATTATTATCAAATCACACACAACAGTTATTTTATTTCTTTTTTACTTAAAGAAACTAATTCTAAAAACCGAACTTTACCAATCCCTATGGAGATGACCTTGCTTCCGCACACTATACTACACTGTTGACCTTGTGCACTTGCAAGTAAAACTAGTACGATTATCTGCTTAATTATTTAGATAAATAAACGCACAACACTCATCACTGAAAAACTAATCATAACCCCATTTTCTCAAAATCTTGTACTGACAAAGGTATCGGAAAGTCCTTGGAGACACCACCCCCTCTTTTCTTCGATGACTCTTTAGTTCACCTCTCTTTCCTTGTGCAGACCACTGAATGTTGGACCTTCAGCTTTGCAACAGATTTTTGGCATCAACACCTCTTTACTGTGAATTTTATTATAAACCATGCTTTTGGAAAAGCAAACCAGTTTGTTGATCTTTTAGCTAGTTATACTAACAGTAATGGTAGCACCAAAATTTATTGTGTTTTAGGTTCATTACTTACAGAGATTTCATGAGCTTGCAAAAGTGATACTTCCTTCGTCCGTATTGTTTGTTCATTTTGACTTTTTTTTTTTATGTAATTTGACATTTATTTTTTAGACATATGTTTTTTTTTAAATTATGAAAAATGTTTTTTTAGAAACTAATATACTTTAAAAAGTCTATTTAAAATTGTTGGATAATTTATTAATTTAAAATTAACAAAAAAATTTAATCATTTAATTGGATGATTAGTGGAACATGACAAACATTATGAAACAAATGGAGTATCTTGTAATTGCCTTCAAAAAGGGATCCTTAAGTGTGAGTTTTTTTTCTTCTTTTTGTATGTTTTATTTTCAAGTCTTATGAATAAATTCCCACATGTTGGTGGTTAAAAAAGAAAAAGAAAAAGAACTAAATGTATTATAATCAACAAGGTTTTGTATCAAATAAGCGGAAAAAAAATTAGTAGTAAAAATAAGCTATTGTAAGAAGAATGACATGAATAATTTCATAACCATGCAAAAAAGCATCCACAATAGTATTTTATGATTAATTTGTATATCCAACTGGGTTATAATAAAAAAAAATCACATGAATGATTAATGCTAAAATCCTCTATCATGAAATATTGTTAGGTAAATTCAATTTTTCGAATACCTAATTTATGTTATTTTATTACGTACTTGTAAATTTTATTTAAAATATTTTATAAATTGTACTTTGTTACTTATACTTTTATTGAGTTTATAGATTTAACTTTATATATCTGGCAAAACTGCAAATACTAAATTATGTTGGGTTAGAATAAATGAAACAAAAAATCTAATATAAATTATTTTTTTCGTCTTTATAATATATTCTTATTTTATTTTATTGAATATCTAATATAAGCTAGTTTAAGTTGATTAGATTTTTTATATTAAGATTTTATTTATGAGATTTATTATTTTGAGTCTTTATAGTATTTACAGATTGGGCTTTATATCCCAAATAATGATAAAACAAAAACTACTTAGTTTTGATAGATAAAATAAAAAAAAGGGCACATGGAAAAATAATAAGCATACTCAAATTAAATACTGAACACATAACAGAATAATTAGCCTTCTAAAAAAAAGTCTTCAAATACTTATATTAACTAGCTTCTGACCCGTGCATTGTACATGATAGACCCATTTGACTATATTTTAAATTTTAAATTTTAAATTTTGATAAAATATCTTAAAATATAAATTCACAGTAATCTAAATATTAAAAAATGAAAAATCACTCTTACATGTATCAGTATTTTAATTTAAATAACTATTCTCTTAAAAGATAAATTATCAACATTCTAATAAAAAATGTTCTCCTAATTAAACGAATAATGAACATTGTTAATTTATACATAAAGCATAAAAAATACTCAAATCTTGCTATATATATATATATATATATATATATATATGTGTGTGTGTGTTCTATCTTTGAAAATTAATGCTAATGGTTGAATCACCTTGAAGAAAATGCATACTAATACTCAAAATATGTTCAAGCTTTTTGCACATTTTGAATCACTGAATCACTTGAAGCACATGCATGGCTGGACTCAAATGCATAAACTACATATTTTACTATACTTTGCACATTCTACTATATTTTTTTAATTTTAAAAACTATTGAAAATATAAATCCATCATGTATACATTAATGATGAAACATCCATAAAATAAATATAATTTTAAAAATAATGTAATTCTTAAATCTAAAGAATATTAATCAACACTATCAATTATAATCGATAAATTAAATAAATATAAATCATAAAAAAAATAATTTTGTACCACAATTCAATTCACATGAACAATAAAAATCCTTCTTAACTTTTTTATCTCCTCATTATATTTAAAATTTATATATTTCAACATCAAACTTATCTTACTTCATCTTAGAATTCTTGTAGTTTTATCAATATCTATTAAATTTTCTATCTCCCCATTATTTTTAATTTTGTATATATCAATATCTAAGCTTAACTTATTTCATATTAAAAATCTTGCATTTGTTTTCTATTTGATTTATCTATTTTATTAGCTTATTTTTTTCCTCATTATACTCAAAACATTTTTTATCTATTAGCTTTCTTTTTCTCACTCAATAACTATGAACTTTTCTATCTCCCCATTATATTTAAATATTCTATATATCAATATTTAAACTTAACTTATTTCATCTTTAAAATATTACATTTTTTATATTTTTACTAGTTTTTTTTTCTTATAATTATATTCAAAATATTTTTTTATCTAATAGCTTTTCAACCACTCATTATATTCATATTTTTTATAAAAACATTTTTCCATCTATGAGCTCTTTCATCTCCTCATTATATTTAAATTTTGTATCTACTCAATATACTAAAATTTTATATATTTCAATATTCGGTCTATCTTATTTCATTTTAATTTTTTTTTTGTATTTTTATCTATTAATTTTGTCTATATCTATTAGCTTTTTTGTCTCTTCCTTTTATTCAAAATCTGCATATCTCAATATACAACTTAATTATCATACTTCATCTTAAAAATTTCATATTTTTATATTTTGATTACATTCAAAATTTTTATATCTCAATATACAACTTAATTATCATACTTTATCTTAAAAATCCCTTATAATTATATTATGATTATATTCAAATTTTGCATATTTCAATATTTAAACTTATCATATTACATCTTAAAAATCATGATTTTTTTTCTATTAACTTTTTTCTCTCCTCCTTGCATTCATAACATTTTTTATCTAACAACTTTTCAACTGCTAACTATATTCAAAAATTTTATCAAAATATTTTTATTTATCTATTAGCTTTTTCATTTTCTCATTATATTAAAATTTTGTGTTTACTCATTATATTAAAATTTTGTATATTTCAATATTCAATTTATCTTATTTCATCTTAAAAATCATGTATTTTTTTATCTATATTTATTAGATTTTTTATCTCCTTATTATATTCAAATTTCGTATATTTCAATATCAATCTCACCTTACTTCATCTAAGCAATAGGTTTATCAATATCAATTAGTTTTTTTTTAATTTTTATCTTCTCGTTATATTTAAATTTTTTATATTTCAATATTCAAACTTAAAACTTATTTTATTTTAAAATTTTTATTTTTTTCATCTATTACCTTAATCTATATCTATTAGCTTTTTTCCTAATTATATTCAAAGCGTTTTTTTTTTCTATCTATTAGCTTTTTAATTACTCATTTTATTCATTTTTTTATTATCAGAGCATTTGTTTTATCTATTAGCTTTATCTATATCTCTTGGCCTTTTTTTATTTATTATTTTCTCATTACATTGAAATTTTGTATCTGCTCAATATATTAAAATTTTGTATATTTCAATATTTAGCTTATATTATTTCATCTTAAGAATCCTGCAATATTTATCTATTAGTTATATATATATATATATCTTAATTTTTTTATTTCCCCATTATATTCAAATTTTGTATATTTCAATATACATTTTATCTTATATCATCTTAAAACTCATGCATTTTTATCTAAAAGGTTTATCTATATCTTTTTTTTTTTATATTCTATAATGTTCATATTTTGTATATTTCAATATTCAAACTTATTTATTCTATTTTAAATAAGTTGCTATTTAAAATTTGGTATAAATTTTTTGCACATCAAATAGAATTTAGTAGTTAATAATGCATTGAACTTAAATTTTTTTTATGAAATAATTATTTTTAAATTACAGAGTTATAGTGAATATTTAAATTAAATTAACATACCTAAAAAATTTGAACAACTGAATGTTGTTAATCTAACCTATTTCAATTGCCAAAAAGTGAGAAAACACTTTTACATATTATATTAAAATATACTATTTAGCAACAAATTATTTAAAATGAAATATGTCAGACTTACATTTCATACATAGATTAAAATATTGCACAATGTCTTTTACCCTTAAAATAGATGAAAGTCAACTTTAAAAAATACATAAGAACAACATTGCAAGCAGTGTCATTATCTGCTCGTATTGCAGTTGGTATATCAGTTACAAAACAAAAATGATTGATGTAAAAACAATGGAAGAATATTAGATACAACAATTAGAAAAACTGAAAAAAAAAATAAAATTATGATTATAAAAAAATATAAGAGATTAAACACATACCTTTTCATGATAGTTTTTGCTTTGCAGAGAAATAAAAATGATGAAACCAATAAAAAAAAGAAAAAGAAAAAAATAACAATAAAAGAGTGTAGAGTTAAGTTCTAACTAACATTGGTCGATTAAAAAGAATTTGGATATATAAAATTAATAAAAATAATTTATTTTGAATTTGGAGAAGTGTTTTGTTTGGGAGTTTCAGTAAATAAGATGTTAAAAAAGAGAAAATTGTAATAAAATCTAAAGAGAATTTTCTCATGAATGAAATAAAAACTAATTAGTTTTGAATTTGTTAATAAATAATTTTATTAATTAAAGATAAAATATATAAATATTTTGAATTTTCAAAATATTTTGATAGATAAATAATATCAATGTCAACCTTCACACTATTGTTTATGTGATTCTTCTTATGTATTCTATTTTTATATATTATTTAGATATATAGATAATACTAGATTTCTTATATGTTATAATAAGAAATTGACTTTCTTAGCTGGAGTAAAAATATTGGTGCTATCGATAGTCTAGACAAATTCTTGTATGCAAAATTTTTTACACCAATTGAAAATTTAATTAGTAATTTTTAAAATTTTTATTGATAATGTTAATTAAATATGTACAAATGTTATTAATAAAATTTTTAAAAATTATCAATCAAATTTTCACCTAACACAAAAATCTTGTTTTACCTTCAGTGCACCAAAAAATCTCTCCATAATTTATATTTGGAGAGTTTTCTCATATCAGAAATTTATTTTTAAATAATAAATCTTTATCGATAATTATTAAAAAATTTATTAATATATATATATATATATATATATATATATAAATTCATTCTTCATTTAATTAATTTTTGAACATGTCGTTTTGTCACTGATTTAGTCTAGCAAGAATGGTGCCGGTCAATAGTTTTTTCAGTATTTGATATACCGTAAAAATGTAGGACCGTATCACAAACTATTAGTGGGTCCGCCCGCCACTACTGAGCTGGCGAGAATATAACAGAAACGGACAAACGTACAGATGATTGGTGGACTCCGAATGCTTCTTCTCAGCTCCAAGTTCGGAAAATAAAAAAACAATGAAAATCGCGCTCTCTCTCACTCTCAGTTTAGCAGGTTAATACAGTAGTAGATAAAAACAGAAAAAAGGAAATCAAAACCCTAATAACTCGCTGTTCACGAGTTTCTTCCGTCCATAATCGCGAACATTCACGGAAGTTCAAGCACATATGGTTGATATTTTGACTAGTTTTTTTCCCTTCTGTTTTAGAAAATTGTGAATCAATGGTGAATTTGGGAGAAGAGAAAGTGGAAGGAGCAGAGTATGTGAGTAAATCTGAGGATTCGATGTCGCCATGTTCAATGCGAAGGAGAAGCGAAGCTAGTGACAACGATGAAGAGAGCAGCGAAGGAGAGGAGGAGGGAGGGAAGAGTGTGCGGACCAATCGCATGGTTGGGGTTGATTGGGGAGATGAATTGGACGGTCTCGGTGCAGCTCCAGAGTACCATGATGATGATGAGATGTTCTTCATAGATGAGCTTGAAGCGCTTGGAGGAGAAGTGGTTGATGACGAGGAAGAGAATTTCGAAGAAGTGCGTGAAGACGGAGGTGGTGGTGAAGAGAAGGTGGCGAAACAGAGGAAAGAAGAAGAGGAGAGCGAGGTGCCTTCCGTTCCCAAAATTGGTGCCTTCTACATGCACGACGATCGGTTTAGACACCGTCGTTGTCGTGGCGGCAGTCGACTCTGGTATTCACATTTTATCTTTGATTTTGCGCAGTTATTATCCAAAAAATGTGTGCATTTATACATAGATATAGAATGTATATGCTTGTATTTCTCTTGAATTGCATTGGCTTTTAGAAGTACGTATGAATTTGAAGTTGGTGATATTTTGATCTCATGGTTTCACAACTCTTTTGATTATCTGTCATGGTATTGGATTTCCATTATGTTTCATGCTGAATAATACTTCATGCATTTAATATGTGATGTGAGGTGTTGAGTTATGGGGAAGAACAGACTGACGATGAGGATGTGTTGTGTCGAGTGAGCTTCAAGAGGAATTTAAATTATTCGTGTAAGTAGGGATCCCAATATTTGTATGCATCTATTTACTGTAGTTAGCATCTGTTTCTGTTTCGTGTAATGTGAAAACTTTTCCACTTAAATTTTGAAGAGATCCAAATAACAGTAGGCATATTTATTTCGATTTTCTCATGTAACACAAGATTTTACAAATATATGAGATGTTTAATAGGATTTTAGCTGTTGAAATTGATCCTTAAGGAAGTTTATTTTGCATTACTTTGAGGTATAAGTTTCTTTATTCATTTACTTGCTAATTATGCATTCCTCAAATACTGCTTATATTTCTGTATCTTTTGGTCATTTAATGTTTTCAGATGCTGTCTATGGTGTCTCACCTTGTTAAAACTTTTGAAACTTTTCTAAAGCTGCTTGGATAATGGATAGTTGATTCAACGTCACCAGAATGATGTGAAAATATTTGAAAAACACAGATGAACCTGTTGTACTGTAAAGTCCTTCATTATTTTTTCTTGTTAAAACAAATCTTTTGTGGTAAACATTCTATATTCAGTGATATCTATTGCTTACCTTATTAACGTGTCTTTGTTTTCTAATTTGTTTTTATTTTGTTTTCTAGTCACATTATACTGTATTTTCTATCATCTTTGCTTGCCTGATTAATGTGCATCTAACAATCATGTCTGTTTTAGGGAGACTGGGAGGAAGTTGAAGGAATTTAAAGATGAACGAAAATGGACACACGACAAGTTTGAAGAGATGGCACTTCAGGAAAAACATAAAAAGGAATCTCATGCTTATGTTGAAGTTCTGTCTACATGCTGAATTCTGTTTTTCCATTTCCTCATACTTTCTCATATGGTGGTGGGAAAATATATTATATTGATACATAGTCTATTGTTTTGAATATTAAATTGCAATCATGAAAACACTAGTATAACATCTTTGTAAATATATTTCTAGGCAAGGAGAACTTATGAAGATTATTATCAAGGTCACAGAAAGAATCAAGGCAGAGCTCGTAGTTATCTGAATGCAGAACAATCAAAAGCACAGGGAAACTTTGGCAGTCAAAACCTTTTATCAAAAACCGTAAAAGGAAGAGGGCCTATAAAGTACAGACCCTCACCGAGGAGGACCGGTTTAAATTTAACAACAGAAAATGAGTAAGCTATTGATTTTGTGCCTTTTTTATATTTAAATTCTATTCACATGCCTCTTGTTGTTCACAAATCACAATATTTATAAGTTCCTATTGATTTTGTGCTGACCTTTTAGATCTGGAAAGGCCCAGGAAATGGCTTCAAATACTGATTGAGAAAGAGTATTTTTGACTTTGAGAAAAAACAATCAGTAAATTGACATTATGTTTTTTTTATTAATTAATTTTTTCAATCCTTTTGTCATTGAATATCTATTAGATTGATTTTTATTGTTTGCTGAACTTGCAGGTTTGGAAAGCCCCAGGGAAAGACTTCAAATACTGATTCAGCAGAAGTGTTCTCAACAAGAAAGAAACAGTAATTAAAAATATTTGGTACAACAATTTTTTTCTCAATGAACATCTAAGTTGATCGATATTTATTTTCCCCTGACCTTTCAGGCATGGAAAGCCCCTGAGAATGACTTCGGCTGCTGATTCAGCAGAAATATTCTCAACAAAAAGCAAGCAGTAATTTTTTTGCTATAGAAATATTCCTTTTTGAATGCTTTTTTTGTGAATATTATATCATATTGATATTTTCCGACCTTTCAGATATGGAAAGCTGCAACAAATGACCTCAAATACTAATTCAGCAGGAGCATTCTCACAGATTTCAAATATGAAGCCCCTAGGAATGAATTTGAATGTTGATTCAGTGAGAGCATATTCACATACCGCAGAAGTAGTTTCTGATTCACTTTCCCCTGGGAAGTGTGTTTCTGCATCAAACAATAGTGGTTTTGACATGTTTTATCCTGCAAGTTCTTTCAATCAGCAAATGACACAGAAGAGGAACATACAAACTGGAAGAACAATCGGATATTTTCCAACTTCTGTACTCCCAAATGATAATATCTTTGCACCCCAATCTAATCGATTTCTACAAGGAGGGTGGGACATGCATCAAATTAAAGAGTTAAATAGTCTAGTTCCTGAAAATTATTTGACCAATCTGGCCTTTCAGTCTTCATTGTCCTGGCCAACACATACTGCCCACTCTCCCTGCTTAACGAATCACATGATGGGTTTATCTGTCCCAATGCTGCTTAATAATAAGCCACTTCCATCTTCTGACCTAGTCAATCAAATTTCTCCATTGCCACAGCACCCTGTTGTTCAACCAATGCCTCTTGACAGTACTATACATCCTCCTTTACGAGTTTTTGCGCAGAAGTTGAGTCCATGTTCCGCGAGTGGGTCTGGAGCTTCATCTGAAGCTCATTCACCAAATTCATATGAATATGGATCATTGGAATCTCTATGTGGACCAAGTAGGTCAAACATTGCGTTGGTTGGACAAGGAAGCAGCACCGTTCAAGAAAGTGGGAGAGATTCCCTTCTGCCTGCTGGGACCCATGATCAAGATTTTACTGCCACCCCGGCACTTTTGCCTGGTACATCATTTCTTTATTCCTTGTACCAGTTTGTGTAGCTTTTGGCTACTAGTCACAGCACCCGCTGTAGAAATAATTACTAGTATCATTTAGTGCCTGAAATTGTTATTACCATGATTTCTACAACAGCAAATTCTTCTTTGGTATTACTACTCTTAGTTATTGTTGTTATTTTCCAGGTTTCATTATTTGAACTATTGGAGTTGATTAATTGGAACATGAATTCAATACCTTTTTTATATTCTGATAAGCGAGCAGTAATTTAACATAAATTCTTTTTAATCATTACATGTCGACATAGAGATACAGATAATGGATGGTCAGAAAATTTTCGAAAGTAAAGTTTAAACATGTTGAATGTTGAGTCATGAATAATACTATAGTTACCTAATGATCTTCATTCGTTTTAAGAGTGCAGTTATGCAATTTGGGGGCAATCATCATGCTGGTCTTCACGATCCTGCTCTTGCTATGGCTCTCAGTGGATATGTTCCTAAATGCGAAGCTGGTTTTTTAAATTCCAGGATGACATGGTATGCTAACTGTATCTCTTTATTTCTTTGAAGTGCCTTCCATGAGTCAGTCTTCTTCCGCTTACATTCATTGTCCAGCCAGCAAGATGGATTACAAATGTGAAGCTTTTTTTTTTTTTCTTTTTCTGATAAGTAATTTCGAAGCCTTTTATAGACTTAGTAATGACTTCAACAGGACGATTTTGTTCTTGTTCTAGAAACAATGCATGCAAGGTGGGAGTTCATTGGTATTTAAAGGAAATGAAGCTAGGGATTTTTTATATGCTCCTCCTTTGAAACAATGAGTACTCATTTTCATAATCACTTCTTACTTGCTGGCTGTTTGTAATTACTTGTTGAGTTCATACCTTTCATGGTCAAAGGAACTTCAAAAATCACTGGTGCAGGGCATGTTAGACATCTTCTATGCTAAAAGGGCATTGCATTGACTATATAGAACCAGAATTAATATTTTACTCAAAAAATATTTTTAATAGTACATATTTAATTTGAGAAAATGAGCAGCAAATATTCCTATATTATATAATGGATGATTTTGAAGCTACTTTAGAAATAAATAATACCATGAATATCATTTTGATGTAAACAAGAAAATAGAGAAGAAATAGAAACTAGAGAAGAGATAGAAATGAGGCTATACTGGGGATTGGAAGAGAAACCATGCTACTCTAGTGGTTGGGAGGAAACCAATGATACTCAATATCACTCCTATGATTTTTATTCATTCAAAAACAATTGAAAATTAACATAGAGATCTCTTATATGGAGATCTTTAGGAATCCTAGTCCTACTCCAACACTTTAAATAAAGAAATTCAATTCTAATAAAATATATATTCTAATCCTAGTCCAAGAAATTAAATTCTAATAAAATACTATTTCATAAAATCCCTACTAAAATATAATTCTTAAAACCCATAAGTTTTTCATGATTACAAATTTGTCCCTATATCCTTATGTACCCCATCACATTTTCTCATAAAAAAGTGAGATTGATAGAGATGTTGTCCATAGAATTAAAACTCGTTGGATGAACTGGAGAAGTGAGATTGGACTATTGGAGTACTATCTGACTGTAAAATACTTATTAAATTGAAAGAACAATTTTATAGGATGGCTATAAGACCAGCTAGACTTTTGTGGTACTAAATGTTTGGTGGTTAGAAAAGAACATTTTCAAAAGATGGGTGTGGTCGAAATGAACAATAGATGTGTGGTAATGTCAAGAAAGTTAAAATAAGAAGCAAAACCATTATGAAAAGTAACACAGTGTGAAACCATCATAAAGACACCACCTAATGCAGCGTGAAACTTTAAGAAAAGACTTGAACATGCAATCCTACAGTAAAGCCTGAAATCCACCAGAGGCCCTTGAATCCACAAGGATTAAATTGAGAGAACTCTCAAAGAGCTATTTTGATTAATTATGAAAACTGTTTAACAAAGTTCATAGTAGCCATGTTTATAGCTTTTAGGTTACAAATAAAAAAAGGAAAATAAGGAAATTACATAAAATGTCCCATAATATTTGTCCTTTTTGAAAAAGCTAAAAGATTAAAAAAATGCATTAATTGCATGCAAACCACTTAATATGGGTATTAAAATGCCAATTTTATCACCAAAAAATTAAGAAAGTGTATTAATTGGATGCAAATCCCTTAAGTAATTGAAGTAATAATGAAGGGTATTATTGAAAAAAAAAAAAATTGATTGCAACCAAGGCTTGTTTCCTTGCAGGCAATGAGACTAAGTTTATTAATGATAATAATCTTTGACTTTTGATTGGGGATAATAATTTTGGGACATCCCAAAATAAAATTGAAGACAAATATTATGAGATGGAGGGAGTAATGAAAATCAAATCCCGAAAATTAAGTGTTATGGTCTTCCGCCCAAACTGTTCCATAAATTCCATCACATCAGCCAAGAATAAATTGAGGGGAAAGTCGTATTGGGTGGTCTGGTCATGTTTAACATAGACTAGATGCTTTGGTGAGGAGAAAGTGATTTGATTCAAGTCAAGGGTATGAAGTGTGAGAATTGAAGAGAGTGAAGAAAAGTGAGAATTGAAGAGAGTAAAGAGTTGTACAAATGCTTGCTTGATTTCTTCTATACAATTAAGGGTATTTATAGGTTGTTAAAGGAAAAATGTCATCCTTAAAACATGGCCTAAAGTGATCTTTAAAACAAGGATGAAAACATGGCCTAAAGTAATCCTTAAAACATGGATGAAAACATGGCCTAAAGTAAGCCTTAAAACAAGGAAGATAATATGCTAATATGTTTCTCTATCATGCCCCCGCAAGATGGAGCATCCATCTCGGATGCCAATCTTGAACCGATGATGCAAGAACCGTTTTCGAAGAAGTGCTTTGGTGAGTGAGTCCGCAAATTGATCATTAGTATGAACATGAGAAATACGTAACCGATGATTAACAACTTGGTCACGAACAAAGTGAAAGTCAATGGCAATGTGCTACATACGTGAGTGGAACACCAGATTTTTACATAAGTATGTGGCACCAATATTATCACAGTAAATTGTAGGTACAACTGTAGGTGGAGCATGTAGTTCTTGGAGCAGATTAGTTATCCAGTTTAGTTCAGCAGCAGTCGAAGCTATGGCACGGTACTCAGCTTCAGTAGATGAGCGAGCAACGGTGCGTTGCTTTTTAGAAGCCCAACTGATTGGTGAGGCACCTAGAAACACAACATATGCAGATGTAGATGTACGATCGTCAGTGTTTCCTGCCCAATCAGAGTCAGAGAAGGCATGGAGTTGCGGACGTGATTCTTTGTGAAGAAAGATTCCATGATCGAAAGTTCCCTTGAGGTACCGCAGTAGACGTTTGACGGTGGCCCAATGATGTGAGGTAGGACAATGCATGAACTGTGACAGTCTATTGACTGCAAATGAGATATCAGGCCTTGTTAAAGACAGGTACTGTAGTGATCCAAAGACCTGTCGAAACTAAGTAGCGTCATGGTGAGGGGTGCCGTCGTTGAGTGTTAGAGACTCGGTTGTGGATAGGGGAGTGCTAACCTCTTTAGCATCAGCCATGTTCGTCTTGTGCAGGATGTCAAGTACATACTTTCGCTGCGACAAGAACAAACCAGTAGGAGTTGTGCGAGCCTCAACACCCAGAAAATATGACAAGGGGCCGAGATCCTTTAAGGAGAATCGATTGGCCAACTGATCAATGAACTACTGGACGGAGACGGAATTGTTGCCTGTAATGATGATGTCATCAACGTACACAAGTAGAGTGTGGTCTGTCCATGGTGAAAGATAAACAGAGAACTATCTGATTTAGAGTTCACAAATTTGTGAAGGAGTAGGAAGCCACGTAATTCATGATACTATGCACGGGGAGCTTGGCAAAGACCATAGATGGCCTTGCACAACTTGCAGACATAAGTAGGAAACTATGGATGAGTGAAACCTTGAGGTTGTTGCATGTAAACCTTGTCAGAAAGTGTGCCCTGCAAAAAAGCTTTGTTAACGTCTAGTTGGTGCAAGTCCCATCCATAGGAGACCGTTAAACTTAAAATAAGGCGAATTGTTATAGGTTTTACAACGGGACTGAAAGTATCCGTGTAATCAATTCTGGGACGTTGATGGAATCCCTTGGCAACCAAACGAGCCTTATGGCGGGCAACAGTACCGTTGGGGTTCCGCTTAATCTTAAATATCCATTTGCACCCAATGATGTTTTGTGTGTTGGATATGGGGTACGAGAGTCCATGTGGAGTTTTTAAGAAGGGTGTCATACTCATCACTCATCGCCTTACGCCATTGAGGGAATTTTTCAGCTTGGCGATATGTTGTGGGTTCATGAGGTTCATCGGTTTTGGAGGTGGTGGTGTGAAGGTCAAGTATTTTGCGTGGCTTGAAGATATTATGTTGGGACCTAGTAGTTATTTTTGGTGGTGTGGGCGATTTGGATGGAGCAGTCTGTGAGGGAGATGAATAAAGAGAGGAATCATGACTTACCCAATTTGTAGAGGAGTCCAGGGAGTGTGATTGGTGCAAGGCAGAGGTAGGCAGCGTGACATGAGGATCCACTTGTTCATCAACACCATGATTTGAGGAGTGTGTATTAGTGGGGGCAGCTGGTGAAGGAGAACTTGATTGTATGTGATTTAATGTAGATAGGGAAGGATATGAAAGTGTCTGATTGTGAGTAACAGATTCATGAGATGTTGACTCGAGATTTATGAGAGGATTAGAGAGATTTGAGGGACACCATTGATGTAGAGATTCTATGTTAATTCGTGGTTCATGTATGAAAAGTTTTTGAAAGAGAAATTGAGACTCAATAAAAATGATATGGCGTGTAATAAAGGTTTTTGATGTGGATGGATCAAGACAGATATAGGAATTGTGAGAGAGTGAATAACCAATAAATATGCATGGTTTTGATCGTGGAGCTAGCTTATGAGTGGAATAGGGACGGAGCCAAGGGTAGCACAGACAACCAAATACTTTTAGTTTGTGATAATTTGGTTGTTTGTGAAATATTTTTTCGAATGGAGAGTGGGACTTAAGGACTGATATGGGCATACGGTTAATAAGATAGGTGACTGTTTGGAATGCTACAGACCAGAACCGTAAAGGTAGTGAGGCTTGGTGATGTAAAGTGAGACCAGTTTCGACTAGATGACGATGTTTTCTTTCAGCGGAGCCCACTAATTGAGGAGTATATGAAGGAGATGTGAGGTGTTGAATACCAAAGTGAGATAGGTGATGAGCCAAGCTTTGATATTCACCACCTCCATCGGAATAGACTGTTTTTATTTTCAATTGAAAAAAGTTTTCGACTAATTTCTTGAATTTGTCAAATATGAAGGGAACATCGGATTTGTGTTTGATAGGATAGAACCAAATATATTTTGTAAAGTAATCCACAAAAATTATATAGTACTGAAAATTGTCATAAGACATGATTGGTGATGGTCCTCAAACGTCGGTATATAAAATTTCTAACGGAGAAGTACAAGACACACTTGTTAAGCTAAACGGAAGTCTGTAACTTTTATTACAGAGACATGAATCACAATGACTAGAAAAAGACTGAGATATGGGTAGAGAAAATGTAGTTACTAATTTTTTTTGAATGGATTCGGAGGGATGGCCTAGACGGCGGTGCCATAGGTCAGCAGTAGTTGCTGTGATGGCTGTGTATGTTGTTGGAACAAATGCACATGATGGTGATGATGACATAGAGGGCCACTCATAGACGTCGTTCTTATTCTGGCCTCACACCAAGGATGTCCCCGTACTCAAATCCTTCACAATAAAAGAATCAGGAAAGAATTCAATAGATGTGACATTTTGTTTGCAAAATTGCGAAACTGAAAGTAAATTCTTTTTGATGTGGGGAGCACACAACACATTATTAAGATTAAATGAGATATTTGAAGATGTGAGTTTTGTAGAACCAATATGAGATATTGGAATACCGTTACCGTTATTAACCATTATGTCTTCATTCCCATTGTAATCTGAGTGAACAGAGAGGTTTTGCAAGTCAGAGGTAATGTGGTGCGATGCACCAGAGTCAACTAGCCAATTGTTGCGATTGAATTGTTGATCTGTGGTCGAGTGATTCGCTTGAGGCTAGCTGGGATTGTGGTTTGGCCTTGCTCGAGACCGACAAACCTTTGCTGTGTGCCCAATTTTGTCACAGAGTTGGCATATTGGCTTAGGTTGTCCATGGTTATTGTTTGGTCGCCATGATTGATGTTGTGAGTTCCTTACTGGAGCAAAATTTCCCCCTGTGTTATAGGAAAAATTGCTGTTGAGGGGGGAGTAGGAGGAGTTATGAAAACCTTGATTTCCAGAGTTGGTCTGTGGATTGCCGGAGAATGACCTGTTGCCATAATTATTGTTTCCCATTCTATTGTTTTGATGATTTCCAGAACCTGACCTGTTTTTATTGTTGTTGGAGCGATGATGGTTGTATTGGGCAGTGATTGTTGTTATCACTTTCTTCCCTTCTTCTCGTTTTAGAAAGGTCTCGTGATCTAGAAGCTTATCGTGAAGCTCTTCGAATGTCATAGCCGTTTCTCTTGTACGTATGACTGCATTCAGTTCTTTATAGTCATTACTGAGGCCATGGAGGGTGTGAACGACAATCTCAACGTCACTCAGAGGGTGCCCAATTAAGGCAAGGTTGTCAACAATTGTTTTGATGTGTTGCATGTATTCGGCTATGGTGGTGCCTTCTTGAGAGATCCCCATGAGTGTGGAAAGAAGGGAGAGCATCCTAGTATTCGAACGATTGGCAAAAGTTGTTTCTATCTTATTCCACGCTTCAGTAGAGCATTTGCAGGTGGAGATAAGTGGTGCAATGGTACCTGCAAGGGAGGCCTGAATAGCCTGCAGTACTAAACGATCCTGACGCAGCCACTTCTTGTGATCTAGGTTCGGAACAGACTCAGTTTCTCCAGTTATGTTGATGGTGGATGCAAGACAGGAATGTGTGCCATCGACATAGCCTAGCAAATCATAACCAAACAGTAAATTAGAGAATTGAGATCTCCAAGAGGCATAATTACCACCTCCGGATAGCTTGAATGGGATTTGGGATGCAGTATTGTTAGAGATTAGATTGTTGGTTTGTACGGAAGGGTTGGTACCAGTTGATACAACAACCGGTGTTTCAGAGATTAAGGAGTTTGATGAATCTGATGAGTTGATTGGAGATGACATTGTAGGGAAAGAGGAGAAAAAAAAAAGAGAGGGAGATATAAGAAAGATATGAGGATCGGTTTTTAAGCTTGGTGGCTTGAGTGCTCTGATACCATGTGAGAATTGAAGAGAGTGAAGAGAAGTGAGAATTGAAGAGAGTAAAGAGTTGTATAAATGCTTGCTTGATTTCTTCTATACAATTAAGGGTATTTATAGGTTGTTAAAGGAAAAATACCATCCTTAAAACATGGATGAAAACATAGCCTAAAGTGATCTTTAAAACAATGATGAGAATATGCTAATATGTTTCTCTATCATAAAGAAGGGTGGAGCTAGGCCAAAACTTACATGGGTAGAATTAGTGACGAAAAATTCGATTTCAAAAATCTTACCGAGGATAGGAATAGTATATAACCATTCAATTTGGTTCCACTTGAGAACAGTCCAATATTTGGAGGAGCTTCCTCTTACCTTTTTTTTTTGTTTTCCATTTCCTTCCTATGCAGTGATATTGGTTGAGAATCTGTAACTGTATTGATTTTAATAGGGTAGTCCTCATAGATGCTGTTTTAAACGCTTATATTGCAACTATAATTTGTTAAATTGAATCCCAGATTTGACCCCACATGATTTGCACAGGGCTTTTTGAGTTGCAGAATAATTGCTATAGATTTTATTATCTAGGCCTTTTATAGATGAATATCTGTGATTATGTCATGTGACAGGAGTTTGATATCTACAGGTTACCAGTTTTGCCAGCTGCTGCTGGAGCTGTAGGTGCCGCATATCATTCTCCCTATGTTACTCCTGATGGCGGTTATTATGCTCATTCGACAGGACAAGTTTCTTCTGCTGGTGTTGCTAGGTCAGAAACATTGAAATAATTCCTATTATTTCTTGTCTCATTCTGGTCTTTTATATTTGTTAGAATTTAAGAGAGTAAAGAGATGTGAGAATTTAAGAGAGTAAAGAGATTGTACAAATGCTTACTTGAGTTCTTATTATTGAGAATACAATTAAGAGTATATATAGGTTGTTAAAGGAAAAAGACATTCCTTAAAACAAGGAAGGAAACATGGCCTAAAGTAAGTCTTAAAACAAGGAAGGAAACATGGCCTAAAGTAAGCCTTAAAACAAGGATGAATATATGGCAAGTGTGGGTGAAGTGGAATAGTTAGTGACCTTAATTAAAGAAAAGAATATGGACTTTGCCATTAAGAGAGTAAAGAGATGTGAGAATTGAAGAGAGTAAAGAGATTGTACAAATGCTTAATTGAGTTCTTATTGTTGAGAATACAATTAAGAGTATATATAGGTTGTTAAAGGAAAAAGACATTCCTTAAAACAAGGAAGGAAACATGGCCTAAAGTAAGTCTTAAAACAATGAAGGAAACATGGCCTAAAGTAAGCTTTAAAATAAGGATGAATATATGGCAAGTGTGGGTGAAGTGGAATAGTTAGTGACCTTAATTAAAGAAAAGAATATGGACTTTGTCATCCATTGACAGCCCCCCTCAAATTGATGCAGGTTGATCAATAAGCATCAATTTGCTGCTTAAGAAGCAATGTCGATGGCGAGTAAGTGCTTTGGTGAAGATATCAGCAATTTGTAGGTCAGTGGAAACATGTAGAAGAGTGATAACACAAGCTTCAAATACTTCGCGGATAGAGTGACAGTCAACTTCAATATGCTTCGTGCGCTCATGATAGACAGGATTGGCCGTGATCTGAATAGCACTTGTATTATCAGCATGTAGAGGTGTAGGATCAGTTGCAGAAAAATCTAGCTCAGTAAGCAAACCTCGAAACCAAATAATTTCGGAACAAGCAAGAGACATTGCCCGATACTCAGATTCTGTAGATGACTTAGAAACTCTGTCTTGCTTCTTACTCTTCCATGAGATCAATGCATCACCTAAGAACACACACCAACCAGTAATGGAGCGACGTGTATCAGCACAACCAGCCCAATCAGTGTCGCTATAAGCAGTAAGTCGAGGAGAATTGCCTACAGGAAAGAATAAACCACGGAAAGAAGTGCCCTGAACATAGCGTATGATCCTACGGACAGCAACCAAATGAAGGTGACGAGGGGTCTGAAGAAACTGGCTGACTTGTTGTACTGCAAAGGAAATGTCCGGTCTAGTAATGGTGAGGTAGACAAGACTGCCCACCAACTTTCGGTATAAACTAGGATCAGCAAGTAAATCACCCTCCTCTTTGCGAAGCTTGACATTCAATTCCATGGGAGTATCAACAGAAGTGGCCTCCTGTAGGCCAGCTGCAGCGACCAGGTCACTAGCATACTTATGTTGATTGAGTGAAATACCCGACGGACTACGATGCACCTCAAGACCGAGAAAATATGTAAGAGACCCAAGATCTTTCATATGAAAGGACTCGGAGAGATGCGTCTTGAGCTGGCCAAGTAAAACAGAATCGGAACCAGTAATCACAATATCATAAACATAAACTAAAAGAACAACAATACCCATATCTGATTTTCAAAGGAACAAGGAAGTGTCATACTTGCTCTGCTTGAATGAGAATTGTAATAAATTAGTTCGAAATTTATCAAACCAAGCCCTTGGAGCTTGTTTGAGACCATAAAGGGAGCGACGAAGCTTACACACATGTGAGTTTGGAGAAGGAAACAATCCCGGGGGTGGCTTCATATAAATACACTCTTTAAGATCCCCATGAAGAAAAGCATTCTTGACATCCATCTGATGTAGTGGCCAATCATTGGAAGCAGCAAGAGCTAGAATCGTACGAACAGTGGTCATCTTAGCCACAAGAGCAAAGGTTTCTTCATAATTAACACCATATTCCTATTTATTTCCAAGTGCAACAAGCCGAGCTTTATAACGATCCAAACTTCCATCAGATCGAACCTTGACGGAGTAAACCCATTTGCAACCCAGGGGGACTATAGTGGAAGGACAAGGTGCAATGTCCCAGGTGTGATTGGCCTCTAAAGCAGCAATTTCTTCCTGCATAGCTTGTCGCCAACAATCATGCTTGACAGCATGTGAGTAGCATGTGGGAATATCAAAATTAGACAATGCAGCAGTAAGAGCAGAAGCAAACCACCCATACCTATCCGGAGGTAAAGATATTCGAGAAGAGCGACGTACTAAGTGTTCTGAAGGTGCTGCAATTGACTGGAGCATGGTAGGATCAGATATCGGTTGAGCCATCGGAAGAGACTGTGGGCGGGAGCGTCTCGTATATACAACACCTAGTTTAAAGCGAGAGCTGATTTGATGAAGATCTGAAAATTGTTGCTTAAAGGAGGGGAGGACCACCGTAGAAGAAGAGGGCTCAGAGGACATAGGAAAGAAATGTTGATTTTCAAAGAAAATAACATTTCTAGAAATACGTGTACGATGTAAGGTAGGATCATAGCAAACAAATCCCTTTTGACACACATTATATCCCAAGAATGCACATCTAACAGATTGAGCAGATAATTTATGTTGCTCATGGGGAGGTAAATGGACAAAACATACACAACCAAAGATACGGAGATTATCATAACTAGGTTGTTGAGCAAACAAGCGGAAATAGGGAGACTCTATGTGTAAGATTTAGGAAGGTAAACGATTAATCAAGTGAGTAGTAGTTTTCAAAGCCTCGACCCAGAACATTGATGGAACAGATGATTCTAACAAGAGAGTACGTACCACATCAAGAAGATGACGATTTTTGCGTTCGGCTACTCCATTCTGTTGGGGAGTAGCAGGACATGAACGTTGATGAATAATACCTTTAGAAGCCAAGAATTCCTTAAACTCAGTAGACAAATATTCACCACCAGAATCTGTGCGTAATGTCTTAATAGTCGCAGAAAATTGATTGCCAACATACGCTAAAAAATTAGTGAAAGTACGAAAAACCTCAGACTTAGAGCGAAGAAAATAAACCCAAGTGAATCTGCTATAATCATCAATGAAAGTCACATAATATTTAAATTTTTCATGTGAACTAACGGGGGAAGGTCCCCAAACATCACTATGGATAAGATCAAAGCAGTGAGAAGCTCTACTAGCATGTAAAGGAAATGGAAGAATTTTGCTTTTACCAAGTTTGCAAGAATCACACTTAAGAGATAAAGAAGAACGTTCTTCTTTATCAAGAAAACCAGAGTGCAATACATGAGATAAGATCTGAGTATTGGGATGGCCTAAACGACGATGCCACACCATACTCAGATTTGGAACATTATTGCAAACAAGAGACTTAATAGACGAAACTGGAGAAATTGCTGGGACAGATAAAAATAGTGGAAACAAGCGCCCCACTTTAGGTCCCTTCGCGATCAGCTCTCCCGTTACTTGGTCCTGTACAACACAACCATCACCAGAAAAGTTAACAACATAATTGTTATCAACTAATTGACCAACAAAAATAAGATTCGTGGAAAGTTTAGGAGCAAGAAACACATCAGTGAATTTAGAAGAGGCATCTCCGACAGCAGCGATTGGCAAAGAACTTTCATTGGCAGTCTGAATGGCAGATGGACCAACATAGGGTCGAACATGACACAGAGCGGTGAGAGTATTCGTCATGTGATCAGAGGCCCCCGAGTCTACGTACCAGAGTTTGGTAGAATTTTTACCTTGAAACCCCATTGCAGATAATGCTGAAATGAGCATCTGTTGCACCATTTCGGGTGTGTAGTAATTCGCTGCAGGAGGTGCCGGAACTGGGGAGGCACTGGAAAAAGAGCTAAGAGCTGCGGAGGGTACAATAATAGAAGTCTGAAATGCTTGAGCCTGACGATTCTGTGGGCGGAGACGACATTCTTTGATGATGTGACCCTTCTTCTTACAATAAGAGCAATATTTCTTGGGACAATTGGCAGCAATATGCCCATATTCCTTACAGCAAAAACACTGCAAGTTTTTAGAATGCATAGGCGATCTGCGTCCTTGGGCAGCATAAGCAACAGTTCTTGGACTACCATAAGATTGCTCCAGAGTGGCTTGAGTACTAAGACGTTCTTCACGAAGTAACTCACCAAAACAAACATCAAGAGAAGGAACAGGGGATCTATTCAGCAGAGAGGAGCGAATAGATTCATATTCCGGGCGTAGTTTCATAAGAAATTGATCACGCCATCTAGTCTCGTGGAGTTGCTGAATAGTCGAAAGAGTGGCAACAGGAACAGCCGCTGTAACAAGATCAGTATAGTCAGTCCAAAGAATCAGAAAGGCCGAGTAATAATCTTGGATGGAAAGACTGCCATGTTGAAAGGTGGCAATTGCATGCTCTAACTGAAAGCGATAAGCATCATTATCTTGATGATAAACCTTCTTCAGATAAGTCCACATGGATTGAGCAGAGCGATGAGTACGCAAGTTGGTGACAATATGTGGCTCCATCGAACCAAGAAGCCAAGACATGATCCGAGCATCAAGCACAGTCCAAGAAGGAGAAGACCTGACATCCTTCGATTGGTCTGTATTGGATGTTTGTGCAACATCCGTGCCATCGATATGGCCCCAAAGTTCTTTTCCCTTGAGGAAAATTTCAAACTGAAAGGCCCATGTAGAGTAATTTTTGCCCGTAAATTTGACACACACAGGTGCAGAGTCCATTGCAAATAAGTGCAAAAAAAAATAGCCCGACCAAAAAAAATGCCGAAACCACCCAAAGCAGAAAAAAAACAAACTGCCAAAGAGATCTGAGAACAAAAAAAACACCGAGAAATCTGAAACTCAAAGCCACAAAACACCTCTCTGAAAATAAAGGATGTCGTGAATGCCGAAACTGCTCAAACCAAAAAAATAAGAGGTGCCGACAACACCAACCCAAAAAGAGAAGACCGAAAAACAACAAAAAAAAAAACTTTCACGTCGAGTTCACCGAGAACAACACAGAACACGCCGAAACACGAAACCGAGAAAAATTACAAGCGAGAGAAGAACCTAAGCAACCGGCTCTGATACCATGTTAGAATTTAAGAGAGTAAAGAGATGTGAGAATTGAAGAGAGTAAAGAGATTGTACAAATGCTTACTTGAGTTCTTATTATTGAGAATACAATTAAGAGTATATATAGGTTGTTAAAGGAAAAAGACATTCCTTAAAACAAGGAAGGAAACATGGCCTAAAGTAAGTCTTAAAACAAGGAAGGAAACATGGCCTAAAGTAAGCCTTAAAACAAGGATGAATATATGGCAAGTGTGAGTGAAGTGGAATAGTTAGTGACCTTAATTAAAGAAAATAATATGGACTTTGCCATCCATTGACAATATTTATAATCACTCTGATAATGTTCAAGGTGACTAAGTTTATAAAATTTATCATAGAGAAGAAGAAAGGAATCATATAGCTCAAATTTGATTTGCTAGTTGTTTGGTTTGATTTGATTTGCTAGTTGTTTGGTTTGATTTGATTTGAGACATGAAGAGGGAGGGTTTTGATGTATGATTTTATGTTCGAGTTATTGATGAATTACAACCTGTTTTTCAAGCATTGACAAGAGGAAAAGCCACTGTCTATCCAGAACATTGTCATTGTTGCTCTTACTGACAGTAGCTTTAGTTGTATTCACGAAGATATAACTTGTTAGAACTGCTATGAGTGCACTATTAGAAACATGGCATATTCTTTTTCTTTCACCTTGATAAAACTGGTCGATAATTTCTTGCATATGTGCACCCTTGCTCCTCTAAATAGGCTTTACGTATGTGGAATTCCAAATGTATTGTGGTTGTTAGAACTTACTAATGAAGCTGAAAGTAAAGATGCAGATCATAGAGAGTTGTATGAGGCTTGTAACAGGTCATCACGTCTTCTAAAGAGATGTTTCTAGAAATCTTTGCTCATCATATCATGTGAAGATTATTTATGATCTTGATCCTGTTGATTTTTTTCAATATAAACTTGGATTTTAAATTTGGGATGTTTTAGAAAATCAAAATAAAGGAGAAAAGAAAATGAAAAACCAGTTTTGGCTTATGAGAGTTGATTAAGTTGACTGAATGTTTGATACAATCGACTGAATGAACCATTCAGTCGACTGGATGGAAGGATAAAATTTCTTCGAACTCTCAGGAACTTTTTCAGTCGATTGAATGAAAAACCTAGTTGACTGGATGTACAAAAATTTGAATTTTCAGAACGTTAAATGACAGTTGTTTGTGAACTAGAGTGTCTGTTGAAAAGAGACACTCAGTTAAGTAAGGTGAGTCAGTTCATTATTGAACTAAGGTGTCTCTAATGAAAAGACATTAATTAAACACTATAAATTGAGTGTTTAAATGTCATAATTTACGGATTACAAACAGAAATATAGTAAGTTTTTTTTTTTTTTTTTTTTTTTTCTGGATTTCTTTTCTTCTTTTTCTTCTCATTTATAAAAACATTGGTCTGCTTATGTTCAGAAATCTTGCAAATTTCCAAAGATAGGTTTTCATCATCCATAAACTCATAGAAGTTGCTGTGGGTTACTCTTTAAGAGTGCAAAGTGCAGAATAACAACAGAGTTTCATTGTATCTTAGAAGAAATTCGTCGAAAACCTTCTTGCACCAGTGAGTGGCGAATTAAACTTTAAGGAAAGCGATCTGGTCGTGCCTTGAAGCCATTTCTCTTATTCTCTCTTGTTCCTTTTGATAAACAACCCTAAAAAAATTCTCTCTTGTTCCTTTTGATAAACAGCCCTTAGAAATTCTCCCAACAGATCCTCTTTATCACTTAGATATGTATGATCTTGTAGTCTGTACATACTTGTTATTTGTGTATTCCATACTTCTAAAAGTTTTTGAGTATATGTGTGTGTGTTGGGGGGGGGGGGGGGAGATTAAACCCTCACCATCGTATGACAGGAACTCAATTTAATCTTTAATTTAATTTGTTTACTTACTCCTCCAATGGGTACAGATATAGGGTACATTCTCTTTGAACGCATTTCCTTGATTGACTCCTTGTGATACCCTTTGCCTCCTTTACCCCGCCCCTGAAGCAATCTTTTTTTTCTCCCTGTGAAATATATTTCCATGCTCTCACCTATCTTGTTGAATTACTAAGTTTTGAATGACAACATTTATATTAAGATTAGATTATTCAGTTGTCGAGTTTCTCTGCAGTGACAGAGTGGGAACAGGTACTACTGGTGGTGAGCCTTCAGCTAGAACTGGTAAGTTCTATGCCATTGTTCTTTTTGTTGTGCGCAAAATAAACTTTGGATTGCTACATTAGTTATTGTCCTGTCAATGATGTTGAAAGTTTTTAATTCCAGAGTTTGTGAGTGATGAACATGGGCAGGCGCGGATTAAACCTCAAAGGCAAGTTGACTCTTTGTTGAATTTGTTCAACAAATTGCATGTGCCTGTTTCTCATGTCTGTTGTTTATGCAGATATTCAAGGATGAACATTAATCAGTTACCTAAGTAGAGTAAGTGATGTTTGAATGAGCAGGTAGAGATTTGATGGTTCTGAGAATTCTACTCTAGCATTTCTAACTGTTATTTCTGATATTCTCAAAATTTTCGTTGCTTCAGCCTTTCATCCCCCCTTTCTCGATATCTACTCCTAAGTACAGTTGCTTCATGCAGTGATATATTTCAAGATATGCTAGGTGAGAGTGTTTGTTCTAAATTCTTTTATCTGATTGTTGCACCATAAATATCTCTGCTCGACAATGATCTAATTAAGTTGCATGCTCTACATGAAATTGTTTTCTTAAATCTGCTGTACAGAAATTTTGACGTAGTTTTTCCTTTTGGCTTCTGGTTTTATTGGCAAATTGTTGCAGAATTCTTTTGGAACATGACGAACATGAGTGAAATTATTTGGCCTTTCATATGCAGTTTCTGATTATCATTCTGCTTAACAATAACCTATGTGTCCTCATTCGTTGAAGATGACAACTCATCCTTTTTTCCTTTCTTTCTTTCTTGGGTAATTTTATCTTACATCCTTCTAGATAAGCTGGTGGTTACTTTGCCTTCCTAAACTTTGGTTTTGAACAAATAACCTCCTTGAACATGTGTAACATGGCACCATAAAAAATTCCATCCAATATCACATGGGACTTGCACATGGTGAGCCACAGACAAATAATCTTATAAAGATCATGGTTATTTTATGTACTGAGATGCTCTTTAATGTAATAAATAATAGAGGTGTACAAAAGGAAATTGAGTAAAATAGAGAAAAGGAGAGGGAAAGGGAGGGAAAGAGATTTTAAGAGAGTCAACATAGTTATCGTAGAGTTTATGTTTGTTAGAGAATTGAAGAATGTGAGATCGAAGTGAAATAGAGAGAGAGAGAGAGAGAGAGAGAGAGAGAGAGAGAGAGAGATAGCAAGAAGACTTTAATTATGCTCGATTTTGTGGATATGGTTGAAGCTGAAAATTAAAGCAAGCAATAAATTTAACAGTGTCGCATTACTCTAAAGTCAAAGGAGGATTTGTTTATAAACCAAACTTCAAGGAGGCAAAGTGAACAACCGCCCACCATGTGGAGGTAAAATGAATATTTCTGGGAAATTATTTCCTGGGAAAAACTCGGGAAATTGTGGAAACATTGCTGTTGGGAAATATTGCGGGGAAACGTGAAAGGCTTGAAACTGAATCCTGTGTGATATAAGCACCCGTGTCTCCTTTGTATAGAATTTTCTGTGAGGTATACTACTACATCATCGGTTCAACCATGGATGTTAAGGAGAATTGTTTTTGGAATTGAACTAGCTAGTAGAAAACACTATGAAGTATCAAATTGCTATGGCATGAATGCTTGCTGACCCATAATAAAGGCTTGCATAATTGTAGCTGTTTCATTTAAGAGTTGATTTTCTATATTTTTTTGTCTCTTGATTGCACATTTCTGAGATATTTTAATCTTTTATATGTATCCAGTTCCCATGTTTTTAGTAATCAGAATATAGCTTTCAATGTGACCCTTTGGGTGCGTTAACTATCTATTGTTTTGTTGATGCAGCCAGTACAAACCTTGCCTACTAATATAGTGTAGTTGAGTTGAGCATAATATTTGATTGATTCGGGAAGAATATTTTCAGCTCCAGAAGTTGTAATTCCGAGATATACATATCTTGTGCAGTGTGGATATGCAACAATGCCCCTTAAGACTTTTTGTGAAACTCCTCCAGTTCTTGCCATTTTTTTTTTGTTTAAAGAAAGAAAGAAAGAAAGATTTTCCCTTGCCTTGTTGATTTTCAGTTGCATGTGAGTAACAGATATAGATTCTTTCATAATGATATGAAAATATGAAAGAGAAGGATACTGAACAGTATTAACATTGCTTATCGACTTGCTATGTTCTCATCTCTCTCTCTCTCTCTCTCTCTCTCATCCATTCATCCGCTATAGCTTATGACTTGTGACAAGTTCATGTGTAAGTGGTAACTTTTATCTAATGCTCCCATGTAGGATTATGTTAGGATTTTACTTTTAAAACTCAAAATAGACAAAATAATAAAAGAGTAAGAACACTAAGAATTTATGTGATTCGATAACTTCTTTGTTTAAGTGAACAAACTCACAACTTTATTAATCTTCAATTATAATTTTAGGAATAGCAAAGTTGTTAAACTCTTATTACGTCACAACCCAAAAGTCTTCGTACAACTAAAGCTCTCAACTTAGTTGTAGTTGTAAGGGGTCTATCTACTTGACATCTCAAAACTCTAATATATCCAAAGCTCTAAACATAGCTTTAGTAGTAAATTCCTCTGATTTACAATGTTTTACAATGTATATTGGAATTATTAGTGTGTCACAAACCTTATCTAGTACTCTTTTTATATATAGTATATTTTCCTAATACTAATAGGAAAATAACAACATAGTTGTAGTTGTAGTTGTAAGGGATCTATATATTTGACATCTCAAAACTCTAATATACTCAAAGCTCTAAACATAGCTTTAGTAGTAAATTCCTCTGATTTACAATGTTTTACAATGTATATTGGAAGTATGAGTGTGTCACAAACCTTATCTAGTACTCTTTTTATATATAGTATATTTTCCTAATACTAATAGGAAAATAACAACATAGTTGTAGTTGTAGTTGTAAGGGGTCTATCTACTTGTCATCTCAAAACTCTAATATATTCAAAGCTCTAAACATAGTTTTAGTAGTAAATTCCTCTGATTTACAATGTTTTACAATGTATATTGGAACTATGAGTGTGTCACAAACCTTATCTAGTACTCTTTTTATATATAGTATATTTTCCTAATACTAATAGGAAAATAACAACATAGGAAATGGATCACGATCCTCTCTATTTAAGAATTAAAATAGAGGTCAAGTTGATAGTGAGATTGAATGTTACATTGACAAATTTGAATTTAAATATTATGCAATTAATGATGTGGCATTTGTAAACTTGACTCCATTTCAATTTTCAAATGGAGATGATCATGATCTATAGGAAACTACTTCTATTTCTATCGGAATAAACAATTATTAAATAGGAAATCACATTTCTCAAACCAATTAGAAGTACCCATTATGGGGATTTGAGCCAAAATCCTAACAAATCTCCACTTTGGCTCAAATTCTCCACCTCATCATCAAATTTGACTTTCTTCTTTGGTTGGGGTAATAATTTCTTTTGGTTTTCTTATCTCATCCACTTACTTTTCGAAGAAATTAAACTCTCATTCATTACGTACAAGCTCTCTTCATTCATGGTATCTCTCATCACTACCTTTGAACCATCAAGAACTTGTATTTCATTATCCTCATTAGCTTTTCCATTATCAGTTTCCTTAATTTTACTCAACTCTTCTAGGTCCTCTATCGTGGCCTTACTTTGTAATTGTATGTTCCTTTTCTTCATTGTAAATGCATTCTGTAAACCGAAGTTCTAACCCAAGAGGGGGGTGAATTGGGTTTTTAAAAGCTTTTGTTAATTACTTTGCAAGTTTATAAAAACAGTTAAATGCACAAAATATACAAATAAGTAATGTGCTTGAAGTAAAAGAGTTTAAGGAATAGAAAGTACAAACTCAGTTTATAGTGGTTCGACAATATTGGATTTCTTCCGACCCTACATCAACTCTCTTCAAGGAACCTCCTTGAAGTAATCCACTAAAACTTTAGTCATACAACTTCACGAGTGTTGCACAAACCTTACAAGCAATCCCTTCCTCACGGAAGCTACAAAGAGGTGTTTAATCCTAAACACTCTAAGAGTTATTACAACTCTTTCCCCTTTACAATAAATGAGATTTACTATAAAGTAAATGGTAGAGAGATAGTAATAAGTGCTTTTACAAATGAACAATATCTCTCATTCAAGAATAAACTTGAAGAATGGCTTAACAACAAAATTTTCAAAGATTTTGAGAATTAATGAGAAAACTTTTGTATTGAATGTGTTCTTTTCTTTTTTTAAATGCTCATTGAAGTGGGTTTATATGGCATTGAATTAATATGGCTATTTGAAACTGATTTGGTAGGTTTGGGGCATTAAATACTCAAGTTCCAAGTCTCAAACGGTCATATTTTTTAATTACCAGTCCACTGGGTCCTTGTACCAGTCGATTGGGTGAAGTAAGAAATCTCACTTTTAGGCTGTGGGAGAGTATCAGTCGACTGGGTCCTAAGCATCAGTCGACTGGGAACTTTCTGTCCTAATTGCCAGTCGACTAGGTTTTTGACACCAGTCGAGTAGGGACCTTTTGTCCCATACTCCAGTCGATTGGTATATTGAGCCAGTCGCCTCGGTTGCCCTTCAACCTAGTTTTTCAAGTTTCAAAACCATTTTTGACTTGGAAACATTTGTATTAATAGTTTTGTCAAAATCTTTTGTAAAATGAACCACAGGTCAAGCTAAGTATTTGAACATGATAGATTTACAGTTATTTTCATTACTTTAATGCCTATTCTAGATCTTCTGTCTTGTCTTGGCGTCTAAATCTAGTTGAGTTCTTGCATCTTGTTTCTATACTGAATGCTTTTACCGTTTAAACATTTAGATAAAACTGTTAGTGTAATTAGAGTAGTGTTTTGTCATTCTTAAAATCAAATATGGGTCAACAATCTCCCCCCTTTTGATGATGACAAAACTAATGAGAGAAAAACAGTTTTAAAAACTAAGTGTTAGGTTTTTAGAAAAAATTGGGCATAGTTTTCTCTATTTTTTGGATAAAACCAACTTGTTAAGCAGTTCAAATGCCGTTTATAGTCAACCCAACCATTCAAAGCAAGACAAAGTTATATTCATCACTATGTTCGTAGCAGTGCTCCCCCTAAATCTATGCTCTATTATAAGTTTACATTGATTTTTCTCTATTTCTCATTTTTCTCCCTCGTTTTGACAACACCAGAAAAGGGGTGTAAACTTAAAAAATAAATGAGACAAACACTACAACTATGAAGATAAGGCAAAAAAAACTTGTGGGTAAAAACTAGGCATGTTTCAGAATTAGAAAGACTTCTCGCGACGATTCAGAAGTTTTTACACTGATATCAGCAATTAAGGCATATAGTTGAGCATGAATGTTATAAACGAAGCAACCATATATCATAAAAGTAAGATACATATATATATATATATATATATATATATATATATATATATATATATACATATATATATATATATCAAAGCAACAATATAGATACATCCATATAATGTGAGCTTATAGGAAGCTTGTTTGAGTACAAAATGTGAATGAAATATGAATGTTCGTGCTACAACCATCTAAGAGCTATATATACAGAACAAGGAGAAAAAACATAAAGTTCAGCGAGTGGAGGAATTAGAGCCGTCTCGTAAAAGATCCCGAAGCTCAGCCAAGGAGCCCTTTGTATGCTCTCGGTGCAGCTTGAAATCGTCATGAAGTGTGCGGAGGTCGCAGTGCATAGAATCAACTAAAGAACTCAAGCTCTGGAACCCAAACTGCATGGACAGCTGGAGGCTCGTCATATCCTGAAGTAGGTCATCATATCCAGCCTAACTGGCACCATAGCCACCATGCTGTAGATTAGGTGCACACTCATTAGTGTCCATTGCAGTAGAAAGAGCTGCATCACCACGAACCTCATCGTCCTCCCCGCTGTTGTCATCTTCAGCACCAATCTGTATATTCCTCCTTACCTTAGAGTAGATCATACCCTCTCGGATCATACATCCCATCTTCTTCATAGAGAGACGTTGATGATGTCCTTTGGGCCGATGTCCTGAACCTCAGAGGCGGGAATGAGGACTCCAAAATGCTGGAGGATAAAGGTGATGAACATCCCGTAGGAATGGCATCCAGAGTCACTAGCTTCCCCGTTTATCATGTTGGCGAGTAGTAGAGGGTAGATATTGAAGTGTTGTCTAGTTTTGAGACACCAAATCAATACCACATCTATCTTTGAGAGATAGCACCGACTCTTAAGTCGTGGATGGATGCTCCAACTCACGATGAGATTGAACAACTTTGGGTTGAGGGGCATATCAATACAGGTATGAAATATAGTGGGCCTAAAGATATAGTTAGGGTCTCCCCTAACCATCTGACATGCCTCTTCATAATCGAAGTTGTCCGACCATCCGTCCAGACTTCATTGGATCCCTCCCACTGGGATCCTTAAAATGCTAACTAGGAGGTTAGTGTTCACCTCAAACTCCACACCTATCACAATGGTTCTGAAATGAAGAACCAGTGGACTAGGTTTCACCAGGTTCGCGTAGAACTAGTGAATTAGGCGTAGGTAGTATTTTTTTTGGTGGATATTTACAAGGGGTGTCAGGTGTATGGCTTCAAAGGCAGGCAATATATCAAAATTTCCATGACAAATAAAGGTCAAAGTCAACGAATCTACCTGTCATGATTTTCTTGTTGCGTATAATTCCATTATACTTGCTTTTTGTTGTTGGGCTCCAAAATAGCGAATCATCGAGTTCAGTTCTCGGCTTTTTGCTCGACGAATCGGCTAGCCCCTTTCCCTTTATGTTAGGACCCTTGGATTTCTGAGAGCACAGCTTTATAGGCGCATTGGGTCCACCAATGGTTGTTTTAATTCTGATTCTCTCTGACATTTGGAAGAAAACGTTTTTAGGGAGAGATTTTGGGAAATATGGATTTTTCAACCGTGGAAAGTTGAAATTGAGGTGATGTGGGATGAGATTAATGGTTTTATGGAGTGTTTTTTTTGGAGATTGTGGACAGAAATCAAAGATTTTCTAGAGAGAGAAAGCTTTAAGGTTTTAAAATTTTCGTTAAAATCCTAAAAAATTGAAGCGACTATTTATAATATTGCGATACCAACTGATTGGGTTAACGCACCAGTCGATTGTGTCCTTCATAATTTAGAGAATTTTTCGCATACCAGTTGACTGGGTTGGGATACCAATCAACTGGGTAAACTGGCAGAGATATACCAGTCGACTGGGTCATCCATACCAGCTGACTGGGTAGGTTACCAGAATTTTAAATTTTTGCTCCAAACAATGTCTTGTGCTACCAGTTGACTGTGTACTTTATATTAATCGACTGGTAGAATGGGCAGAGATAAACTAGTCGACTGGGTATCCTTTACCAATCGACTGGATATCCCTTAACAATCGACTGGTTGAATTGACAGTGTATTACCAGTCGACTGTGGTCATGTTACCAGTAGACTGAATCCTTTATGAAACTTAAAATTTTGAGCTCTAGCTTAGAATTTTAGTATGAATTTGTTTATCTATGCCATCTTGAGTGAGAGAAATATTAAATAAGATTTAATACTCAGTTCACTAGATGTTAAATATGCACATGATGAATGTGAATGCAATCAAACATGCATTTTATCATAGTCTTTTAAGCCCATCAATAGTCTAATCTTGCAAAAACTATATTCACTTAAGGGTTTTGTAAGAATATCAGCTATTTGATCTTCTGAATGAATGAATTTTAGTCTTATATTACCCTTTTGAGTATGGTCTCTTACGAAATGATGTCTAATTTCTATGTGCTAGGTTATAGAATGCTAAATAGGGTTTTTGGATCAAGTTGATAGCACTAGTGTTATCACAATGAATTGGAATATCTTTAAAGTTTATATCATAGTCTTCTAGTTGTTGTTTCATCCACAACACTTATACACAACAACTTCTAACTGCTACATATTCTGCCTTGGCGGTTGATAGTACAACTGAATTTTATTTCTTGAAAAACCAAGAGGTTAGCATTGCACCTAAGAATTGACATGTACCACTAATGCTTTTTCTATCTAGTCTACAGCCTGCAAAATCAACATCTGAATATCCTACAAGCTCGAAAGGTGATTTTCTAGAATACCATAATCTTAGGTTTTGAGTCCCTTGTAGGTATCTAAGAATTCTTTTTACTGCAATTACATGTGATTCCTTAGGATTAGCTTTAAATCTAGCACACATACATACACTGAACATTATATCAGGTTTACTTGTAGTTAAATAAAATAAAGTTCCTATCATACTTCTATAAGTTTTAGTATCTATACATTTCCCTTCTTCATCTAGGTCAAGTTTTGTAGAAGTGCTCATAGGAGTGCCAATTGACTTTGAACTTTCCATCCCGAACCTCTTTAATAGGTCTTTGGCATATTTTGATTAATTGATGAAGATACTTCTTTTCAATTGTTTGATTTGAAGTCCAAGAAAGTAGGTAAGCTCTCCCATCATGCTCATTTCAAATTCACATTGCATGCACTCAGCAAACTCTGGACACACAGATTCATTAGTAGCACCAAATATGATATCATCAACATATATTTGGACTAGTAGTGTGTCATTTTTGTGAGTTTTTGTGAACATAATTGTGTCTATTTTTATTTTTATAAAATTATTTTCAAGCAAAAACTTACTTAGTCTTTCATACTATACTCTTGGAGCTTGCTTTAACCCATATAGAGCTTTAGTAAGCTTATAGACATGATTTGGAAGACTAGGATTTTCGAATCCAAGAGGTTGCTCCACATACACCTCTTATTCTATAAAGTTATTTAAAAATGCACTTTTTACATTCATTTGAAATAACTTAAACTTATTAAAGCATGCAAAGGCTAATAAAATTTGAATAGCTTCTAATCTAGCTACGGGAGCATATATCTCATCAAAATCTATTTCTTCTTCTTGATTATATCCCTTAGCAACTAGTCTAGCCTTGTTCCTAGTTACTATTCCATTTTCATCCATCTTATTTCTAAATACCCATTTAGTTCCTATTATAGTATGATTCTTTGGTCTAGGAACTAGATTTCATACTTTATTTCGTTCAAATTGATTTATTTCTTCTTGCATAAAATTTATTAAATCGACATCCTTCTCGGCTTCTACAAACGTCTTAGGTTCTACTTGTGATAAATAAGCTACACAATTACAAATATTTCTAATAGAAGAACAAGTTTTTACCCCTTGTGAAGGATCACCAATCACTTGATCGATTGTATGATAATTTACATACCTCCAATCTTTGGGAAAACTACCCTCTTGTTGACTTGTAGAGGGTTAATCAAGATTGAAAACATCTATCTCTTGACATGTTTGAGGTTGGCTCTCTTCCGGGTCAACAATGGGAGCAGGTGTTTTTGTTCTTAGAATGAAATCTGTATTATCATTAAAAGAAACTGCTCTACTACTAATTGGGTTAGACTCATCAAAGGCACTACTAATTGGGTTAGACTCATCAAAAGCTACATGTACGAATTCTTCAACCACTAGAGTTATTTTGTTAAAGACTCTATAAGCTTTACTAGAAATTGAATATCTTAAGAATATCCTCTCATCAGTCTTTGAATCAATTTTACCCAAGTTAGTTTTATTGTTATTTAGAATAAAACATTTACAACTAAAAGCCCAAAAATAGGAGATATTAGGCTTTCTACCTTTCCATAATTCATATGGAGTTTTGTTAAGCATAAGCCTAATTAAAACTCTATTAAGACATAGCAAGAAGTGTTTACGGCTTCCACCCGAAAATATTTTGGCAAGTTATTTTCACAAAGCATTGTTCTTGCAAATTCTTCTAGAACTCTATTTTTCTTCTCAACAACTCAATTTTGTTGAGATGTTCTAGGAGCCGAAAAGTTGTGATCAATTCCATTTTCATACAAAATTTTGAAAAACTTTGGTTTTTAAATTCTTTTCCATGATAACTTCTAATGCTTGAAATACAAATTCTTTTTTTTTTTTTTTTTTCATTTTGAACCTTTTTACAAAAGTTTTCAAATCCTTTGTAAGCTTCATCATTGTAAGCAATAAAAATAACAAAAGTATATCTTGAATAGTCATCAACAATAACAAGAGCATATTGATGGCCGCCATGATTAATAGTACTTATTAGACCAAATAAGTCCAAATGTAAAAGTTCCAATGGTCTAGTAGTTGAGACTACATTTTTTTTTATTTAAAAGAAATTCTAGTTTGTTTTCCCATTTGACAAGCATCACACACCTTGTCTTTTTCAAATTTGATTTTTGGTAGTCCAATGACTAAATCTTTTCTTGAAATGATTTCAAGCAAATCTATATTCACATGGCCAAGTTTTATATGCCATAGCCATGGGTTTTCACTAAATGCGGGATAACTTTTTTCATTTTTCGAATGCAAAGATTTTAAATTAATTATATAGACATTTTTGTGTCTATGGCCAACAAACTTGATCTTGTTACTCTTGATGTCTATAACTAGACAATGAGAGATTTCAAATATGACTTTGTTTCCTTTGTCATATAGTTGACTAATACTAAGTAAATTTGGCTTAAAGCCTTGCACATATAATACATGATCAATGGTTGAGAAATCATTACCATTTTTTCATACCCGATGATCTTTATCTTTGTGTTATCTCCAATGGTGACATATATGCCATCTCTTAGAGTTAGCTCTTTGAATACACTTCGATCACCGGTCATGTGCTTTGAGCATCAACTATTAAGGTAGCATTAGTTACTTTTTTCTTTGGTGTGGAGACATATTTACATTACACAAGGATACACAATTTCACTTTTAGGTACCCAAAATTTCTTAGATCCTTTGAGGTTAGTCTTAGAAAGTATGGGTCCCTAAATACGGTTCCTTTAGGGACCCATACTTTCTTAACATTGTAAGCTACTCTATATTTATAGACATGTTGATGATGCACAATCCTAGGATCATAGTTATTAAAATTTCTATGATTTCTTAATTGTGCATGTTTATAGTTCCTTGGATAAGTATTCCTAGGATACATGTTTATATTGTGAAGATTATGAACATGCATGTTATTTATAAGAAATGTATGATAATGATTTCTAGGATATGTACTTGCATTATTATGAACATACATATTATTTCTAGGATACACATGATGGTAATTCCTAGGATGAGCATGTGCAGTGTGCAAGTTATGAGTATACATATTATCTCTAGGATGCACATGATGGTTACTCTTAGGATGTGTATATGCATTTCTTGAATGATTGTTCCTAGCATTTGCATTTCTTGAGTGAGCATACATATATGCATAAGTGTTTCTAGGATGCCTACCTCTAGTATATGCATTAGAAATTAAATTTGTATTTTTAGACTTACTGGCATATTATTGAGGGAGTACTTTGGATCTTACTAGTGGCCTTCGAAGTAGAGGCTTCATTTACACATGTTGCTGTCATGAATAAAGTCTTTTTTTTTATTTTTGTTTGCCTAGTAGAGAATAACCCAACTCGGATTTTCCTCCATTTAATCTTTGGCAAGATAGCACTTCATCTAGCTTTTCCTTTCCATGTATAAGTTTAGATATAGTGCTATTCAAATCCATTATTTTCTTCTTTAAATTTTCATTTTCATTTTTTAGGAAATCTTATGAAGAATCATAAAGCATGAAAAATAGTTTTTTTTTTCTTCCTTTAAGCCTTTAATCTCTTTAGAAAGATATGCGACTTCTTTTTTGAGAGTGATATTCCTAGAATCGAATTTCTTCAATTCTTCATGCATTTCATTTATAACCTCAATTAATTCTTCACTACTACTAACAATGTTATTACTAGAAGGGGAAGAATTTGACACCTCATTATCGTCGTCGATTGCCATTAGATATAGGTTGACAATCTCTTCGTATCCAGCTTCATTGTATGAAGAATCTTCTTCTTTGTCATCACTCTATATGGTTGTAATCATGGCCTTATTTTTGAAGCTCTTATATGGTTTGCTCGTTATTGGGCAATCAACTTTGATGTGGTCGGGCTTCTTGCAACTGTAACACACAGAAGGTTCCCTTTTTGGAGTGGAATCTCTTGTGTAAGGTTGCTTGCTCTTTTTCAAAAACTTGTGGAACCTTTTGGTGATTAGAGCTATTTTACCATCTTCTTCACTACTCTCTTCCTCTTTTTCTTTCTCTTCATCTCTGTTACTTGTGGTGACCTTGAGACTAATCGCCTTTTTCTTCTTCTCATCATCATTGACAATGGAATTTTCCTCAATCTCATATGTCAATAATGATTCGAGTAGTGTTTCGACATCTAGTTTGTCTAGATCTTTAGCGTCCATTATGGCCATCTTTTTTGCTTTCTAAGTGGATAGCAAAGACCTTAAGATTTTTCTTGTTAGTTCAGATTCCTCAATGTTCCTACGAAGAAGCTTCAAGCTGTTAACAATAGTAGTAAAACGTGAATGTATTTGAGAAATTGTTTCATTTGGAGACATTTTGAAAGTTTCATATTCAGACACTAGCATATGGATTTTTTATTTTTTAACTTCGCTGGTTCCTTCATATGTAACTTGCAATTTGTCCCAAATCTCCTTAGCTGAACACAAACAAAAATTTTTATTATATTTAGAAATATCTAAAGCACAATGTAAAATACTAATTGCTTTACTATTGAGAGACATCATTCTATAATCCTCTTCATTAAACTTTGTTTTGAGTTTAGGCATTATATGATTGATTTCTCCAATGATTATTTCCTTTGTAGGAATTCTGGGTCCCTCTTCAATAACCTTTCATAGATTATAATCTTGTCCTTCAACAAAGACTTTTATTCTATTTTTCCAATAGTTGTAATTAGAGCTATTAAACAAAGGAGGCCTAGTATAGGAATGCCCTTTGGTATAGCTATTAGATGCCATCGGATCAACTCAAGGATTTTAAGCCTGAAATTGAGTACGAAGCTCTGATACCAATTGTAAACCGAAGTTCAAACCCAAGAGGGGGGGTGAATTGGGTTTTTAAAAGCTTTTGCTAATTACTTTGCAAGTTTATAAAAACAGTTAAATGCACAAAGCATACAAACAAGTAATGTGCTTGAAATAAAAAAGTTTAAGGAAGAGAAAGTGTAAACTCAGTTTATAGTGGTTCAGCAATATCAGATTTCTTCCGACCCTACGTCCACTCTCTTCAAGGAACCTCCTTGAAGTAATCCACTAAAACTTTAGTTATGCATTCTCACGGGTGTGGCACAAACCTTATAAGCAATCCCTTCTTCGCGAAAGCTACAAAGAAGTGTTTAATCCTAAACACTTTAAGAGTTATTACAACTCTTTCCCCTTTACAATAAATGAGATTTGTTGTAAAGTAAATGGTAGAGAGATAACAATAAGTGCTTTTACAAATGAACAATATCTCTTTTTTCAAGGATAAGCTTGAAGAATGGCTCAACAATAAATTTTTCAAAGCTTTTGAGAATTAATGAGCAAACTTTTATATTGAATGTATTCTCTTCTCCTTTTAAATGCTCATTGAAGTGGGTTTATGTAGCCTTGAATTAATATGGCCATTTGACACTGCTTTGGTAGGTTTGGGGTATTCAATGCTTAAGTCCCACGTCTCAAACGATCATATTTTTGAATTACCAATCGACTGGGTCCTTGTACCAGTCGACTGGGTTAAGTGAGAAATCTCACTTTTTAGGCTGTGGGAGAGTACCAGTAGATTGGGTTCTAAGCACCAGTCGACTGGGAACTTTCTGCCCTAATTGCTAGTTGACTGGGTTTTTGATACCAGTCGACTGGGGACCTTTTGTCCCATAACCAATTTTTCAAGTTTCAAAATTGATTTTGACTTGGAAACATTTGTATTAATAGTTTATTCAAAATCTTTTGTAAAATGAGCCACATGTCAAGCTAAGTATTTGAACATGAGAGATTTACAGTTGTTTTCATTACCTTAATGCATATTCTAGATCTTCTGTCTTGTCTTGGCATCTAAATCTAATTGAGTTCTTGCATCTTGTTTCTATGCTGAATGTTTTCACCGCTTAAACACTTAGATAAAACTGGTAGCGCAATTAGAGTAGTGTTTTGTCATTATTAAAATCAAATATGGGTCAATACATTCCTTATTTGAAAAATCTAGAGAATTGGATCATGATCTTTCATCTACCTTCCTTGAAGTGCCCAACTCTCTCTTTATTTGGCTCATTACCTGATATAGTCACGAACAGTTCCACCACTTCGAACACAGCTGACCTATTTAACTTATCTTTCTCTGGTGGTACCGCGGGAACCTCCAAATCTATCCAAACTTCTTCCATCTTCAATTCATCAATATCTTCATTCTTTAAGTATAGACGATTGATTAGAGATATCTCTTTGTAGGTCTTCTCAAGCTTGTCCCATTGAACTTTCAGAGATGTCTCAAACAACACACTATACCTTAGCTCGGGAGCAATGCCAAATGAATTGTGCTCACCGTCCATATCGATATACTTCCCAAACTTCTTTATTCATCTCTAGTGCCTTGGACTTTTCAATCGTCTTATAGAGCCCTTGTCACATCAACACAACTTTGACGAAACTTTTCCAAAGAGAGAAATTATTCTTCCCATCAAATAACTCAATATTAATCATGCCTATTTTTAGTGTTTTTGCCATTGCAACCACAACTCTGATACTACTTGTTGAGATTTTACCTCTAAAATCCACCTACTCAGACTTTAGGTAAAAACCACAATCACGATCAATTAAATGAGCAAAATAAACAAAGAGTAAGAATATAAAAAATTAATGTGGTTTGACAACCTTTTTGCATACGTCTACCACCAAACTCACAACTTTATTAATATTCAGTTACAAATTTAGGAAAAACAAAGTTGTTAAACTTTCATTACCTCATAATCAAACGTCTCAATACAATTAAAGTTCTCAACTTAACTCTAGTTGTAAGTGGTATTTACTTGACAATCCAAAACTCTAATACACTCAAAGCTCTCAATCCAACTCTAGTAATAAATCCTTATGATTTACTATTTATATTGAAATTATGAGTGTGACTCAAACTTAGTACTCTGTATTTTCTTAATACTACTAAGAAAATAATAACACAAAAAACTATTTTTAATTTTATTAGAATAAACAAATATTAAATAAAAATTATTTTTTTCAAGCCAATTAAAAGTTTTTAAATTTTTTTTGTGAAGATTTAAACCAAATTCCTAATGGATTATGAGTTATAGATTCGAATTTGAGACATAAACGGTGTGTTTAGCAATTAGGTTGTGCGAAAGCCACACTCCTTGCGTGTGCGTGTTGTACTTTTGTTTCTGAGGAAACTGCCAGCAAACTTCTAGTAGCGTTCCAAAGATTTTATGCGTGGGGCCAATTGGTGTTGGCCCTAGCAACTATTTAAATATACATACGTGTAATTGAGTTGAGACTTGAGACTTATTCCAACTTAGATCTGTACTTATTAAAATATTATATTTTTTTCAGTATTAGGTATAATTGACAATTTTTTATATATTTTTTATATATTAATTAATTAATTAATTAATTAATTTTTTTAATAATAAATAATTAATTTTTTAATAATTTTTTTCATATATACATAAATAAAGTTTAAAATTTTTAAAAATATTTTTTATATTTTTAAAATAATATATATATAAAATAATTAAAATTAAAATTAAATAAAATAAATAACTAACTAAAATTACGGGATTGAAAGAGTTATCAAATTTGCCGTCCAACCAATGAATGATTAATGAGTAATAACTGTCCAAATAAGTCTTCATACTGCAGAAGCGGCAAAAGCCCAGATGGAGTGGACAATGTACTCGAGGCGCAGAAAAAAGCACCCCAAGAATTCTTTTTTTTTTTTCTTGCTGGAAATCAAAGATTTCATTACCGGAGGAAAGTTATTTTGAACAAACGGAGGGTAAATGTTGCGGAATTTTAGTTCGTTCGGACTAAATGAAAACGGTATTTATTTTATTTTTAAATAAATTAAAAATAAAATTCAATTTGAAATAGATTGAAAAGTATATTTATATTTGATTTTTTTATGTTAAATTATATAATTTATTTAAATTTTCACGTTTAAAATTTTAAAATAAATAAATAAAATTTAAAAGATGAGAAAAAAGAAAAAGAAAAATGAGAGGAAATGATAAGAGTATTGCGGTTAATATAACTTTTTACTTTTATTTTTATATAATTTATAATAGAATGAAAATCTCACTGACTCGGTTTCATGAGAGTTATCTCGATATCGATAAAATTCATTGGTAATCACGATAAAATTAAGTAGTAACTTCGATATTTAAAATTTTAATTTTTAATTTTTTTTAAATAATTATTATTTAATTTTTTATTGATTACTAGTAGACAGTCAAGGGAATCTCCACTCTTTATAATAAGCCAGTTCATTTTCATAGTGAATTCATTTCAAAATGAATTTTAAATTTTTTTTTCAAACATAACAATAATAAAATTCAAAATAAATTTTATAAAACTATATAATTTAGATAATAGTACCTAAACATGGAATTAGGTAATGCCCATGCTCCATAATCATTTTTATTTACAAAGCAATAAAATTAGAGGGCTAACAAAAGAGACAAGCCATGCGCTCTGAAAGAGTCAAGTTTTCACCAAAAAGGCAATGTACTATAAGTATACTTTATATTGCTGCTGTCATTAATCTTTTAATCAATAACAGTAGACTTTTGACCACTTTAACCAAGCAGATTTTCGTCAGTTAGGTATGCATTTTCTTTGCCTGGTGCAGTACAGATCCTCTTATTGCATTGACATTTGCTTCTCAATTATTGTTAAGACCTCTCATATTGTCTACATGACGAGAAAGAACACAACTATACTGTTGCCAATTGTATTTTTTTAAACCTTTTGGCCAGCTTACTTGCGCAGAAATATTTAAGTAGACATGATTAACCACAGCTATAAGTCAATCAAATACTATTGTGCCACATTAACTATTTTCCCAAGAAATTAACAAAGAAAGTGCCCAATGACTGCATACATAGTGCTTTCTCCACAAAGCTTTGGTGCACTACAGCTGGTAAACTCATCAGAATCCCAAACCGCGCCAAAATAAAATAAGTCGGACACGAGTCGAGATTTTATCGAATTATTTAAGATTGATTTTGATTAAAATTTAGTATGATCGAATTTGAGTTTGAATTTAATCAAAACTTGACACGATCGAATTCAAATTCGAGTTCGAAAATTAAGTTTAATTAGGTTATTGAACTGAGTTCAAATACTTTAAGCATCAATTTGAAAGGCTTTCAAATAATTCAATAAGATATTATTGAACTCTAACTAAATATTTATATTTATTTTAATATTAATATTTTTATTTATTAAAATTAAAATCCAAACTCGAGCTCTAATGAATAATCTAAAGTTCAGACTCGAATAAATTCATTTGTTATCGAACTCGAACCATCAAAAAATTGATCGAATTTGAACTCAAACTCAATTTTTTAATTTGATTCAAATTTGAGTTTAAATTCGAATTTAAGACCGCTCATTTTAAATAAAACTGAACTTAAATAGGTTATCATTCATACTCCTGCTCACTTGAGTCCACTCATAGCCAAAACAGAACAATTACACTCCTCTTTAGCTAGGTGTCACACATTAGGTAAATGCCTCCACATGAAACATTTGCAAATGGCCAGCTTTGCTTGTTGCAAACCAAAACTCATGTGATCAATACGTGCCTAACATGACTTCAATTCTACCCCCTTTTTTTTTCCTTTCAAAATTCGTCCCTTTCCTGCACTAAAAAGGAACCATCGTCACATGGGCCAACCTGTAGAGAATAGACCCATTAATCTTTTACAAAACAATACAAAATTATAATAATTATATCACTAATAATTCATAAGTTCTTCTGAGCTCATCTCACCAATAATTCAAGGCCGCCTGTCCAATTTCGTCTCTATAATATTCAAGGCCGAGACAAGGCTGTCAACATCATCAAAACTCTCTCATCAGGTTTTTGAGTTATTACTTCCAAGTCCTGTCCATCGCATCACCTCTCTTAAGCCTATTGCCCAGAAAATTATCTTATCATATATGGCAGTCGGGAAATGTTTTTTCTTGATATTCATACTTTTGTTCATGCTTTGGTAGATCATGTCAAATTACTAAAATGCACCTTAATTTATAAAGAAAATTGAGAATGAGTAAATAAATTGTGATGGCACTAATGAAATTTCGAATATGAATCATTAATGCATCAGGCTTATGATTGAAGAAGTAGGAGGAGGCAATGTGGGATCATATATCCTTTGTACAGTTGTATTTATAATTTAGGCTTAACTGTAAAATTCCACTGAATTGCAGTTTACTTCTTAGGTTTTTAAAATGGGTAATTTCACCTCTAATTTTTTTTTTAATTTGAAGTAATTCAACTAATTGAACGGATTTCGATTAAATTTCGATAAAAAATATCAAAATTTTTAATATATTTATTAACTTATAACGTTAGATGATTAAAATTACGAAAAAACTTATATATTTACTATCTGATGTGATAATTTAACAAATATATTTTAACACATTTTTATTCAGATCACGCGTTAAGATTAACAAAATGTAATAAGACAGATGTTTATGCAGATTGATCTATAAATATGTTCATTCTTTTCCTTACCTATCATCACATGCCATAAAGTTTGATGTTCAAAATCAACTTCCTCCCTTGGTGACTGTGTCATCTGTTCTCTTGCTTTCTTCATCACTTGTCACAAAATAAAATAGTCTTCTTCACTTCCTTTGAGTGTATATTACGTTTCTTCATTGGCAGATTATTATTACGTTTCTAAGTTTATTTTAAGGTGGGTTAGTAGTTCATCACATGACAGAATCTAGTTGTTGTGATTACATATAATTAGAAGTTTCGGTTTCTTTTTTTTGGGGTTGGTTATTGAGAGGCCCTTTTTAAAATTTCTTGACCATTTGATCCCTATAGAAAAATGGTTATGGGCTCAAAACTTCTTTCTTGATGAGCTTCATTGGGTTCTGTTCAGCTTTTTGTTCTCCCAATAAAATTTGACTAATAACTTGTCTCTCTCTCTCTCTTCTCTTTTTATATTATAATACCTTAGGTTGGTTCTGTTCCCATTCTATCAGCAGTTGGTTGTTTATGGGGATGCTATAGTTTCCCAAGTGAGGAGGGTCAGATCAGATAAATATTAGTAACTTCAGATTTGTTTTTGTGTGCAAGAAGATTTGACTGACATGGGGAAGCTCAGCTTTGGCAAGATGTTGGATTGTTTTTGTCTTTCTTCAGGAACATGCTCTTGTTTCTGCTTGAATACCTTGGAAAGTCAAGATGAATTTGAGAAAAAACCATTGATAGAAAGTGAAAGAAAGGGTCAGCTGCTGAGATTAAAGGATGTTATTGCAGGAAATCAGCAGACCTTGGCCTTTCAGTTGAAGCCCAAAGTAATTAGCTCTTCTCTTGATGTCTCTTCTCCATGTTTTCCCTTTCTTGATAAAAAGAAGAAACTAACTTGTTCATTTCCATTTTCCAAGATATTAATTCTCTGTTGATGAATCATGTAGATGGTGGTGCTAAGGGTGTCAATGCACTGCAATGGTTGTGCAAGAAAAGTTGAGAAACATGTTTCAAAGTTGGAAGGTATGTGGAATTAATGATAATTCTTTTTCTCTTCCCTTTTCAAAAAATCACTTCTACCTCTTAATAAAAAAAAATTATCTTTTCCCTCTTTTTTTTTTTTTTTAAATTTTCCTTCTGATTTTAAGTTGTGTTCTGCTAGTAGTAGTAAGTGTGACTTTCTGCAATTATGAATGAGTTTTGCTACATTTTCCCTTTTCCCAAATGTAATTTTTTTTAAACAAAAAATTGAAAACAGGGGTGACCTCATACAAGGTAGAGCTGGAAAACAAGAGGGTGGTTGTTATTGGAGACATAATTCCATTTGAAGTGCTGGAGAGTGTCTCTAAGGTTAAGAATGCAGAGCTATGGAGTTCTCCATGTTAAATTATCAACGAAACATATTGCTCCCTACACAATCATTTCAATTCACAAGGCATTACTTTTATGATCAATAATTCAATATACATCTCATATATATATATATATATATATATATATACACATGTCAAGTTCCCATCCATTGTACACTTTTCTTTTTTTTTGGGGAGGGGGAGAGAAAAAGGAACAAAAATGCACTACAGCAATGTACTGATGGATCTGTAGGTACAAAACAAGATTTTTGCTGGAAATTTAATTGATAATTTTTGAAAACTTCATTTATAATGATAATTGAGTGTCTACGAACACTTACTAACGAAGTTTTCAAAATTTATCAATCAAGTTTTTACATGATGCAAGACTCTTGATTGCAGCCCAGAATTCCTCCTCTGTGTAAGCTCTAAATTAAATTTATTATATCAATGCTGCAGCCACCCCGGTTCTGTTTTATTGGTACCGAAACAGTCTTGTAAATGTAATTGTAATTAAGGCTTTCATGTTATGTTTACATAGCCCAAAAAACAGCAGCAAAATACATGAAACAATTTGCCTACAAATTGGTTCAATTTGTTCTTAATTTTAAAGTTACACTTTATACTCAATTCTGTGCTTTAGCTAAAAGAGTTGGTAGTCCCTCGATCCAGTATATTTCAGTCTGGATGAATGCATCTGCAACAATTAAGTTGTCCTTTTTAAACAAAGGAAGGAAAAAAATAAACAATTACTTTGTCCTGTTTCTGGTTCTAGCCTTCTAGGCGGCAAATCAACTATGTGCCCTATGCAGCAAAAAGCAAAATCAAACACTTTTTATTTTTATTTTTATTTTTTATACATAGACAGAAAGCGGATTAACTTCAAATCTTTTATCAGTGACGGATCGAAAACATTTTACTCGTAGAAGTGACACGCGTGCGTGCGTGTATATATATAAATAAATTATAAATATATATTTAAAAACAGTGATGATGTTTTTTTTTTCTTCCATAAAACAAAAGTATTTTTTCTTTAATTTTTAATTTTGAAAACATGTTTTTTTTATACAATTCAAGCCAATGTTATATGAATTCGGGAATGGGTAAAGTACAAATGTTAATTCACCGAACTTTAAAACATTGGATTTGGAGACTTGGTTAAAAATGGATCCAAAAATTCGGACATGAATATTTGACTCGTCAAATTTTTTTTTTTTTATGTATATATATATAATTTTTTATATGCATATAGTTAATTAATATCTTTATATTTTTAAAATTTTTATTTATGCGCAAAACATAATATAAAACATAACCTACTTATTTTAGTAGTAACTATTCTTACGAGTAATTACGAAATATTTTTAATAGTCTTATCAAATTGTTCTTTTTACACAATTTAATAAAATTAATTCCATCTAAAAAATCAATTTCAATTAAGAATTCAAAATCTTTTAATTATATCTACTATATACACGTAACGTGACAAAAGTGTATAATCACAAATGAAATATTAAAAATTAAAAAAATTAAAAATCAAAATCAATTAAAAATAATTGTCACCTAACTCTAAAATCCATTACAAGTGTCAACATTCCCGAAAAGCTAAAATATAAAATATAAATGAATGACTTAGTTTCTTTTCCACCTTGATGTTAATTCACTATCTTTTTCTTTGTCTCTGTGTTTCATTTTCTTAATTAATTAAAAAACAAAACCCCAATAAAATCGTGATCAAAATCATTAATCAAATCAATCTCGTCTATTGAAAAGATTATAAAGTTATCAATCGATTCAAAAAAAAAAAAAAAGTTAATATTCTATAACTTGGCCCAACATTCAATAAAAAAAGGATCAAACCTTATAGGTAATTTTGTGCTCCTAGGAACTAGGGTCCTTTGCAGACGATAAAACCTATATGCCCTATGGCGCAAACAAAAAGAAATCATTCTAAGATTACCATTTGCATGGAAGAAAGCAAATTTATTGATTATCACTTTGAGGAGTGGGGTGGCTGCCACTGGCCATTCATAGTAATGGGACACTCTTCTGCATTTCTGCTAGCTAGCCATGAGACTTGAGAAACTCACATAATTGAGATCCTCATGTCTCTAGTCATTAAGAGGCGTCCTCACCCCTGACAGTGACACGACTGTTTTCTTATGTGGAAATTCTGTTCACTATGGTCCTTTAGTATATATAGGGCTAATAGATGAATTATTTTCATCCAATATTTGATGATTTTATGTCCTCAAAGAATGAAATGACCATAATTTGATAGGCCATAACTTTAAACCTTGCAAACAGCCAATCCTATGGTAAATTTTTAGCATATTTCTCAAAATGTCAAGGTCAACTTGTATAAATTCTATTGGTTTGGGTATAATTCAATTTATAACTGAACTTATCCTTTTGAAAGAGATTTCAAATTCGAATCCTATCACCCTCAGTGATATAAGTTTGAATAGGATTTGATTCAAGTTAACTTGAATTGATTTAGAAACTCTCAATTTAAGCTTAATCCAAACCCAAATTACGCTCATTTGATTTACCATAACAGCAGTATACCAACCTAGTGTTGTTATTCTAAGAAAATAAACATAGATTTACTACAGGATGGTTAATTGACACTCCACCCACAACAAGAAAAAATATTTTCTGCGACAAAAAATCAGCGACAGGAAAGTGCCCTAATTGATAACACATATATGGGACGAGATCCTCTCGTTGAAGCCCTCTCAAATTAATTAGATGTAAAATTTAATTAAAATCAATCAATGACAGGAGTCCTATTACAAATACATTCATTCCATCACTGTTATTATTTATCTTGTTGTCGATATTTATTAATTTTTATTGAATTAAATTAAATTAAATTAAATTAAAATTAATATATATTATAATCAACGACGACGTTTCTGTTGGCGATATAGGTAGATGCTGTCACAAATACCCATTGAAATTTTAAAATTTTTGGGAAAATGTTAAAAAATAGGCGGTATTTAAAAGCTATCGCGACGAGCTTGTTGTCCAAATCGCAATAACATAAATTCACCATCTGCTTTAAATCCCTAAATCCCAAATCACGATAGCATAAACGCTCTTTCTCTCTCTCTGAAATCATGTAAGGCCATCTCTTTGATAAAAATTGCAAATGTATGTATTGAATGTTAGTGTGTGGGAGGGTATCTTTATTTAACTTTTAAACATTTATCTTAAAACATAAAGGGTTAGGTTTCGGTTTAAGTGAGAGAAGGAGCTATAATTCATCGTTTTCTCACATTTGAATCTCTTTGTCTAAAATTTCGTGCATAGACTAATGAAAAGGGATTTGACCTCCTTTAAAGTCAAATGGGGACTTTTTATCGATCATCCTTACTACGTATTTGGATGACACAAGATCAAAATGTGGAAAATATGCCCCGACTTGTAAGTGCTCTCCTTTAAGGAGCCCATTTACTAGTTAACAAAGGGCGGTGTAAAGAACAATACCCATAATCAAAACAAAATTAATATTTTAAATATATTAAATTTTGATGGTCGCGTATTATTTCGTCATTACAAAAATAAAAGCAATACTTATTACTATTTTTAATTATATATAAAAAATAAATAAATAAAACACGTATTGTTTATCACATGGAACACACATCTCATGTTAACTAGTAATAGTAATAATAATAATTATTATTATTGGTTATAATTAATAGTACTAATTATTACAAATGTTTTATATTTTTCTTTTTATTCATATTCTTATTCTTACTATTTACTAATATTTATTATTATTTTGATTCTGATTAATTATTGTAATTATTATTTATAATAATAATAATTCTAATTAATTATAATGGTTGTTATTACTATTATTAAAATGAATAGATTCGATGGGATCAAGGGTTAGATTAAAGATTGGTGGGATTAATTTAAGACTAAAGTGAGATCAAATTAATCCAGTTTCATCTGATCCCACTCGTGTACCATGAACCAAACGGGTATACTAGAGAATATGGATCAGGCCGAACTAGTGGTGTGACATAGATTTAGCACAAAGTTCAGACCAAAATACTTACGGGCCTCAGGCATATTCAGCCCAGTAAATATCATTTTTTGGATCAAGCGGCGTCGTTTAAGTGCCCACCTCTTCAAATCTTAACTAGACAAAGTCCAAAACCAATCTCCTACCGCCTCTGCACCATCTTCTTCTTTTTTAAACATAAAACACAAAAACAAACGAATTAACGAAACCACCTTAACAAACGTACACAACACGCATACAACACGCATTCTCAACTTAAGAAGTCCCCCCACCCAAAAAAAAACAAAATGGCAAAGTCTCTCTTCCTTCTCTCTTTCCTCCTCCTCCTCATACCTCTCTCCTCTCAAGACCCGAACCCGCCGACCCGGGCCCATGCGGAGCTCACGAACTATGGGCTCCCAATCGGGTTGCTCCCATCCTCGGTCAAAGCGTACAACCTGAATCAGACCTCGGGTGAGTTCTCGGTTGACCTGGGCGGTGCGTGCAGGTTCACGCTTCCTCCGGACAACTACTTGGCCACATACTCGAAGGACATCAGGGGCAAGATCGTTCAGGGTCAAATTGCGGAGCTCCAGGGGATCCGGGTCTGGGCCTTCTTCAAGTGGTGGTCCATCACGGGGATCCGGTCCAGTGGGGATAATTTGGTTTTCGAGGTTGGTATGGTCACGGCTAAATACCCGTCCAAGAATTTCGATAAGAGTCCCGAGTGTGACGGCAAGCACTCCGCTTCGTAACACTAGTAACAGGTATAGTTCACTTTTCTTTTTTATTGGTTTTTAATTCGTAGGGTTTTGCTTCAGTTGTGAGGTTTTTTTTTGGTTTGGTTGCATTGATTATGATTTGGTATCGCAATTGAAAAGTGATGTGAACAGGGAAAGAGTTTTGAACTTTGGTATTTATGCTTTTCTTTGAGATTTTTCTAAAATCTAAATTATGCCTGAATATGGTTTCATAGTATGAATTATGTATGGATTGCTTACATTTTTATGCATTTCTGTTTTTTGTTTGGCTTTGCCCTTTTTATTTTTCTTTTTTCCTTAAATGAGTTATGAAGTTTATTAATTACTTACTAGTGTTCGCTATGTGAAATTATCAGTATGTGGTGATTTTTGTATTTTGGATTTTTCACAGTTATCAACTGCTTGGATTGTCAACTTCATTTAAATTAAAGGTTTTGGATTGAAATGCCAAATTTGTTCATTCTTTAGGTTTCATTCAAGAATACTGGCAATATATCTATTGATTTCACAGTTTAATAATGGGTTTTCTTTTTTAAGATATTTAGCTTTCGGTTTTATCATATTTGATGATGTTTGGCGTAGATTTATGCCTCGAACTAGATTTGTAATCCTTTTTATTTTTATTCCTTTTTCTTATTATTAATAGGATAATGCACAAGTCTTTAACTTTAGGCAACTTTCTTTGGATTTGGGTGTGACATAATTCTTTACGTGTTCTTTTATGAGGTCTTTTCTGGCCTTAGGCTGTCGTTGGATATAAAAATAAATATTTACAGACCAAAGTTGTATTATTCCTTGTGAAGTGCCTTTTGGTGTCTTGACTTTTTAGTCTGGAGGCGGTTCTATTCTGTTAATGGTACAGGTTTTGTCATTTTTATTTTTAATTTTAAAATCTCTTTCCTTTTCCTTATTGTTAATAGGATAATGCACAAGTCTTTAACTTTAGGCAACTTTCTTTGGATTTGGGTGTGACACAATTCTTTACGTGTTCTTTTATGAGGTCTTTTCTGGCTTTAGGCTGTCGTTGGATATAAAAATCAATATTTACAGACCATAGTTGTATTATTCCTTGTGAAGTGCCTTTTGGTGTCTTGACTTTTTAGTCTGGATGCGGTTCTTTTAGGTTAATAATTCAGGTTTTGTCCCTTTTATTGATATATTTGTTGTCATAAAGTATTCCTGCTTTGGCTTCTTTTATTTTCTTCATGTTATTATTTTTTTGGCATTTCTATTTTCAAGTAACTGTTCAGTTCAACTCTTGTAAACTATGATTATTTGTTTTGTATTGTCCACCAAAAAGGGATGTCCAAACCGTGGTGTTTCACTGCCTACTATCTTTAGGATTTCAAATTTCCTGCCTAAAGACTATAGTCCATAATGTCATACGTAAATATGCAGGTCTTATTGCTGAGAAACTGCAACTATAGTCTATATAGGCTATTTAGTTTCTAAGCCGGAAACATTACCGTTTGAACTTCTTTGTATTAAATTTAATTAGCTGAAGAAAAACTTCACGTTTTACATTATATTGAAGTTTGCTGCACTAAATTGTGAATTTGATGTAACTTCCCAATTCTGGCCAAAATCAAAGTTTAGTGAATTGAGACACCCGTTGGATCTCATATCACCAAGATGTTGCTAGGGGAAATTTTTTTCTCTTTATCTTTTCAAGATTTCATTAGTAGGGCACTCTTATTTAGGTCCTTTACAGAAAAGATTGAGAGTCCGTTTCTTAAAAACTCAGGAGCTGAGTTTCTGTATGCAGTTTCAGTCAACTGTCATTTGCAATGTTGCACTGATCAATCACACATTGTTATTGACACTGTTAGGACATCGAGATTGATTGTTCGTCATGGACAGAGAGGATCATTGGAAAGGTTTAATGTGATACATGTGGTGTTTAGTTTTATTCATGTCTCTCTGTGTGTGTGTACCATAGGTTCATAGACAATGCCTCTATAGCATCAGCCTCAAGCTGAGCTGAACTACATTTGGAGGATTTGAAAAAGTTAGAAAGGGCAAAATTCGAGCTCCTTTGGCAGAAGATCAGCACATTGGTTCCCTTTACTTTATGAGAGTATATCTTGGGCAGTTTATCTTTGTAATTGTGTTTAGTTTTATTCATTAAATGGGTTTTCAACTTGGGAAATGGATGTCATCTTAACTGTAAGATTTCTGAAGTATTGCAGATAGGAATCTTGAATGAACTCATATGTTTCTTTTGTTTCAATTTTCTTTGCAGGGCTTCCCATCGGCCGCATGGATTAAATTCGGGATGCTGTGCCCTCACAAGGTAGGAACTGCTAGGCTCTAATCAAATGATTCAAATCAATTCAGACATTTGCGTTATCGTTATTGTGAGGGTGAAGACCTGTTATATTCCTTGAATGTCTGTATTTGTATGTATCATGTATGCCACAGATTTCGCTTTAGTGTTATTTCTCGTTTGTATTGGATAAGAGGCTCTGCCTCTTTTATTTGCACAAAGGTTTTTTAATTAGAGTTGTTTTGTAATTGCTTTTGTTCTTTTCCTTTTTCACTGCGCATAATTGTTTGGGTTGTGAGTTCACTTCTGGGTGCACTTGCACTCCAAATTTATGTTCATTAATTTAATGTTTTTCTTTTTAACATTAGCGGATTGGGGAGTGAACCGAGGTCTTCTATACGAAGATCCGATAATCACTGAGTAACATATTAAATAAAAAATATATTTTATTACAATAATTCTTTATTTATTAAATTTAAAATTAAATATATACAATAATTTATTAAATTTTACAAATCCATCACTTACAAGTACTTTAAATCATTTACCATGACATTCAAATAACTTTAATTTAAATATAAATAATATAAAAATAAATAAAAATTAGACTTTGAAAGTGTTTGATTAATAAATTTATTCAAAACTTTAACATCAGTATAAAATAAAAAATAAATGTAATATATAAAAAATTACATATAATAATTATTAAATATATAATATAATTATATCATGACCATGTTATTGATTTGGGTTGAGCTGAAAATTTTTGAACCTATGACTAAAATCTAACCATCGGTTCATCAATTTGTCAACTCAAACTTAACTAAATTCAATCCATTACACCTGTTTGAATCAGGTTTGTGGATCCATTAGTTTTCATGCATGCTCACCCCTAAGTGCAATGCAATAAATCTTCTTCAACTCATGGGCGTTTGGTTTGGAACATTACCAGTGATCTGAAAATTACCGCATTTGGTTCGTTTCAGATTGTGATAATATTAGATTACTATGGCAATAAGATTACCCAAAATGAGGTAATGAGATATAATCATTTGAGAGGTTATTTTTAAATTACCAAATTTTGCAATCTGCCCCTAATTTTGAGGGCAAAAACTACCTTCTACCCTCATTTTTTATTTATGTATAAAATAATAAAATATGCTTAGCATAAAATAATATTAATGTATAAATAAATATAAAATAATAATACTAATATAATATTAATATATTATTAAAATAAACATATAATATAGTGAAAATATTTAAAAAATAATATCAATATGTAATTAATATAAATATAATACATATTATAATTAATTAGAATATAATAATAATCCTTGTATTAAAGAAATAATCCTTGTAATATAATAAGTGACATGATAGAATAATATTATATAATTAAATAAATAAAATATATAATAATAATAATAAAACATAGCATGTTAAATAAAAAATTTATAAATACATGATTTTTTATTCATGACAAGTTCGAAAATTTGGAGGCATTACTTTTTGATTTCCTTTAACTTGCAAGCAAGACGAAAGGTATAATGTGACATTACCGATAATCTACCTATGAATCAAACGCGATAATTTGAAATTACAACTATTTTGTTACGGTATTCGATGATATCAAATTATTCGATTAACAAAATGCCTCTTAAGGTTATAGAACATCAACTATGAATAGAACATCTAATCACTGTGGATGATAGCTAAGTTAATTAGTAGTCATTTTTCGTTGCACAAAAGACTAAAGATCAAACCCCAGTCGCATCATGATGGAATGAATAAAGGGTGAGAAGGGGATACCTTTTTTTGTATAACCCATAAACTTAATTGGTCTCTTTTGAATAATAAAATCTGATCACTTAAACCTATTTACAATACAATACTACACCACCTTCAAGCTTCTAGAGGGTTAAGACTTGAGCCAAGGGGATCCTTTCTTGTTCACCTTAGTTATGGAGGCATTAAGCAAGATGTTGATGAAAGGGGTTGAAAGGCTCTTATTGATCGATTTCAAAGTGGAAGGAAATGGTGGTAGTGCTTCTGTTTCTCACCTTCCTTTTGCCGATGATACGATTGTTTTTTGAGGGGTGAAGCCACTCAAATTTTGTACCTTCGGGGAATTCTTCTTTGCTTCAAGGTGGTGTCGGGTCTTAAGGTTAATCTTGCTAAAAGTGTTGTAATCTCTCTTGATGGAGGTGGTAATGGGAGTCTCCTTGCAAGCTCATTGGGGTGTAAAATGAGATCACTCCTTATCTCTTATCTTGGCCTCTCCCTCGGGGCTAGGTTTAAAGACAAAAACATTTGGAATCCGATTGTAGAAAAGTTAGAGAATCGATTTGTCGGGTGGAAGAATCACTGCCTATCAAAAGGGTTAGACTCACTCTTATTAAGAGCACTCTTTCTAGCCTTCCGATCTATTATATATCTCTTTTTCCATTCCTAATTCGGTGGCTAAAAGATTGAAGAGCATCCAAAGAAGATTCCTTTAGGGTAGCACAATGGAGGATTTTAAATACCACTTGGTTAATTGGGAGGTGGTAAAGCAACCTTTGGAAAAAAAAGGGTCTTGGAATTAAATCTCTTTACTCAATAAGATCTTTCTTGGTAAATGGATTTGGAGGTTTATAGTTGAGAAAGAACACTTGTGGAGGAAAGTGGTGGTGGCCAAGTTTGGGTTGGATCTTGATGGTTGGATGTCGAAAGAACCCCGAGGAGCTTATGGAGTGGGAGTGTGGAAGTGGATTAGAAAGGGATGTGAGAAGCTTCGGGATTATATTGAGATTTTGGTGGGCAATGGTGTGAAGACTCAGCTTTGGTATGATTCTTGGTGTGAGAATACCCCCTTAAAAGATAAATTTCCGAGTATTTTTAATTTGGTTAGAGATAAAGAAGTGCAGGTTAACTCTTGTTTTTCCTTAACTAACCAAGTGATCTCTTGGGTTGTGCATTTTATTTGTATTGTTCGAGATTGGGAGGTTGAGGAGGTTGTGGTGTTTTTGGATTCCTTATACTCTTATAGAATTGAGGTGGGGAAGGAGTATGAGATGAAATGGAGGCCTAGATCGGAGAAATACTTTATGGTAAAAGATTATTATAAGATTCTTGTGGATAAAAGCAACCTAATTTCCCTTCGAAAGCTATTTGATGTGCTCAAACTCCCCAAAAAGTTAGTTTTTTTTTTTTGTTTTTTTGTTTTTTTTTGTTTGTGGAAGGCCTCATGAGGTAGAATTCTTGGAGTGGTTTGAGGGCTTCCAAGAAGGTAAAAAAAGCTTTAGAGATAATTTCACACTCTATTTTGTAGATAATGTGGAGAGAGAGGAATCGGATGGCTTTCGATGGTATTGAAAGACTGATTGTTACTATTAGAGATAGTTGGTTCAACTCTCTTAATCTTTGGGTTTACGGAAATTTCTTTGTAAATAATGAAGATCTTTTAGATTTTGTAGAGTTCTTGCATCATAATTAACCTTTGGCTCTTTGGTGCACCTCTTGGTGCTTTTTAATAAAAAAATTATTTATAAAAAAAATCACTGAAAACAATGCTCATTTAATGAAGCTTAACCTGCGCCCTAAGGGTTAGAAAAAACAAAATTAATATCCAGAAATGAGAACGGAAGTCTTGTTAATGGCTTCAAAGATTAGCCAGTGACTCTATTTACGTGAGAAGTTGCACGTAATTTACTTTCAACTACTTCAAGCAAAAGTCCACTGGCTTAGGCAAATTTTTATCTGATACATTACATTGAATCACTTAGAAGTCACTAACTTAAAATCAATACGCGTTTTTAAGCCAAATAATATGCCCTTTCTACTTTCAAAGAAGCAAACAGCAGCAAAGAAGACAAACATTGATGCTATCCCAGCAAACTCAGGCATAGAAAGGAATGCCCAAAGTGTCTTAGATATGCATCAAAGAGTGTTGAAATTAATAAAGCGGAGCAGACTTGACTCATCTGTAACAGTCTTTCATGAAGAGCGTGGTAATTAGTTTATGCATATAAGTTCAAAGAAGCCACTGACCAAGACGATACAAAAGAAAGCATTAGTGATTAAAGAAAAAGGCATCTTTTATAACATGCTATTTACATATAAACGAAATTTTGTAATATGACACATGAGAGGCTAAGTATTACTACTAAGTACTAAGAGCCACAATGGTGGCGCTTCTCACATTTGGGCCCTCCATTGGGATTTAGGAAAAGCATATTATATGTATATATAAAGAATCAAGAAGGAAAGACAGCATAGCAGAAAGGAAATACAAAAGGCTTCACCTAAGAAAGTCCATATCAGCCATCAAAGGGCCCTGAAACCTGTGTGCAGATCCTGAATTATGTGCATCTGAATTCCAAGTGTGTGGCAGGGTAATCACCTTCCTAATAAGATGTATGGACACTTATGAGGATAAGATAAAATACTTCTATAGTCCTCAATCAGGCCTGCATTTGGTTTGAACGACAGCACAAGTGACATCGATGATTGATGTGAACTAGTAGATAGCAGGACTAACAACCATAATCAGCATTTAAATCACTACTGAATCTCAAACCCTACATTCACAACATTGATCCTCTTCCCACCATTGAACTCTAACCCTAGCAACCTGAAAACCCTAAAAGCAGCTGCTTTGCAGTGATTTTCAATTTGTAGCAACTTCTTGCATCTCAAGCCTTGGCCTAGATAAACTTTTCCCTCTCTAGATGGCCTAGCAACGCTCTTCTACCTACTTAAGTCCTAAAATTACAAGCTAGTCCGAACCTTAGCTGCCATTGTTTTTGTGAAGATAGCATCTTTAACTTACTAGTGCTGCCTTACATGACAGAGAGTGGATAATCATAAAATAAATGTCAGTCACATTTATTAGGAACTTATATTGAAATCTCTTAAGAATGTAAGCAACCATAATATTTTGTGAGTAAGAAACAGGATCAGCAATTGAAGATGAGATGAATCGTATCTCTTTGGGAATAGAACAAGGAATCTAACAATTGAAAAGGGAATATATCTCAAATAATATCCTTGTGTAGATATGATAAGTGATCTGTTAAAGCCACCAAATGGATTAAAGTAAACATGATAAAAGAGAACAGTGAATTATAAAGAGTTAGAAGAGTTGATAAGAAGAGTAATCCTTTTTTTTCTGGCGACGAGAATTAGAATAAATACCTACTAAGAGGATCTTCAAGTTCCCTCTTCACCTCTTCTGGCAATCTGGCTAACCTGTTAAAAGGAAATTTATTATGAGCATCAGAATTAATAGTACTTTTAGCTCTATTTGATGAATTATATCTAATGGTATTCAGCATTAATATTCGACACTTATGAAGATATTACCTGGGTGAAAGATGCAGAAGATTTTGACGCAATGGAGAAAATCTTGGAACCTATAAGGATAAAAGGTTAAACTCAAACAAACTGAACCATGAACTAATGAATTCTAAATATTAAGAAATGCATAGACTTAGAAGAAAAAGGAAATACAGAGAATAACTAATGCAAAGTTTATAGAGCAACAATTGCAATAAGTGAGGATGTGAAGGAATCATCTAGATGAGGCTTCAACAAACACCGTTCACTCCAACTCTGAAGTATGTATGTTCCTAAAATAATACCCACCTTCATTATCTATCATTTCCTCTTTTTGTCTTTTCCCTCGCTATTTGGATAAATTCACCATTGAGCATAGTGATCCACACCTGCTTTCATTATGAGCACATAACACCTGCCAATCTAGTAGTGTTAACCATGCAATGAAAAGCATGACATGACACCTAACCTGAAGTAGCCAATCATACATCATTTTTATGTCTTTGATGATTATATTTAAGGTGCTGCTAATGTGTTTTTAAATGATAATATAGCTTATCAGGTTTAACTATACTCCTAACTGTTGCGCTTAATGCCACCTGATATCCCGATGAGAAGGCATGGATGGTGACGTAGGTGGTTAAACAAGTGAATATCTTGTATTTATATCATCAACTCTTAAGATAAAAGGTCATTAGACTTTGTTGAGAATCATAATAGGATTCTTATTATGTGTCTTTGGCCTAGATTATATTTATCTTATCTAATCATTGTATCATGGTCATATTAGATTTAGTATTAATAAGTCTATATATTAGACTACTGAATTGTATTCTAATCAATCAATAAGAAAGAGAATTACTTTCAATTCTTCAACAGACTTAATTGATACGGGTTTGATCTTTCAATCTCTTCATCATAATCTCTTACTCAATAGGCCATTACAGCATTTGGACAAAAATCTAGTGTTACTGATAATTGCTATCAGCAAGTTGATTAATATAAAACAGTGAATTGTATTAAATTTTGGAGAGGCTCTCTTGTACATATTCAATGTTAAAAGTAACCCACTGACAAACACAAGCACATAAGCCAGCACTCACCAACGCCCAAGCAATGCTTAACAAAACAAAGCATCAGATGTAAATGTTTATTTCTTCAGAAATAATGTGCTGATGTATCAAAATCAATACTATGGCTGAGCAGTGGGGTAGCCCTTCATACTTCAGTTGTTTATGCATTTCAAGTGTATCAACAGATCTCCAAGCCTCAGCAGAGTGGCTGGACTAAGAAAGTCAAAATAGACCAAACAATTCAACTATACTACAAACAAATGCACGAGTGTTTGTGCATAGATGATGACGAAAACTGATCAAGAAGGCAAAATAATTGAGTTCGTGATCATAAAATTACTTAAAAAGTGAAATCAACCCAGATTTGTGAGTACATGACAGTAAAAAAATCTAAACAAAACAAAAGGAAGTTAAAAACAGTTGGTATAAAAAAAGATAAACATTATTGCACGAATAAATTATTTCACACCTCAGTAATTGATAGGATTCCCAGCCCGTTTGGTCCAAACCCGTCTTCAATCTCTATGGACAAGTCAGAATTCCGGTCCTATTTCAAACAGTTCCAATCAGAAACAACAGTTATCAAGCATGTCTAAATATACAAGCATATAAACATATGCATATTCAGCAAAATCATGTCTGAATTGCAAAGCTAAACAAAACGAGCACGAATCCGCCAAAAAGAAAGCAAAAGATCAAAAGAAACTACGCTCTTTTGGTGCCTAAAAGACAGATTTAAAAGGAAAAAACATCATCTTTCCATGTTATTTTCACTCTCATTTTCACTCAAATTAGTAATATAGTTGCTTAGCTAAGTTAATTTTACTTTCGACAACAAAACAGAACGTTTACCGCCAAAACTTTTTCCCTTCTCTTTCCCTCGTTTTTTTTCTGGGAACCCAAACGGAGGCTGAGCGTAAAACTAGCCTTGAGTTCTGAGAACGATATGGTGACAGTCCTGGCAGTAGGGACAGCAGATTCCGACGAGCAAGAAAACTTGCGACACGTAATACGGCGGGAAAGGTTCCCAAATACCCCTTATGTTGCAACTTACAAAATTGATTATTCTTTATCTAATTTTTTATTTCTCTATTAAAAGCCCCACCCAGCTTTCTCTTTCCCCACTTCGTCTCCTTCTCTTGCTTTGTTTTGGGATTATATTTTAGGAGTTAGTTTGCTTTGAGTGCTAACTGAGTGTTGTCTTTCAATATGCTTTTTGGGGTCTTATTTCTTTGTTCAGAATTGAGTTCGGTAGCAATTTTTACTGCTTTTTTTGTATATGTAGTTTTGTTGTTTTCTTTTTTGGGTCGTCAGTTGGTATTATTTAACTGGAGCAAAGAAGAAGACGAAGTGAAGAAAGAGAAGACTGGGTAGGGCTTTTAATAGGGAGAAATAAAATGAGAGGGGAAGTGATGGAAATCTGTGTTTGGGGGTCGAAGAAATGAGGGAAAATCTCGGGAAAAGGTGTTTGGTGGGTAAGAAAAAGAGAGGAAAATCTCTCTTTCTCTATCTCTCACTCTCACTCCTTTTACGAATCCAGATCAGGAATTGATAAAAGGGGAGTTTTGGAAGCTGATATAGCCCAAAATATTCCGGTCCAAACAGGCTCCAGGCCCAGCAAAATACTACGGCCCAAATGAGCCCCAGGCCCAGTAGAACAGTCCACTCCAAATAAGTTCAGGCCCGATTAACTCTCTGGCCCGATGAAGACTTCGGTCCAAGAAACAACCCAGTAAATCTCCTGGCCCAGCAAAACCTTTGGGTCCATGAAGAATGGCCCAGACCCGGGCCCCTTCGACGCATAGCCCTGCAGCTACACTACGGCCACCCTACGACCTGCAGCAGCCACCTACAGCCACCCTACGGCCCGCCACCCTATGACCGCCCTGCCCCGAGCTGGTAATCATTGACCCCTTAGGGGTGGATGACTATAAATAAGCCCAGGTATGGACTCCACCAGGAGATACTCAGTCTTTTGTTACTTGCACCTCATTTACTTAAGCCCTCGGTTTATCTCAAACCTTCGCCTTCTCCCTTAAGCTCTTGCTAACTTAAGCATCGGAGCACCCTAAGAGGTATCCCCCTCTCTTCTTTCCGAGGGTCTTTAGTTCACCTCTGTTACCTGTGCAGGGCCAAGTCACATATTCACCAAAGCCACGCCAACATCCCAGCCACTCCCTCACCCAGACCACATCAGCACCAACAGTTCGCGGTATCAACAGATTGACGTCGTCTGTGGGAAACCACAATCTCTCGCTATAGTAGAAACGAAGAAGTCTAAAAAACTCATCTGTTGTGATGCCAAGCCGTCTTACACCACGTAGCACACTTTAGAGTTTTAAGTGTGCACGGCCAAGCGCCATAGCGCACACGTCCCTATCCGAGCGGTTGCTAAGTGTGCACGGCCGAGCGCCATAGTGCACACGTCCCTGTTCGAGCGGTTGCTAAGTGTGCACGGCCGAGCGCCATAGTGCACACGTCCCTGTCCGAGCGGTTGCTAAGTGTGCACGGCCGAGCGCCATAGTGCACACGTCCCTGTCCGAGCGGTTACTAAGTGTGCACGGCCGAGCACCATAGTGCACACGTCCCTATCCGAGCGGTTGCTAAGTGTGCACGGCCGAGCGCCATAGTGCACACGTCCCTGTCCGAGCGGTTGTTAAGTGTGCACGGTCGAGTGCCATAGTGCACACGTCTCTGTCCGAGTGGTTGCTAAGTGTGCATGGCCGAGCGCCGTAGTGTGCATGCCCCTGGCCAAGCATCAGTGTGCACCAATGCGCACGGCCAAACTAAGCCACGCACACTCAAGTCCGAGAGAAGGAATATGTGTGCAAACGCTCGGACCAAGCCGAGCCTCAGTGCACACAGTTCAAGCTTCAGTGCGCAATAGTGCGCACAGCCAAGAGAGCGTGCGCACACCAAAGTCCGAGCACGTGCATATGTGCTCATACGCTCGGCCTCGTCTGAGCTTCAGTGCACACTAGTGCACACAGTCCAAGCTTTAGTGCGCAACTGTGTGCACAGCCAAGAAAGCGCGCGCACACCCAAGTCCGAGCGTTGATATATGTGTTCATACGCTCGGCCTTGTCCCAGCTTCGATGCACTCTTGTGCACACGGGCCGAGCATCAGTGAGCAATGGTGCGCACGACCAAGGATTCTCCAAAGTCCAAGCCTTGTCAACGCTCGGCTGTATTCTCCAAAGTCTGAGGTTTGTCTATCGCTCAGCCAAGTTTTCTCCAAAGTCCGAGCTTTGTCAACGCTCGACCGTATTCTCCAATGTCCGAGCCTTGTCTATCGCTCGGCCAAGTTTTCTCTAAGGATTCTCCAAAGTCCGAGCCTTGTCAGCGCTCGGTCGTATTCTCCAATGTCCGAGCCTTGTCCATCGCTCGGCCAAGTTTCCTCCAAGGATTCTCCAAAGTCCGAGCCTTGCCAACACTCGGCCGTATTCTCCAAAGTCCGAGCCCTGTCTATCGCTCGGCCAAGTTTTCTCCAAGGATTCCCCAAAGTCCGAGCCTTGTCAACCCTCAGTTGTATCTCCAAAAGTCCGAGCGTATGAGCTGCGTTGCATACGCTCGACCATGCTTTCTCCGAGGTTTCTCCAAAAATCTGAGCCTTGCCAACGCTCGGTCGTATCTCCAAAAGTCCGAGCGTATGAGCTGCGTTGCATAGGCTCGGCCAAGTTTTCTCCAAGGTTTCTCGAAAAATTGGAGCCTTGCCAACACTCGGTCGTATCTCCAAAAGTCCGAGCGTATGAGCTGCGTTGCATACGCTCGACCATGTTTTCTCCGAGGTTTCTCCAAAAATCCGAGCCTTGCCAACGCTCGGTCGTATCTCCAAAAATCCGAGCCTTGTCAACGCTCGGCTATATTCTCCAAAAAAGTCCGAACGTGTGAGCTGCGTCGCATACACTTGGCCAAGTTTTCTCCAAAGTCCGAGCCTTGTCTAACGCTCGGCCAGGTTCTCCGAAAAGTCCCAACGTTTAAGCTACGCTACTAACGCTCGACCTTATTCTCCAGGGTTCAGACGTTTTGCAAACACTGTATCAAGACTTCTCCTAGTTCAAGCATTTCTCCCATATTGTGTTCAAGATCAAGTTCGTTTTATTGAATTAAGTATGGAAAGCAAGGATATCACACAAGACAAAGATTAAAAGAAAAGATATTTTATTAATTCAGGGAATTACAAACTAACGACCTCGAAATACAAAGTAAATAGGGCCTTAACGGCCTCGAAGTACAAAGAAAAAACTAAAACACCAGGCTCCTTAGGTAGCACCGATTACAAGCTCCCACACCCCATTCAGGCTGAAAAGCTCCTGGCACAATCCTGAAGAGCTCATGGCGCGAGCCTGAGACTAAAAGCGCTCACCTATCAGGTGCAGCCCCAGGCCCGGGTGACCTCCTCAGCCCCTTTTCTTCTTTTGTTCCAATAATCTCAAGGGACCGAGGAGCCCACCATCCAGAGACACGGCCCCCCTGGTACTACATGAACCAGTGGTACTCCTTCGAGCCCAGCCGTGCCCCTCTTCTTCTTATGTTCCAAGGAACCGAGAAGGTCTTGGCACAAGGAACCCTCCCAGCTCCCACTCGGAATCTGGAAGAGGTCCTTGCCTCCACTCGGAATCTGAAAGAAGTCCTGACCCCCGTTTGAAATAAGGGAGGAGACCATGTTCGTTGAACCACGATCCTCCTCCAGAGTGATCTTATCTCCCTTTTCGGCCTCCATAAGTCCCTCAAAGAACTGATGACTCCCCTCCCTCTCCAAGACCATTACCCTCGGAATTATCTAAGCCAATAACTCCTCTATTACAAAGTAATATCTCCCTCTCAAATCTTTTCACAAACTTGTTTTTTGCTTAAGACAAAAGGTGTCAGAGACCCCCTTTTATAAGAGGGGGAAAACACATTCAGCAAGGGGAATAAATGCTGATATCGAAAAAAGAGGAAAATTTTCGCTTCCCCAAACAACCGTTCGCCTCCTGAGAGTAATGATCCTACTCCCAAGGATGGCCATTCAAAAGAAAGCCTGCCCTTACGGTTTCGAGATGATTTTTTGCTTCTCCAGACGACTTTTCGCCTCTCGAAATTGACGATCCGGCTCCCACGCGCGCTAATTAGTCCCATTAAGAGCCCATCCCACGAAATACTTCCTCAAGCACATAAATGTACTCAAGGAAGTGGGGGGCCTGTGATATAGCCCAAAATATTTCGGCCCAAACAGGCTCTATGCCCAGCAGAATACTCCGGCCCAAATGAGCCCCAAGCCCAGCAGAACAGTCCACTCCAAATAAGTTCAGGCCCGACTAACTCTCCGGCCCGATGAAGACTCCGGTCCAAGAAACAGCCTAGTAAATCTCCTGACCCAGCAAAACTTTTAGGCCCATGAAGAATGGCCCAGACCCAAGCCCCCTCGATGCAAGCCCTGCAGCTACACTATGGCCACCCTACGACCTGCAGCAGCCACCTACTGCCACCCTACGCCTGTCCTGCCCCGAGCTGGTAATCATTGACCTTTTAGGGGAGGATGGCTATAAATAAGCCCAAGTATGGACTCTACCCGGAGATACTCAGTCTTTTGTTACTTGCACCTCATTTACTTAAGCCCTCGGTTTATCTCAAACCCTCGGCTTCTCCCTTAAGCTCTTGCTAACTTAAGCATTGGAGCGCCCTCGGAGGTCTCCCCCTCCCTTCCTTCCGAGGGTCTTTAGTTCACCTCTGTTACCCGTGCAGGGCCAGGTCACACCTTCACCAAAGCCACGCCCTCACCCAGGCTATGTCAGCACCAATAGTTCGCGGCATCAACAGAAGCCATGAAGTCGAGAGAAATGAACAATTTCTCTTCTAGTTTTCTCTCTCTACTCTTTTTCAATTTTTTGAAACGAGCCTCTCTTCGTGATAGAAAATGAACCACCCCTAATTTTCTATCTCAAATTCTTTCTTATCTATGAGGTGTGTGTGTGCTATGAGCTAATTGTTTCTGAGATTCCTGTTTTGTAACAGAAATTTCTTCGCATTTTCTTTAGAACTTCTTAATTAGAATAGTCACTCAAGTTGGGTTTTCTGTTATTAGTTAGTTAAGTTTGCTAAGTCTGTTGTCTATTATGTTGGATTCAGTTTGTTTGTTTTTGGTAAGCTTCTAGTCCTATAGCTCGTTTATATAAATAGCCTTATGTAATTGTAATCCATCAGAAAAATATATACAAGAAAGTTTTCCTTATCAGTTTCTATTTTTTCTTGTTTCTCCAAGAAATCTAACTTGGTATCAGAGCCATCATAACTCACGCTCCTTTTTTCTTTCCTTCTGTTTCCTCTATGGCAAAGACGAATACCTGCAATCACAACAATGCAAATGGACCGGAGCATTCTGCAACAGATGGTGTTGCTAACCCTGCCAATCTTGATGAACAAAACAAATTAGTCACCAGCCTTCTTACGCAACTGGTCACCATTAAACTTGAAGAGGACAATTATCTACTCTGGAAATTCCAAGTTAAAAATGAAATTCTGGGATACGGGCTTAAGATCACATCTATGGCACAGACGCCGCTCTTCCCAGATTGATTCAAGGTAATGTTAACCCGGAGTTCATTCGTCATTAAAGACAAGACAGGTTACTTATGTCATGGATTCTCGCCTCTATCAACACTAGTTATCTTCCTCAACTGGTAGGATGTTCTTCCTCTCAAGAAATCTGGACAACCATTGAACAACTATTCAATTCTCAGTCCACTGCCAATACAAACAAAAAATACAAACCATTAAGAAAGACTCTATTTCTATGAGAGAATATCTAATTAAGATGAAGAGTTTCTTTGACATGCTTAGTGCTACTAATCACAAAATGTCTGACACAGATCAGATTCTCGTGGTTCTAAATGGGTTAAGTGATGAATATGAATCCATAATAGCCATAATATGCTCTAGAGAGGTCCCTTACAGTCTTCATCATGTCACCAGTCTTCTTCTTTCTCATGAAGGAAGAATCTTGCAGATAAACTCTTCTGAAATTGTGGCTAACTACTCTAACTACTCAAAGATAGGCTCTAATTGGAATCAAACCCAAGGTGGAAGAAGCCAAAACAACAGAGGCAGAGGTCATGGAGGTAGAAGTTACTACAACAACAACATACCATAGTGCCAACTTTGTGGAAAGATAGGCCACACAATCCTCAAATGCTATTACAGAGTTGATCAAAATTTCCATGGAAGTGGAACCACCAATGGGGCGAGTTCTTCTGGACACCAGAACAATCAAGGATTAAATGCCAACCTTGTTCATATTCAGGATGAAATTCCTCTTGAAAATGCTCCTTTAGAAGCCATGCTCACTTGTGCTGAAGGAAAGAATGATAGTTCCTGGTATCCTGACCCAAAAGCAACAAATCATGTAACAAATGACTACAACAATGTCACCTTTGGGACATATTTCCATGGCAGTCAAAAGTTTCACATGGGAAATGGTACAGGTCTTGACATCAAACATATTGGTAACTCTCTCATCTCTTCTTTTATTCCTTCTAGATCTCTTTCTCTTAAAAACATTTTTCATATTCCTTTAATCACAAAGAATCTTGTTAGTGTCTCCCAATTTACAAAAGATAACAATGTTTATTTTGAGTTTCACCTTTCCACTTGTTTTGTTAAGGATCAGATCATTAAAGCCATTCTACTTCAAGGAACAATGCATAAGGGACTGTATAGGCTCAACTTCTTTAACAAGATTAGAAGAACATCTGGTCAAATTTCAAAGATCTTTGTCTATGAAACCGAAAACCCCACTGGCTCAACTCTTAGTCATCCTTCCTCACAAAATTTCGTTTCCAATAATCAGGATAGTCTCTTTTTTTATCTTTGGCATAAGAGGTTGGGGCATCCTTCTTCTAAAATTGTAACCAAAGTTCTAAAATGCCTCATTTCGAAATGAATAAAATGCCTCATTTCTTCTGTGTTTCATGTCAAATGGGCAAAAGCCACAAGCTTCCTTTTAATAACTCTCAGACTTCTTATACCAGTCCCTTGCAACTTGTAAAATCATATCTCTGGGTCCCTCTCTTATTCTTTCATCTATTGGTTTCAAATTCCACATAACTTTTGTTGATGCCTATTCTAGATACACTTGTATTTATTTCTTAAAAAGAAAATTTGAAGCTTTTGAATCTTTTCTTCATTTTAAAACCCAAGCTTAGAACCTTCTCAACACAACCATTAAAGTTTTTTAATCTGACTGGGGTGGAGAGTTTTGTTCCTTCTCCTTTTTTTTTCCAGCAAATATGGTATTGTTCATCGTGTTGCATGCCCTCACACCTCTGAAAAAAATGGAATAGTGGAAAGAAAACACAGACATGTGGTAGAACTCGGTTTAACCTTGCTAGCTCAATCATCCTTACCTTTGGAATTTTGGCCAGATGCCTTCTCTAGCACTGTTTTTCTCATTAACAAAATACCTACTACAGTCCTTCAGTAGAAGTCCTCTATTGAGGTACTCTTCAAAGTTAAACCTGATTATGCCTTCCTAAAAGTCTTTGGTTGTCAATGTTTTCCTCACTTAAGGCCATGCAACTCTCACAAGTTTGATTTCAGATCACTTCCTTGTACATTTCTTGGTTACAGCACTAAACACAAAGGATACAGGTGTCTAGATGAAAAATGTAACATCTATGTCTCTAGACATGTTGTTTTTAATGAGTTTGTCTTCCCTTTCATTGAAAAGTCCAGCAACAATCAAGTAAATTCTAGTTCACAAAGTCCTCTGCCTTTTCCCCTATTAGACACTCCCAAGCCTACTATTATAGATCATCAATCTATAATACACACAATTTCTAGCCACTATGATCATAGATCGAAGGGTATAGCTGTTGTAGGTCCTTCATCTGCAGAACAGCTTCCATCTTCTCAGAATCCTACAAGTGAGTCTTTAAATACCCTTAATCAGCCATATAACCATTATACTCTTACTGCCAATACTGATAAAGGTACTAATATTGATCAAATACCTCACCTTCATCCCATGACAACTCGATCAAGAAATGGGATTTGCAAACCAAAAACCTTATTGACTAATCTGTCTGTTCAAGAGCCCACTACTACTGCTAAAGCATTACTTGATGAAAATTGGAAGAAAGCCATGATTGAAGATACAATGCCTTGATCAATAACAAGAACTGGTCTCTTTTTGAACTACCATCTGGTAGAAGACCAGTTGGTTGTAAGTGGATTTTTAAGATAAAGAAGAACATAGATGGGACTGTTTCAAGGAATAAGGCTTGCTTGGTTGCAAAAGGGTTTTCTGCAAAAACCTGGTTTTGATTTCACATAAACATTTTCTCTAGTGATTAAACCAACTACCATCAGAGTTATTCTTACTCTTACTTTATCTCGTGGTTGGATTACCAGGCAACTTGATGTAAATAATACCTTTTTAAATGGTGAACTTAAAGAGGAAGTTTATTTGGAATAACCTACTGGTTTTGAGAAAGAAAATTCTAAACATCTTATTTGTAGACTTCATAAGTCTCTATATGGGTTGAAACAGGCTCCCAAGGCTTGGTTTGACAAATTAAAAGGTTCTCTCATTCGTATGGGCTTCTGCTTCTCCAAGGCTGATCACTCCTTGTTTATAAGGTTTTCTACATCCTTTACCCTATTCATTTTGATCTATGTGGATGACATAATAGTCACAGGAAGCTGTAAAGAAGAAATAGAATAGATTATCCTTCTCCTCAACAAATCCTTTTCTTTAAAGGATATTAGTGACTTGAATTATTTCCTAGGAATAGAGGTAAAAGTAGTTCATAAAGGCTTACATTTTTCCCAAAAGAGGTATATTGAAGACCTTTTGAAGAAATCCAAAATAGACAATGCCAAGTCCTTACCAACTCCAATGATTAGTAGTCTAAAGCTCACTTCATCAGAAGGTGATCCCATTCCAAATGCTACAGAATATAAAAGTATAGTTGGTGGTCTGCAGTATGTCACCATAACTCGACCAGAGATTGCTTACAGTGTCAATAAAGTATGCCAACTTATGTAAAATCCTCTTGATCTTCACTGGAAAGTTGTGAAAAGAATCTTGAGATATTTGAAGGGAACTTCAGAAGAGGGGATACTTCTTAGAAGATCAGAAACTCTTAATTTGACTGGATTTTGTGATGCTGACTGGGGTAATGATTTGTGTGATAGAAGATCAACCACTGGCTACTGCATCTACCTTGTAAGAAATGTTGTTTCTTGGTCCTCGAAGAAGCAGTCTGTTGTTTCTAGATCCTCCACTGAAGCAGAATACAGGAGTCTAGCCAATGCCACTTCAGAACTGATATGGCTGCAGTCTCTTCTCAGTGAACTCAAGGTTGAAATCCAAAATCCTCTTATGCTCTGGTGTGACAATATGAGTACTATCTCTCGTTTTGAAAATCTAATTCTGCACTCTAGAACAAAACATATAGAGCTTGACCTTTATTTTGTGAGAGAGAAAGTTATGGCCAAGGAGCTTGATGTTCATCATGTGCCGTCTATTGATCAAGTGGCAGACATCTTCACTAAGCCTTTAATAGCTCGGTTCTTCCAAAGACTTAAACACAAGTTAACTGTGTGTTCCGTAGAAAATGTTGACCAAGCTCGGCTTGAGGGAGAGAATTAGAATAGTCATTCAAGTTGGGTTTTCTGTTATTGGTTAGGTAAGAGTTTGTTAAGTTTGTTAAGTCAGTGGCCTATTCTGTTGGTTGTTTTTGGTAAGCTTCTAGTCCCATAGCTTGCTTATATAAAGAGCCTTATGTAATTGTAATCCATCAGAAAAATATATACAAGAAAGTTTTCCTTCTCAATTTCTCTCTTTTCTTGTTTCTCCAAGAAATCTAACTTTCTTCAATGGAGGTGAAAGAGACGAAATTAATGAAGAGATGTAAAGAGAGAGGTGGGGAGATAGATAAAGGGAGAAAATGAAAAGATGGAAGCATGGGAGAGAAAGAGTGTAATTGGGTGGAGTGGTCGGACTGAGGGGTAATATGGTATTTTTACATTTGCATACGTGAATTAATAATGTTGATTTAATTCAGGTGTAAAGATTCTCATCAGATTCTGATGAGGGAGATTAATCCGTAATTTTTAAAAATAAAAAGATTAATTTGTAATTAGGAGTAAACTTGAAGGATTAAAAAGTAATTTACCCAATATGTAAACCATCCAATGGTTTAGTAATTGATGTGTTGACTTTACGTGTCTTGTACTAATCATATTTTGTAATAAATTTTCTCAAATATCAAGATAGTCAACCTTAATATGTTTGGTACTCTCCTGAAATATTGGATTAGTTATAATATGAATAGCGACTTGATTATCATACATCAAACTCATATGATATGAATGCTCAAACCCAAGTTCTATTAGCAATTATCTCAGCCAAACTAATCTACAAGTAATGTATGTTATGGCTCTGCCATCGTACTGCAGTGATTTAGCAATCATTGGTTGGTTTTTACTTTTCAAGATATCAGATTGTTTTTAATAAAGACACAATATTTAGTAGTAGATATCTTATTAGATGGAGAAATTGTCAAAATATAATCAGCATAACCCTTAATTTAAGTATAAATATGATTCTAATAAAGTAAATCACGATTAATAACTTTCTGAAAGAAAAAAATTTAATTAAGTATATGAGTATTATTCATGAAGCAACTAAAAAAAGGTTAGCCACAATTATTGCTCTAGAAACGTTTGGTTTAGTAACTTTTAAAAAAAAAAAAAGCCAAGAGTGGTGGAGAAAATGATTGAATAGTAGTGGCAATTACTTAGGTTTCGATTTGTTGTGGAGAAGATGGTTTGAACACAGTAAGAGCCTCAACTAGGTTTCGATCTGTTTTTTTCTTTAATGTTTATTTAGATCTTAAGGACATGCTCTTATACCATATTAATTTGAGTTAAGAATTATGTGTAAATAAAAAGGCTACTATTTTTTATATTAGTCTGTACATACATAATTACAAATATTACCCTCAGCACTCTTGTTTGGATTGTTTACATAAAGTAGAGTAGAGTGCTCTTTTAGTCCTTATTCCTCTGATTTGAGAGAATTGGTAAAGATAAGATCATGAAAAGATTTGATGGGATAAGTGTACCTCTTCATATCCTCTTTTCTCATTGAAAAAAATATCCAAACAAGGAGAGTATATATCTCATATCTTATTTTACTCCACTACTTTCTTTCCATCCAAACATACTGTCTGAAAATAAGTTCTCTCTAACTTGGTTGAAAGTCGCTTATGCAGGATTTGGAAGCTGGATTGCATTAATCTTGAATGGTTCCAATACCAAGTCTTAAACTGAAAAAAGAACCTGTGTTTATATTTTTATTTGTTCATGGTCTGAACAAAGAACTTGTTAATATCAATCCTTTCCAGACTACGCTACAACGGGTGGAAAGCTCAAGCTTCCAACCCAGGTTGCAATTGCAACTTCAACAACCATGCTTGTCCTCGGTACACCTAATTTGCCGGTATGCAATTTTGTAGAGAGGTTCATCACAAAAAATAAGAGTGGTGAACGTCTTTGACCCCTTTAAATGATCGTTACTTGATTGGTAGTGGAGATGGAAGGGGTCTGCATCTTTAGTTATATACCAATGACGACTGACATTCTCAGCATTTCTACTCTTCATTCCCATATCGCACTCAGTAAATACCCAGTAAAGAATTCAAAAGAAATTGTATCGTATGTGGCTGAACATCCCCGTGGACTTTCGATTAGAACAATTTTAAACAAATGTTGTTCACTTGAAACATTCGCCCTTTCTCAAGCGAGTAAAACTATCGAAACTTGAACACTCTGGCTGGAAGGCTGCGAACTTACTCTATAAATCCAACATTATTTTCGGAATTACAAGACTTAAAAATAGCCGTCAATTCACGCCAAATAACTGTGGCATTTTCTCATGTCAAATTTTAATTTTCTGTAGTTACGAACTACAATTATTCAGATCGTCTCTACAATTCTTTTGTTATTAATAGCAAGGAAATGCTAGTTGATATGCCAACCTCACACTTTCAACTCAACTTCTGGGCTTAATGGTGTAAAGAGAGCTTCCACTTCAGTTTCGTCAACTTCATCTAAACTTGGTGGGTTCCATTTTGGCTTCTGCAAAAACATGACCCATGAACACAAGGAAAAATAAATCAAAATGTGCCAAAGTTGACACAAACTTCAAAGATCTCATGCAAGAAGCTGATAAGGATATCTCATGAGAAATTAGAAGGCAAATAGGACAGGTTTGTTTAATTTGTCTATTTAACAGTAAAAAAAAAGTTAGTCTGTATGGGTATTGATTTTCATAAAATGCAGAAATGAAACCTACTGTAGAAGAAACAGAGTACAACAAAACTCATTTAACATTTTCAGGTGTTATCAAGCTTCAGCAGAGAATAGCAGAAACTAGGGGTCTTGAAATAACTGATCAAACCAATTAAACCAAACCGAATCACTGATCTTGGTTCGGGTTATATATATATATATATTACGGAGTATGACATTTGTCATATGCTGGTTGTGTTCTTTTTCTCCAAATTTATTTGGTTTAATTTGATACGGAGTATTGATTTTCCTTCACTATGTTTTTCTACCTACAAACCGACGAAAAAATGAACTGAATGTAGGTTTGATTTATGAGGGATGTTAGGGTCAGTAGTGGGCACAAGTCTATCAATAGATCTGATCTAAACCGATTCTATTTCAGTTCAGCTTCCAAACCAAACCTAACCAATCCATGAACACCCCCCAGCAGAAACCACAGATGCACGAGAGATTAACCACCAAATTGTGAGATACATGATGCAGAACCAAATTATGAATTAAAATAATAAAAATTTAAAAATATTCTCCTAACGGAGAAAGGACTACTGAGAATGATAAAAGGACCTGATCCTTGTCCACTAAGACTGCCCGAACACCTTCAGCGAAATCACTTCGTAGAGAAGACCTTATAGCAATGCGATATTCAGCTTTCATCACACCACATAACTGTGTGCAACCAAGTGCAGCAGGAATAGACATGTTACTTATAACTGTGCTGCCAGCAGAGGAAATTATCAATAAGTAAAAATAACGAAGGATGAAAATCCTACTCAAAACTCACCGCTGACAATTCATTGTCCGTTTTACCCTGTCCAGATGCAACTCTTGAGAAATACTTCTGTGTTAAGCAAAGAGAAAAAGGTGCACCTTTTCCAAGACCTTGAAGAGCATCATTAGCCCACTCTACCACTGTGGAATGAGAAAACAGAAATGAGACTTAGGATGAAACAAACTGAAGGAAGCCACAATTTTCAATGGCACTAAACACAAGAAACAGAATGCCGAAACTGAAGGAAGCCACAGTTTTCAATACCACTAACATACACAAGAAATAAAAGTGCTAACAGGGAACATTGAAACAAAACCTTTTCATTTGCTTACCTGAAGCATCAGTACTCTGTTGATGTTTTTTCAGCTCTTCAATTGTCTCCTTAACAGACTTATCAGCACCAAAGGATGATAATATCTGAGGCAAAAGCAACTTCAACTGGGCCTCAGACTCAGGGTTACTGCTGTAATTTGACATAACTGCTTTGATGTCCTGATGTGGATCCTGGGAACTGTATTGACAATGGGCATATGATTTCTCTCGTAAGGGACCAAAAGCATATACTCACACAGACAAAAATGTGCACACACCTATTAATTCATTTAATATCTGTTGAAAGAGTAGGAGTCTAAGGCCATGAATCCACTAATTTCACAGAAATGCTAATTGCGTAATTCAATTTCGATAAAATGAAAAACCATAAAAAAAAAATAGGTAGATGACTGGAGACATACAAGTTCGTTGACAAAAGGGCCTCCTTCAATGAACTTAAATTCCCAGATGGCACATAATGTGTTCCAAGACCAACAAATAGCGCATCAGAAGGCGTAGAAATCCTTCTTCCAGTCATTCCAAGATAAGCACCTGCAGAACTTTATAGTTGATAAACTGCAAGGGCAGGAAGACACTAAACCAACTAAAAGAAAAAACCACAAAGGTGATAAATGTTTTTAAAAGAACCTCTTATGGAAATTTTCCTAAAGTGACAACCCATCTCTGGAAATGTTATGGTCATAAAATGAGGAGCCAAATATTATAAGAAACAAAAATAATTTCTTTTCTCTTTCTCATATACTGAAAACTGTCAATCAGGATCCTTATATTGGAACATTTACAATTGTGGAGAGAACTGCCAGATGAACAATCTCCATGACACACAGCAAACATTCCTCTAGAGTCATCTCCAAAACAAGAAATAATAGAATGCTAATTGCATCACACAAGTTCAAAAATTACTCTAGCAGGCCCAGTGAAACTTATAAAAGAAAAGATACTTTAATTTCACAAAGGAAGACAAACATAAGAAATTCCTGCCTTCCTAATGAGCTATGGTTTTGCTTGACAGAATCCCCAACCAATAGACAGTGAAAGGAACTTTAAAGGCAAGTAAGCATGTGTTTGAACAGGCAAAGCAACTAGAGTCTTCTCTGCCTCCAATCTACTTCTCCTTCACCACCCTTCATCTCAACACTCTATCCACCGCTCTTCTGTACTCTTCACTTGCATAAACTTTTCTCCCCTTCCCTTTTGCAATTCAACTTAAGTACATTTTTAGTTAACCCATTTTACTTGCTTTACTTTTGAAATAAACAATAAATAAAAGTTTTATCCTCTGTAGTCTCAGTTTCGGTTTGATAATCTTTGGCAAATTTTGATTTTCTTAACAAATTTATTTTATATGAAAAAAATAGTGAAAAGAATGCCTTTATTTACAGCCACTATAATACTGGATGAACTTAGGAATCTAGGCCAAGATACCAAGTTTCCCCTCAAAACTGGTATATTTTGGTTGACATAGGCTGAAATGATAAATAGAGTGATGGAGTTCACAATGAAGATTAGAATTAGGGATTTTAACCTAATAATTGTGGAGTATTTTAATTATAGGATAATTATGTAATTGGTAAATCTTATGAGTATTTAAAGTTGAGGAAATTTTAATATATTTAAGTTAAGCTAGTCTCCTTATTGATTTAGGACTAGGGTTTCTAGGATCTCTATATAAGAGGCACCCGTATGTTATTTTTACTCAACTTATGAATTATGAAAAACATTTTCTTATTGAAATCAAAACAACTTTGTGATTGAGTTTGTTCTTCATGCCCTATGATTGGGTTGCGATGTTCTTTGCGGCCTGTGATTGGGTTGCGGCTCACATATGATTTGGGAATATCCATATGATTTGGATCGTTCTATCTTTATTTTCTTGTTCTGTTATTTCCCTGCTACTGTTCTACATCATAGAGCATATAGAGATAAAATAGTAATTTCTTTCAGTTTTGTTTACAAATCATATCGAAGTTTGTGTTTTAGAAATTCAGCATGATTCTTTGAGAATCTCTACTTCAAAAATTAGCATGATTTCTTAAACGGGATCAAGAAAGGAAGGATTTTTAACTCTTATGCCAGACTTATCTTGGAAAATAATGAAATGAAAATCTTATTATTCTTTATTTAAATATAAAAATCCTAGATGCTTCCTACATTTTTGGCGCCAAGATATTACTTATGGCTACGATTACATCCTTCATGCTTTCTCTTGGTATGTTCTCATAAACTTCCAGTTCAAGAGAATAAACTTTCAGTTTAGGATAAAAAGAAAAACATACCAACAGATCCCCTTCCTGGGCTTTGTGCAGCGATATATGAAAACCCAACATCTGGGAACAAGCCAATTCCATTTTCAGGCATAGCAAGAAGAGTCCTCTGAAACAAAATTATACAAGTGAAAAAAAAATAAAAGAAGAAAATAGATTAGAAATTTAGAATAGTTTATATCACAATTCAAAATGCAAGACCAAAATGACCTTTGCATGACAATGAATTCATATATGTACCTCTGTTACAATGCGGTAGTGACCATGTCCAGATAGGCCTATGCCAAAACCCATTGTTACACCATCCATTAAAGATATATATGGCTTTTTATACTCAGAAATTTTGCATATTAGAGTATACTCTGCCGTGAACACCTATCAGATAACAGCATAATAAAATTAAAACATATTAACTCCAGGTGACAGAATAGTTATGCACAAAATACTGAAGGCCATCAATGCAGAACCACTCATAATCATCTTGATAAAAAAAAAAATACTATTCAGGTACCACAAAAAGATTTTGCATAGCGATGCATACATCAAAATTAAATCACTGAAACTAAAAGGTAAAAAGTGCCTAAAACAGATCAATCTGAAGTTCACAGGGAAATAGGAAAAAAATACACGCTTTGAAAGTAAATATTCCTCATAAACCATCAAGGGTACAACACAATATATGCTTGAAAATCAGAAACCAACTAGTTTCAACAACATATTGGATATTTAACAATTTTTTATACCTTTTTTATGCTTCACTTGTAAACTAGAGACACCTTAACCACATAATAAAACTTGGAAAGTACCAATCTTGCGACACTTAGAAGTTAAACATGCTCCTTGTTCCAGCTTCAAAGGGTATAACCAAGACCCCAATTTTTAAAATGAAACCTGAAAGAGTTAGAACCAAAGCCATGCTACACGAGCACGCTCTCCTCTCATAACCGTCAAGTTATTTATTTTAAATAGTAATTAAAATTGAGAAGAATTTACTTAGGATGCAAAAAAAATGCATCATTTAGAAGTATTTAACTGAGATTGACATTGTTTCCCCTTTTTTCTTTTTAAATTCCAATAACTTGGATAAGGGCTCGGGCCGGGTAACACTTATTCTGATTTGGGGAGGTTGATTATATCACTGATCACGCTTATCTCTCTCAAACATGAAAATACTAGCATTTAAGAGAATTATGTTAGGAAGGGTGGTGATCTTTTCTAGATTTGATGATGTATATAATTAAAAGTACACCACCAAACCTCAATCATATCTGACAATTGACTTTTGGTTGTGATCTGCTTCACATCACCACCTGCAGATAAACTATGATCTGGGTCATCAATTAGACAAGTATCAAGCTGGTTAAATCATAAGGAACACCATATGTAACATAATAATGCAACACTAAACCCCCCTCCATATAGTCACATAAAAAAAAGATTGCAAGAGTGCATATAACATAGATCAAGACAGCTAATCAAACAAGCATGCGTGTAACCAATATTTGTAGCACAAAGACGTGTCATAAGAAAACCTTTTGCACAAGAGGTGTGTTTTTGTCCTTTTGAATTTCTGCAACAACCCCTTTAATATCCATTCCTGCATTGGCCATGAATGGTCACCCTCAAAACCTTCCCTAACACTCAAAAAAGTAAAAGTAACCCACAAATATGTGTGCATATCAAAGACAGAGGCATTTAACTAATTAAAATTGAGAAAAGTGCTTCAATAACTTAGTGTAGAAAAATGCCCCAAAGAAATCATCAAGTACCAAAGAAGAAACTTTGTTTCTCTCACCGGCAGAGAAGGCACGAGTTGAGCTGCCCTCAACTAGAACACATTTGACCTTGGGGTCTGCTTCCCATTCATCTAGAAAACTTTTGTATTTTAAATCCATATCTGTCATTATGAAGATTCATGTCATATCAATAGAATCCAACAAAGAGAAGCACACATTCTTCAAACTAAAATGAAACGAAATCCATATATAAGCTGAAATTATAAAAAGAGTTTATGAAACCAAAAAGTACGATTTTGAAATTCTTACACTCCGTTTGGAACCAAATGAAAATGGAATTCATTTCATTTTTAAATAAATTGATAGAGAATTCATTTTCAAATGAATTGAATTAATTTTTATGTTTGGTTTTCTAATATTAAATTGTATAATTCAATTGAAATATCATTTTTAGAATGTTCGGAATAAATGAGGAATTGAATTTGATATTTATTTTTCCCTAAAATCCAAAGTCTAGCTTCCATTTTATATAAATGCACCAAGCTCCCATCTCTGCTTTCATATTAATTCACTGCTTCTCTTACTACTACTAGCTAGTACTAGAAGTAGTTACACTAGTGTGGCTGGAGAAACTATGTAGCCCATTCACGGCAGAGAAGGAGAAGAACTCAAACTTCATCAATAATCATCAGAGAGAGGAGAAAGAGAGTACCATGATCAACATAATTTTTTGCTCTTCATTTGTGAAATTCATTTGCAAATTCTATCGATTTTAATAGGATTTGCAACAAGTTAACTCAATTACATAGTGAATTCATGTATAAATGAAATCAATAAATTACTGTCTTCCAAACATAACAATGTATGCATATGAGTTCTATAAAATTTATGGAATTCATTTGTACTCTACCCTGCCATCCATCGCTTGTTAATCAGTGCTGATTTTGATAAATTTAGCATGTAACACTCAAAAATTTCAACAAACATTTTGGTCCATTTGGAATAAATGAATTCCACAAATTTTATAGAATCCATTTGCAATTTCATAGTTTATTATGTTTGGAAAGCTAATAAACTTTGGGATTCGTTTGTAAATGAGTTCAATGTGGAATTGAGTAAGCTTGTAACAAATGCTATCAACATTAATATTGTTTGCAAATGAAAAAAATTCAAGACTTCATCAAAGGAATGCGTAGCAGCATTTTCTATTCGCTAACACAATTCATTTTCATAAATGGAAATAGTGGAAAAAATGGGCAAAAGCACAACTAGAAGGTTGTTTTGAAAAATAGTTTTACGAAAGCATAAAAAAACATCAGCCAATGCCCAGTCGAATCTAATTCTTTTATCTTGAAGAAAAATAAGAAGACAACACGCTCTTTTTAGTATCTTCTTCCAATTGATATAAAGCGCCAAACATCAACAGAAACTATGCAGAACGAGCACCAAACAAATCATAATTTGTAAAATTTTACATTAATCAAATTAGGCCAAACTCCTTTTCTCTTTACTTCGGATGAATTTAGTACAGCAAACTGACAGAATTGTATTTAGCCATTCTGGTTTCTATAAGGACCATAACTATGTTTTCTAATAGTTACTGTTTGATTTCTTTTGAATTAGGCAAGATCCAAGAGAGAGAGAGAGAGGGGGGCACCTAAGTTCATGGCGTTGAGGGCTTTGGGGCGATCGAGAGTGATGACTGCGACGCCGTTTGGATGCACATTCCCTTTAACGAATTCATCGCTGCTGCTAGTGCCAGCCATGGCCAAGAATGTTCGACGATTAGCGAGAAAGATTTTGGAGTAATTACTATCGCAACGAGAGAAATTGAGGTGTTGATAGTGACTAATTATTGAGTTGTGGTTCTTGAAGAACAAGAGGGTTGTTTGTGATTTGGCGAAGAGCTGAGAAGCTGAGAGCAAACTTCTCATTTTCTGTTTTCTTTTAGTACTTAGCCCCCTGCTTGATTGGGACTTTGCGAGTCCGATTTATCTTCGGATCTGTTTTGCTGTTTTGTGGTTTGTATTAGTTAATTTTTTATTTTAATTTTGTCATTTATTAAAATCAAAATTTTGTTATTTACTCAATTAAATTTTCATATAGTTTCATTAAATTATAAAATTAAAATAAATTTGATGTTTTGAATAAATCAAAAATTCATTTTATTTTTAAATTTTACTTAAATATCCCTATCAAATACACATAAAGAGAGATAAAGAGATAAAAACCATTTTATTTTTAACATATAAAATATAAATATACTAACAAGAAAAAATTGGAATGGTAAAAATTTAATTAATATCAGGTAAATAAATCTTTAAATGCCAAGGCAACCTAGGACTTTGTATACAAAACTATAAACTTGATATGCATCTATATACTTCTATATAAAGGAAAGTGAATTTATTTGTAAATTTTATTTATTTTGATAGAATTTGACCAAAGCTTACTCAATTCTATTAGAATTCATTTGCAAATTAATTCTATATTTTATTTGCAAACCAAACATTGATTAATTCATTTGTAAATGAATTATATACTTTATTAACAAATTAAACACAACACCCTATAGAATTCAAATGAATTCCATAGTTTTTATGGAATTCATTTATACCAAATGGACTATAAGAGTCAAATCACCCTAAATCAAACTTATTTCTCTCATTTGCTTGATATCTCTACGACGCACTCTCTCTATCAAAATTAATTAAAATCTTCCGTTAAAAACCTATTGCTCTGCGTTGAGTTCGTCAGAATTTCGTCATTATTTTTCTATTTTCATACTTTTGACGATCCAATGATATCAGATATGAGTATTTTTTTTATGATAAACTTGAAACTTGAATAAGGGTTTTGTGCTTGAGTGTTGACATTCTTATGTAATTTTTGTAGTTCTTCAACTACAAAATTCATGTTGACACTCTCCTTGTTAATTCGTGTTCCTTATAGTTGGGTTTTTATCGTTGATTTTTGTTGGGTACTCATCGCATGAATTTCTCGTCTTCTTCATGTTTCTTTGTTAATTTGTGTTTTTTCACACTTCTATTGTTCAATTCTCTAACCGTAATCGTGTTATTTTTACCGATTACATGGATTTTACTGTAATTACTCTTCAATTGTTCGATTCTTTGATTTTTGTTGGGTAATTACTGCATGAATTTTACCATCATTACTCTTTGAATCTTCGACTGTAATTACCCTTCGATTGTTGGGTATTGACTGCATGGATTTTATTCTTCTCATTCTTCATGTTTCTTTCATCAATTTGTGTGCTTTTTTACTCTTCGATTTTTCTATTCTTCAACTGTAATTGCATGATTCTTACTGTTTGCATAGATTTTACTATAATTACTCTTCATCTCACAATAGAAGCAAACACGTTAACGCATAGAGGAATAAACATTAAAAATGCAAGAAGAATCGAAAAACGCAAAACTGAAACTAGGACTATGTCAGCCGACCGGGTCAAAAGAGAACCCAAACGGTCAAGGCTTAGTGCTGGCTGGCCCCAATGAGGATTTGGCCGGCTCCAAACTCTCATTTTTATTTGATTTCAAATGATTTTAACAACAAAAAAATCATGCAAAATCATAATTTGAATGACATGTTGATATGCAAACAATTCTAGAATTTTATTTCTAAATGACTTGATAGTTTAATTAATTTTTCAGATGCAAGAACCTTAATCTACTAGACCTACAAAAATTTGATACAAACCTAAAGCATGTTTTTACATGATATGTATGACTAAATCAAATCACACAAGTTCGAAATAAATAATAATTATATTTTTCAATAAAATTAAATAATTAAAAACAGAACACTAAACTTCTTGATGATACAATCTCTTCACGTTTGGTGCGAAGAGATTAATCACCGAATTAATTAAGTTAAGAAATTGTTTATTTTTATGAATATTATAGTGATTTGAATTCATTAAATGTTATGTGATGAAATTTGATATTTATGCCATCTTCCTTACTAATTTTTATTAAAGTGATGTTAAATAAGTACAAATATATATTATTTGATCATTATATAAGCTCATATCAATCTCATAATTGATCGCAAGTAAATCCACAATTCTATCGTATTATCTATTTATAATGAAAAAAATTAATAAATAATACAAATAACCCAGACGTTAATAAAAATCAAACCGAAATCTTGTTATGTTATTACCTCAACCTTGTTATTTTTTACTATTAGCAAACCAGATTGGCTTGTTGCCACTTCTTTAATGGTGCATGAAAAAAGTTAACAACCACTTCGCCAATTGAATATTTTCACACAACATAAATGATCCCAAGTAGCGTAGTATTACTCAAATTAAATGACTCAACACCACTATGGAGATGTTTGGAACCCAGTTTAAGTGGTTCCCAAAAAGCCCTATAACAAAGCTACTTAATTGGAACCCAAACTAAAGCAGACACAAAATATAATTTACATTACTCCAAAGGCCACCTTCATCCACTCTGTATCCCATTCCCATGATAAAGCTATAAATTATAAATAAACAACAATATATATTTCAATGGGGTATTTATTTATGATCTTATCCCAGCCACTTGCCCAATGAAAAAAAAGAAAAAACTATAAGTTCATTTTAAAATTTTTGTCTAGGGTCTATCTCACCGTTAAAAATAAAATATATTTTTTTTTCTTCTCATGTTATTCAACGATGAGATAAACTCAATACTGTTTCAGACAAAAACTTCTTTTTTTTTATGACCAATTAAAGATCAAAAACCTAAAACTCTACCTAGCACATCAAGAAGCTGGAGGTGGGCAGTTAGCTGAGGAAAATGCCCACAAGTCTCTACAATCTCCACTTTTGATTTTCCCTTATTGATCTTCTTTTGCATGTAGTAGGCAACTGAGTTTGGCACAACAATATCACTAGTGGTCTGAATGATGGTGCATGGAGTCAAAACCTTGTCAAGAATTTCCCTTTCATCGGTGTGAAACACAGTCTTGGCTAAGGAGAGTGCAACTTCAGGTCTCATTCTCTTCAAGCATTTGCCATATTTATCAACGGAGAGAGGATCCTTAGCACCCACGACGAGGGAGGCAAAATTTGTAGACCAATTTTCGAAGTTTGATCCTACGTTTGAGATGATATGATCAACCTCTGATTCCTCGAACCCTCCTTCATAATCATCCACATTTATATACCTATGCGCAAAAGATAATGGCAAAAATAATTAAGGACACATAATTTAATAATTTCTTTATCACATAATTAAGTTTTGCCCATCGAAAATAAATTATTAACATTTTCGAAAATTGTTCATGTGGAGTGCAACAGAAACATCATTATAGAGGTGTCATAACTAATAAAAAATTGGATACATTTTTCATGAATTTTGCCGGCTTCAAGAATAGTTTTAGCAATAAAATAATTAAATCATATATAGATGGTGACGAGACATAAGACAAGAAGCATAGACACAAGTTTATAATATTATAATAAATTGCATGGAGGGTCTCCAAGCTTTTGGGTATTGCACTTAAATCTTTAAAGTTTTAATTTTGGAAATTAGATTTCCAGCCTTCCAATTTGTAGCTAGCAATATGTACTCGATAGATACAACATTTATAGCATAAAGTACAAGTATTTTATAACAGGTTAATTAAAAGAGAAATTGAAAATTCAATGGCCCAATAAATTAGGGATTAAACTTCATTTACACTGAGGGATCAAAGAGGACAAGCTCTCATTGTGTAGCACATAAGTCCAATAAATCATTTTTTTGGAACAAAAAAAGAAAAAAAACAAAGAAAGTTCAATGATCTACTGCCCAATATGAATAAAAAGTTGAGTTAACAATTATCGCAAAAAATTAAGTTGATTGAAAAAATCAATTATTTCTTTATACTTTAACACGTCTCTCACGTGCAAATCAATTGAATGATTATAGAGTTTTGAACGCGTATGAAACCCAAATATAGAAAAGTTCAACTATGAAAAGCAAAGTACTAGATGAAATATTAATGAAAATGAACATCTTCAAAACTAATCATGGCCAGAACTTCGAATATCAAATGAAAATAAAATTTAATTATTTTTTATATTTAACAACCAAAATTTAAACGTCAAAGATTTAAGAATAACACGTGTTGACTTCAAAAAAAGGTGTGATATATATTAAAACTTCAAAGATTTTTGATGCATTTAATCACTAATATGACATAAAATCTCAAATCAGAAGTGAAAGAAGGTTTGAATTAATAAATAAAAAATCAATCCAGGCTTTCAAGTCCTCATGCTAATCTGATAAGCACTGTTGACATTATTTGAGGACACAAGATACGTTAAAGAGTGTCATAGTCCGCACAATCCAAGCACAAGACTACAAGAGAAAGAACACAACAGAATCATAAGCAATCTCTCATGTCCACGTGTTTGATTGTCTCCTACAAATAAATTGAAAACATCAAAACCACAGCTTTATTCATTTATACACAGTCAAAAGAAGAACCAGTTAATTAGGTTTTGTACCACAGGTAGAACTAGCATTAAATCTATGCCCCCTCATAGTCAAAAGAAGTACAAATCTGATTACTATTATTTTGTTGAGGTGATGTTCAGAAAGTAGTACTCCAGTAAATTTGTTGTGGAAGATCATAAAGAGCCAATAACATAAAAAAGAAACAGTGAGTAATTAAGCTCAGGGAAACGAATAAAGATCAACGAAATCTCATCTTCTCCAAAATAAAAAATAGAAAAAAAAAAAATCAGCACAAAATTGTAAAGAGCATGGAATTGCTTCAATGAACTCTATTTATGCTTTAGTTAATCATGTAGTAATTAATTAACTTGTAAAGAGACTAACAAAAGAGCTATATATTGACAATTAATTACTAAATAAAAAAATGCTGGCTAGAAAGCAATGAAACTTTGCATTTTTGCAATTTAAGATGGACATATTCTTATCTAGGCAGATAGATAAAAAAAAATTGATCTTACCTCTCTCCATTTAATAATAGATAATACCTAATCGTGGAAAATTGAATGATACAAGTTTAAGTAAGAATTTTTCAGATTAACTTTAAACTTATTTATAGGTAAATAAGAGTAAAAAAAAGAAAAAAAAAAGGGTACCTAGGAGAAGCTCCAATTAGTATGAGGCTCTTAAAGAGAAGAGGTCTTTTAATGGAAGCAATGCATCCGATGATACCAGCCATGGAGTGCCCAACGAAAACAAAAGATTTCAAGTTCATTTCATCTACAAGAGCTATCAAATCATCGGCAAAAGCATCATAACAAGAGTGCTTGACAGGATCAAAGAGGTTTAGATCTTTTACAGCTCCTGAAAAAGTCCAGTCAAAAACCGCAACCTGGTAGTGCTGAGCCAAGAAAGGAACAACTTTGTCCCAGACCGACTGATCTCCTCCAAAGCCATGTGCAAGAATCACGGTTTCACTACCGGAGCCGATGATTCTTGCATTCATGGCTGCTGAGATACCTTTCTCTTGCATGATCACCGTGTTTTTGTATAGAAAGTAAGATATAGGAGCAGTATACTAATTAAGGGAGTGGAAGAGAGAGCTGTGTTTGATCTTGTTATAACCTCTCTTATGACTTATATATATAGGAAGACAGGGAGGCTTATATCTAACAAACAAGATTTGTTAATTTACTGTTTAAATATTAATTATAAGCATTGTTATGGTTCGAACAAAAACATCTTTCTACACAAAGCTGTTTTGGAAAATAAAATTCTTTTCTTATGTAGAAGGATGGGCAATAACAAGTCACCAAACCTAACTCCATGGAATTAAGTATAAAGTGTTGCTAGTAGTAGGGTAATTAACCTTTCAAAGACTTTTGAAACCTTGACCCTTCTAGTTTATAGAAGGTTCTCACATGTTTATCCAATTTAGGAGGGATAAATTTTGGGTGCCTTACCTTAAATTAAGTCGAGACATCTTCAAAATTATTATATTTGTTAGTAAAATAATCACATTTGATGGTAAATTAATTGTTTGTTAGAATTTTGACCCAAATCTTCACATGGAAAAATTTTAATTGGTTTGAAAAAAATAATTTTATATTTTATAATTGCCGAGTAATAGTAATTTCTTATTGAATTGTTGTTTGTTTTAGTAGCAATAGAAGTTTCGTGTAATGTTATTTTTTTCGTAATAGTATCAGGAAAATATCATCTATATAAAAAAGGTTATAGAAAAGGTTTGAAGCACACTTATAATTTCAATATGCATTGTGTTAGGAAATATGATGATTGAAATAAATACGATTTGCACAAAAATTAAGCGATTAAAGAGACTATGAAAAGAGAGAGAATGAGAGACACAGAGATTTATAGTGGTTCGGTGATGAGCCAACGTCCACTTCTTCAATAGGTCTTCCTCACGATCTACTGAGTTTCACTAATCTCAACGATTACACCTAGCTTGGATTTTCGAGTACCAAGCAAACTTTTACACGTTGTCTTGCTTTACGGGTAGCAAGAGAACCTTACAAAAGAAATCTCTCTCATACTCTCATTTTACACTCTACTGATTTAAACACTACCGAAATAATAAACATTAAATCTTTAAGCTCTGTGTAAAACTGAGACTGAATTCTTTCTTCTTGCTCTTATACTAAACTCCCTTCAGCTAAGCTCTCCAAGCTCTCCAAAAAGGCAACTCTAAAAACTTCCTTCTCAAACTGATATCCCATTTATTATAGATCTTATAATATCCAACGATCATCTCCAGTCGACTGGTCTTCTCCTTAGTAGACGGGGTCTTCTGACTGGTCTTATAAAACGCTAAACCTTCTATTGGTCGACTAGTTCTTCTTGGTAGTCGACTAGGTACTGACTATCTCTCTCCTGGTAGTCGATTAGGTAGCTAACTGCCTCTCTCATAGTAGTTAACTAGGTAGTTGACTACCTCATTCCTAGTAGTCGGCTACCTCTCTCATGGTAGTTGACTATGTAGTCGGCTACCTCTCTACTGGTAGACGACGAGGTAGTCAGCTACCTCTCTCTTACTGGTCGACTAAGTAATCGACTACCTCTCTTCTGCTGGTCGATTAGGTAGTTGGCTACCTCTCTCCTGCTAGTTGGTTAGGTAATCAACTACCTCTCTCTGGTTCTTCTGTTGGTTGACTACCTCTCTCCTTGTTCCTCTGCTGGTCGACTGGTTCCTCTGTTGATCGACTGGTTTCTGTAAAATAAACACTTAAAATAACCTTATTAGTTAAGTAAACAGGTTTTATTTATGTCAAAATTAAACACTATAGGATATAAAATAGCCTAACACATTGTAAATCAGATAGATTTACAACAAGAGCTAAGTTAAGAGTTTTGGGTGTACTGGAGATTTTGGGTTATCAGGGTAATAATTTTGTTTTTCTTAAAGTTGTTGTTAAGGATTAATGAAGTTGTGAGCTTGTTGATAGTGTAGGCAAAGAGGTTGTCGAACCACTTTAAATTATTGTGTGTTTGATACTTGTTTGTTTATTACCTAAACTTCGAGTAAATGGATTTTAAAAGTAAAATTCCAACCGTCACATTGTTTGATTTAGAAATAAATTATAATTAAGAAACCAATAATTATTTAAGCTACTTTACGGATTGCACACACCACAAAGGGAAAGAATATTTTTTTTAAGAAGGGTTTCTCTTTGTCTTTTGACCTAAAAACGTCTGTATTTAAGGAGTAACAACCAAAAATAAAAAATCCACACATAAAATTTAAAGCTCATCCCGTTGCCGATATTACTTACACTCCTTTTGAAATAAATGAATTCTATAATTTTCATGAAACGTATTTCAAATTTTATAGTTGTCATGTTTCAAAAAAAAAAAGTTTGGAATTCTTTTCGGAATGAATTTACTATGAAATTAAGTTGGCTTGTTGCAAATTCTATTAAAATTAATATAATTTATAAATGAATTTTACAAAAACAGAAGTAAAAAGCTATATATGTTGACCAAAGTACTCTACTTTTCCCTCACACATTCCCTCCATTCCCATCCCCATCCCCTTTCCCTGCATCTCTTCTTTTGAATTTTTTTATTTATTTTAAATATTTTAAAAATAAAAATTTAAATAAATTTTATAATTTAAAATAAAAATTCATTTCAATTTATATGCCACTTTTCCTTTTTATTGAAGTTCCATCTTTTTGTGAAAAAAAAAATGAAGCAATTAAAATAAAAATAGAGTAGTCAATCTTGCCATTATGTCATAAAAAAAATTAAGTAAATCGCTGACTGAAAAATGTAGGATATGAAGGATCAAATTTATTATAGCTGTTGGGTTCCATGACTAGACCTTTTAGGATTTATTGGTTGAAGGCCCACAACTTATGGTAGGTTACTCTCCATAGGAAAAATGTAGTTAAATCAATTTCTCTACTTGTAATGGCGTACGTGCAGTTGGGCATTTCATGTAATGCAGAGATAAAAAAAAAAACATCAAAATGTAGCATTAATTGCTAGTGTAATATATATATCAAATACTGTACCCTTGTTTATTGTAACTTTTTGATAATTAATAGCACATTTTAGGTGGAATAATTGATCGTTGCTTCATGGGTATAAAATTGAGGTTTGTTATTAAAATTGACGCAGGATTATTATTTTTTAAAATTATTTTAGTATGTGAAAAAATATGATTTTATTTTTATTTTAATTTTAAATTTAAATTTTATATTATTAAAAATAACTTAAAATATTTTTACCCAAAAAAGATGAAAGTGCATTTATATAGCCAAATATCTTTACGGTTTATTTAAGTACTCCATATCATATCAAAAAAAAAATTTGTTAGTGTATCTCTAAAGGTAGAAAATGGGTTGGTCGGGTCGGATTTTAGCAATAAGGGTTAAAAATATATTTTTTAATGAGTTTTATTTTTTATTTTATATTTTTATATTTTAACAGACGAAAACAAATCAAAAACGAGTATTAACAAAAATCTTTTTATTTATATGAGAAAATAATAACTCAACGCATCTGAACATATAGATAACATATCATCAAATACATACTAAAAATATCTATTTACTAACATATTTTATTTTTATATTTATACTCTTATTTTAACTGATCAAAATCAAATACTGAGTAAAAATCCCATTTACGTATCTCAATACAAATCAATTAAATTCTTACCAAACATTTTCAATACAATTAAACAAAATTTGAAAATTTTTTTTTATTATTTCATTGGAGACTTAGGGGTTGCGTAAAAGTGACCAATAGATAGATGTCAATTTGAGGCCTTTGGAATTAAAAAAAAGGAGAAGAAGAAAGCAGAACCACAAAGAGTAGGTGGAGCAGTACGGGATAGCGAGGGCAGCAGATGTACAAAAGGAGCATTTTGTTTTTTGTGTTTATTGTTTGTGTCTGTGATATTGAGATAAGTCCAAGACCGGCCTTTTTCTGCCATTAAAGTTTCCAAGCCCCACCACGTGAAACTACATCATCATTTTGTTTTTGGAAAAATTACGTTTACAAACCCCTTTATTTTTTAAAATTACAATTATCTTTTTTAACTGTTTTTGACCGAACAAAACCAACGAAAAATTAACCATGGTTATAAAAAAAAAAACACCAACGCCCCTTCTAATAAGAGTTAACCGTATTGGGTCAAGACGCACAATGTGCTCAACCAATTCTACGTGCCCACATGTTTCATTGGTGGAGTGAGTTAATAGTCTCTCTCGCTTCTGTTTCTAATAACATCAAATTTGTTGAAAAAATCATTGGTAGAGTGAGTTAATAGTCTCTCTCGCTTCTCTTTCTAATAACATCAAATTTGTTGAAAAAATAAAGGGAAAGAAAACTCATAATCCAACAAAAATCAAAGAACAATTAGCAAAGAGGAAAAGCAAAAAGAAGACCGAGACCAAGTCGAACGCTTTAACACAAAGGTAGCTGAAGAAAAGGATGAAAAATCTGCTTTTATATCTCTAAAAAAACAGATTTGTCATCATTGAACGCTGAAAAACAGTAGATAACAAGAACACGACTCAAACTTTGAATTCAAAGATAAAAACATTGTTGTAAATATATATAGTCTTAGTATAAGTAATATTAAAAATTTTATACAATAATTTTATATAAGGAGTTTGATTTTGCAAAACAAGAGTAGAGAGACGATTGATGATGTAAAGTGCAGTTTATATCGCATCGACCTAAAATGACTCAAGAAGAGATGAGTGAATTAAGAGGGTGTGTGTTATTTCACTAATGTGTCTATGCTTACGTTTAACGACACCATTTTGTTAAGAAGTATCTGGACAAGACATGCAAAAAGTAATACCACGTTGAGTAAAAAATTGTTTGAAAGACGTTTGATCAAATTCTTTACCACCATTACTTTGGAATTTTTTAATTTTTTTTTGTAGAAATTTGATTTTCAACAAGAGCTTTAAAGGTACAAAATTGTTAAAAGACTTCAAATTTTTTACGCAAAAAAAAAATCCAAGAATAACGAGAAAAATCATCTGCAAAAATAACATAATATCGATAACCCAAATTTGATAAAATAGGAGATTGCCAAACATCAGAATGTATTAAAGTCAAAGGTTGGTCAGTACAATGCTGAACAGAATCAAAAGGTAAATGTTTAGACTTGCCTAATTGACACTCCGAAAAAAACCAGAATATTTAGAAGACAATGAAATATTCTTGCAAGTTTGTAAAAAAGAAAATACACGGGGACCTAAATGGCCAAGTCGATGATGCCAAACATTACCAGAGACTTGACGAGAGACTAATGCCAGAGGAGAGAGAGCGAATGAGCCGGGTGGAAAAGAGTAAAGGTCACAATTACTGGAGGATTTGAGAAGAGTTATCCCCGTACTCTTGTCCTTAATAACAACATGAGATGCATCAAAGTTAGCGGAACAATTGTTATCAGAATATAAACGTTTAACAGAAAGTATTGTGAGATAATTGTGGGACATGCATGACATTTTTAAGGTGAAGTGGTTTAAGTGACGGGAGAGGAAATTAGGGGTCCAAGGGTGGAGACTGAAGGTGGAGGCAGTGAGGCAATGAGAGCCGGTGGTGGAGAATGAAGATTAGGAACAATGAGACTAAGAACAAGAGTTACTGGAGACATAGGGGAGAGGGAGAAGATTGATGCAGAGGTTCGGCCATAGTAAGAACAAGTGGAGGAATGGATGAGTGGTTAGGTGTAGGGGAGGGGACATGTGCATTGAGAGTATGATAGAGAAACCATAGTTCATGGAAGACAACATGACGACTGGTATAGACACGACTAGTGGTGAGATCTAGACACCTATATCCTTTGTAATTTTAAGCATAATCTAAGAAGACACATTGTTTGGATCGAGGTGCAAGCTTGTGGGGTGCATTGACAGTGAGGTTAGGATAGCAGGCACACCCGAAGATACGAAAAGAGGACTAAGGTTTCTTATTTACAATAGACTAAAAATTCATAATATTATTTACATTTGGAGTATATATATTTACAATTATTATGAAGAAAAGAAAAAGGAAGAAATGTTGTAGTAAAAATTATTGAAAATGACAAAATGAAAAAAAGAAATTATTCTCAATTTTTTTTTCTTCTTTACATCTCAAATTCATGGTGAAGTATACAAAACCCGATCTGGGAGAGCAAGTTCTAGGCATTTTTTAGGCAAAGATGATTGAACTTTCTCGATGCAACAAGGTGTTGTAAGAAGCTCTCGATTCTAGCGTTGTAATTTGACATAAGCCTGGGGAAGCAATCTGGAAGCAAATGAAAAATAAAATTTTGAAGCAATCTAGAAGTTAATGTGATGATTTTCACTCTTGATGACTTCTGATTCATTCTCTTACTAATAACATCAAATTTATTGAAAAATGAAAGGGAAAGAAAACCAGAACCAACAAAGATCAACGAAGAATCAACAAAGAGAAAATTAGTTAAATAGAGTAGCAATATGGCACATAGCAAGATACAACTCTCTCTGCATTGATTTATTTCTTTGCAAAGGGATGGAGAGAAGGTGAAGATCAAAACAGAAAAGAAAAAGAAGAGCATAAAAAGAAAGAGGAGAAAAAAATGAAGGAAAACAGTGATGGGTTTGTGAGGCTGTTGTAAGGGTAAAAAATGGCTTTTACCGTCCAAAATCTGAGTTGGCACAATTTTTGATCAAATATATAATTGTTGACTGACAGAATATCTAACAGAGTGAGGCAAGTATTCTGTAAATTCAAAACTATATATATGACAAAAGAGGTAATTATAATTTTTAAAAATAGATGTTATGATAAATTAAACAAACATAAGGAGTATCAATAGTAATTTTTTGAGTATCAATAATATCACCGTTTTCTTTAGAAAAAAACTACACATTATACTCTTTTTTTATTTTATTGTAGTACTCCCTTTTCGGTAATAATTAAAACATTAAAAAATATACTCCCCGTCAATACTGTGTGATTGTAGTACTCTTTGTCTCATAAGAGATATTCTCATTTTATTTTAAAATGTCTTAAAATAATTGTCTTTAATCAAAGGTCAAAATATTTTATTACCAATCTTTTAACAGTAATTTTTATTATTACTTCAATTATTTAAGTGATGTGTATACAACTAATACACTTTTATAATCTTTAGTGGTAAAATTGGTATTTAATACTCATATTAAAATTGGTATAAAAACATGTCATAATAAAAAAATCATCATTCAAATATCAAATGAAAAAAATAATGTATCAACCACATCATCCAATTGAAGAGAAAAAAACGAAAAATTTTCAAATTACCTTATTAAAATTTTCAAGAATATAAAAAAAAATTGCATTGTAATATTTTAGTCGAAATATAATGTTTTGATTGAAACAGATCGAAATGATCGAAACAAATGAAAACAAATCGAAACTACTGAATCAAATAAAAACGAATTAAAACAAAAGATGAGATATTTTGTTTCGATTTAGTACAGACGACCGAAACGAAACTTAACTTATAACCATGCTATGAACCATCAAAGTTGCCCTTCATTTATGTCACTTTGAAGATAGACAAATAATAAATGAACATGTGAGAAACTTAAATGGTAAATAAGGTTTTCTTAAAATATTATGTAACGAGCAAAATTTCTTAAATTTAATGATTATGTTCAAAGATAACTACAAAGATAGTGATATAGAAAAATTTCACTATGCTAATGATATATTGACACGTGATGCCTTTCGAGAGTTAAAGTGTAATTTCGCAAACCCAGTCAAACAGCTAATCATATACTTACAAGTAGCATAGGGAAAATGATATTTTCACATCTAACCTCTAATATCCCGTAGATATTCTGGCATATTCTAACCAACCATATTAGTTACTCAACAATAGTTACTTTGCGGTATTAAACTTGAGTAAATCCTATTGTTATTTCCTCGTAATTACACTTAAGGGTGAGCATTCGGTTTTTTTGATCTTATTCGGTCTAAAAACCGAAATAATCGAAAACCGAAATTTGTAAATTTGAAAAACTGAATTTACTGAAATTTATTTCGGTTTTAAACTAAAATAACTGAATTTAATTCGGTTCAATTTCGGTGTAACTGAATTTCCAGAACCAACCTGTGTAACGACCCATCCCGGGTTGGCTACCCCCGAGATGGTATCATCACTTTTTGAAATCCCAGCACGACACATATATGCAACAATACAAAAATACATCAACTGAAATTAAATTTTTTATCCAATACTTAACTCTTCTCGGAGAAGATACCTCATCATCCTAATTTCATAAACAATATATACATATAACAAATGCATGAAAATATTTTTATTACAAACTTTTCTTTCTTCTTTCTTACAATGTCTGAGGACTTGACCACAAGACTTACTCAATGTAGTTTCTCTGCTATCAGCTCTAAACTCTGTATGCCCTGCTCGTTGCCTGAAAATTTTCAATAATGAGGAGTGAGCTTCACAAGCTCAGTGAATTAAATTTACTAGAAGTATTCAATTTGTATAAATAGTCTTCCCATATTCATTCATCTATATCTCATATAATTGATAATAGCATTCTATTATCACTACTCATATCATAATCCTCATCCTTTATCAATCTCTTCTTGAGTTACTCATCAAACATATCAATCTTTCAATTATATATTTAATAACCTCTAAATTTTCAATTCAACATCATCATTTACCTCATTATAAGGTTCCAGCATATAATCAATCACTCAGATAATTCTTATCATATCATACTTCCATATTTCTTTCTCATCAGATATATCTCTCGGTGAGACTCATTTATCTATCAGTCATACCACAATCAAGACTGATGCTTTAGTGTCTTTATTAATAATAATAAATATTTAAAACATATGCAATGCATCCATTTAAATTATCAAATCATTTGGGAACGTCTTTTCACATGTTGACATGTTTTATTTTAGACTGGCCCCCTCCTGGATCTTTTATTTCCAGCATATACCGGCTGTCACGGTTTTCATTTATTTTCAGCATATACCAGCTGTCACGGTTTTTATTTATTTCCAGCATATACTGGTTGTCACGGTTTTCATTTAGACCACCCTCTCCCGGTTCTTTTATTTCACGGTTTTAGACCGCCCCCCTCCCAGTTTTTTTATTTCATGCATATGCATATGAATAATGTTATGTAATATGTATATGAATAATAATATAAAAACAAACATACATTCAGACATTCAATTTAGCTATCCAGCTTTTTCTCAAAATTATTATTTGACCATATTTATTAAATTATCTCCTCATATATCATATCAAATTATAAATCACAGCTTGTCAAGAATTTCAGTTATCCCTTCATTATATATTTAATCTACTCATTATTTCAATAATATTACTTCTCATATAATGAATCTTTAACATATCATTTATTCCTATCATATCCATCAACCTACTATCATATAACATCCAATCATAGTTTAATAATTAATTCAAATATCATCACTTTATATTTCATAATTATCTCAATTACTAAAAGTAAATCCAACTCACCACGTAGCACTTAGAGCTACCTGTGGGTCACCTTCTTTCCTTTTCTGCCATTTTCAGCAATTTCTCCTGATTACTGATCGTCAACACCTGACATAATATTTATATTAAAATTTTTAATTTATTCTTCAATTTGTCCATAATTCCTACCCTTTAAATTTCTACATCAAATTCCGAAAAATTTTCATGTATGTTAAATTTAAAAAATAAAATTCACATTATTACCTTTTGTTTTTCTTAGAGCTTTCATTTACTCTCTTTAAAATTCTCCCATAAATCTTTTCAAAATTTATTCTTTCAACCTTTCTTTCAGTCCCTAAGTTTTTAAAGAAATTGAATAGTTTGAATAGAAGAAGGAAGAAAACCAAACAGGATTTGGTAAGATTTAATTAAACAAAACAATTTTTATATTAACTTTGCCGCCAGCCACCGTTGCACTGTTTCTTCCTTTAGGTGCTTAGTGTTGCACCATCCTTTAAATGGTGCTTAGTGTCTAAGTGCATGAAATGCATGCAACACCTCGACTTCCAAATGTTGCACGCCCCCCCTCCCCATCCCTCCATTTTCTTTTTTTTTTCTTTTTACTACACCTGGACGTCTGTTTTCTTTTTTTTTTCTTCTTTTTACTACACCTGGACGTCCGTTTTTTTAAAAGAATTATTTTATTTAAAAATAAATCTTTCGCATATATATTATTTTAATTTTATGTCATTTTTATCAAATTACTTCTTTACCCTTGCTTTAAGAATATGGGTATTACAATTCTACCCACCTTATAAAATTTTGTCCCCGAAATTTCCTTAACTAATTCATTAGAAAGTTAGGGGTATTTTTTCCTCATTCTTGCCTCATGTTCCCAAGTAATTTCTTCAACATTTTTATTCTGCCATAATACTTGAACCAAGGGAATGACTTTATTATGCAAGATTTGTTCCTTTTTTGTCGAGAATTATGACTTGTACGTGCATAAATGTCAAATCTTCCTGAAGTTTTACAGTGTGATTCGGAATACTATGGGATTCATCATATAAATACTTTCTCAAAAGTGAAACATGGAACACATTGTGTAATTACTTTAACTCCGGAGGCAAATCCAATCTATATGCGACTTGTCTAACTCTTTCAACTCTTTCAATCACCTCATATGGCCTAACAAATCTCGGACTCAACTTTCTCTCATTTTTAAATCTTAATACACCATTCCACGGAGATATCTTCAAAAATACCCAGTCACCAACCTGAAACTCAAGAGGTTATATTCTATTATCAGCATATTCCTTCTTTCTGTTCTGTGCTGCTCTAAGGTTCTCTCTAACTAGTTTAATTCTCTCAGAAGTCAAATCTATCATTTCTGGACCAAATATCTTTCTTTCTCCAACTTCTTCCGAATATATTGGAATTCTACACCTTCTACCATATAAAGCCTCAAATGGTACCATCCCCATACTAGCTTGATACTGATTATTGTATGCAAACTCAATCAAAGGTAAATAAGCATCCCAGCTCACCGATAAACTCAATACACTTGCCCTCGACATATCTTCTAGTATTTTGATGATTCTCTCTGTCTGCCCATCATTTTGTGGATGAAAAGCTGTACTAAACTATAATTACATACGCATAGCTTCTTGAAAACCTTTCCAAAATCTAGAAGTGAATCTAGAGTCTCTATCTGATATAATGCTCAAAAGTACTCAATGTAATCTTACAATTTCTGTTACATACAATTCAACCAACTTTTCAGGATTCCAGATAGTTTTAATAGAAAAGAAATGCGAAGACTTAAAAAATCTATCCACTATAACCCATACAGCATCATGAACTCTCTGGGTACAGGGAAAACCAGAAACAAAATCCATGCTCATATTCTCCCATGGCCATTTAGGTACTGGAAGAGGTTGTAATAAACCTGCTGGATATCTATTCTCATACTTCACTTGTTGACAGGTCAAACATCTAGAAATATACTTCATTACATCCTTCTTCATCCCTAACCACCAATAATTCTGTCTCAACCCTCTGTACATCTTATTATTACTCGGGTGCATAGAATATACAGAATCATGAGCCTCTCTTAGTATCTCATTTCTCATCTCCACATTATTAGGAACATAAACTCTATATAACAATACCACCATGCCATCTTCTCTAATTCTAAACCCAGTTGGCTTCCCACTCAATATTTCCTGTATGATCTTCTTTATCCCTTCATCTCTACTCTGCATCGGTAACAAGCGATCAATAATGGGGATTGTACCACCATATTTGCCATCAATACTCCTCTATCCCTGACACTCAACTGTATCCTCATTTTTCTTAATTCTATCATGAAGCTAGTATCATGACTCGCAATAGCAGTTAATCTCTCTGTAGACTTTCTACTCAATGCATCAGCTACTACATTAGCCTTTCCTGGATGATAATGAATTAAACAGTCATAATCACTAATCAAATTCATCCACCTCCTTTGCCTCAAATTCAACTTTTTCTGGGTAGGTAAATGCGTCAAACTTTTCTGATCAGTAAAAATTTCACAAGTTGCTCCAGACAAATGATGTTTCCAAATCTTTAAAACAAAAACTATGGCAGCTAATTCTAAATCATGGGTCAAGTAATTCCTGATAGGTGCTTAAATATTCATATTCAAGCCCCCTTATCTACATTTGTTAGGTCCTTAGTTATGTTAATTTAGTACATTTTACTTCATTTGTGTGTTTTACATGTTTTTATAGGGTTTTGGAGAAAAAGAAGCACTTTTGGCACCTAAAGGAAGAAACCTGGAAATCCTGGAGCAGTTTCTGGTTAAAGTGCGATCGATCGCACTATTATATACGATCGAGCGCACACTGCGATCATGCGCACACAAGAAGGATCGAGCGTAAGGCACACTGTGATCGAGTGCACATGTACGGGTGTGAACAGTAAAATGGAAGAACCAGTTTTGAAAATAGAAGAGGTTTTGCGTTTCTGGAAATTAGGGTTTCGAAAGCTTGCTAGGAATACTCAAGCACTATAAATACACTTGTAAAGCACACACAAGATCATCACTTCTTGGAGATCACTTCTTAGATCACTTCTTAGAGATCACTTCTTTTATCTTTGCTTAGCTCGAAGTTTTAGGCTTTGGAGAGGATTGACAACTCGTCTCCCTAGTATTCTTTGGGTTTTATATTTTATGCTTAGTTTATATATGATGTTTATCTTAGATAGCATGTGTAACTAATTCTTTATAAGGCTCGATTGAAGCCCTAGTTATGCTTTGCCATATATTTATTCATTGATTATCTTTGCCAATAGCCTTTATTATGTTGCTTAACTTGATTAATGCCTGTGATTATTTAAATTCCTCATATGTATGTGTATGGCCAACGTATGCGTGTGGTATGGATGGGTTAGTTAAATCAATTTGGATGACCAAGTCCTGGGTCTAACAATAGTAACAAAAGATATCCACACCGGATTCTTGGGTTAATCAACATGGAAAACCGGAGTAGATACCATGCCCTAGGTCTCATGTGGTTATCGATTTCCACAGCCCTTATGCTTTCTTTAGGAACAACTCAGTAAATACCATGTTGAATCCCTCGAGAAAGAAAAGAGTTAGAGTAGATACCATGCCTAACTCGTTGTTTAGGGAAATCAATAGCTTAAGGAGTAGATACCATGCCCTTAGGTTGGCGACCATTAGGTATACATGATAAGGTTAGTGCACTGATACTTTACACATTGGGAAAGTATGACTAGTGGTGGATATCAAAGCTCTATGTCTTTATTATTAATAAATCACATTCAACAGTTATTTCCTTCTTTTTACTTAAAGAAATTAATTCTAAAACCGAACTTTACCAATCCCTGTGGAGATGATCTTGCATTCGCGCACTATGCTACTGTTGACCTTGTACCCTTGCAAGTAAAACGAGTGCGATTATTTGCTTATTTATTTAGGTAAATAAACACGTAACAATTCCTCTTATGGTTCTTCAATTGCCTACAAGCATAAACTATAACTCTTTCATGTTGCATAAACACACATCTCAACCCCTGATGTGACACATCGCTATATACCACAAATCCTTCATCACCAAAAGGAAGCACTAATATTGGGCAGTAGTTAATTTTTTTTTCAACAGCTAGAAACTCAGATCACATTCTTCTGACCACATAAACTTCACTTCCTTTCTGGTCAATCTAGTCAATGGTCCAGCAATCATAGAAATTTTTTGGATAAGCTTTCTATAATAACCAACTAACCCTAAAAGGCTTCTAATTTCAGTCACACTAATGGGTCTTTTCTAATTCAACTCTGCCTCTACCTTTTGTCAGTCAACTGTTATCCCATCTCCTAACACAACATGTCTTAAGAAAGATATTTCACTCAACAAAAACTCACACTTACAGAACTTTACATATAATTTCTCTCTCATCAGAATTTCCAACACTATCTCTAAATGTTGCATATGGTCCTCTTCGTTCTTGGAATATACCAGAATATCATCAATAATTAAAATCACAAATCTATCCAAGAATGGTTTAAACACCCGATTCATTAGATCTATAGATGTTGCAAGAGCATTAGTCAACCCAAATGGCATCACAAGGAACTCATGATGGCCATAACGTGTCTTAAAAGCAGTCTTAGGCATGTCTCCCTCCTTTATCCTCAACTAATGATAACCCGATCTCAGGTCTATCATAGAAAACACCCTAATCCCTATAACTGCTCGAATAAATCATCTATCCTGGGCAAATGATATCTATTCTTGATGATGATCTTATTTAACTGTCTATAATCAATACACAACCTCATTGTCCCATCATTCTTCTTGACAAACCACATAGGGGCTCCCCAAGGCATAGATATGGGTGCTGATCTCAGAATCGCCTCAATAGAAAACTCAATCTCCCTTTTGGGAAGCAAACCAGACAACTTATCGGGGAATACATTAGAAAAATCTTTCACTACCAAGATTTTTTCTAACTTCCTAATATCCTTTCTAGAATCCACCACATATGCCAAATACCCCTCACAACCCTTCTTCAACCATTTACCAGCAATCAGGGCAAAATTAAGATAGTTTGAAAGTATCTTACGTTCTCTTTGAAAATTAAACTCTTCTTGTCCTGGTATCTTGAACACCACATTCTTCCTAAAATAATATACCCAAGTATGATATGAAGATAACCAATTCACCCCAAAATTAAATCAAAATCTGTCATATCCAAAGGCAATAAGTCAACTTCAAATTCTCTATCAGCCATATTAATCGAATAACCTTGATAAATTTTCTTGATAATAACCCTATCCCCAGTTGAAACCTCAACAATAATAGCATGCATCAAAGGACTAACACTAGCATCAATAGATTTCATATAAATGTTGGATGCAAAAGAATGGGTTTCACCAGGATTAATCAATAATCTAGCAGGTCTATCAAGAATAGATACCATACCCATAACAACATCAGGAGTGGCTTGTGCATCCTGTTGGGTCAATGCATAGACTCTACTGTCTCTAGGCTGTAACTGACCACCGTGTCCTCTCTCAGCTATTGATCCTCTACCTCAACCCCGCATACTCCCTAATCCATCACATCTCTCCACTTGTCTTCTCCCAACATTCCTAGTACCTATCTCAACAAATTTCCCCACTGGACAATCTGCACTCCTATGTCTTCCCTCACAACATACAAAGCACATCTGAATAGGTCAATTACGAAATATATGCCCTCTCTGATTACATCTAAAGCAAATTCTTGGCTCTTATTTATACATCATATTACTAATTTCCTTTAGTGGCATACTTAATCCTCTAAAAGACTGAGGTTTAAATTTAAGAAATCTCACAAAACAATCCCCTTGCATCTCATGTGCAAACACACCTTCTCCCTTATGAACTTCTTGTCTCACAACATCATGTTCTATTCTACCCCCTTCCTCTAATCTCCTCTGTAAATTATCACCCCTTTGTTTTATTGTTTTCATTCTCTTTATTGCATGATCAAGAACTTATCTCAACTCATCTCTCCTAATCTCAGATTCTCTCCTACCTCTACTAATACCAATTGTTCTAGCAACCTGTTCCCTTGCAGGAATCACAGACTCAACCTTCCCTCTACTTCAATTCTTCTAAATACCACGTCCCCTCTAATTTATAAATCTACCTCTAACTCTAACATATCCACGTGTCATCCTCAGACTCTGCATTACAATATAGTTTATTTAAATCTTCCACTTCTTTAAATTTTTATGCACTCTACAGAATCATAAAACTTAATGCTCTGATACCAAAATTGTAATGACCCATTCTGGGTTGGCCACCCCTGAGACAGTTTCGTCACTTTTTGACATCCTAGCACGACACATATATGCAACAATACAAAAATATATCAATCGAAATTAAAATTTTTATCCAATCCTTAACTCTTCTTAGAGAAGATACCTCATCATCATCCTTTCATAAACAATATATACATATAACAAATGCATGAAAAGATTTTTATTACAAACTTTTCTTTCTTCTTTCTTACAATGTCTGAGGACTTGACCACAAGACTTACTCAATGTAGTTTCTCTGCTATCAGCTCTAAACTCTAACTGCCATGCCTGTTGTCTAAAAATTTTCAACAATGAGGAGTGAACTTCACAAGTTCAATGAATTAAATTTACTAGAAGTATTCAATTTTTATAAATAGTCTTCCAATATTCATTCATCTATATCTCATATAATTGATAATAGCATTCTATTATCACTACTCATATCATAATCCTTATTCTTTATCAATCTCTTCTTGGGTTACTCATCAAGCATATAAATTTTTCAATCATATATTTAATCATTTCTAAATTTTTAATTCAACATCATTATTTACCTCATTTTGAGGTTGCAACATATAATCAATCACTTAAATAATTCTTATCATATCATACTTTCATATTTCTTTCTCATCATATCTGTCTTTCAGAGAGACTTATTTGTCTATCAATCATATCACAATCAAGACTGATGTTTTAGCATCTCAATCAATATTTAAAACAGATGCAATGCATGCATTTAAATTATCAGATCATTTAGGAATGTCTTCTCATATGTTGATATCTTTTAATTTAGACCAGTCCCATCCCGGTTATTTTATTTCTAGTATATACCGTCTGCCACTGTTTTCATTTATTTCCAGCATATACCGGCTGTCACGGTTTTCATTTAGACCGCCCCCCTCCCAGTTCTTTTATTTCATGCATATGCATATGAACAATGATATGTAATATGCATATGAACAATAATATAAAAACAAGCATACATTCAGACATTCAATTTAGCTATCCAGCTTTTTCTCGAAATTATTATTTGATCATATTTATTAAATTATATCCTCATATAGCATATCAAATTATAAATCATAGCTTGTAAAAAATTTTATTTATCCCTTCATTATATATTTAATCAACTCATTATTTCAATAATATTACTTCTCATTTAATGAATCTTTAACATATCATTTATTTCTATCATATCCATCAACCTACTATCATATAACATCCAATTATAGTTTAATAATTAATTCAGATACCATCACTTTATATTTCATAATTATCTCAATTACTAAAAGTAAATCCAACTCACGACGTAGCACTTAGAGCTACCCGTGGATCACCTCCTTGCCTTTTATGTCTTTTCAGCAATTTTCCCCGATTGTTGATTGTCAACACCTGATATAATATTTATATTAAAATTTCTAATTTATTCTTCAATTTATCAATAATTCCTACCCTTTAAATTTCTACATCAAATTTTGAAAATTTTTTATGTATGCTAAATTTAAAAAATAAAGTTTACATTATTACTTTTTGTTTTTCTTAGAGCTTTCCTTGACTCTCTTTAAAATTCTCCTATAAACCTCTTCAAAATTTTACTCTTTCAATCTTTCTTTTAGTCTCCAAGTGTTTAAAGAAATAGAGTAGTTTGAATTGAAGAAGGACAAAAATCAAATAGGATTTGGTAAGATTTAATTAAACAAAACAATTTTTATATTAACTTTGCCGCTAGCCACCGTTGCACTGTTTATTCCTTTAGGTGCTTAGTGTCTAAGTGCATGAAATGCATGCAACACCTAGACTTCCAGGTGTTGCACACTCCCCTCTTTTTTCTTCTCGTATACACACACACACACACATTATTTTAATTTTACGTTATATTTATCAAAATACTTCTTTACCCTTACTTTAAGAATACAGGTATTACAACCTGTGTCCAATTTTAACACTAATTCTTCTTCTTTTTTAATTAAAAATAATTGGTCCTGTGTTCATGTAACGACCCATCTCGGGTTGGCCACCCCCAAGACAGTATCATCACATTTTGAAAATCCTAGTACGACACATATATGCAACAATAAAAATAAATAACACCAACAAATTTTTTTTACATAAATCTTCAACCTTCAACAGGGGAGTTACCTCAATCTGATCTTTAAACATTAACCACAACGTAAAATGCATGAATATTTACAAATAAATTTTACTTTATTTTCTTTTAACATTAGTCTGAGGATGATGACACGCACGTGGCTTACAGAAAATGGTTTATTCTGAACTTCAACTCACCAAACTAATTGTCCTGTCTGCTACCTGAAATCATTGTACAATGAGGAGTGAGCTTCACAAGCTCAGTGAATTAAATTTGCTAAAAGTATTCAGTTGTATAAATGGTTTTTCAATATTTAATCATTTATATCTCTCACAACCTGATACTAGCATTCTACTATCACTACATATGTCAAAAGATTCATTCTCTATCAATATCTTCTTCTTATTTATTGGTTCACTTCAAGACCATCTGTTATTTCATAATTACCTCGCGAATGAGTTCCACATCATAAAGTGTACCATTTAGATAGTTCTTATAACCATAACAATAACACACCACACCTCAGCATTTTAACAATCTTATCACCATAACTGTCTCTTTCTGTGAGACTCAACCATCTATAATTAAATTCATAATAATACACCACACCTCAGCATTTCAATAATTTTATCACCATAACTGTCTCTTTCTGTGAGACTCAATCCATCTATAATTAAATTCACAATTCATACACCACACATCAGCATTTCAATAATGCAAGCAATAATTAAAACTTATGCAATGTATGAATGATTATGATGGGAACATCTTCCCACCTATCGACAGGTTATTATTATCTTAGAGTGGCCCTTTCTCGGTTCTTTATAGCTTATCCTGGCTGTTACGGAATTTATCTCCAGCATATACCGGCTGTCAGTGTGTCCCTTTTATTTCCAGCATATACCAGCTGTCACGGTTGTTCCATTAGACCGGCATCTTCCTGGTTCTTTCGGTTATATTATTATATGCATATGCACATGAACAATGATATGAAATATGCATATGAACAGTAATATAAACACCACATGAATTCAAAATATTTAAATTAACTTTCCTGATTTTTCTCAAATTATATAAAAATTCCACTAAAATCCTCTTATCCCAAATCACATCAAATCATAAATTAAAGCTTATCAAGATCCACTAAATTTCATCACAAATCACATCAAATCATCCATCAAAATTTGTCAAGATCCACCAAAATTCATCTCCTCAAAATTTGTTGGTATTTTTCTAAGGTTTAAACATGGTTAATGTTTAAACAAAAGGTGGAAGAGTGAAGTTCAACATGTTAAAGGAGTGCACACAAGTGTGCGTGGCACTTTGGAGCAAGGCACACTAGTGTGTGCGCTTCAGCACACAAACTGGAAAATGTTTGCGCACCAGTGTGCACACAGCTAAGAGAGGGCCAGCATTAGTGTGTGCCACACCTCTTCCTCACCAGCACTGCACCGCCTAGCAAGTGATGAAAAGGGTGTTTGCCTAGCGTCGCACCGCCCTTTTTTCAATGCCTAGGCCCCTAGGCACACTGATGCACACATGGATAACTTGTTTCAGCCTCTTGTTAAATGCGTGGGTGCAAGGTTAAAACGCACAACATCACTTAGGATTGATGGAGGTCCATGGTTGATTGGTCATCAAGATCTAAGGGTGGAGAATGACACACAAGATTGGACAAGAAGTTGGTGCACTATATAAAGGATCACCTAGCTTCATTCTCAACAAGAATGTAATGTGAAAGGCATTGTGACAAGACACAAGAGTGTTTGTGAATGAGAGAATTGTATGAGAGTGCAAAGATACAGACATACAAGATGGACTCATTAGAAAGGCTGGTTGTAAAGAGAGAGATTAGTATAAAAAGTGATTTGGTATTTCTTGTTCTTTTCTTGGTTTTTTTAAGAACTCGAGGTTTCTTAAAGAGGGTTACTGGATTGTAAAAAACCATTGAGATTTAGTGCAGAGAGTTCGGAGGAACTCATGGGGACGTAGGTTATTGCCGAACCTCAATAACAATTGCTTGTCTTCTTTCTTGCTTTGGTTGCTGTATCTTTTCTTTACAAGTCATTCTAGACTTGGGTGTTTGGAAGATCACCACCTGGGCATCTTGTCAAGATGATTTCCAATAGTGGTATCAGAGCTAGCATAGCCGGGTGTCGAAGCAAGAACAAGAAGGTATTGGAGCAAGACTCCAAGGGTCAACTTCTTGGGTGATTCAAGAACGGAGTTAAGATCTATATCTGATCGTGTTCTTGAGGTAAATCAAGAACGGAGTTAAGATCAATATTTGATCGTACTCTTGAGAGTAATTTAAGAACGGTGTAAAGATCAAGATCTGATCATGTTCTTGAGGGTGATTTAAGAACGGTATTAAGATCCATCCTCGATCTATGTCCTTGAGGTTTAGAAGAAGTTGGAAAGCATTTGTGGGTACTGCATAAATCAAGGGATCTTCTCCGCAAGATGGGTTTAAATTTTAGTATTGAGAAGTTTGATGGAAAGAGAGATTTTTCCCTGTAGAAGCGGAAGATCAAGGTGGTTCTTGTGCAACAAAAAGTGGACTTGGCGATTGGAGGAGATGATGTTTTTCTAGCAAGTGTCATGAAGGACCAGCGGATTGAGATGAAGCAGATGGCATACAGTACTATCTTCTTGCACTTGTCGGATAATGTCACAAGGGAGTGCAGAGACTCGAAAGATCCAGCTGCAATATGGAAGAAACTAGATGAGTTGTTTCTAGCCAAGACTCTCCCGGATAAGAGGTATCTTCGTAAACGAATCTTTGCTTTTAAATTTGATCCTAATAAAGAGTTACAAGATATTCTTGATGCCAAGATAAGGAGTGTATCAAGTGGTAGAGGGTTGTTCTTTAAAAGACGGCCAGCAACTCAGTATGGCAGCAACCATGGCTACTACCGGGACAGAGGTAGAGGAGAGAGCCATGAGAGAGTGCACAACAACATGTATGGCTACTATCGGGATAGAGGTAGAGGAGAGAGCCATGGGAGAGTGCACAACAACATGCATGGCTACTACAGGGATAGAGGTAGAGGAGAAAGCCATGGGAGAGTGCACATCAACATGCATGGCTACTACCGGGACAAAGGTAGAGGAGAGAGCCATGGGAGAGTGCACAGCAACATACATGGCTACTACCGGGATAGAGGTAGAGGAGAGATCCATGGGACAGTAGACAGAAACATGCATGGCTACTACTGGGATAGAGATAGATGAGAGAGCCATGGGAGAGTGCACAACAACATGTATGGCTACTACCAGGACAGAGGTAGAGGAGAAAGCCATAGGAGATATTTTTACTGCAATAAAGAGGGCCATATCAAGAAAGATTGCAAGGAGAAGATGAGGGATAGAGGAATAAGCCATACCAAGAATGGAGAGGCTTCGGTTGCGAAGATAGAACAGCAAGATGGTGATGTTCTTGTTGTGTGCTCGGATGTGAGCAAGAGGCAAGAAGGCAGCGGAAAATGAATCTTGGATACCGGGTGCACTCATCACATGTGCCATCACCGGAGTTGGTTCAAGAATTTCAAGGAAACCAATAATGAAAGATTTTTCTTAGAGAATGATATTTCTTACCAAGTGAGGGGCACGGGAGACATCCAGGTGAGGATGTTTGATGGAATGACAAGGTTGCTGAAAGATATGAGATATCTCCTAGATTTGATGAGAAATTTGATCTCATTGGGGTAGCTGAATTCCATGGGATACACATGCAAGATAGAGGGAGGAAAGATCAAGGTAGCCAAGGAATCTTTGGTAGTGATCAAAGCAGCAATGAAGGATGGACTTTATGAGATGATCAGAGACATGGAGATCAAGGATCAAGCAGCAAGCTTGATGGCTGAAATGGATAAGGTAGCCCTTTGGCACACTCACTTGGAACATATGAGTGAAGAGGTCCTGTAAATTCTCAGCAAGGATGGCCTACTTGGTGGAAACAAAGTAGAGGAACTTGATTTCTGCGAGTGTTGTGTTCTTGAGAAGCAACACCGGGTCAGCATCAACACCGGAGTGCACAAGTCTAAGGGCATTCTTGACTACATTCATGCGGGCCTTTGGGGACCAGCAAGGACACCAACACAGGGAGGTAACATTTACTTTCTGTCTTTAATTGATGATTATTCAAGAAAGGTTTGGGTTTATTTGGTTAAAAATAAATCAGATGCTTTGAATAAATTAGTGGTGTGAAAAGGGCTGGTAGAGACTCAAATGGATAGAGTAGTTAATGGGATAAAAACTGATAATAGCTTAGAAATTTTTAACCAAGAACTTGTGGGATTCTAAGATATAGAACAGTTGTGAAAACCCCTCAGCAAATTGGACTTACTGAGAGGATGAATAAGACCCTTATGGAAAAGGTTAGGTGCATGTTAGATGGATCCAGATTACCCAAATGTTTTTGGGGAGAAGCGGTGTCTACTGCTGCGTATTTGGTTATTAGATCACCCTTTAGGGTTGTGTACCATAAGACTCCCGAAGAGATGTGGAGTGGAAAACCCCCTGAGTTGGACAACCTTAAGACTTTTGGGTGTGTTGCGTTTGCACATCAAAAGGATGATAGACTCAGCCTAAGATCTAGAAAATGTGTGTTTCTAGGATATGGGGAAGGGACTAAGGGGCATAGGTTGTGGTCCTTAGAGAAAGAAGGATTGAGACTCATAATAAATAGAGATGTCATTTTTAATGAATTGTTATTTCCCTATTTGGAGAAAACTAACCCTGCAGGGGCTAGTGAGCAAACCAGTTCGGTATTTGTGGAGCATAGCATCAAGGAGAATTCAGTTCAGGTAGAGCAAGGAAGGCAAAATGGTTCGGACCAGGTAGAGCTCATTGATGAATGCCAAGCTCAAGACACTCATGAGGAAGCTGAACTGAAAGAGGATGATACAGGGAGTCGAAAGGACTATCAGCTCACAAGAGACCGAGAAAGAAGGCTGGTCAGACCACTTTAAAGATATGAGTTTGCGAATGCTGCAGATGCAGCAGCTCCTTGGACAGAAGGAGAGATGAGTGAACAAGAGACTTACATTGATGCCATGGGATGTAAGGATTCGCCAAGATGGAAGGTAGCTATGGAGGAAGAAATGGATTCTTTGAGGAAGAACAACTTTTGGGAATTGGTGAAAATTCCAGGAAAGCAGAAAGTTGTGGACTGTAAGTGCACTTACAAGATCAAAAAAGGATACCCTCCAGGAGATGAAGTCCAGAACAAGGCTAGGCTGGTGGTGAAGGGGTTCACATGAAGAAGAGACATAGATTTCATAGAAACTTTCTCACCTGGACACAAGGTGGAGAAAATGGTGAGTATCCTTATCTATGTCGATGATATGCTGTCAAGTGGGTACAACAGGGAGAGGATGGAAAGGTTTACATCTTAACTCAGTGAAGAGTTCAAGAAGAAAGATCTTAGCCTTGCACAAAAGATCCTTGGGATGTGTAGAATCCAAGAAAATGAGAGAAACTGGTTAAAGGTTCTTGGGCAATGGGTGTTCTCAACAAATTTGTGAGTAGTCCCAAAAAGAAGAATTGGCTTAGGATGAAGTGGTAGCACTCTTAACAACCGAGGTCGAGTACATAGCGGCTATGGAAACCATAAAGGAGGCTATGTGGTGTAAAGGGTTGTTGGACGAGTGGATGGTCTTAAAAGAGCAGGTGGTGGTGTCTTCAGAAAAAATGGCCACGGAAGAAAATCCTACAGATTTAGGTACCAAGGTTCTACCTCTAAGAAGGTTCAGCCATTACCTTGAACTTCTTAGGAATGGAGTCAGTTGGTTGATGACTCAAGATGAGTTTGGATCCTGAAGTTCTCTGCATAATGGTTCGGGTTTAAACACTTAGACAAAGGTAGAGATTGTTGGTATTTGTCTAAGGTTTAAACATGGTTAAGGTTTAAACAAAAGGTGGAAAAGTGACGTTCAACATGTTAAAGGAGTGCACACAAGTGTGCACGACACTTTGGAGCAAGGCAAAGGAAGGCACACTAGTGTGTGCACTTTAGTACACAAGCTGGAAAATGTGTGCGCACCAGTGTGCGCACAGCTGAGAGAGGGCCAGCATCAGTGTGCGCCGCACCTCTCCCTCACCAGTGCTGCACCGCCCAGCAAGTGATGAAAAGGGTGTTTGCCTAGCACTGCACCTCCCATTTTTCAGTGCCTAGGCGCTAGGCACACTGATGCACACATGGACAGCTTGTTTCAGCCTCTTATTAAGTGCGTGGGTGCAAGGTTAAAACGCATAGCATCACTTAAGATTGATGGAGGGCCATGGTTGATTGGTCATCAAGATCTAAGGGTGGAGAATGACACATAAGATTGGACAAGAAGTTGGTACACTATATAAAGGGTCACCTAGCTTCATTCTCAACAAGAATGTAATGTGAAAGGCATTGTGACAAGACATAAGAGTGTGTGTGAATGAGAGAATTGTATGAGAGTGCAAAGATACAGACATACATGAGGGACTCATTAGAGAGGCTGGTTGTAAAGAGAGAATAGTATAGAAAGTGATTAGGTCTTTCTTGTTCTCTTCTTGGTTTCTTCAAGAACTTTAAGAACTTGAGGTTTCTTGAAGAGGGTTGCTGGATTGTAAAGAACCATTGAGATTTAGTGTAGAGAGTTCGGAGGACTCACGGGGACATAGGCTATTGCCAAACCTTGATAACAATTGCTTGTTTTCTTTCTTACTTTGGTTGCTGTATCCTTTCTTTACAAGTCATTCTAGACTTGAGTGTTTGGATGATCACCACCTGGGCATCTTGTCAAGGTGATTTCCAACAAAATTGGTGTCAAAACATCAACTATAGCTCATCAAGAATTTCACTTATCACTATTATTGTTAAATCAACCAATTATTCTAATAATATTTCTTCTCACATAATAATTTTTCTACAGTCAAATATTCACATCATATCTATCAATCAAATATTTATCTATCAACAAAGCATAAGCTAATAATCTATTTTAATATTATCACTAGATATTTGATTTTTATTTAGACTACTTAAAGTAAATCCAACTCACCACATAGCTCTTAAAGCTACCCATGGATCACCTCATTGCATTTCCCGTTTCTCTCAGAAATTTTCCCTGGTTGTAGATCGTCAACACCTGACATCATATTTATATTAAATTTATAATTTATTCTTCCATTCGTTATAAACCACACACTTTGAAAATTCCCACTTTGAATTCAAGGAAACTTCATAAATGTCAGAAATTTAAAAATAAACATTATATTATTACCTTCTATTTTTCTGATAGCTTCTCGTAATTCTCTATGAAATTCTATAGTGAACTCCTTCAAAAATTTTCCATTTCGATCTTTCTTTGAGTTCCCAAGTATTTAAAGAAAACATAAAATCAAAAGAAAATGTAAACGAAATTTGATACCAAAGGCTTGTGTTTTGCTTATATCTATATATAAGCAAAGTTTGTAACTTTGCAACTGAATAGCTGCATTCTTAACATAATATAAAGCCTCCACGTTTGAAAAACATGGAGAACTCTCTCCCCACACAAATTTACTTGGTAGCAGGTGCTGCCACCTTTATTTATTTATTTTTTTTACCTTTTCTTTTTCTTTACTTTTTACATTTTTTTTTACTTCACTTTCTTCTTTTCTATCTTCTGGGACGTTTACGTCCCAGATTTTTTTTTAATAATTTTTTTTCTTTTCAGAATTCTTTTATTCAAATACCACTAAACCCTTCACATAGATTTTTGTTTTTAATTCAATGTCATATTATTAATTTACTTATTTACCCTTACTTTACTAATACAAATATTACAAATCTACCCACCTTACAAAAATTTCGTCCCCGAAATTTCCTTATCTAATTCCAGAAACAAAAGTGAATAATACTTCTTCATAATTGTCTCGCTTTCACCTACTCTATTCAACATCTTTATTCTGCCACAAAACTTGAACTAATGAAATTATTCTATTACAAAAGACTTGTTTTTTTGGTCAAAAATTCTCACTGGTACTTGTACATAAGTCCAATCCTTCTGAATCTCTACAACTTAACTCGAAATATCATGTAAACACTTTCTTAAAAGTGAAACATGGAACACACTATATAAATGTTTTAATTCTGAAGGCAAATCCAGGATACTCACAACTAGCCCAACTTTCTCAACAACCTCATAGGGTCCTATATACCTCAGATTCAGCTTTCCTTTCCTGTTTAAATCTCAATACACTTTTTCATTGAGATATATATATATATTCAATACACCAAATCACCTACTTGAGACTCAAGTGGTTTCCTCTGGGCTGCTTTACGGTTCTCTCTAACAAATTTGATCTTCTCAATTGTTAACTCAGTAATTGATGGACCAGATATATTTCTCTCTCCCATTTCTTTCCAACATAAAAGAGTTCTACACCTCCGACCATACAATGCTTCAATCGGTGCCGTCCCAATATTAGTTTGATATTGATTATTATTAGCAACTTTAATTGATGGCATGTAAGCATCCTAACTTACTGAGAAACTCATTACCTTTGCCTTGAATATATTTTCTAGTACTCTAATAATTCTTTCTCTCAGCTACATCCCTCTTCAATCCTGACCACCAGAAATTTTGTCTCCATCCTCTGTACATCTTATTATTATTTGATTGCATCGAATCTACATCATAATGTGCCTCTTTCATTATTGGGAACACAATTTCCATGCTCCACTACCAAGCTACCCTCATTTTGAATTTTGAACTCAAAATGCTTTCTAGTGAGCACTCAGTGCTTAATCTTTTCTATATCTTCATGTCAACCTTGCATCTCTAAAACATTTCACTATTGACAATTGTACAACCATATTTGTTAACCAAAATCCTCTATCACTGATATTCAACTTCATTCTTATCTCTTTTAAATCTATCATAAATTTCACATCAAGACTTCCAATAGCAGTTAACCTCCTTGTAAACTTTCTACTCAATGCATCAGCTATCACCTTTACCTTTTTCTGGATGATAGGGAATTGTACAATCATAGTCACAATTCAACTCTATCTACCATCTTTACCTCAAATTCAACTCTCTCTGGGCAGGTAAATACGTTGAATTCTTATAACTCATTGATATTTTATAAGTGGCTACATACAGATGATGTCTCCAATCACTATAATAGCCAACTCTAAGTCATAAGTAGGATAATTTCCATTATGAATCTTCAATTACCTAGAAGTATGGGCCACAACTTTCCTATGTTACACATATCCCAACCTATGATGTGAAGCATTACTATACACCACAAATCTTTCATCACCAGAAGGAAACACCAATACTGGAGCTGTAGTCAATTTCTCCTTTAATAATTCAAAATTTTCTCACGCTTCCTATACCATATAAATCTTTCATCCTCCTTGGTTAGTCTATTTAACAGTATATAATAATAGAAAAGTTCTGAAAGAATCTTCTATAATAACCAGCTAACTTCAAGAAGATTCTAATCTCAGTCACATTAGTTGGTCTCCCCAAACTTAATATTGCTTCTACCTTTTGTGGATCAACTATTTTACCATTTCCCGTTCTTTCATGTTCCAAGAAAGTTATTTCATTCAGCCAACACTCACACTTAGCGAATTTTGCATATAGTTTCTCTCTCATCAGAATTTCCAACACACTGTCTACAATTTTTTCATGCTCTTCCTTAGTCCTAGAATACACCAAGATGTTAATGATGAATACAACCACAAAATCATCAAGAATGGTTCAAACATTTTTATTCATCAAACCCATGAATGTTTTTGGAACATTATTCAATCTAAAAGATATCGTAAGAAACTTATGACCATAACATGTCCTAAAAATAGTCTTAGGCACATCTCCCTTCTCTATCCTCAAATAGTGATAACTTGATCTCAGGTTTATCTTAGAAAACACTCTCACTCCTTGCACTGCTCACACAATTTTATTTATCCTTGGAAAAATATATTTGTTTTTATTCAACTATCTGTAGTCTATACACACTTTTATCGTTCCATCTTCCTTCTTCACGAACAACACAGGGGCTCCCCAAATGCATTAGGTCTGATAAATTTTTATCCAAAAATTCTTAAACTTTCAACTCTCTAAACTCATTAGGTGTCACTCCACTTTATAGGGTGCTATTATATATATGTGATGAACCTGGTATCACATCAATAGAGAATTAAATCTCTTTACTTGGAAGTGATTTAGACTATTCATCAACAATTACATTAGAATAATATTTCATCACAAAGATTTATTCTAACTTCCTATTTTCCTTCTTAGAATCCATTATGTATGCCAAATACTCCTTAAAACCCTTCTTCAATCATCTCCTAGTGGTTAGAGCAAAAATAAAATAGTTTGAAAGTATCTTATGTTCTCTCTGAAAGTTAAACTCCTCATATCCATATCTTGAACACTACCTCATTTTTAAAACAATCAATCAGTTTTAAATTCGATACGACTCACACAACCCTTGTAAACGTTTATGATTATTACTCTATCTCTAATGGAAACTTCAATAAAATATTTTGCATCAAAGGACCAATACATACTTTAATAGACTTCATATGAATACTGGATGCAAAGAATGGGTTGCACTAAGGTCAACCAATATTGATATGTCCACCTTCTCCACACGTAAAACACTTCAAATTTTGACAATTCTGGGATAAATGTATTATCTGAATATATATATATATATATATATATATAATAAACTTCTATCTCTCAATCCTACATCAGATTACCACATTCCTTTGGTGGCATACTTACTACTTCTGCCGTGATTCCCAGTTCCTATAACCTATCTCCCAAATCTAAGGGTCCCACTGATATTAATCTGAGCTACAAAATCAACAGATTATGCTTGCCTCTGACTCTGTACTAAAGTTCTCTATGACAGGGAACACCTCATCTGGGGTGGTCTCTCACCATGTACATTTATATTACCATTACCTCTATAACCTTCATGTCTAAGTCTCTTTAACCACTCTTTCTCTTTCCCTTAACTCCATCATATCTCTCACTCAATCTGAAATGATATATCCACCAATCTGACATAATTCATATACCTCATGTAAGATAGTGTTGATCAAACCTTAAAACATAGTTCATCTATGAACTTCTTACATTTCTTCCCCTCTGGGTATACCATTTTTCGGTTCAAACCTCGACAAAGCCATAAATCTCCTATCATACTGAGCCACAGTCATCCAATTTGCCTAAAATAAATAGAACCTATATCTTGTTGGGCTCTAAAGATCTAAGGAAAGTATTTATCAAAGAAAACCTCCTTAAACCTATTCTAGGTTAAGGGTATATCCACATATGCACTTACCCTGGGGAGAATATCCTTCCACTCTTACAAAATTTCTTCTTCTAATTCAAACAAAACAAAGGCAACCATCTGCCTGTCAGTTACTGGTAGAAAACCAAATAATCTCTCTACATGTTTTTCCCAAAACTCCTGCATAAAAGGATTCATAGATCCTTTAAACCATAAGGCATTCAGTTTAATTATTTCTCTCTGCATCTCATGCATAAACTCACTTTTCCTTATTTTTAAATGTCTACCATTACTGGATTAATAACATTAGGCACTACTTTAGCCTGTTCATCAAGTCTATGCTATAAGCTATCAACTCTATCATCTGTTATATTCATTTTCTTAAGATCATGTGCAAGAGCTTATCTTAGCTCATCTCTTTTAACTTCAGATTCTCTCACTGTAACGACCCATCCCGGGTTGGCCACATCCGAAATAGTGTCATCATATTTTGAGAATCCCAGCATAACACATATATGTAATCATAAAAATAAATAACACCAAAATAAATTTACATCAATCCGATATTTAAACATTCTATACAATGTAAAATGCATGAATATTTACAAATAAATTTTTCATTTTATTTTCTCATTAGTCTGAGGATGTTGACACGTACGTGGCTTACAGAAAATGATTTCTTTTGAACCTCAACTCACCAAACTATTTGTACAGCCTGCTACCTAAAAATCATTGTACAATGAGAAGTAAGCTTCACAAGCTCAGTGAATTAAATTTACTAAAAGTACTCATTTGTATAAATAATATTTTAATATTTAAATCAATTTATATCTCCTACACTTGATACAAGCACTCTACTATCACTATCCATGTCATAATATTCATTCTCTATCATTCTCTTCCTCTTATTTATTGGTTCACCTCAAGACCATCAATTATCTCATAATTACTTCGCAATGAGGGTCACATCATAAAGTCTATCATTTAGATAGTTCTTATTACCATAAAAATAACACACCACACCTCAGCATTTTAATAATCTTATCACCATAATTGTCTCTCTCTGTGAGACCCATTCATCTATGATTTAATTCACAATCACACACCACACATAAGCATTCAAAAATGCAAGCAATAATTAAATCAGGCGTCATGCATGAATGATTATGATGGGAACGTCTTTCCACCTGTAGACAAGTTATTATTATCTTAGACCGGCCCCTTCCCGGTTCTTTACAGCTTATCCCGGCTGTCACGGAATTTATTTCCAACATATACCGGCTGTCACAGTATCCCTTTTATTTCCAGCATATACCAGCTGTCACGGTTGTTCTATTAGACCGGCTCCTTCCCGGTTCTTTTGGTTATCTTATTTAATGCATGTGCACATGACCAATAATATGAAATATGTATATGAACAATGATATAAAAATAACATAAATTCAAAACACTTAAATTGACTATCTTGATTATTCTCAACTTTATATAACTAAAATTCCACTAAATTCCTCTTATCTCAAATCACATCAAATCATCCATTTAAAGCTTACTAAGATCCACTAAATTTCACCCAAAATCACATCAAATCATCCCTCAAAGTTTGTCAATATCCACTAAAATTCATCTCTTTAAAATTCGTATCAAAACATCAACCATGACTCATCGAGAATTTATTTATCACCATCATTATTATATCAACTTATTTTTCTAATAATATTTCTTCTAACATAATAATTTTTTTATTTGTCCAATATTCATATCATATCTATCAACCAAATATTTATCTACTACCAAATCATACGCTAGTAATTAAATTCAAAATTATCATTAGATATTCGATTTTTATTTAGACTACTTAAAGTAAATCCAATTCACCACGTAGCACTTAAAGCTACCCGTGGATCACCTCCTTGCTTTTATCGTTCTTCTCCGAAATTTCTCCCAGCTGTTGACCGCCAACACCTGACAAAATATTTGTATTAAATTTCTAATTATTTTTTCATTTCTTCGTAAACCACACCCTTTGAAAATTTCCACTTTGAATTCGGGAAAATTTCAAGAAATGCTAAAAATTCAAAAATAAACACTACGTTATTACCTTCTGCTTTTCTGATAGCTATTCGTGATTCCCTATAAAATTCCACCGTAAACTCCTTCAAAAATTTGTTATTTTAATTTTTCTTTGGGTCTCCAAGTGTTTAAAGAAAACAAATAATTTGAAGGAAAAACTAACGTAAACGGTTAAGTGTAATCACGATTACGAATATATATATATATATTAAAAAAATATTTACAACCCGCCACCCAAAGTTTTCCACGTTTTGATTTGTTGGAGGGCATGTAGGGACCAAAATACACTTGGAGGCATTTAACCAAACTTGGTAGCAGGTGCTGCCACCTGCTGCCACGTTTTGGTGTTTTTTTTTTTCCTTCTTCTCTCTACTACCAATCACTACGATCTGGATGTTTTTTTTTTAAATCTAATATTTATTTTCTTTGTTTTTTTTTCTTTTCCTACTGTTCAATCTGGACATAAATTTTTTTAAAATTATTTTTTTATATTTCTTTGTAACTACGCCCCTACATGTCCAAATATTTTTTTAAGAATTATTTTAATCAATATTAAATCCTTCTCATAAATATAATATTTTAATTTCATATCATATTTATTAAATTACCTCTTTGACCTTACTTTTCGAATACAAGTACTACAAATCTACCCACTTTATAAAAATTTCGTTCTCGAAATTTCCTTACTCCAAAAACAAATATGAATAATATTTCTTCCTACTTGTCTCACGCTTTCACGTAATCTCTTCAACATCCTTAGAGGGTCCCACTTACCTCAAACTCAACTTTTATTTCTGTTTGATCCTCAAAATACTTTTTCATGGAGATATTTTTAATTACACCCAATCACTTACTTGAATTTCAAGAGATCTTCTCTAGGCTGCTTTACGGTTATCTCTAATCAATTTGATCATCTCAATTGTTAACTCAAATAATTGATAGACTAGACATGACATATTTCTCTCTCCAACTTTTTCCTAGCATATTGGAGTTCTACTCCTCCTACCATATAAAGCCTCAACGGGTGCCATTCCAATACTAGTTTGATACTGGTTATTATAAGCAATTTCAATCGATAACATGTAAGCATTCCAAACTTACTGAGAACTCATCACATTTGCCCTTAACATATCTTCTAGTACTCTAAAATCCTTTCTTTCTAAGCATGAAAAATTATATTAAATTACGACTGTGTACCCGTGGCTTTATGAAAGTCTCTCCAAAATCAAGATGTAAATCTATCATCTCTCTTTGACACTATGCTTAATGGTGCTCCATACAACCTCACAATCTCAGCTACATCCTTCTTCAATACTGACCACTAAAAATTTTGTCTTCATCCTCTATACATTTTATTGTTACTTGATTGCATCGAATATACATCATCATGTACCTCTCTCATTAACTTCTCTCTCAACTTCGCCTCATTGGGAATACAAATCCTATGTTCCAATACCAAAATACCCTTATTTAAAAATTTTGAACTTAAAATGCTTTCTATTAAGCACTCAAAGCTTAATTTTTTTTTTTATCTCTACCTTGCATCTCTATAACATTTTACTATGGATGACTGTACACCCATATTCATTTACAATGCCCCTCTATTACTGATATTCAACTTTATCCATCATCAATTTCACCTCAAGACTCCCTATAGCAGTTAAACTTCTTGTAGACTTTCTACTCAACGCATCAGCTATCACCTTCTCATTTTCTAGATGATAGGGAATTGTACAATCATAGTCACAAACCACTCCATCCACCATCTTTGCCTCAAATTCAACTCTCTCTAGGTAGATAAGTATATTCAACTTGAATAACCCATGACTATCTCATAAGTGGCTCCATACAGATGATGTCTAAAATATTTAAAGTAAACACTATAGCAGCCAACTCTAAGTCTTGAATAGGAAAATTTCTTATCATGAATCCTCAATTGCCTAAAAGTATAGCCCACAACTTTCCTATGTTACACATATCCCAATCATTGATGTGACGTATCACTATACACCACAAATCCTTCATCACCAGAAGGAAACACCAATACTGGAGCTGTAGTTAATTTCTCCTTTAGTAATTGAAAATTTTTCTCACACTTCCCTCACCATACAAATCCCACTTTTTTCCTGGTCAGTCTATTCAGCCGTATTTTAATAATAAAAATTTCTGAAAGAATCTTCTAAAATAACCAGCTAACCTCAAGAAGATTTTGATCTCAGTCACATTAGTTAGTCTCTCCAGAAACTTATGACCATCACGTGTCATAAAAGCAGTCTTAGATATGTCTCCTTCTTTTATTATCAAATGGATGATAACCTAATCTTAAATATATCTTAGAAAATACTTTCACTCCTTGCACTGCTCAAATAATTTATTTATCTTATCCACAAATTCTTAAAATGGTACGTTCAACTCTTTCAATTCAGCTGACGTCATTCTGTAGGGGGCTATTAAATATATGTGATGATCCTGGTATCACATCAATAGAAAAATTTATCTCCCTACTTGGAGGCAACCTAGACAACTCATCAAGAAATTATATTAGAATAATCTTTCACCACTAAGATTTATTCTAACTACCTATCTTCCTTTCTAGGATCCATTATGTATGCTAAATACTCCTCACAACCTTTCTTCAATCATCTCCTAGTGGTCAGAGAAAAATAGGATAGTTCGAGAGTATTTTATGTTCTCTTTGAAAATTTAACTTCTTATGTCCATGTTTTGAACACTATCTTCTTTCTGGGACAATTCATCCAAGCGTAATATATCAACAATCAATTCGTTTTCAACATTAAATGAAATTATATATTCAAAGATAATAAATCTGCTTCAGCTTTTTCTATCACTGATACGAATCAAGCAACCTTTGTAAGCAATTATAGCTATCACTCTATCTCTAGTGGGAACTTCAATAGAAATATTTTGCACCCAAGGACTACTACATACTTCAATAAACTTCATATGAATACTTGATGCAAAAGAATGGGTTGCATCAAGGTCAACTAACATTGATATATCCACCTTTTCTATATACAAGACACCTCAAATTAAAACAATTCTGGGATAAAATATATCTATGACAAACTTCTGTCTCTCAATCATACATCAGATTTCCACTTCCTCTTGGTAGTATATTTACTTCCTCTGTCATGACTTTCAGTTTCCGTAACCTGTCTCCCAAATGTAAGGGTCCCACCAATAGTATTTTGAGTTACAGAAATAATAGGTCCTGCTTTCCTTTGACTCTGTACTTCAGTTTTCTACGACAAGGAACGCCTCATTTGGGGTGGTCTCTCACCTTGTACACTTATACTACCACTACCGCTATAATCTTTAGTTTAAGCCTCTTTAACCATTATTATTTTTTATTTATTTTATTTTTTATATTTTTTATATTTTTTTTTCTTAAACTCCATCACATCTCTTTCAATCTGAAATGGTATATCCACCAATCTGACAAAATTCATATGCCTCATGTACAATAGTATTGATCAAACCTTAAAACATAATTCATCTATGAACTTCTTACACTTCTTCTCCTTTTAAGTATACCATTTTCGTTTCAAACCTCGACAAAGCCACAAATATCCTATCATACTGGGTCACAGTCAACACACTTATCCCAAATAAATAAAATCTTTATCTTGTTGAGCTCTAAAGGTCTAAGGAAAATATTTATCAAGGGAAACCTTCTTAACTTATTTCAAATTAAGGGTTTATTAATATCTATACTTACCTTGGGAAGAACATCCTTCCATTATTTCCCAAAACTTCTCTTTCTAACTCAAACGAAGCAAAGGTAATCATCTGCCTATCAGTTACTGGTAACATACCAAATAATGTCTCTACATGTTTCTCCCGAAACTCAGGTATAAAATGATTTATAGATCCTTTAAGGCATTCAACTTAATTTATCTTCCTGTGTCTTATGCATAAACCCACATTTCCCCCTTTTTAAACGTTCATCATTACTGGATTTACAACCTCAAACATTGCTCCAGCCTGTCCATCAAGTATATGCTATGAGTTATCAATTCTAGCATTTATTACATTCATTTTTCTTAAGATCATGTGTGAGAGCTTGTCTCAGCTCTTCTCTTTCCATTCCAGATTCTCTCACACCTTTACTAATATCAATTATATTACTAATATCAATCATACTATTAGAACATTTCCTTCTAGGAACCATAGATTCAGACTCAACCTCGACTTGTCAAAAATATTGGGGCTTACCACCCCCTCTCCAATCAACAACTCTAACTCTAGCTCTAGCACGTCCACGTGTCATCCTCAGACTGTTCATTATAATTTATTTTAATCTTCCACTTTCTTACTTTTTATGCAATCTACAGAATCTGAAAAACCTGATGCTCTGATACCAAAATTGTAACGACCCATCCCGGGTTGGCCACCCCTGAAACAGTGTCATCTCATTTTGAGAATCCCAACACGACACATATATGCAACCATAAAAATAAATAACACCAAAATAAATTTACATCAATCCGATCTTTAAACATTCTATACAATGTAAAATGCATGAATATTTATAAATAAATTTTTTATTTTATTTTCTCATTAGTCTGAGGATGTTGACACGTACGTGGTTTACAGAAAATAATTTCTTCTGAACCTCAACTCACCAAACTATTTGTCAAGCCTGCTACCTGAAAATCATTATACAATGAGGAGTGAGCTTCACAAGCTCAGTGAATTAAATTTACTAAAAGTACTCATTTGTATAAATAGTCTTTTAATATTTAAATCAATTTATATCTCCTACAGTTGATACTAGCACTCTACTATCATTACCCATATCATAATATTCATTCTCTATCATTCTCTTCCTCTTATTTATTGGTTCACCTCAAGACCATCAATTATCTCATAATTACCTCGCAATGAGGGTCACATCATAAAATCTATTATTTAGATAGTTCTTATCACCATAAAAATAACACACCATACCTCAGCATTTCAATAATCTTATCACCATAATTGTCTCTCTCTGTGAGACTCATTCATCTATGATTTAATTCACAATCACACATCACACATAAGCATTTCAATAATGCAAGCAATAATTAAATCAGACGTCATGCATGAATGATTATGATGGGAATGTTTTCCCACTTATCGACAGGTTATTATTATCTTAGATCGACCCCTTCTTGGTTCTTTACAGCTTATCCCGGCTGTCACGGAATTTATTTTCAGCATATACCGGCTGTCACGGTGTTTCAATTAGACCGACCTCTTCCCAATTCTTTCGGTTATCTTATTTAATGCATATGCACATGAACAATAATATGAAATATGTATATGAATAGTAATATAAAAGTAACATAAATTCAAAACACTTAAATTGACTATCATGATTATTCTCAAATTTATATAACTAAAATTCCACTAAGTTTCTCTTATCCCAAATCACATCAAATCATCTATTTAAAGCTTACCAAGATCCACTAAATTTCATCCAAAATCACATCAAATCATCCCTTAAAGTATGTCAATATCCACTAAAATTCATCTCCTCAAAATTCTTATCAAAACATCAACCATGGCTCATCAAGAATTTATTTATCACCATCATTATTATATCAACTTATTTTTCTAATAATATTTCTTCTAACATAATAATTTTTTTATCTGTCCAATATTTATATCATATCTATCAACCAAATATTTATCTACTACCAAATCATACACTAGTAATTAAATTCAATAATATCACTAGATATTTGATTTTTATTTAGACTACTTAAAATAAATCCAACTCACCACATAACACTTAAATCTACTCGTAGATCACCTCCTTGCTTTTCTCATTCTTCTCTAAAACATCTCTTAGTTGTTGACCGCCAACACCTGACATAATATTTGTATTCAATTTCTAATTATTTTTTTTTCATTTCTTCATAAACCACACCCTTTGAAAATTCTCACTTTGAATTCGGGAAAATTTCAAGAAATGCTAAAAATTCAAAAATAAACACCACATTATTACCTTATGCTTTTCCGATAGCTATTCATGATTCCCTATAAAATTCCACCGTAAACTCATTAAAAAATTTGTTATTTTAAATTTTCTTTGGGTCCCCAAGTATTTAAAAAAACAAATAATTTGAAGAAAAAACTAACGTATACAATTAAGTGTAATCACGATTACGAATATGTATATATAAACCAAAGTTTACTTTTTTTTTTAAAAAAATCTACAGCCCTCCATCCAAAGTTTTCCACGTTTTGATGTGTTGGAGGGCATGTAGGAACCAAAATACACTTGGAGGCATTTAACCAAACTTGGCAGCAAGTGCTGCCACCTGCTGCCACGTTTTGGTGTTTTTTTTTTTTTTACTTTTTTTCCCTTCTTCTCTCTACTACCGATCACTACGATCTAGACGTTTTTTTTTTTAAATCTAATATTTATTTTCTTTGCTTTTTTTCTTTTCCTACTATTCAATCTGGACGTAAATTTTTTTTAATTATTTTTAAATTTTTCTTTATAACTACGCCCCTACGTGTCCAAATATTTTTTTTAAGAATTATTTTATTCAATATTAAATCCTTCGAATAAATAGAATATTTTAATTTCATATCATATTTATTAAATTACCTCTTTGCCCTTATTTTACGAATACAGTTATTACATTCATACCTTTACCAATATCAATTATATTGTCAACACGTTCCTTTCTAGGAACCACAGATTCAGACTCAACCTTAACTTGTCAAAAATATTGGGGGCCTACCACGCCCTCTCAAATCAACAACTCTAACTCTAGCCCTAGTGCGTCCACGTGTCATCCTCAGACTATTCATTATAATTTACTTTAATATTCCACTTTCTTACTTTTTATGCAGTCTACAAAATCATAAAACCTAATGCTCTGATACCAAAATTGTAACGACCCATCCCGGGTTGGTCACCCCCAAAACAGTATCATCACATTTTGAAAATCTCAGCATGACATATATATGCAACAATAAAAATAAATAACACCAATAGAAAAATTTTACATAAATCCTCAACCCTCAACAGGGGAGTTACCTCAATCTAATCTTTAAACATTAAGCACAACGTAAAATGCATGAATATTTACAAATAAATTTTTACTCTATTTTTTTTTTTAACATTAGTCTGAGGATGATGACACGCACGTGGCTTACGAAAAATGATTTCTTCTGAACTTCAACTCACCAAACTAATTGTCCTGACTGCTACTTGAAATCACTGTACAATGAGGAGTGAGCTTAACAAGCTCAGTGAATTAAATTTACTAAAAATATTCAATTATATAAATGGTTTTTCAATAATTAATCATTTATATCTCTCACAACCTGATACTAGCATTCTACTATCACTGCACATGTCAAAAGATTCATTCTCTATCAATCTCTTCTTCTTATTTATTGGTTCACTTCAAGACCATCCGTTATTTCATAATTACCTCGCGAATGAGTTCCACATTATAAAGTCTACCATTTAGATAGTTTTTATAACCATAACAATAACACACCACACCTCAGTATTTTAATAATCATATCACCATAACTGTCTCTTTCTGTGAGACTCAACCATCTATAATTAAATTCATAATAATATACCACACCTCAACATTTCAATAATCTTATCACCATAACTGTCTCTTTCTGTGAGACTCAATCCATCTATAATTAAATTCACAATTCATACACCACACATCAGCATTTCAATAATGCAAGCAATAATTAAAACATATGCAATGCATGAATGATTATGATGTGAACATCTTCCCACCTGTCGACAGGTTATTATTATCTTAGACAGGCCCCTTCCCAGTTTTTTACAGCTTATCCCGGCTGTTACGGAATTTATCTCCAGCATATACCGATTGTCACGGTGTCCCTTTTATTTTCAGCATATACCAACTGTCACGGTTGTTCCATTAGACCAGCCCCTTCCTGGTTCTTTCGGTTATATTATTAAATGCATATGCACATGAACAATGATATGAAATATGCATATGAACAGTAATTAAACACCACATGAATGCAAAATATTTAAAGTAACTTTTCTGATTTTTCTCAAATTATATAAAAATTCCACTAAAATCCTCTTATCCCAAATCACATCAAATCATAAATTAAAGCTTATCAAGATCCACTAAATTTCATCCCAAATCACATGAAATCATCCATCAAAATTTGTTCGGATCCACCAAAATTCATCTCCTTAAAATTCGTATCAAAACATCAACCATAGCTCATCAAGAATTTCACTCATCATTATTATTTTTAAATCAACCCATTATTCTAATAATATTTCTTCTCACATAATAATTTTTATACGGTCAGATATTCACATCATATCTATCAACCAAATATTTATCTATCACCAAAACATAAACTAATAATTTATTTTAATATTATCACTAGATATTTGATTTTTATTTAGACTACTTAAAGTAAATCCAACTCACCACGTAGCTCTTAAAGCTACCCGTAGATCACCTCATTATATTTCTTGTTTCTCTCAGAAATTTCCCCCGGTTGTAGATCGTCAACACTTGACATCATATTTATATTAAATTTATAATCTATTCTTCCATTCGTTATAAACCACACACTTTGAAAATTTCCACTTTGAATTCAGAGAAACTTCATAAATGTCAGCAATTTAAAAATAAACATTATATTATTACCTTCTATTTTTCTGATAGCTTCTCATAATTCTCTATGAAATTCCGTAGTAAACTTCTTCAAAATTTTTCAATTTCGATCTTTCTTTGAGTTCCCAAGTATTTAAAGAAAACATGAAATCAAAGGAAAATATAAATGAAATTTGGTACCAAAGGCTTGCATTTTCAGCTTATATCTATATATAAGCAAAGTTTTGTAACTTTGCAGCTGAACAGCTGCATTCTCAACGTAATATACTTGGCAGCAAGTGCTGCCACCTGTTGCCACTTTTATTTATTTATTTTTTTTTACCTTTACTTTTTACTTTACTTTTTTTTTTTACTTCACTTTCTTCTTTTCTATCTTCTAGGACATTTACATCCCAAATTTTTTTTTTAAAAATAAAAATTCTTTTCAGAATTCATTTATTCAAATACCACTAAACCTTTCACATAGATTTTTGTTTTTAATTCCATGTCATATTTATTAATTTACTTATTTACCCTTACTTTACTAATACGAATATTACAGTTCAAAGGCATGTCTAAAACATGTTTTTGCAAATTGCAACAAACTAAACATATCCCTCAATCATTACACATTTTTAGAGAAACAAAACATAATTACAAGCAAAGAAATTGCCATCATTGAACAAAACAAAAGAAAGGCACATCTTGTACTTGACGGTTGACATCCAGCAGCAGGACCAATACCATCACTAGAAAAGAGTTGAAATCCATCCCACCACACTAGGCCACTATCCTCTATTGTCTTCTAACCGAAAACACCTGCTGACTTGCATTCAATTTCAATCCAACTGATAAAAGAAATGCACTTACATACCTAGATGCTGCAAGTAAAATGCACAAAGTCATTAAAGGTGCACCATAGCAGGTTAACATGTAACTTTATTTATCATCTAGGCAACAACTAAACATAAATTTTATATTTTACTTTTTAGAACGCAAGAACAATGAACTAAACTTAATTTTTTTTAGAAGTGAACTAAATAGAAAATGAAGGGAGAAGAAGTAGAATAACACCTTAAAATTGCAATGATCAAAATTAAAATCCACTGCCCAAAGCATTCAGGTGTCAATGACAAAAGGATCCAATAAAAGATTTGTTTTTTCTAGAGAAAGAAAACAATAGGGATTATTAACACTTTAGAACAAGTGAAAACAACAAAGGAAAACCATAAATTGACAAAAAAAAAATAGTTTATTTACCAGTTTCAAGTCTTTCATTGTCCTTCAAGTCTCAACATCCTTACCATTATACGATCCCTGATCCAATCTTGAGAACAAATGAGAGTTTACACTATCTTAGGAGACAAAGAGCTCATAAATGCATCAATAACACATCCTCCCGTGCTAAAAGCTAGCTCATAAGCAACTGTGGATACGGGAACTGCCAACACATCACAAGCCAACTCTGAGAGGATTTCAAATCTAGCACTGTTACGTTTCCACCACTGTAAAATGTCAAAGTCTATAGCATGCTTCTCAATCTCCTCACTTAGATACCTATCCAAGTTAGTTGTCTCATCCACACCTCATGTATCGTTGCAGAAACTCTCATACAAAATACTTATAACCGTTGTACATGAGCCCTGACTTTTTTTATGGCTACTATATTCCCCACTTTGATGTTGCATTCTTCTCTTATAATCATCAAAAAGCTTCCCTATGGCATCCCTCACAATTTCTGTCATAGTTTTAGCCTTATCAATTCCATACATTCGCGTAAAAACATATGACACATATCCTAATATGTGTCGAGGGTCGAGAACAACTGCAAAATATATGAGCATGTTCATCTTTTCATTGTTTCCTCAATACTTGTCATACTTTTCCTTCATTTTATCAGCCATCTTATTCAATTCTAAATCAGCAGCGTTTTACCATTCTTGCAAAAGGCAATCAATCTCACAAATCTCACTAAAAAATGAATTGGATGCGACATAAAGAAACCCTGAAATACGTAGAGTTAACTCATAAAAGTGATGCAAAAACCCCACTAACCTCCTCACATTTTGCCAATCGGTCACAATAGGCATCCCTTTTCCCATATTTAGTAAGATCTTTCACTATAGACTCACTCTCTAAGTCCCCAAACCTATCAAAGGCAGCCTCATATTTTTCAGCTACATCCAACATCAAATATGTGGAATTCCACCTAGTGCAAACATCTAAACACAACTCAACTTTGTTTTCTATCTTTTCATCCTCAACACACTTTTTAAATTATTGCAACCTAGCTAGAGATTGCCTCACATATCTCACTACCCCCCTAACATGAGCAACTAAATCACACTTTTCAATCATTCCATTAGTCACAACTAGATTGATAATATGGGCAATACACCTCATATGAAGATATTTTTCATTTATAATACTATTTTTCCAACAATATAATATATTCCTCAAGTATTCCGCTATTTTGTTATTTGAGGATGCATTATCAACCGTAACAGTAAATACCTTATCAATCCCTCAATCAAGAGAGCATTTCTCTATTGCTTTGCCAATGACCTTACCTCTATGACTTATAATTGGAGAAAAATTTAAGATATTTTTTATTCAATTTCCAATCATTATCTATAAAGTAGACAGTAAGAACCCTATAGTTAATTCTTTGCAATTAAGTCCAAGTGTTCGTGGTAAGGCAAACTCTTTGAGATGAATTTTTCAAAGAATGCTTAAATTTCAACATCTTATCTATACAAAGCTGATTAATATCCTTACAAATCGTCCATCTAAATGGCATATGAAACCTAGGACATGCAATACGCATCAAATACCTAAACCCTTCCCTATCAACAAATTTGAATGGAAACTCATCAACAACAATCATAAATACTAAGGCCTTTCTAATAGCCTCTTGATGAAATTTCCAAGCACCAATACTCACTTCAATGGATAATTGTACCAAAAGTTCTGATTGACTAAAATCTATGTTATAAAGGAATTTTACACATCCATTCATGTGAGCCCTTAGTGCGGAGGTGCCATTGGATATAGAATCAATAAAAATCAATGTATTACCATACATGCATTTACCTTTTACATTGTCTTCTTCATCTTTAGTTTTTACAAAATGGTGTGATACTTCAGACCTTGGCTTCATCGGCTTTTTAGGAGGCTTAAGTTTAGAAGGCAACCTAGGGGAAGCATTCATATTTCTTCTTCCACTTCGCTATTCACATTTTTTCACTCTTGTACTAGCAATTGCATTAGTTGATTTAGCTTCAAACCCTGGAGGGCCCATGTTAAGAATTGGTTAACTTGTTTCCTATTCTTTTAACATCTGAAATTAAAAAAAAAAAAAAAAGTCACTTTGTATTCTTAGTACCATATATATTGTTGGTCCAAAATATACTATGGCAATACCCAAGAAGGGGCTGAAATGGGTATTAAAAAAAATTTAAATTCTTTTTGCAATCTCAAATATCAAAATATATGCGGAATTAAATCAAATAAATCTTTCTAAATTACTAGCACAAAGATGCGAGAGTTTATTGCTTAATATAGAAAAGATAATTAAATTATAAAATAATTAAGCAATCAATCTCATTTACTTGAATAATAAATAATTATAAGCAAGTAATTGTGTAAGTAATTAAGAAGATAGAATTAGAGAGATGCAAAATCGATTTATAGTGGTTTGGTAATATCGAAATCCTTCCGACCATACGTCCACTCTCTTCAAGGATCCTCCTTGAAGCCTTTCACTAAAACAAGCAACTTTACGGGTGTTGCTCAAACTAAATATTAACAAGCAACTTCAAGGGTGTTGCTTCAACCTTTTTCACAAGATTCCTAAGTTTGCTACCCAAGTGTATATGCCCAACACTCACTAGCTCACTTACAAACTCTCACAAAAGTTACACCAACTCTTTAACAAGATAATGAAAGGAAAGTTTGAAACAAACAAATAGGAGAGAGATTTCTCAATGAAGATTACAACTCAATATTTTCTCTCTTAAAAGTTTATAGCTTGACAATGGAGCTTTTGGCTCACGAAGAAAGATTTTGCTTTAATCCTTTGTTGTAGAATGCTTTTTTTTTTCAAATGACCTTTGAGGCTCTATTTATAGTCTCTTGAAGTCTTCTAGCCATTTGAGACAAAATAAAGCCATTAGAGATAAGTTTATAACCTTTTTAAATTAAAAAAAATGTAGTCGTTGTAACTTGCCCAGTCGACTGTCCACTTCTGGCAGTCAGCTGTCCTTTATTAACTGATGCAAAAACTAATTTTTCAGGCATCTATTCGATCGGTACTATTCACCCAGTTGACTGGTTCAGTTTTTGTGTATTTCTACAGTGTTTTCAGGATGAACAGTATTTTCAATATCATATTTCTTCATTCTTTTTGGATTTTTTACTTCCGAAAAATCTCCCAATTGAATCAAACTTTCTTGCACATTAAACAAATGAGTTAAACACTGCAAAAGTGTTTTGTTATCATCAAAATTAATCTAATCAATTTTTTAATTGAAGCATTTTTTATGATGACAAAACATATTACAAATTTAAGCATAATGTGAGTGCAAAATATATGAAGAATGATATATTACAAATGCTAAAATAATTTTCTATGTCAACATAAATTCTTCTTAAGTTCAATTAAAGCATGTTAAGTATTGAGCCCAAAGAATTTATTTGCATTTAATAAAATCATGTGGAGATTTTATATCTTCAATTAATTAAGGCTATAAATGCAATTCAATTTAATTAGCTCATAAAAATTGAAATACTTACAAAGTGTGTCTTAGGATTCAAACCTATAATTTAGCCATTTTGTCTTTGAAGTTGTATTTAAATTATTCTCATTGAATTTGATATTTTGGAGAGCTTCTTAACTTTTGAGATCATCAACTTTGATTCACCAATTTCTACAATTTTGATCTCCTTTGATGTATAAGCACTATTAACAATATGTAGCACTTAAGTAATATTCATTAGTTCTTAATTAAGATTTTTATCACTATCAAAATCATTCAGGGTCAATTGACATTTGACCAGCAATCTACCCTTTTTTAAGGTGACAAAAATCTTAATTAGAGATTAAAGAAGATAAATTGAAAAGAAATGAAGGGATTAGAGTTTTGCAAAAAATATGATATAGTCTCCTTGTATTTCTATTTATTGACCTCTTGCAAAAAATCAAACACAATAGAACATAGTCTCCTTATATTTCTGTTTATTGACCTCCTGCAGAAAATCAAACACAACATAAATACTTTCCAAAGCAATTTATATCAATTTCAATCTTCTTACAATAAATGCATACATATCAATGAATTTTCCATATGAGTTCAAGATATTTAAGTTAAGAATAAGGTCTTACAAGATCTCTAATTTTCTTATTTTTCTTCCCCTTTTTGTCATCATCAAAAAGGGTGGATTTCAAAAAAGTGCTCCCCCTCAAAATACACTATTAAAAATATTTTGATGAAACATATTGAGAAAAGAATTGTTTTACAAGATAGCAAGAAATATAAAGCTTTTGAAAGAGTTGGGTTCAAAGACGCTTAAGTGTTGAAATTTTTTAGAAAATAGGACAAGGTTTCCTTTATTTTTCCAATATTTCTTTTTGCACATAGAGATAAAATAAATGTAGCCAACTTCCCATAAAATAATGAATTCAAGCCCCACATGATCTAAAATAATTCTCAAGCATTATGAATCTTCAATATTCAAAATAACCTCAATGGTTAGAGTATCTTACACTTAATCAATAAAGGACAAGAGTTTGCACTCATTGCTTGATTTAACAATAGGTCAAATATAGATAAAATTCTCAAGATATAATATCCAAATTTAAAACAGATCAAAAAGAATTTATCAAGTATTTAAACTCATTTGAGTAAAATAATTTTACCAAAGATTTTCTCTTTTACCAAGAAATCAAATTTTCTCCCCCTTTCAAAAGTCTAAAATAATTATTTTTTTAACTTTTAAGAGAAAAAAATTAGATAAAACTTAACAAGCCTTATTGGTAGTTGATTGATTGAATAATCAAGACATATAGCTTTTCAACTACTAAAAAAGATGTTCAAATTGGAAAGTCTATAAGTACTTAAAAAAAAGTTACTCCTCCTAGATATATGCACCGAAATATAGTTTTCAATTATCTATCAAAGATCATTTTCAGGGTATGTTAGATTCAATAACTAGATGATTATCAATTCAACGCCAAGATAATCATTATTTTCAAACTCAAGCATATATAATAGAAAGTTTCATATTTAACTCATGCTTGATAAATAAATAACTCAAAAGTAACTCTCAAATCTAAATTCAAGCTCATCACTTGATTCATCCAATGCCAAATCAAAGAGAATTTATCAAAGTTATATTTAAAAAAATAAAGGAGTATGAGATAGAGATTTGTATCATACTTTCTCCTTTAATATATGTTATGAGCATAAATGTCTTATTATTCTTCTATGTTCTATTTTTCATCAAAAATCAATTAAGATTTGAGTTATGAGAAGAATGAACCTACATAAAACTTTTTGGATGGACTTAACAAACTCCATTAGTAGATGAACAAAAATATAATTAATGCTAAGTATTTTTCATCTACTTTAAGAGTATGTTAGACTTCTGAAGAAAATTTGACAGAGTTTCCTCTGTTTTTAGGATATTTTCTTTCTTGCAACAAAAGACAATTCAGAGCATCTAATTGAAGCAATAACAACGATTCAACTGTGAGAGTTGAAAAAGATGTGATTGGAAGGATGGTTATGGATTTTTTTGAGTGATTTCAAGTGATTTTAGACTGAAAGCAAGAATTTTTTAGAGAGAGAAAGTTAGGGTTTTGTAAAAAATGGCGTGAAATAAAAAAAATGAAGCAATTATATATATAGAATCGCGATACAAGTCGACTGGGTCAGGGTACCAGTCGACTAGTCTCTTCATAATTTGGGGATTTTTTGAGACACTAGTTGACTGGATACTATTACCAGTTGACTGGGTAATCTGACAGTAAGATACCAGTCGACTGGGTGAACCTTACTAGTCGACTGGGTTGTCCAAGAGAAATTCAAATTTTTGGCTACAAATATCTCGTGTAATACCAATCGATTGGGTCCTTGTACTAGTCGACTGGTGAAATGGGTAGTGAGTTACCAGTCGACTGGATTGACCCAACTAGTCGACTGAAAAAATGGACAGAGAGATACCAGTCGACTGAGTCATCCAACTAGTCGACTGGGTCTTTCAAAAATCATAAAATTTCAAGCTCCAAGTAGGAATTTTGCAAGAAATGATTTATCTCTGCCATTTTGAGTGAAAGATATATTAAATAAGAGTTAATACTCATTCACTAGATGTCAAATATGCATATAATGAAATGTAGATGCAATCAAACACACATATTTTCATAATTGGTTAATCTCATTAATAGTTTAATCTTGCTAAATCTATCTTCTTTCAAAGGCTTAGTAAGAATGTCAACTATTTGATCCTCTGAAGGAATGAATTCTAATCTAATATCACAATTCTGAGCATGATCTCTTATGAAGTGATGTCTTATCTCAATGTGTTTGGTTCTTAATTAGTTCATAACTCAAATCATATGATTTCTTCATTTTTATCATATAAAGGAATGTAGTTTCTCATTAACCTATGCATTCAACAGAATGGATATAAAAACACATTTTTCATAAGCATGCATTTATAAGTGGTAGTCTTTAAAACTTAAGTTGATCAACCAATAGATTTTTCAAGCTTGATGATTCATGGTCAATCAATTGATTCAAAATTAATCTTAAGTGATTTGAAATTTTCATGAATAGACTATACGGTAGTCTTTAAAACACTATTACGAATCATATTGGTAATCCAACAATTAGATGAACCTTGGCATTTGAGTGATATTTTATCAATGTGTGACATAATTAAATCGTGATAGTAAAATTTAAGGTGGCACATCAACTTTAATATGCACGGCAAACAGCACATGTTGCAGTAATGGACGTACGTAGCTCTTGGTGGAAAATCTGTCTGCCAAATTTATTTCTTCTTCGTACACTTTTTTTCAATGAATTTCTTCTTTTTGCATTTTGCTTAAACACTTCCTTAGGCTTTATATAAATTATTTTAGTTCTTTTTATTTGAAAATTTGAATACAGTTTAAGTTTACGATGAGATTAAATATAATCATGAAAAATTTAAATTTAAATATTTAATAATATAATATTTAATTTCACTGTAAATTTGATTTTTATTTTAATTCTCAAATAAAAAATTTAAATCTAATTTAAAAAAATTTAATAATTTATGACCATTTCTCTCTTGCATGAATTGTAAAAATACTTCACTAATAATTTTAAGAAATTTCATTAATAATATCAATATAAGTGTAATCTAAAAATTTTTTTTAAAATTATTAATAAAATTTTAAATTAATATAAAACATTAACTTTATAAGAATTGAAACCCCAAATTAATCTGCTATGCATATTTCATGTGAAGGAAGGCCTCTTATGCTATAAAAATAGATGACCGACAAAACATGGTCTATTAGAATGGAAAATGTATTTTGGGTATGTGTTGTCACCTCAAAAGGGCAGCACAAAGGGAACACGTTCTTTCCACCAAAATCTTCACATAAGATTTTGTCGACGACTCGGCTGAAAGCCTGAAATCATGCCGAAGAGGGCTCGTCAGCCAAATAGCTTGACCTCAATCTTCCGATCAAACCATGTTTTTGATTTTAACAACAAAGATTCCTTCTCATAATTTTGTCATCTCCACAACGTGATGTATTGATGTAGGTGAAAAGATGGATGAATGTGGTTATTGTAAGTCAAACAAACCAGCACACGTGACTGCGTTTTCTTACTTACACGACTTTGATTTTTAACATTTTGTTAGTTTCGATGTAACTTTAAAGTGACATTTAGATTCAATTTAAAGTTAATTTTAAATTAAAATTTAATTTTTAAATATATTATAAATTAAATTGAATTGAATTTTATTTAATAACAATTAAATATTAATTAATATATTATTTGATTTTATTTGATTAAATTTTAAAAAATAAATTCTAACTTAAAATTAGTTTTAAACTTAACTCAAAAATCGACTATATATACAACTCAAATTAATTTAAAGTAAAATTTATTTACATATGAATTCAAATGAATTTTTTGTATAATATTACTTAAACTGTATATTGCATTTATGAAAGTTCATGTCTAAAATTTATTTGCACATTTTATAATTTTGATAAAATTGTCAACAACTTATTTAATTTTACTAAAATTTATATATATATATATATATATGAGAATTTAACACAGGTATTTAATGTGCATTGTTTTTCTTACTAAAAATATTTTTATTAATGTATTTTTTTGTTAAGAATTATCATGATATTTTTTGTAAGAGAAACAAAAACCACAAAGTCAAAATAGTATTAAATGCTATTGGAAACAATGTATATTAATGGCCCATTTAGTTCGAGATACTAAGATGGGATTGGACTAATTAATCTCTCACATTTGAGTAGAAAAATTTACTACTCATGCCAGGGTAGATAAAATTCATCTTAATCTTATCATTTTTTCCCACCTCCCTTTATGGAAATAATTTATACCACCTTTTTAGGATTAATTTTTTTTTTTTACCTTTGAATAATAACAATAATAATAATAATATTAATAATTATTACTCTTATAATTAAAATTATAATAGTATTATTATAATAATTATTATGTTTATAATAATAATACTAATAATTTTATTATTATATTAACTATAATAAATATTTTTATCATTATAATAATCATTATTATCCTAATATAATAATAAATAATCGTGAATGCGCAAATTGTGGATCTGACAAAGAGATACCAAATAGAAATGGTAAGCACTAAAGACCGTAATCCTCTCCCTGCATTTTACCTTGCTAGGTAAGTGAGGATATATGGAATTTTGATGTGTTACTTGGTAAAATAACTTTTTTTATGCTTGATATAAGACTGTATGGTAATAATTAAGACACAAGATTCTAAAAAAGGCAATTAATACATAAGCAATAGGTAAAAAAAAATATTTAAAAAAAATTATGTGATATGACAAAACTTTAACCTCAAGATTAAATTCGATTATCGAGATTTTGACAACTTGTTTCTACGCATGTTTCATTACCAAATTAAAATAACCAAAACATTGAATTAATGTCATATTTAAGAGTGAGCATAGAAACCGGTAGATCCACTAACCCGATCCAAACCGGTGTAATTAATTGGGTTTAGTTGGGTTTGGGTTGAAAATATTTTGAATCCGGTGGGTTGGGTTAGATCACAGGTTAAAAAATTTTAACCCGACCCAAACCAGTAACTTGATCATTATATATATATATATACACACACACACTTATTTTAAAAATTGGTGACTATATTTATATTTTGATAAGTCAGTTTGGATTGCAAGATATATTTTGTGTGTGTATATGTTTGATAGACTGCATTCTTATTTTGATAAGTTACTTTGGATTACGATATATATATATATATATATATATATATATATATATATATATATATATATATTATATATATCCTCATTTTATTTTTTTTCTTTAAAAACTCTCCACAAAAAACGCTAACTTCCATAAAAAAAAAAAACCAATTAGAATTTAAATATGTAAGCAACGTACTTTTTTTTAATACTCTTTAATTGAAAAAAATTGTTTGTTCTTGTAAAAGTATTTTTATCGGATTTTCAATATACTTTTCACAATATTTTGAATTGATGTGTTTATTTTATGTTCATTAACTTTATGTTTTCGGTATGATAGAACTTTGTTATAGAGATTATAAGACTAAGTGTATACTAGTGTTGAAGTCTTGAAGAATTGAATTAGTCAAACATCTTTAAAACCTAATTTTTATTTACTTTTGTATGGTTTGTATTAAACAAAAACTATTTGAACTTTGTGTGAAATGATTTAAGGTACTTAATTTATAAATAATGGTTTGTAAGATTTAATAAATTCTTTATGGATTTGATTTTGGATCTAATGGATGATGAATAATTGTAATAAAATATATTTTTTTTACATAATATTTGCACTAATTTTAAATAATTTTATTAAGTTGAATTAAAAAAAAATTATTAAATTAATTTTTTAAAGTAACCTGGTCTAATGGTGGTGGGACTAATGGTGGTGGGAGAAATTAAATTGGTTGATGACAATGACAGTTTCTTGAGGCATCAGAAAACTTGAAATGTGCAAACATATCCAAACAGTTGTGCTCATTCAAAGGTCGGTTCCTAATATTGTAAATGCCCACAAGAACTAGCAGACTTATTTAATGCTGCTTTTCAATTTTCATTCGCTCCTACTTCTCCCTTTCAGGATGGTGCTGTTATTGCCGATTGACCCATGAGTCATACCTTTATTGTGGTTGGTGACTTCTCTTTTATTTTTCTTTCTTTGGTTTACCTTTTCTTTCAAGTGCCGATCCGGATAGCGAAACATATTACTACATTTTCTGGTTTGGACATCGTCCAGTAATTTAGTTGAAATTGAGTAATAATTTTGTGGAGATCGAGTGGTAATTTAAAGGGATGGAAAAGAAATTTACATTGCCCATGTGTGATGCGTTTTTTCATTGGCTAACATGGGAAAAAAATATCTTTTTTTCATCAAACAATAAAATGGACTCTTGTATCATTTTTCTTTCATATGTTAGAAAATATCTTTGAATGTAAAATATCTCTCAAAATCCAAGAAACATTCATGTTAAATCATCAAGAATTAACAAATTAATATGCATAAGTGTACCTGAATCCATGACAATCAATTACTCTCTAGAGCTGTGCGGCATGTCTTCCAGATCAACACATTCTCTTAAAGAATCATTTGTTTTCTTTTGCTCTCTCTCTGATGATGGGATGTCAAAGAATATAATAATAATAAATTTTGTGATATGAGGACCATAACTATTATTAATAGATAACTTCCCTGTTATCTTTTGGAATTTCTATTTTAGCCCATCATAAAAATAGAAATTACCCTTAAGTCTCTACACATTAAAAGTCCACAATCTATTAGATACATTAAAACCCAAATTACCTAAACCTTAGTAGACCACTTTAAATGGGCTTAACCTTATATGACAGTCTACAACACATAATTATTTACATATAAGCTCAATATTGGATTAAATATCCAACAATCTCCCACTTGAGCTATATGTGTAACTTTAAAATTATGCATTGCAAAATAAGAATCATATGAGCTCTACTTTGCTGTCATTACTGAAATGTATCTATAACCAATCCGGTCCATCAATCATATACCAACATAGGATCAAAGCGACCTTCATTACATCTTTCGTAACTCGACCTATCAATGGTCACGTATGCCAATACAACTGAATGACATGAATCATGATGTAGATGTGTAGCATGGAAATTTCATGCAATGTGATCTTAACATACCTATTTCCAACTGGTCCACCCTTAAGCCTTAGTGAGATCAATCCAAACCAAAACTTTATTTCTGCAGAAAATAACTTTAAAATATCCATAAACTGAAATAACTTAAAATATATCTATATCAGAAAAGCATCTAAAATTACAAACTACTACTAAAACTGAATACCCTCAAATGACATGACACCCATATGAGCAGTGTGCTCATGAAACACATTGGGTGGCAATCCCTTAGTAAGCGGATCCGCAATCATGGAGTTTGTACCGATGTGCTCTATAGACAACTGTCCACTATGAACTCTTTCTTTAACAACTAGGAACTTGATGTCTATATGTTTTGACTTCGTCGAGTTCCTATTGTTATTGGAATATAGAACTGCTAACTTATTGTCACAAAAAAACTTGAGTGGTCTTTCAATACCATCCACTATATGCAGCCCCGTGACAAAATTTCGCAACCATATTCCGTGATTGGACGCCTCGTAACACGCTATGAACTTTGCCGCCATGGTAGAAGAGGCTATAAGAGACTGTTTAGCACTCTTCTAAGAGACAGCACCTCCAGCTAGTAGGTAAACATAGCCCAACATAGATTTCATACTATCTTGGCATCTAGCAAAATTGGAGTCAGTATACCCAATGATCTCAAGCTGATTTGATCTCCAATACATAAGCATGTAGTCTTTTGTTCTCTGTAAGTACCGTAAGACCCGTTTGGCTGCTTTCCAATGGTATACTCTTGGATTACTTAAATATCTACCCAACATCCCAACAATGTACGCAATATCCGGATGTGTACAAACCTGAGCATACATCAGACTTTCTACTACTGACGCATAAGGAATCTTCTGCATTTCCTTTTCCTCAAAATCATTCTTAGGGCACTGATTGAGACTAAACTTGTCTCCCTTTGCCACAGGGGTATTACCTGGTTTGTAATCCTGCATGCCATAGCTCTTGAGAACCTGTTCAATATAGTTTTTTTTGTGATAATCCAAGAATACCCCGAGAGCGATCCCGGTGTATCTTTATGCCTAATATAAAAGAGGCGTCACCAAGATCTTTCATCTCAAAATTCTTAACTAGAAATCTCTTAGTTTCGTGCAATAAGCCTATATTGTTGTTGGTAAGTAAAATGTCATCGACATATAAAACCAGAAAATTATACTTGCTCCCACAGAACTTATGGTATATGCAATCATCGACCAAATTCATCTCAAAACCGAACGAGATGATCAATTGATGAAACTTGAAATACCATTGTCGAGATGCTTGCTAGAGTCCATAAATGGATTTCTTAAGTTTGCAAACCATATTATTTGGATCTCCTGACACAAAGTTTTCTGGTTACACCATATAGATGGTCTCATCAATGTTACCATTGAGAAATGCTGTCTTTACATCCATCTGATGTAGCTCAAGATCGAAATGCGCCACCAATGCCATAATAGTCCTGAAAGAGTCTTTCGAAGAAACCAAAGAGAAATTCTCTTTATAATCGATGCCTTTTTTCTATGTAAAGCCCTTAGCGACAAGACGAGCCTTGTACCTTTCCATATCGCCTTTCGAATCTCTCTTGGTCTTAAATATCCATTTGCAACCAATGAGTTTCGTACCTTCTGGCAATGGGACAAAATCCCACACGTCATTGTCCTTCATGGACTTAATCTCCTCATTCATGGCATCAATCCACTTCTGAGAGTTAGAACTTTCCATAGCTTGATGGAAGTTGATCGGATCATTTTCTATCACTCAAATGTCAACCTCATATTCTTAAAGAAATACAATGTAGTCATCTGGCACTGCACTTCTCCTTTCTCTAGTGGATCTTCTTAATGGCATAGGCTCTTGAGGTGGTAGAGTTTGTTCTTCTGGAATAATTTCTTGAATAAGAGGTTCTTCGAAATTGTCTTGAACTGTTGTGTTTTGAACAAAGTCAGAAATGGAATCCTGATCAATGCCAATAACACCTGTGGGAATATCAACATATTCCTCTTCAAAGACAAAGTCCCTAACTATATCTCCCCCCGCAAACTCGACATCCTTGAAGAACCGGGCCTTTCTCGACTCGAAAATCGACTTAGTTGTGGGATCATAAAACTTATAGCCCCTGAATCTTTCAGAGTATCCAATAAAATAGCAACTCACAGTTCTTGAGTCCAGTTTCTTTTCATTGGGCCTATAAGGCCTTGCCTCAGCTAGACATCCCTAAATGTGCAAGTGCTTTAAACTAGGCTTCTTGCCCATCCAAAGTTCATAAGGGGTTTTGGTAGTCACTTGAGTTAGAACCCTGTTAAGGATATATGCTGCAGTCTTAAGTGCTTTTCCCCAGAGTGATTCTGGTAAGGTAGAATGACAAATCATACTCTTCACCATATCTTTAAGCATCATATTTCATCTTTCAGCAACACCATTTATAGTGGGCGAACCCAGCATAGTGTACTGTGGGACGATACCACATTCCTCTAGGAATTTAGCAAACGGTCCTGGATATTGTTTACTTGAACCATCATATCTACCATAGTACTCACCACCACAGTCAGATCTGACGGTTTTAATCCTTTTGCTGAGTTGGTTCTCAACTTCAGCCTTAAAATTTTTGAACATATCTAGTGATTGTGACTTTTCATGAATGAGATATATGTAGCCATATATGGAATAATCATCTATGAACGTTATAAAATCTTGTTGACTATTCCAAGCAACCGCAGGGAATGGCCCACAAATGTCCATATGTATAAGTTCTAAGACATCCAAAGTCTTGTTGGCTTCAAATCTTCTTTTATTGGTTTGTTTCCCCTTTATGCAGTTAACACAAACATCAAAATCTGTGAAATCTAAGGAGTCTAGAATTTCGTCTGATATAAGTCTTTCTATTTTCCGTCTGGAGATATGACCTAATATTTTGTGCCACAATGCAGCCGTATTCTTATTGGTTAATTTTCTCTTTATACCTTGTGTACTTAATTGTGGGGATTCATTAAATGAAGCAATTATATCAATCAAATAAAGATTATCATAACCCAATAAGGAACCGGAACCAACCAATTTTGAATCATGAAACAAACTAAATTTTCCACTCCCAAATGAACAAGAATAACCAGATTTGTCCAAAGCAAAAATAGAAATCAAATTCCGTCTAAAAGACGGTACAATAAATGTCTCATTAAGATCCAAATAAATTCCAGTCTTTAATAATAATCTAAATTTTCCCATTGCCTCAACTTGAACCATCTTGCCATCATCCACATACATGTATCTTTCACCATCACTTGGATTTCGGTAACTCAGGCAACTCTGCATAGACACACTGATGTGAGTTGTTGCACCAGAATCTATCCACCACGTGTGTCTAGGTACCGAAGTTAAATTAACCTTAGAACAAACCAAATTAAGAAGCATACCTTTCTTAGCACGCCATGCGTGGTAGTTAGTGCAATGTTTCTTCATATGCCCTTCAACACCGCAGAAGAAATAACCAGTACCTTTTGGTTTCTTTTGTTGTTTTTTTTGAGGTGTCGTATCTGCAGCTTCCTTATCCTTCTTCCTTTTGTTTCCCTTGTCCTTGTTTTTAGAGGTTGAGGCCAGGTGAGCACTATTTGTCTTACCTTGCTTCAATCTTTCCTCTTCCTGAACACAGTGTGAGATGAGTTCAATCAGAGACCAAGTCTCTTTCTGACAACTGTAGCTCACCTTAAACTAGCTAAACCGTGTCGGAAGGGATATTAAAACCAGATGCACTAGCAAATCCTCAAAAAGTTCTAGCTTAAGTGCTTTCAACCTTGAAGCAAGATAAGACATCTCGACGATGTACTCCCTGATATTGCCTTTGCCTTTGTATTTCATTGAAATTAGACTTGTCAAGAGCGTACCTATTTCAGCCTTTTCGTTCTTGACAAACCTCTTTTCAATGTCTGCAAGGAACTCCTTAGCCGTAGTAATCTTTTCAGACATTGTGACCCTGAATGCTTCTAGAATGGCCTTCTTCATGATCATCATACACATGCGATTTGATTTCTCCCACCTTTTCATATCCCTCTTTCATCAGAGGTACTCTTATCCATGACTCTGAGAATTATCAAGAGGTTCTCTTGCCATGACTTGAAATTTGCGCCATTTAGCATAGGAATAGAGTTGACGTTGGCAGTAATATTAGTAGGAGTGGTTGTAGCTGAATCCAGAGAACAACAAACAAACAAAACAAGCTTACTCATAACAGAAGTAGCAATAAAATTTAAATAGAGGTAAATCCCATCTCAAGATACCGGGCACGCCATTAATATTTCGTCTTTGGATAAAATATTAATTTATAAGTGATATATTGACATAGTAATCAAACACTGATAATAAGAAACATGTCGAACAATAAATCTTCCTTTGGGCCGATGTATTGTTCACATGAAAAAAATCGAGTAATCATCACATGTTTATTACCACAAGTGCCCATGCAATTTTGTTAAATATTAACCTTCCTTTGGGCCTGTCAATATTCACATAAGTTACATGCACACAACCGTTTATATTTCAAAACGAATTTATTTCCACAAGAGAGGTCACTTTGGTGGCATGTTGCTTCAATTAATTCATTCCAAAATATAAATAAACAAACCAATATGTAAAATTAAATTGCATCAAAATTAACCCAAAATTTTTTTTGGTCAAAGTCGACGCCCTTACCTTAAAACGTCATGTCGTTTTAAAAAAAAAAAAACATCATGTTATTTTCTCAACCCAGAGAAACGACACAATGTTTTGGTCATCCCTGACCGAAACGACATGATGTTTTTGGTCGTCTCTGACCTCCAACCGGGTCGCGCAATCCGAATCACGACCCGAAACTTGTCCCGGCCATATCTTGACCTCTGGAACTCCGATTTCGACGATTCAAAAGGGGTTTTGCTCATTTTTTTAATTCCTAATTGATCTATGGCAACAAATCAACCAAATTCTCATAAAAATTATACAATTTCATAACTTTCTTTAAAAGAACCCTAAATACATTTTGAATTAACCAAATTTCAGAAAAATTATACAAAGAACAACTAAAATTGTTCTCGAATTTAACAACACCATATCCGGAATCGTTAAATCCAAAAATACATACAAATCATCATGTAATTGAATGAAATTTCGATTCCCAATTATTCAACATGAACGGTCTGATACCACTTGTTAGAAAATATCTTTGGATATAAAACATCTCTCAAAATCCAAGAAACGTTCATGTTAAATCACCAAGAATGAACAGATTAATATGAGGAAGTGTACCCGAATCCATAACAATCAATTACTCTCTAGAGCCGTACAGTATATCTTCTAGATCAACAAGTTCTTTTAGAGAATCCTTTGTTTTCTCTTGCTCTCTCTCTGATGATGGGATGTCAAAGAATAGAATAATAATAAATCGTATGATCTGGGGACCATAACCACTATTAGTTGATAACTTCCCAGTTATCTTTTGGAATTTCTATTTTAGCTCATCATAAAAATAAAAATTACCCTTAAATCTCTACACATTAAAGGCTCATACCCTATTAGATACATTAAATCACAAATTACTTAAACCTTAGTAGACTACTTTAAATTGACTTAACCTTATATGACAGTCTACAACACATAATTATTCATATATAAATCCAATGTTGGATTAAGGATCCAACATCGTCAACTAAACTAGACAAGAAACAAGATTTTTCAGGGATGAGGATGAAAGAACAAAAATAAAATAAGGCTGAGATCCACACAAATACGTGGCCCGGATCTAGTATTCAGTGAAGAGAGAGAGAGAGAGAGAGATGTTAATAATTTCCACTATAAGATTATAGGATTCTTCTCATTTTCATGTGTGCTCAAAATTGAAATAATGGCTAATACAGCAGCATGAACAAAATTATAAAAAAAAAAAAAAAAAAGCAATACAGAAGCTATCACAACTCCAGGGCCTGTTCACATTTAAGTGTGCTTAAAAGAATCTCTTACACTCAAGTCTATGTCGATTTCATTAGTCACCATTGTGCCTTGATGGAGAGCAAAAATATTAGAACCTCGAATTTTCTTTTGTGAAAGTATTGATGCCAAAGTACATAACAAGTGTGGCAATAATTGTATCATGCTTGCATAGCAGTTGGTTGAGGAACATCAACTAACCGCTCCATTGTTTGCAGCTGATCATAGGGAGCAATCTGCACCGTCAAAAAAGAAATCAATTAGTGACTAAAGAACATAGATACAAAAAAATTAGGATGACCAGATACCAGCCTGTCGATCAGTTTGTAACTAAGCCAGCTACCATTTACAGTCCTTCCTCCAGGCTGCATGCTTTCTCCCCTATTGGGATGCATAAACACGTGCAGGGAGCTACGATGCGATGACTTAAAACCTAGACCTAGCATAAATCCTGCTCCATCTGATTTACATGGGTAGCCGGGTGTACTAGTATGCATGCATGCTTTTGCTACATATAAATGGGCAAATAACTAGTAACAAGTTCATAACATAAAGATTTAAAAAATATGAATTTGCACTAAAACTCAACTGCAGGTAGCAAACTTAGGAACCATGATATAATGTTTACAGCTTATTCACTGCCAGATCAACTGTATGGTTGAACTGTCTAGTCACTAAAATTTCTAAAATCAGGGATTGATGACATGGAAGGTTAAGTCCTGGTTTGAGATGGTTATATTGCCCATATCAATGTTAGTCCTGGTTTGATATGGGTAATTTGCCCAGGTTAGCAAAGTGTCATTATCAATGTTAGACCTGGTTTGAGATGGGTAAATTGCCTGTATGTAGAAGTGTATAACATTACGATAATATGCAATGGATTTTGGTTGCAGGGAGGTCTCAAGTTACTTTTTCCGAGCACAGGTAGCTGTTAGGTTAATTTAAGTCTCCCTGCAGGATAGTTATCATCTGTGTCAAGTCTGAAGTTAACCTGTATAACTAATTCCAATTATAACTATTTTTTACAGATTCATTCTTATAGTAAATCAAATATGTAAACTCACCTGGCTAAATCCATCTGGCCATGTTATTGACACAGCATAGTTTCCCATAGGCCGGATTTCTTTTGGCTCAATATGTTCTGGGACGTCAGCATACTGAAGCTTTTGCTCCCCGGTCCATTCATCCTGTGTTAGAGCCAAACAATAAAAATAAGAACCCCAACAAGAATTGAAGGAGCAAAGATTAAAGTCAGGTGCATGGAAGACTGAGCTTATAATGACAACAGAAGAATTAACAACTATAGAGAATTTGTCAAGGCCTTTTTTTCTTCCCAGAAAGTAGCAATTTGTTTGTTGGTTGCTTTCACCATCTATCACATCAATAACTTTCTTGGACAAGTCTCAAAATACACATTTTAAACCTTCACCTCTAGATCATCCATTGACTTCTCTAGGCAAAACGGTATGAAGATTTTACTGCCGATTCACAATTTCTAGCTTGTGATCTTGTCCATTATTAAAAGAAATTAGATGCTTTGGATTAAATGAAGAAAGCATCTGGTTAAAGAATTCTTGCAACAGTAATTGATCTTTAGTTATTTACAATTCTAGTGTGTGAATAGGATGGAAGATAGTTTATTAAGTGCTTTCTGTGATGTGTTAATAAAGCACTGCCATATATTTACTGGCACAAATATCTCATCAATGTTCCAAGGTAAATACCACTTTCTGATACATTTCTTTTTCTTTTCATCCTTTTTCCCATTTCCCTTGTTCCTTTCTGTTTCATAAACTTCCATCATATTTCAAAAATCAAACTTTCACCCCAAGGTTTCAGTTCACCTAATCTCATTCTTAACTTTGAACATTACTTTTCTAAGAACATTACTTTTCTAAGTACATCCTTTCTAAAAGCAAATGAAAGGAAAAGGAGCAAATTGGGATTTCTCAAGACTTTCCCTGTCCCAGAAGTTCTGGGACTAAGAACTTAACCTTATGATGTTGGTTGCTCATTAAGAACGTTTGAAAGGATTCTTATCTTCCCAATGTGTTGATTCATACAGCGGAAAGCATTAAAGAGGGCTTAATACCAATATGTATTACTTTTTGACACAGATATATTGTTTCAACCAGGACCATTTAGAATTATATATTAACTATCTGAAAGGAAAAAAAAAAACTACCACACTTTGGGCAGAGCGATCATTTCTTCTCACAGTTGCAGGATGCAGAAGGAATTCTTCGTCTGAATCTGGTACCTTCACCCTGATTGCCTTGAGTGATTTATCATAGGTTACAGCTGTCGAAACTAGAGTAAAAGATGATAGCAAAGTCAAAAAATTTATCAGACTGGGAGTAACTTGAAGTTTTAACCATAAATCCAAAAATATATACATTCCTCTACACCTTCAAAATTTTAAAGTTTAAAATCTTTCGTATACAAAATTACAAGTTTTCAGGGAAACTTTCTGAAAATATTTTAAGAAAATATCAGATTCCCATTTTGATAAGAAAGTGAAACTTGAAACCTTGAAAATCTGTGCATAAAGTAAAGTACTATACACTTGTAATCATCTCACTTCTTTGCATGGAACAAGTTACCTATAAGACTAAATGAAGTAGAAGTACCTTGTTGGCGAATCTTGGCGCACTGTTGTACAACACATATTCCAAGGTTCTGAAATGTTTTAGAAACTTCACCTTGAGGATCAGCTACAACTTCAGGCATTCCACTATCTCCAGAAGCAGATAACTAGGTATACAAATGTTACCTAGATTACAATTTAGTGAAGCTTTCTATACACACGTTACACTTTCCGAAAATTTACTTAAAAAGCACAAATGTTAAATGGTTAATGATCATTTATAAATGAAACCAAGTAATTAATTTGCAGTTAGGAATCTGAAGTAATGCTCGAGGAAGACAAGAACTTGTGAAGGGGAATTGTTAACAAAACATTTGCACATACGCCAAATTGCCACAAATAATTAACTTAAATTTCTTTTGCAAAAGTAAGTTAAAGTTAACTGAAAAAAATAATTGGGCTTTTGACCCATGTACATGAACTATATGAATCTTTCAAGTAATACGACTTAAAAATGATGTTGAAGATGCAACTATATTATCCAATCACAAGTACAGCCACCCAAAGTAGATTTCACAGGATAAACATTGATAAGAATACTTATCAAAGGACGTACAGTTGGTCTAATGGGAAGATCAAACAGATGAGGTATACCAAATTGCTGGACAACCTGCAAAAATATGAATTAAATTATAAAAAATAATTTTTTGTGCACAGAATGGTATTGATAACTGTCTTACTGTCAGCACTGTTTTCGTAATTTTTTATTTGACTTTGAATTTCTCTGTGGAATGAAAGAAATTAATAAATGGACAATGTGCATGCCTGAGAGCCTGAACCTCTGCCAAAAGGGTAATAACATTTGCCATCAGCATCAAAGTAGCACATATTCTCAACTACAGCGACACATGGCACCTGTATCATAAACCGACAGCAGAAATATTAAAAAGAAGGGAAAGATAATGTTCCACATACTCATGACCCCAATTAACTTGCCTTGCATAAATGATGAAAAACTACAAGTTCCATTGACATTGAAAAATGTATCTGCTGTATGATTTTAATGAGTCAGTTTAAAATGAAACACATTGGAAGAGAAAAATACCTTAAGCTTCGAAAACATTCGTACACCTTTTGCAACATCAATGAATGCTAGCTTTTGCGGGGTGGTGACAATAACAGCAGCAGTTAACGGGACTACCTGAAAATCTCATTTTACCCAATATTAAACATGAAAGTATAGAGTCAAGTGCTATACAGAAAGTATATTTGCAAATACATATCCACAAAGAGGAGGAAAAAAGCCAAAAAAAAAAAAATTTGATAAGTAAAAAAGAACCCATAGAATTAGATAAATTTGGTGATACTATTTAGAGATAAGGAGCACGGAAAATCAGAACCTGGCATAATGTAAGTTGAATATCACCAGTTCCAGGGGGCATGTCAATAACAAGGTAATCCAGCTCTCCCCTGCATGGTAGAACTACTCAGGATTTCAACATTATATTATGCAGCCATAAAGATTCATAAGAAGCACTGAAAGTTTAATTTTCTGAACCATATCTCAAAGATTAAAATAAACTGAAGAAATGCATAAAACAAAAATGTAAAATTTTGTGGATGTGGAATGCTCATAACCATCTTAAATAGTATAGTAGAATGACTCTTTTTTCTTGTTATGCTATGCAAATTCTGATTGACAATAAGAAACACCGTACCACTCAGTAGTCATCAAGAGTTGATTGATGACCCCAGAAACCATGGGACCTCGCATTATCGCACGACCTTGTCCCGCAAATCCAAAAGATACCAACTTGACTCCCAGGTATTCAGTTGGAATAATGGTTTTCTTCTCTGGATTCTACAGTAAGTATTTACCAGGTCAGAACTATAGCAATTTACATAACTGCTAACAGAAGTTAGCTAAAGTTATCATATGTTACCATCTCCAGCAGTCGGTTTTCAGGGGAGACCATTGTTGGTAAACTTGGACCATAGACATCAGCATCAAAGATACCAACTCTAGCACCCATATCAGCCAAAGTATAAGCAAGATTGACAGCTACAGTTGATTTTCCCACACCTCCCTGCAAAATTTTTCAGGAATAAGTGTTATGAGAAGGAAAAAAAAGTTTTTATCAGCATACATTAATATTGAACTTAAAATTTTCTGAAAAACATATGTAACAATTAAAAAAAATTCACAAAAAACAACAATTCCTTTTTCCTTTTATGTTAGACAACCAGGAGAATTATTAGTTTCTTTCCCATAGAATTCCAGCAGAATATGACCACATTCATAAACAATTTTTTTGCTCTCTAATACCAACTTCAGGATTAAGCAATATGACCAAATCATATGCAAAGAATAGTTGTCTTTTAAAATTGAAAAGGGAAAAGAAAAAGACGCCAGACATGGTATGGTGAAAAATGTCCGGGCACAGAATTGAACCTTCAAAAGTAAAAAAATGTTGGATAGGGCAACAAAGTAGTAACATAGTAAATTCAACATGGCATACCAGGAACATAAAGAACCAAAAGATCATGGAAAAAGTACCTTACAACTTGAAACTGCCACAATATTTGAAATTGTCTGTAACCCTGCTGGAAGTTGCCCTGCAAAAATGGGTCTGGCTGGTTGTGCTGACATCATCACATTGACTTTCTTAACCCAAGGAAGCATTTCCACCACCTCATTTGCCTTCTGCTCAAACTGTTAAGCATGAAAATCTTGTTACGCTTTCTACCTCATATTTGGACTTGAACAAGCTAATATTGCACGAATAACCATTTAGTTAAAATTACTGCTCACAGATCAAAGAAGCTACAACATAGAATACGGCATTCCACATAATGTCCAGGGAAACCAATTTGCACAGATGACAACTAAGGAAGAGAAAGAAAAGGTGAAAATATGTTTTAATTTTACAAAGAATCATCCATGCATTTTCATTATTAATTAATTTTAAGTGTATTCATGAAACAAAAAGTCTACCATTTCAAACAAACGTCAGTTCCTGATCAAACAATGGTGATTGTGTCATTTACCATGTCCTTGATTGGACATGCTGGTGTTGTGAGCTCTAAACGAAATGAAACCTGAAATTAAACAAAATATTTTAGTAAAAACACTATACAAATGAATCTTAGAAAGAATCTTCAGACTAGTGCACTCTAAATGACCTCTCCAAGATCTTCATTGATATGCAAATCTTTAACAAAGCCACACGACACGATATCTGTTCCAAAGTCTGGATCAATGATTTGAGACAACGCTTTCAATACATCATTCTCAGCAGTTACAGTTGATCCTGCTGAAATACCAGCTACAAAAGACCAAAACAAACGTTAGATGTAGAAAATGATATCAGAAAAAAAATATATAGTAATAAATGAAGCTATACTGCTATTGAAAGGTTAACACGACAAGGGAAGGGACAAAATAATTATGCAACCATGGCAGCATAGCCACAACATGACTTGATAATCTGGGTCTTAACCTCACTACTTCGGGAATATGGTAAGTCACTACTTTGGACATGCTTAAAGAGTAGGACACTTGAATAGGGTTATTTTATTTACTTATTTGTCATTGTAAAAATGAAATAAACCTGGTAGGTACATAACTGAAACTGAGGACTTCCACAAGTAAGAAAGTCAGAAAACTGGCTTTTCCAGAATCTAATATATTGAAGACTTCCATTCATCACTGTCACATTCACTGCACAATATAAGGTGCTTCAGGAGTCATTTATTTGCGAGTTTGCATATATATGTTATTATTAAGGGGCTTCTCATACTCGAGTTCATGAGAAAATATACTTTACCATTAAATAAAGGCCTGACTAAATAAACTTCAAATTGTTTGTTTCAAGCTATTAGAGCAGGAAAGTCCTGTTTCGACATCCTTCCCGACCATAGATGATACAACCACGTGCACAACCCGCTCATAAGCAGCCACAAGTGATGGGGAGACAAGTATTACTATCTATTAGATATGTTGAAATTTAGCCTAATGCATGCTTGCAAACACATAAAGACATTGAACCATATACAAGATGAATCGTAATACATTTATGAAATGCAACATGAGAAACATATTTTCTTAATAACAAGTAACCTAAATGCCAATGAGTAGAAAAACCAATTTTTTTTAATAATGAAATAATTTGTATCTAAACAGAAAAGGTAACTTCAATAGAAAGATAATGCATAGCCATTCCACAAATAAGATTGGGTTTTGGACATCAAAGAGTTAAATCAGTCCTGAGCCAATGTCGCCAGATCATGTCAATTTATTGTAACTTCTATATAATTCTTCATTAATTTCCTTACATTTTTATGATGTAACAAGTTATCCCCTCTTCATTAGATACATATTGAAAAACAAGTTACGCTATAAACTAAAATTCTCATGGTTCTAATCACATAATAAATTCGATGCATTCCATGAAATATCCAAAAATCCACAAAACAGAAATTGACAACTTTGGCTCTCTTACTTCACTTACAGAAATGTAGAATGCTTACAATCTACACTGCACGTCAACAACAACCTTAAAAGCATCTCTGCCTTTGAAAATCGCAAAAAAGATAAGCGCGACACAATATCAACTAGCCATAATATATGCTTCATGGTTTTGTTTGGGTAGACGATTAAAGATTACCTTCAAAAGAAGCAGCTTTTGTTGTAAGGCAGCTCGAAACGAAGCGTTTATGTAATACCCATTTAGAAACTTGAAGGTTTTGAGGCTGGAAAGAGGTGCTGATAGCTGATAGTTGAAGACGCTTGTCTAAGTTTAGTAATCCAGCAAAAACAGACAATTAAGTCTTAATTTCAAATAAAAAATGAGGGTTCACAAAAAAGTAATAAAGAATTAGGAAAGTGCCTCTTTTCGAGTGTGATTTTGTGCTATGAAATGAGAGATGCGGCCATGATTGAGCATGAAGAATTTGCATTCTAGAGAGAGAGTTTCCAGTGGCACAAACAAGAGCTGGGAGGGGTGTGTGGTCTCCGTGAACCTCATGTTCCAGTTAAGTGATCATCACCACTACATTTGAAAATCCAAACCGCTTGACCAGAAACGACAGCGTTTTTACTTTTTCCATAATTATCTCATCGCGGGACATCGAGCTGATAAGTGATAAGGCGGCGGTCCACTAGCTTAACCGACAAATCTAATGGTCGAACATATATATATATATATATATATATATATATATATATATATATATAAAATATTAATTATATTATGCCAAGCAGTTGTATGCTTGTAAAAGTATAAAATCTATAAAACCATCGCAAAGTATTAATTCAAGTTTAATAATATTAACTATAAATCAAGTTGTAAACTGAATTAACTAAAAGAAAATTAACTGTGAGAGTTAAACACTTAATATGGTAGCAATGGTGTTTATTTTTAAAAATATTAAAATTGAGAGTATCTTCAAAATATTTTATATATAAATTAAAGATTAAATACTAAATATAAGCATTAATTTCACAAATAATAATCGACTCTAATAAATTTGATCTACTTAGATCTCTTAATTAAATTTTTATAAAAACTAAGATTGATATGTATTCTAATTAATAATCGAATTGGTTGATCTGATCGATTATAATAATAATAAGTAAAACTAATATCAAAAAAGTTTTGATTTGATTTATTAAAACAAACTTGAGCTGAATTAATAAATGCTTATAATTAGTCAATTTTTTATTTTTTAAATATATATTTTAAATTTTTCAAATTTAAGACTTATGGAGAAATGGAGTTCACTTTTCTATATTAGTGGGAACCTTGAAATTGTTAGCGGAACAATCTAATTGGTTTTACAAAAATCTAAAAGAGATTTGAGTGGGATAGGTGTCTTCACGCGTCCCAATATAGATTCGTCTCTAAGCATGACATATATAGCATAAAATTATATAATTTTTAAAGGTTTTCTCATACATTTAACCCAAGTACAAATCAAATCTTTATTGGTTTTTTAAGGAAAATGTTAACCATTGTCGTTAGGACAATGATTAAGGAGTATTAGAGCATCTATAACTACCTTTATAAAAAAATATTAAATTTAGCACACTAATGTTATTAATGTAGAATAGTTAATGAGTCCCTCAGCCTTTCGTGCAGTGATAAAAGGCATTAAAACCCTTCATCCCGTATTCACGAAACAAAAATTAGAATAGCTAATGATTATTTATTTGGAAAAAGTGTTCTCCATATGCTCTTATTTTTTTATTTATATCGATTAAAAATTTAATTGATAATTTATTAAAAATTTATTAATAAATATTATATATATATATATATATATATACACACACACACACGTAAAAGAGTATATTTGATATAGTAAAATGCACACATCGTTGCATAACAAATTAGCATTTACCATATGTCCATGTTATGCCGTACAAGTAATAAATCAAATCATATCGATTTGACAAAGATGCTTTAGTTCGATTTATTTGGATTGGATTGATAAAAATCTCTTGATTGGTTCAGATCTAAAATATTTAAGTTTAAGACTAACACTTTAGAATTATTGAAAAATTTATTGATAATTTTGAAGAGCTTTATTAATAACATTAATATGGGCGTAAGATTCAAAAACTAGCATTATCAATAATTTTTTAAAATTATCAGTAAAATTTCCAATGAGTCTAAAATTATTTTTAAACTCTAACCAGTCAATTATTTCTCTTGGTTTGATAAGGGTGCACAAAAACCTAAGCAAGTCAAATCCAATAATTGAGTTTGATTAAGATGGAAAACAATGTCTAGTCACGCTTCAACAACGCATGAGAATTGCTCTGATCGTAGTTCATTGTCATCTTTTGTAGGTGAGTTGGATTTTCAATTTTTGACTCAATGGGGTAGATGGTTCATGTCGAATGTGGCCTGAACATTGCAAATTTAAAATGGTTGCCCCCTATGGCCTGAACATTGCAAATTTAAAATGGTTGCCCCCTATGGCCACACAGACGGTGCATGAAGATGGTTTGGTCGGTGGAAGACAGTGAACCTAATGTCGAAATATAGATCTTTTCGAGCTATTTTCAATTGTACCAAAATTTTATTTTTTTTATCACCGATTGATTCGATATCACAAAAAATCACCCAAAAGTTATAAAAAATAAATTAATAAATTTAATAAATTATTCAATTACCCTTCTGTTTGTTTTTGAGAAATTTGAGGGAGCTTGCCATACTTCACAATATGTTTGCAAAGTTCTGCTTAAATAGAAGCTCATCATCATTCAGTCATTACTTTTCTTCTCTTTTTTTTTTGTTTATAAAGGGTCGTATATTTAATTTCATTTATTTTCAGAATATTATATGTTTTCTCCCCTTTTTTTAACCCTTTCGAATCTTTTTTGCTTTTAAAATTGACTAATTTGTCCTTACTCCTTAGCTTATAGGAGTGTATCAATTGCTTTTTCATCATATTTTTATATAAATCTCAATAGAAAAACAAGTACGTCTCTTTTAAACAGCATAAACATACGTGTTTTTATGTTGAACTTTTGAAGAAAATATAATCTATAATAAACAATTTGATACACTCTAATAATGGAAAGATTCAATCAATTGATTTTAAAGTAGAGGAAATTTGAAACAATGACCTAAATATTGGGAGGAAACAGGTAATTCCCTTCCTTTCACCAACTAGGCAAGAAAAAACAGCAATTCTCCTGCTACTTTCTAGACCCTCAAGTTCACCAAGAAATGGAAAAGAATCAAGAAATTAAAGGGAAAAAAAATAGACGAGCAAGGCATGGCAACTGAAGAAATTTAATCAATTAATATCCGCAATGAATTCATGTACCCTTCTTTCAATCAGAGAAGGCAATTACAGCGGTATTCATAAATTTCTCCATGATTAAATCTACTGCTTCAAATGTAATTACAATAAATTAGGAAATAGGCAAAATTCCTGCCACAATGTAAAATCTCATGTCCAAGGGCCCCCCTATAAGAAAAATCAAGAACTGCCTCCGCAATCAGCAAACCCAACAAGTTTAGCCGGACAAGGTTGTCCGTAATATGAATGTATCACTTTTGAAGTGACCAAGAAAAATTGCCTGTACAAAGGACATGAAACAATCAGGGGTCATTTTATCAAGGAAAGAATAATAATGAAGCATATAGCAATCCTGTGTTTTTTGTTGATAAAGTCAAATTGCAATCCTGTGTTTAGAATGCTCGCCACTACTTTAATGCCACAGCTTACTGCAGAATCCATTTCGTGGCCTCTTACTGGATATGATATCCAAAAAGGTGTCAACCAACTGTCCAGCCAGACTACTTGGATCATCAATCAAAGTTTGAATGAAAGTGTTGACTACCCTACGTTCTTGCTCTGTTGATCTCAAACTAAACCATGTTAGCAATCTCAACCTAAATTCTTGATTAATATGACCCTCACATTCAAGCCATCGAAATATCTTTACACAGTACTCAAAGTTTTCATCCAAGCAACCTGAACTATTGGATATTCGGAATGGTGACCCATTTATCAGATTGCTATCACAGTCGTGCGTCTCTTCATTTGAATTTGTTGTTCTTTTCCTGCACAACTCAGCCTGGGAATCAACAGCAGCCACTTCTCCCGTTGGCCCTCGGGTCCAAGTATGAGAGTCACCACTACCGTTTGATCTTACTATGTCATTCTTCTCAACTCCATGAGAGGCAGCATCATCATCTGCTTCAACAGCCTGCTCCAAAGTACACCCATTATCTTCATCCCTTGAGGAATCAAATGGAGGGATTACCTCTTCATTCAGATCAGGCACCGAAACAACGTTTAAGTCAAGTCCTCGTAAAACAGATGGCAACTGATCTTCTGGAGTTTCAGGCTTCATCCCTTCGCTTGCTTCACTGCATTTCTCAATGTCAGCACTACAAAATCCTTCAAAGCAGCCCTGTTCTTGAGCCCATGCCAGACGCAAAAATTTTCCAAGGTCCCGAACCTTAAATCCAGAAGAACAACCTGCTGTAGTAGTTTGGGGCTCCTTCTGGGCACTTGAAGAGCTTCCTTCAACGAGATTATTGTCTTTCTTATGATTCATGGCAGCTGCTGATTTCAGATTTCTGTAAATTATCTCCACACTCTTGGTAAAACACTTGGCCTCAGAGTGACCCAAGTCACCAGCCTCTGTATATGAGATAATACGAAACGTATACTCTGTGCAGGGCTGTAGATTGGATATCAAAATCCTTCTCTGACTTCTTGGAAAGACACGAATTGGTTCTTTAGTGGGTGTCTCTTCTCTACTCCTGCAATACCAGAGCTTGTAGCCCTGAATATCATCAGATGTTGCAGTAGACAGCTCAATCAGAACAATTACTACAGAGGAAGATGTCACTTCTTCAAATAGAAACTTGCAAGCAGCAGGAAGTGAATCTGCAGGGAGAAAAAGATAACTTGCTCAAGTAGATTCATATTTTTCACTTTCGAATTTTGAGCAAAAAAAAAAGGACAAAACGGGAGTAGCTATTAGGGATTCTAACCTCTACAGTTTGGATTCACGTTAGACATATTGGCGAGCCATTCATCTGCTTTCTGAATAGCAAGAGAGCAAAGTTTCTGTACTTCACCAGCAACAGAAAGTCTGCTGACAATGCCCCGTGCCATCTTGGCAGAAGTTCCATTCACAGGGCCAGCTTCTGTTTCAAGTTTTGCCTTTGCTTCTTTTACTATTTCATGCAGTTCTTTGAATAGGGAAGTCCCATCAAGGAGCCTGTAACTCAAGTATATCCTAAGACAAAGTGCGTCAAGCCGACGAGCATCCCTTGCTATAATAAGCTGCTTCTTCCAACATCTGTCAGAAATGATCAAATCATACCAATCATGTTAGCCCATGGTTGAAAACCTGTAGCAGGAACATACGAAATAATCCATAGTTACTGCAATCTAACTTTTAGGTTCCATCTTGATATAAAACCAGAGAACTTTCCTCAACTACCAGCCATTTGATCCAATAAGGCCAGTTCACTCGTGGAAATTGTTTACCAACAAAGAAGGCACATCAAATAATTGAGGAAATGCAGAATAACAATGATGATGCAAATGATTCTTTTTAAGCTGTACCGAAAAATGAAATAATAATTATAGAAATCAGAAATAAATTATGGAGATAGATTAATAGAACAAATTGTTTTAACACTATTATATCGACGCAAAATCAGCATAATTTATGAGATGCTGACTGAACCCTGAATCATTGCAGAGCAGCAACTGTAACAAAACTTAAGCATTGAGTAGCTTGTAAGAAATTCAAATTTAGGTTGGGGAAAGGCCACGGTTCAAACTGTTTAACAAAGCACTAGAAGTTCCTACCAGATGCAAAACAGTTTCTTACCCAAGTATGCTGGAAACTTTACCACAAGAAGCACAACAGTAACTACCATCTAGCTGCATCAATTGCCCAAGATCAACAACCCCCACCTTCTCATGTTGAAGGGCACATTCAATGTGGCAAGATAAGCCACAGTAGTCTCCCTCACCAGATTCAGATGCACACACCAACCAAAGGCTGGGGTCCTTATTATCATCGAATAGGTGACAGATACAACAAGAGCACCTTTTGCAAAATGTGTCATCAATGGATAGAGTGGCTCTACAAGCAGAATTTTTACAGATCCATGAGTTTGAACATCCAAAATCTGGAGGCTGCTCGGGAGCTGGTGGGAGTCGCATGGGGTTATCACCCTTTCTGTTTTGCTTCCTAGTGGAAGGTTGACTGTTGGCACTGAAAGAAGCTTTTTTGGACTCCTGCTTCTTAATTGTTTTGTTATTTGTCTTCGGATGTTCTGCCATTTTGCTTTTGGATGAAGCTGAGTTTTTCTTGTCTTTATCAAAGCAAGCTCGAAGAAGTTCCTTTCTTGGACCAGATTTCAGAAACTCTTGAAGGAGTTCTGGACTTCTTGAAGCATTATCTGAATGCCTATTTTTCTCAGGGGTGCTCTGCACACTGGAAGAAATGCTTTGAACACCAGAAACTGTACAAGAAAAGAAACCAACGACATGAGAAGTCTTTAGTGGGAATGGCTATTACAATGGAATTGAACTAAAGCCAACAAATTTCAAAACCTTGAAAGGAAAATTTTCATGCCTTTGTAACCCTAAAGAAAGATGGTTATTAGAAAAATATCTGATAGCTCATAGAATATGAATCGCAAAAGAAGCTGTCAGTTTCACGGATCTGTGTCAGTGAGAAATGTAACTCATTTTCTTCAGATCCATCCATTAGTTACATCTTTTGCCAATTTCTCCACCTTTCAACACATTTTTCACTAACTCAACCCTTCACAAAGACGTTGGGATTACAATTGTCAATTATTGGTACAAGTGATGCATACTTATTGTCCTCACTCCTCAACCTAAGCCCTAAATTTCTTCCATTGACTTTGTTACTAGGCTTACCAGCCCAATTTTCTATACAAACAATAATGACCCCCATCTCCATTACAGCTACTGTAAGAAGAGTGTCACAATCACATCTAAAATCAGTGAAATGAAGCAGAACAAGACTGTATATATAATTTTAAGTTCAGCAATTTACTGCTATTATGTTAGGCTCTTATGTGATGTTCAGTGAATGTAAGCTTGTACTGATTTGACTTGAAGATCAAGCCAACAACTAGTTAAGGTTAAGATCATTTTTAGGGGTTTTAACATGCCAGAACCCTGTACTTTTAGTCAAATACCACATACTTCTAATTGCCAATGTTCACCCCACTCTTTGGCTAAATATCTAATAGCACCGCTCCATCCACATTGGGGTTAAATCCTAGCAAATTTAACCAGAAGTGCGGAATGCGTGCAAGATCATATATTTTAAAGGAAGAAGTAGAATTCCATCAGTAATCTCTATTTTTTTTTTAATGATTTCACTATAAATCAAAAAACTTCGAATTTTTTTCATAAAAAGAAAAGGTAGTTGCTGATGAAGTTCCAACTTTGCCCTTAAACAGCACATGCAACGCAAAGCACACATGGCCACACATGCGGCTACATTATGTTAAGATTAGATCTCAATGTGGATGAAAGGGAGCTCTTGCATATTTGGCCAAAATGCAAGGTGGCATTGTGGCAATTGAAAGTATGAGGTGCAAATTGGTATTTGACTAAAAGTATAGGGTACATGCATGATAAAAATCCCAGCCTAAAGTTGGTGACCTCTGCTCAATAACATGCCAATTCAGACAATCACCCAGGCATAAAGAAGGATAAACAGATAGAAAGACAGAGAGAGAAGAGTCTCCAAAACAAAATTAAATTGCTAAGCGGTCTGAGATTAGTGCATCAACAACGTTAGCATCTTCCATGTCCCACATACAAGTACATTTAAGGAATATGGATACAGAAGAATCCATCAACAATATATGTGGCCTAAAACACATGCTACCACAAGGAATGGCTAAATTAAGATAAAGAGTGACACTAGGCCAATCAACTGGCGGATTGCCAAGTCATTTGCAAAAATCATAATTGGAAGGGATGCATAGGATGAATTGACTGCAGCCTGAGCTACAATTGGGTTCTCAATGCAAATATCGATAAGGAATTTTGGGATTTTATCTGTATTCCCCCTGTATTTAGGTCACTGTATCAAATCCCCCTGAGGTTTTAAAATCGATCAATTGAGACCCTTACGTTTTAGGGGTGTATCAAACTGCCCTCTTCAGCCACATTTTCGTTCAAATCTCAATGGAAAAACATGTGAGCGCATGGTATTGATCGATCATACATATAATTGTAATATTATTCCATGTATCCATGCTGTTTGGAGAGTCACATGTTTTTCCGTTGAGATTTGGACGAAAATGTGGTTAGAGGGGGCAATTTGAACCACTATAAAATAGGTTCCCAATTGATTCATTTATAAAACCAATGGAGGGATTTGATACAATGACTAGATAATATCCCAAGAAATTTGTATGGCTTCCACAAATCCAAGCAAGGAGTAAGAAAACATCACCTAAGTTTAGAGAAAAGCAAAGAATGATATGCCAAATTGCCAATAAATAATTATGTGTAAAGGTAATTATCTTAAATAGATCTAATTTGGATCTTGAAAGCCAATGACTAGCATGACTTTAAGGGATAATGTTTCTGCGTGTGTGTAAGAGATAAATAATCAAGCGATGTTAGTGAAAAATTAGTCCTTTCTTCACCAAGATTTTTGTCAAACAATTCCATCACTTTAAAAGCAGATATACGCAATTCCTATCCATAAAAGTAAGGAGCTAAAAATGTGAAACAACCCAATCTGATGCAACAATTTAACAATTCGTCAAACACGTAATCTGTATCAAAATCTATAATTTATGCAAGACACGAATTACTTTTATTTAAAAGTCGTGGTAACAGATCCTGAAAAAAAAACACGCTATCAGAAGATCTTTTTATTTCAAATTGCAACAGAACAATATGTATAGAAACATCAGATCAGATCATCTTGAAACAAACAACATAAACACTAAAGCAGATCTTTTACAAATCTGAATTGCAAGTAAGACTTATGAAAACAAAAATTAGAGAAATTCACCGCACCCTTTTGCTTCAAATAGAGCATTCATAAACAGATCTAAATGAAACACCCACCCCTCTTAAAAAATCATGAGCTATTCCACAAAGAAATACAATAGGACAAACCTGATCGACAAGAGGTTCTTCCTTATTATGAAAATATGAGAAAAGAAAACTAATCAAGAAAATTCGACATTGAAAGGGTAACTTACAGAGTGGCTGCGGTATTCTCAGAGAAGCAGCCTGAGTCAAGGTATCCGAGGAACTTAGGGTTCCAAAAGAACTCCTTGTATATATAATATAATAAACTACAAAAGTATTTAGACTAGGTTTGTAGTGGACCGAATCGGGTCAACTAAAATCCACATTTAATTCATTAGGCAATAGATGAAAAGATATCTAAGTCCTGATAGATAATATCACTGGGAATATGGAATGTAACTAATGCATACAATTCGTGATGTGTATAAGCAAAAAACCAATCTGTTGACAGGTTTACTTAATGACAAAATGATGTCATGTTTCAGTATGACAACATGCCTTCCTTTTATCCCACTATACAGTGGCACTTCAAATTGAAGGGGAAACAAGTGGAAAATATTTTTGGTTAGGACATTCCTTCGATAAATGGTCACCGCAAAAATAAGAAAATTTTCAGTTTTTCGCTCTTATTGTGCCCACAAAATGCCCACACTAATAAAACATAATTTTTTGTTAAAGAGAGAGAAACCAAAAGACGTCGTCATGCAAAGATTACAAATAGCAGAGAAGAAAATCATACCTTTGGCGAGGAATTTATCTTCTACATCCATTTTGTAAAAGCTAAACCCACTAACTAAGTTTAACAGCCCTCCCTGTGACAAAAAAATTAGTATTGAAGCCTCAGCATACATATTAAACAGGAAAATAATAAAGAAAGGCCATAACTGTTTCTGAGAAAAAGATAGAAAAAGGTAATTAGAGATCTTATATTTCTCAAGAAAAGGCAAACAAAAACTGTTCTACTTACAATGATTCCGATACAACTTTTTGGTTATTTGAGTTGAATTTTTTTTCCCTTGCATGAAACAAAAATACTATAACATACAAAAAATAGATATGTCTCTTATTCTCTTCCATTTTCTCACCAATAAAACAAATATTAGAACTTAAAATTTTTTATTCCATACGCAACATTTCACTTTTTCCATCTACTTCTTATTCTTCCTTTTACTCTTTAATTTGGTTGCAATGCATCCTGAGTTATGAATTAAACCAAATTAAGCAACAACTGGCACCTAATCACAATGCAGCAATACACAACCAATCAATGAAACTTTTGAAACGAAAACATAATTAACGTTTCAGAAAACAGAACTAGTAAAATAACAAAAACACTTTTGCTATCTGATCAGCAATATAGTCTCATGCAAGTAAAGTAGTAAACACAACGAAACAGCATAATCATCTGCTTTTAAACACATTCTTACGCTCCACTAAATTAGGATTAATATGCTCACTTTTACACCTGATACACTTGCTAAAAACAGAAAACAAAAGCAAATTAACACAACATTAAACAGACTAACTAAACAAGGCCCAAAGCAACATGACAGAATGCAAATAGCGTCTTTAAAAGTACATTGCAAGTAAAAGTCCATACATTGTGTTAATATAACGGTAAACAAATACTATAAACATTCAACAAAATAATTAAAATATCAAAAATCAAATATTGAAAAGCATATAAATTTGCATGACTTGAGCATAAAAAGGAAACGTAAAATTAGGAAAGCAAAGGCGAACAGAGAAGAAAACGGATCTGAGCACACAGAGTCAAAGAAAATCACGAGAATATTGATTTCAGAAAACGATGGAAACAAAAACAAAATCGAAAGAGAAGTAAATTACCTTCCAATAATGGGGAGGAATCTAGGGTTTAATGGGACAAACCCCAAAAGAATTTGCTTTGAGAGTCCAAAGAATCCAAGGAAAGAGAGAAAGAGAAACTTCCCCTTCGTTGTTGTTAGCCGGTTTTCGAGAGGGGAGGGAGAGAGAAAGAGAGGCTTGCACGAGTAGTTCACGTTTTAGAGCAGAGAAGTGGGAGGGAGTCCCGCGTGCTCTTGAGGCGCGTTCGAGTAGCTGGCTTCTGGAGGAGAGCAGTGTTGGTTCTGCTGAGCAGGAAAAAGTACATGAGGCACTGCTTCAGGTTACTATTGGCGCGTGTCTTGACTTGCAATGTGAAGGCGCGTGCTATTCGTATATCATGCGTATTTATTAATTGTACTTTAATCTTTTTCATGGTAATATTTTTTTTTTCTTTTACCGGTGTTGTGTTTGTTGACAACAAATTTTGTACTCAAATCAAATCCATGTCACTTCAACATTGGTTAGCGTACATGAGAATTGTTTAATTTGATGATTGATCTGAACCGTCAGATCGAACATTTAGGATTATTTTTATGACGAATTTCTTTTCTGTTATTTCTTTTTAAATGTTCATTAGGGATTTAATTTGATTAATTGTTTATGTACTTAATCAAGAAATGAAGAAAAAAAAATTGATGCTACCAATTTAGTTTTGTTGTGAAAGTTATTATAAAATTAAAAATATATATTTATAATTACGAAAAATTTATACAATAATTTTTTATTTAAATTTAAAAAAAAATATTATTCAATTCATAATTAATAATAAAATTTTCGATTTCGTGGAGATTCACCGCTTTGAAAAAAAGGACTAGAGTCATGGAATTCATACAAGAATCGTGAGTCTAACACGTGTCAGTGGAATCTTCAAAGCTTTGGGAAGTAAGCAGTCAACAAAGGTTGTTGATGTCAATTGTCAAACATGACTTTATGTGATTCAAATTCGCACTTCATGCAGTAAAATTCGGGCTTCGTACTCCATGTAGCCCTGATTGGTGGTGGGCTTGCAATTTTCAATAATGGACAAGAAAAAGAAATTTCATAGAGCTTGTGAAAAACTGCTATTGCTTTTGTTAACCTTATGTCGGTATTAATCCAACCGAATCGAATTGATTTGGTTTTTCAGTTAAATTGATTTGATTTTTCTATTTATTTCATTAATTTAGTTTCAAATCGATGTTTGGATTTTACTTTTTTTTAGTTAATCGAAAAGTTGAATTAACATTAATAAATTAAATATCTTCTTAACTCTTGTCACAATGATTAAAATTTATACATGACCACCATTACAATATACTTTTTTTCTTCTTAAATTTATGTACAAAAAAAGTGAAATTACATTTCAGCTCAAATTGCTAAAAAAAAATTTGTTAAATTCTGGTTAATTTGGTTTTCACCTAATTAAAATTCGGTCAATATGGTGAAAACCAAATTACAATTCAATTAATTCAGTTTTTTTAAAAAAAAATTCAAAATTTGATTTTCGATTATTGGAATCGAACCTAATCGAAAAACCCAATTCGCCCTATTTATGGCACTGTTTGGTTTAATAATAATTTTAATATATGGTTATTAAAATAATTTTTTTAATAATTTTTATAAAACAATCAATATAGAAACTAAAACAATTTTTTAATGTTTAATAAAATAATTTTGAAAACAACTTCTTCAAACATACATTTAACTTTTTAGACATTATTTTTTTAGTTTTTGATTTTTTTCAGAAATAGTTTCTTAAGAATGTTTGATCAACCTTTTTTGATAAGAAATATAAATCATTTTATGATTAAACTGTCCTAAATTATATTATATAACCTTGAAATTTTTCCTTTTCTTTTTAGAGCATTAGCTTAGAACTTGCTTTAATTAATCCTTTTACAACATGAGTAAGACCGAATCCATCATGCAATTGTTCTTCCTCATTTGATGAATTTTGGTTGATATCAGAGATATAAAAAAAAAAAATGTAATTAAGTTGGCTAATAGTTCCTTTAATGGGATAGCTTACACTGTTTAGGGTTTGAAGATTAAGGTCTGAGATGTTTTGACTTTACAGTCTCAAGTATTATGGACTAGGTTCTTCTCTCTCTCTCTCTCTCTCTCTCTCTCTCTCTCTATATATATATATATATATATATGCATCTCTTTGTTAAGTATTGTTTAATTTTTTTCATCAGTCAAATGAATATTTATCTTCACTCACCTTTTGTGAGGGGTGAGTATGGGTCAGTTAATTTGAATTAAGTTAATAAAAAAAAAAAGCTCAACACAATTTGAATATACGGGGATTAGGGAAATCTTAACCCATATTAACCCATAAACCTATCCAATTACCCAACCCAATTAAACCAGTTTTCATTTAAAAATTAATTCAAATATATTAAATGAAAAAATCTATTATAATAATTCTTCATCCATTAATTCCAAAATCTAATCCTTAGAAAAAATTCATTAATTCTTATAAATTCATCACTCATAAAGTATCTTGATTGAATTACTTAACACAATGTCCAAACAACTTTAATTAAATACAAAACCATATAAAAATAAACAAATACTAGATTTTGGAGGTGTAAATTCTTCAAAGTTTCAACATCAATAAAGCACAATCCGCAAATATCACACAAATTAAGTGCATTAAATGTATATATTAAATGCAAGTAAAATCAATTTATTTTGATAAAAAAAATAAGTAATGTATGCACATAATTATATTTAAAATATTAAATATATATAATATTATTATGTAATCATTGAATTACCGGTTTTGATCGGGTTACATTTTTTTGACCATGTGACCCAACCTAATCGGGTTCAACAATTCCTCAACTCAAACTCAACCTAACTTCTAAAAAACATAACTCAACTTTTGAAAACCCTAACTTAACCTAATTTGTTGCACCTGTTTAGGTAAGGTACTTGACAATTCCACCAATTTTCATGCTCTCATCCCTACCATTGTTATTCTATTACATTATTGATAAAAAAAAAAAAAATAAAGCATATGTAAAGTTATATAAATTATTAGGTGCTTATGGAACTATAAATTATTAGGTGCATATATATGCTTTCTGTCAATCTATATGTGGGATTGGCCAATGAGGGTTTGGTTTAATGGTAAAATATCAAAATTGAAATCATGATATCACAAGGTTTCATATTTAACTCCCATTAATCATCCATATGTGGAATATTTATTTAATTTGTTAGCTTTTTTTATTTTAATTGGATAATATTCTAATATTGTGAGTCATATGATAATATATATTGTGGTCTTATATTATAATCAAATCATTGTATCAGCTTGCTCAAATTTCAAGGATGGATCGATGGTTAAGTATTGAACTCACTGATCAAGCGCGAGCCTTGCTGGAACACCCTTTTCGGCTTTGCTACATAGTTAAACTCTTGGGTAGATCTATCACTTATAGTTGGCTTTGCGAGAAAACAAGGCGCATCTGGCAATGCAAATCATATTATCAGTTGGTGGATCTAGGAGAGGGTTATTTTATTGCTAAATTTCATAGTGAGGACGATTATCATTTTGTATTAGAAGAAGGTCCCTGGATGATTTTTGATCACTATCTAACCGTATGAAAGTGGGAACTTGGTTTCCAGCCAGAGTTAGCGACTATTAATAAGATCTCTGTCTGGATAAGGCTCCCCTGCTTGCCTCTAGAGTACTACAAGGATGATAGATAGGAAACAAAATTGGGAGTGCCATTAAAGTGGACTTTACTCCAAGTCTCATAAATCGAGGTAGGTTTGCAAGAGTCTGAGTAGAGCTTAATCTGGACAAGCCTTTGGTACCCAAGGTACGAGTGGATGGCTTTTGGAAAACTGTTGAATGTGAGGGATTTAAATTGATTTGCTTTGGTTGTGGTCGCCAAGGGCATCCTGTTGCAAATTGTCCTTTCTCGAAACTGATGCCGGTAAGTGGTACAATAGAGCACATGAAGGAACCTATTGTTGGGGCGGTGGGGGACTCGGCCAGGTAGGGGCAGAATGGTAATTGCAAAGGGGAGTGCATTCATGAAGGTGTCTTAGTAGATGAGGACGAGGACTCATTTGGGCCTTGGATGGTGGTGAAAAAGAAAGGAACTAGGAAGAGTCAAAACGGTATTTGGAAATCTGATAGCAGAAGCAAGAATCGTAACATGATTGCCTAACCTAATATGAGTTTGGGGGGATCCTAATTTGAAAGCCTAAATAATTTAAAGGAGATTGCAAAAAGACAGGGAGTTAGGGGGTGTATGGATTCAAGTGCTGGTTTTATTGGGCCTATTGCTGGGCCTTCCGAAAATATTAGTGATGTCCAAGAGGGTGACAAATTTGAGGATAGGGTTTACTGTTGATGTGTAGCCCACCCAAGATCACTGCTAGATCTCCAGCTCAAGACGATCCAATGGAGGAGGTTGGTGTGGCTCCCTTACTTTTGAGTAGGGATCATTCCTTCCTATCAAACATGGCCTGTTCTTCCTTTGCTTTTAAGATGACGAAAGCTCGTGATCCACCTACTGATGGGGATATGAGGTCGGATATGTGTACTGATGGTAGACCCATGATGGAGTTGAATCAACCGAAAACTGAGCGAGGTGTGGAGCTGATGGTTGTGGCAGGGAGCCAGCCACCGGAACCTAGGGATTCACTAGGACGGGATGCTCACCTGTTGGGTGATAATCGCCTAATGCATGTCAACTAAGTGTTAAGTCCACTTAATTTGCATAGATTACAGACTTAGATTGCATAAGAGGTCTATTTGACTTGAAGAGAGGATTTTATGGGCTCTAAGCATACCGGAGCAGCTGATGAGAAAATTGTATCATAGAAGGAATAGGTAGGTTTTTTTTTCCTTTAATTATTATGGAATAGTGGAGGGGCAAGTCCCAGGGAGTTTCGTAGACATGCGAGCAAACTTATTCGAGTTTATAAGCCATTGGTAATTGTAATGACCCATCCCGGGTTGGCCACCCCCGAGACAGCGTTGTCGCATTTTGAAAATCCCAACATGACACATATATGAAACAATAAAAAAATAATACCAACATAAACTTTTATTTCAATCTTCAACCCTCAATAGGAGAGATACATCATTCTGATCTTGAACATTTTATACAATGTAATATGCATGAATATTTACAAATAAATTTTTATTTTATTTTCTCTTTAGTCTGAGGATGTGGACACGTACGTGGCTTACAAAAAATGATTTAATCTTAACCTTAACTCACCAAACTATCTATCTTGTCTTGCCTGCTACTTGAAATCATTGTACAATGAGGAGTGAGCTTCATAAGCTCAGTGAATTAAATTTACTAGAAGTATTCAATTGCTTCTAAAAATCTTCCGATATTCATTCATTTTTTTCCTCAATAAATTCAATAACAATATTTTGTAATCACTACTCAATTTCATAATTCTCCTATTACACAATCCCTTCTTAAGTTACTCATCAAACATATTTCCATATTTCTTCCTTAACATATTTGTCTCTATGTGAGACTCATTCCTCTATCAAATAGATTTACAATCATAAATAGCACTTTAACATATCAGGCAATAACAATCAATATTTAAAGCAAATGCAATGCGTGAAGTTAAATGTTATTATTATTGGGAACGTCTTCCCACATGTCGACATGTTTTTATCTTAGACCGACTACCTTCCCAGTTCTTTCATTGTCATTTAGACTGGTTGTCTTTTCGGTTCTTTTATTCTCATTTAGACAAGCTGTCTTCTCGGTTCTTTTATTCTCATTTAGACTGGCTACTCTCCAGGTTCTTTTATTTCTAGCACATACTGACTGTCACGATTTTCATTTAGACCGGTTGTCCTCCCGGTTCTTTTATTTTTATTTAGACTAGTTGCCCTCTTAATTCTTTTATTTCATGCATATGTATATGAATATGCATATGAATAATAAAATAAAAACAAACATGTATTCAGATATTTAAACTAGCTATCATTATTATTCTCAAATTATTATTTGAAAAATTCAACTAAATTCCTCTCCTCATAAATCATATCAAATCATCAACCGTAGCTTGTCAAGATCCACTAAATTTCCTCTCCTCATAAATCATAACAAATCATCAATCATAGCTCATCAAGAATTTCACTTATCACCTTTATTATTAAATCGACTCATTATTCCAATAATATTATTTCTCATAAATTAATTATCTACACATCCACTATTCCTATCATACTTATCAACCAACTTTCATATACCAGCAAAGCATAAGTTAATAATTTATTCTAATATTATCACTAGATATTTCATATTTATCTTGATTATTTAAAATAAATCTAACTCACCACGTAGCACTTAGAGCTACCCGTGGATCACCTCATTGTCTTCCCTACTCCTTTCAGCAATTTTCCCCGGTTGCTGATCGTCAACACATGATATAATATTTATATTAAATTTCTAATTTATTCTTAAATTCTTTATAGTTCCCACCCTTTGAAAATTTCCACTTTGAATTCTGGAAAATTTCATGTATTCTAAATTTTAAAAATAAACTTCACATTATTACCTTATGCTTTTCTTAAAGCTTCCCGTGACTCTCTGTAAAATTCTCTCGTAAATCCCTTCAAAATTTTGTTCTTTCAATCTTTCTTTCGGTCCCTAAGTGTTTAAAAAAATGAGTAATTTGAATCGTAGTTGAAAGAAAACCAAACAGGATTTGGTAAGTAATTAAAAAAAACCTAAAACTATAAATATTTATATACTAATTTTTTTCAAACACTCAGCACCTCCTCCATCTTAAATGCTGCCATGAATTGTATGATGCTGTCTTACATGCAGCATCACACACCTATTTTGGCAACAGGTGGCGACACTTGTTGCCACGTTTTTTTTTTAAGAATTGTTTTATAAAAATTAAATCTTTCGCATTGATAAATACATATGTTATTTTAATTATATGTCATAATTATTAAAGTACTTCTTTACCCTTACTTTACAAATATAGGTATTATAATTCTACCCACTTTACAAAAATTTTGTCCCCTAAATTTTCTTACCTAATTCATGAAAGAGTTGGGGGTATTCCTTCCTCATTCTTGCTTCATGCTCCCACGTGACTTCTTCGACATTTTGTTCTGCCATAATATTTGAATTAAAGGAATGATTTTATTGCACAAGACTTGTTCCTTTCTGTCTAGAATTCTAACCGATACTTGCATAAAAGTCAAATCTTCCTGAAGTTCTATCACCTGATTTTATATACTATGGGATTCATTGTGTAAGTACTTTCTCAACAGTGACACATGAAACACATTATGTAATTGCTTTAACTCTGGGGGAAAATCCAATAGATACTGATCCAATTTTCCCAATCACCTCATATGGCCCCACAAATCTCGGGCTCAACTTTCTCTTCTTTTTAAACCTCAACACACCCTTCCACGGAGATATTTTCAAAAATACCCAATCACTAACTTGAAACTCAAGATGTCATCTTTTTTTTTTTCCTTCAGCATATCCCTTTTGTCTGTTTTGTGCTGCTCTAAGGTTCTCTCTAACCAGTTTGATTATCTCAGTATTCAAATCTATCATTTCTGGACCAAATATCTTTCTTTCTCCAACTTATTCCCAGTATATTGGAGTTTTACACCTTCTACCATATAAAGCCTTAAATGGTGCCATCCAAATACTAATTTGATACTGATTATTGTATGCAAACTCGATCAAAGGCAAATAAGCACCATAGCTCACTGAGAAACTTAATACACTTGTCCTCAACATATCTTCTAGTATTCTAATGATTCTCTCCGTCTGCCCATCAGTTTTTGGATACAAAGCTGTACTAAACTGCAATTGCGTACCCATAACTTTTTGAAAACCTTTCCAAAATCTAGAGGTAAATCTAGAATCTCTATCTGATACAATGCTCAAGGGTACTCCATATAATTTTACTATCTCTACTATATACAATTCAGCTAACTTTTTAGGACTCCAGGTAGTTTTAATAGGAAGAAAATGTGAAGACTTAGAAAGTCTATCCACTATAACTCACACAATGTCATGTCCTTTCTGGGTACGGGGAAAAACAGAGACAAAATCCATATTCATATTTTTCCATGGCCACTCAGGTACTGAAAGAGGTTGTAAGAAACCTGTTGGATGTTTATTCTCAGACTTCACCTGTTGACAAGTCAAACATCTAGAAATATATTCTGCTACATCCTTCTTCATTCCTGACCACCAATAATTCTGTCTCAATCCTCTGTACATCTTATTATTACCCGGGTGCATAGAATATACAGAATCATGAGCCTCTCTTAGTATATCCTTTCTCATCTCAACATCATTGAGCACACAAACTCTATGTCCCAATACCACCATTCTATCTTCTCTAATTCTAAACCCAATTGGCTTTTAACTCAATATTTCCTGTTTGATCTTCTCTATGCCTTCATCTCTATCTTACATTTATAATAAACGATCAATAATAGAAGATTGTACCACCATATTTGCCATCAATACTCCTCTATCATTGATACTCAACTACATTCTCATTTCTCTCAATTCTATCATCAAGCTAATATCAGGAATCCCAATAACAGCTAATCTCCTTGTAGATTTTCCACTCATTGCATCAGCTACTACATTAGCCTTCCTTGGATGATAATGAATTGTACAGTCATAATCACTAATCAACTCCATCAACCTCATCTGCCTTAAATTCAACTCTTTCTAGATAGGTAAATACGTCAAACTTTTATAGTTAGTATAAATTTCACAAGTGGCTCCATATAGATGATGTCTCCAAATCTTCAAAACAAAAACTATGGCAGCCAATTCTAAATCACAGGTTAGATAATTCTTCTCATGGTTCTTCAATTGCCTAGATGCATAAGCTATAACTTCCTTATATTGCATCAACACACATCCCAACCCCTGATGTGACGCGTCACTCTATACCACAAATCCTTCAACACCATAAAGAATCACTAATATCAGGGTAGTAGTTAATTTTTCTTTCAATAGTTGGAAACTTCTCTCACATTCTTCTGACCACCTAAACTTCACGTTCTTCCTAGTCATTTTTGTCAATGGTCTAGCAATCGTAGAAATTTTTTGGATAAATCTCCTATAATAACCAGCCAACCCCAAAAAGCTTATAATTTTAGTTACACTTGTGGGTCTTTCCCAATTCAACACTGCTTTTACTTTCTGTGGTTCAACTATTATTCCCTCTCCCGACACAACATGCCCCAAGAAAGATATTTCACTCAATCAAAACTTACACTTAGAGAACTTTACATATAATTTCTCTCTCCTCAGAATTTCCAACACTATCTCCAAATGTTGCATATGCTCTTTTTTATTCTTGGAATATACCATAATATCATCAATAAACACAATCACAAATCTATCCAAGAATGGTTTAAACATCCGATTCAACAGATCCATAAATGCTGTATGAGTATTAGTTAACCTAAATGGCATCACCAGGAACTCATGATGGCTATAATGTGTACTAAAAAGCAATTTTAGGCACGTCCCTCTCATTTATCATCAATTGATGATAACCCGATCTCAAGTCTATTTTAGAAAACACCTTAGTTCCTTGTAACTACTTGAATAAATCATCTATCATGGGCAAAGGATATCAATTCTTGATGGTGATCTTATTCAACTGTTTATAATCAATACACAACATCATTGTCCCATCCTTATTCTTGACAAACAACACAAAGGCTCCCAAAGGTGACATACTAGGTTGAATAATAGAAGGAATGGGTAGGTTTTTTTTTTCTTCCTTTAATTATTATGGAATAGTAGAAGAGAAGGTCCCAGGGAGTTTTGTAAACATACAAGCAAACTTATTCGAGTTTATAAGTCAGTGGTAATGGTGATTTCTGAACCTCGAATTTCGGATGAACGAGCTCAAGGAGTCTACCGCCAGTTAAGCTTCACTAATTGGTTTATTTCGAATCCTCATGGTTGCTCTAGAGGTCTCTGACTACTCTAGAATAATCTTGATGTCGTAGTGGAGGTTGTAGCAAATTCAACATAGGCGATTCATGCAATGATAAAGTGTGGCAATAATAACTGATTTTTGTTCACCGCAGTATATGCCAATCCAATTTTGCTGCTGAATGAGAAGCTCTTGGAGGAATTAGAAATGATTGCCCAAGCTGGTCAGCTCTCTTGGTTGGTTGCTGGCGATATGAATGCAATTTTATCATAAAAGGAGAGGCAAGGGGGAGCCCCCGTAACTTGGTCCCAGGCAAGGAGGTTTCATAATCATTTTAATAAATTCAATTTAATTGACTTGGGTTTTCAGGGCCCTGCATTTACTTGGACAAATATGAGATTGGGATTGGCTCGAATTCAGGAGCGAATTGACATGGCATTTGCAAATTATCTTTGGCGGATTTCTTCCTTGAAGCTCTTATGCAACATCTTCTGCATACATCTTTTGATCACGACCCCATATTAATTGAGTGTAATCTGGAACCCCCTTTAGTCTAAGTGCAGTGCCCGTTTCGTTTTGAAGCAGCCTGGTTCTCATATTGGGATTTTGTTAAGGTTGTGGAGGGAAACTGGGTGAACGATAGTCCAGATATTTTAGCTACTACAAAATCCTTATCTGAGAAACTAAAGGATTGGAATCACAAAGTGTTTGGTAATATTTTTCAAAGGAAAAGGTTGTTACGAGCGCGAATTCAGGGTATCCAGTTAGTGTTAAGTCGAGGTCCCTCATGTTTCCTTACTCAGCTTGAGAAGACATTGCTCGTTGAGTATAATCAAGTCTTGTATCATGAGGAGACTCTGTGGCTGGAGAAGTCAAGGTTAAATTGGATGCAACAAGGGGAGAAAAACACTTATTTTTTCATTTATCAACCATTTGTAAATAACGAAGAAATAAAATCGTGTCCCTGAAGGATGATACTGGTACTTGGTGTGAGGATAAAGAGGTTTTGGAAAGCTTAGTAGTGGCTTATTTAAAAGACTTTAACACCTCAGACAGCATGGATGCCCTGGGTCTTGCTGCGGTACCAAGTCTTGTTCTGACAGATGAAAAGATGACTAAGTTAATTCGGGAGGTAACTAGAGAGGAGGTTGAGAGAACTGTTTCTAGTATAAAGCCACTAAAGGCGCCTGGACAAATGAGTTTCATGCTGCTTTCTATCAAAAATATTGGGAGTGGATAAATGAGTCTCTGTTTCAGCTTGTCAAGAAAGGGTTCAGGTCTGATGTAGTTCCATAAGATCTAAATCATACACTGTTGGTACTTATTCTGAAAGTGGCTATACCAAAAAAGATCACCTAGTTTTGACCTATCAACGTGTGCAATATTGCTTATAAAACCATTACCAAGTGTATTGTACAACGAATTGGTCCCCTGTTAGATAAACTAGTGGCTCCAACTAAATGTAGCTTCATTCCAGGCAGGCAAGCATCAGATTATATCTTTATTCCACATTGTTGACCCTCATCTATATTTTAATGATGACAAAACATAACTCTTATTAGACTAACAGTGCTATCTAAGTGTATTAAGCAATAAGAGCATTCAACCAAGGATCAAGGTGCAAGAACTCAACCCGAATCAATCACCAAGTCAAGACAGAAGATCTAGTATAGTTATAAGGTATTTAAACAAGTTGTAAATCTCACTTGTTCAGGTAATTAGCTTGTCCATTGGCTCCTTTTAGAAAAACATTTTAAAAACTAACGTTTTAAAATAAAAACCTTTTATAGGAATGAAAAACTGGGTTGAAAGGTAACCCAGTCGACTGGGTACTTACACCAGAAGGTTGGTGTTTTGGACAGACAGTCCCCAGTCGACTGGTAAGACCAACCCAGTCGATTGGTACTTTAGGCAGAAGTTTCCCAGTTGACTGGTAAGTCATACCCAGTCGACTAGTACCATCAAAGCCTTAAAAATGGGATTTTTTAAGCTTGACCTAATCGACTGGTACTAAGATCCAGTCAACTGGTAGTTCAAAAAATATGACTGTTGAGACGCGAGATTTCAGTACAAATTGTACTAAAACGTACCAAATCAATTGAGAATGAGCATATAACATCATGGCTATATAAACCCACTATATTGAGCATTCAAATAAAGGGGATCACACATTTAATCAAGTTTTTACTCATTGATACACAAAAAGCTTTGAAAAATTGATTGTTGAGCCATTCTTCAAGCTTTACCTTGAAAGAGAGATATTATTCAGTTGTATAAGCTTTTATTGTAGTCTCTCTACTATTTACTTTACAGCATCTATTGTAAAGAGATTAGCTTCCGAAAGGAAAAGATTAGCTTCCGAGAGGAAGGGGTTTGCTTTCGATAGGAAGGGATTGTAAGGTTTGTGCAACACCCGTGAAGTTGCATGACTAAGTTTCTTAGTGGATTACTTCAAGGAGGTTCCTTGAAGAGAGTGGACGTAGGGTCGGAATGAATCCAATATTGCTGAACCACTATAAACTGAGTTTGCATTCTCTATTCCTTAAACTCTTTATTTACAACACATATTACTTGTTTATATGCTTGTGGTGTTATCAGTTTTTATAAACTTGTGTTTAATTAGCAAAAGTTTTTAAAAACCCAATTCACCTCCCCTCTTAGGTTGAAACCTCAGTCTACAATTGGTATCAGAGCCTCGTTCTCAATTTTAGGCTTAATATCCTTAAGTTGATCTGATGGCAGCAAATAGCTATTCTGAGGGACACTCATACACTAGGCCTCCTTTGTTCAATGGCTCCAACTATAACTATTGGAAAAACAGGATGAAAATCTTTGTTGAAGGATAAGATTATAATCTTTGGAGAGTCATCAAAGAAGGACCTAGAATTCCATCAAAGGAAATAACTATTGGAGAAATCAATCATACAATGCCTAAACTCAAAATTGAGTACAATAATGAGGATTGTAGAATGATGTCTCTCAATAGTAGAGCCATAAGCATTTTACATTATGCTTTAGATATATCCGAATACAATAAAATCTCTACATGTGTTTCGACTAAGGAGATATGGGATAAATTGCAAGTTACATATAAAGGAACTAGTGAGGTTAAAAAATCAAAAATCTATATTCTAGTTTATGAATATGAATCTTTTAGAATGTCTTCTAATGAAACAATTTGTTAAATGCACTCACATTTCATAACTATTGTTAATGGTTTGAAGTTTCTTGGTCGAAACATTGAGGAGTTTGAACTAACAAGAAAAATCTTAAGATCTTTGCCACCCATTTAAAAAGCAAAGAAGACGGCCATCACGGAGGCCAAAGATCTCGACAAACTTGATGTTGAGACACTTCTGGGGTCATTATTGACATATGAGATGGAAGAAATGAATTCCATTGTCAATGATGATGAGAAGAAGAAAAATGTAGTTGCTCTCAAAGCCTCTACATGCAACAGAGAAGAGGAATCAGAAGAAGAAGCTGAGAGTAATGAAGAGGATGGAGAAATGGCCTTAATCACTAAACAGTTTCATAGATTCTTGAAGAAATGCAAGAAGCCATATACAAAGGATCTCACCTCAAAAAGAGAACCACCTGTGTGCTATAGATGCAAGAAGCCCGGTCACATCAAGGTCAATTGTATAGCTACAAGTAAACCATACAAGAGTTTCAAGAAGAAAGCTATAATTGCAACCACTTGGAGTGATGATGAAGAAGAAGACTCCTTAGATAAAGAGGTCGGATACGAGGAAATTGCAAACCTTTGTCTCATGGCAATCGATGATGAAAATGAGGTATTATCTTCTCCCTCTTCTAAAAATAACATTGTTAGTAGCAGTGAAGAATTGTTTGAAGTCATAAATTAAATGCATGATGAATTGAAGAAATTTGGTTCTAGGAACTCAACTCTTAAGAAAGAAGTATCATCTCTTTCTAAAGAAATGATAAATCTAAGAGAAGAAAAAGATAAACTATCTTCATTGCTTTTTGATTCTTCTTAAGATTTCCTCAAAGATAAAAATGAAAACTTAAAGAAAAAGATATTAGAATTAAATGGTACAATATCCAGACTCATGCTTGGAAAAGAAAAGCTTGATGAAGTGCTTTTTTGCTAAAAATTAAGTGGAGGAAAATCCAGGTTAGGATACTCTCCATTAGGCAAGCAGAAATCCAAAGAGAACTTATTCGTCAAAGTTTCGTGTGTGAATGAAGCCTCTACTTCAAAGGTCAATACCACACCTATAATGAATGCTAGCATGTCTATAAACACTAATTCTAATGCATATATAAGAGTGAAAAATCCTAGAAATACTCATGCTTACATGTATACTCATTCAAGAAATGCTTATACACATCATAGGAATAACCATCATGTGCATCCTAGGAATAATTTGTATACTCAAGACTTGCACACTGCATAAGCATATCCTAGGAATTACAATCATAGTTATTCTAGAAATAATATGCATACTCATGATAATGCAAGCATGCATCCTAGAAATCATCATCATACATTTTCTAGAAATGATATGTATATTCATATTCCTCACAATAGAAACATGTATCCTATGAACTCATATCCTAAGTATTATAGGCATGCACAACTAGATACTCCTAGAAATTTCAATAACTATCATCCTAGGATTGTGCATTATCAACATGTCTATAGATCACCATATGCTGTTAAGAAAGTATGGGTCCTAAAAGGAACCGTATTTTCAAAGACTAACCGCAAAGGACCCAAGAAATTTTGGGTACCTAAAAATGCCATTGTGTATCCTTGTGTGATGTAGATATGTCTCCACACCAAGGAAAAAGGTAACTATTGGTACCTTGATAGTGGATGCTCAAAACACATGATCGATGATAAAAGTGTATTCAATGAGCTAACTCTAAGAGATGGTGGACTTGTCACCATTGGAGACAACACAAAAATAAAGATCATCAGGCATGGAAAAGTTGGTAATGATTTCTCAGCCATAGATAATGTATTGCTAGTATAAGGCCTTAAACCAAATTTTCTAAGTATTAGTCAACTTATTGACAAGGGCAACAAAGTCACATTTGAAACCTCTCATTGTCTAGTTATAGACATCAAGAGTAACAAGATCAAATTTTTTGGCCATAGACATGAAAATGTCTATATAGTTGATTTAAAATCCTTGCATTCTGAAAATAAAAAATGTTTTCTTGCCATTAGTGAAAATCCATGGCTATGGCATAGAAGGTTTGGTCATATGAATATAAATTTGCTTAAAATCATACCCTCTCACCAAAGCTCTGGTACCACTGTTGAAAATCACCTTGACAAGATGCCCAGGTGGTGATCTTCCAAACACCCAAGTCTAGAATGACTTGTAAAGATTAGGAATTGAAAACAGAATCAGAAATGAAAGAAAGAAATAAGACAAGCGATTTGTTATTGAGGTTCGGCAATAGCCTATGTCCTCGTGAGTTCCTTTGAACTCTCTGCACTAAATCAATGGTTCTTTTACAATCACAGCAACCCCTTCTCCAAGAAGTCTAAGTTCTTGAAGAAATAAAGAAGAAGAAGAAACAAAAAGTGATAAGAACTAACCTTGGAATTTTTCCAAGAAAATTCCCTTTACAAGCCCTTCAATCCCTTTTCTATTCTACTCACTCTTCTAAACAATCAGCCTCTCTACAATGAGTCTCTCTTATTCTATGTCTTTGCACTCTTTACAATTCTCTCACTTTTGATCACAAGTTATGTCACATTGTTGTTGAGAATGAAGCAAGCTGACCCTTTATATAGTGCACCAACTTCTTATCCAATCTTGAGGGTCAATATCCACCCATAGATCTTGATGACCAATCAACCATGGCCCTTGATCATCCCTTAGTGATCCTACGTGTTTTGAACATGTCTCTTGAACCCAACTAAAGGCTGAAGTATGTTTGCCTTAGTGTGCCTGAAGGTGCCGCTTGAAACAAGGGGCACCGCGGCTCAAAGAAAAACACCAATTCACCACTTTCTGGGCGCCGCGGCCTGGAGGAGGGGGTGCCGTAGCCTGGCCCTTCCTCTAACCCTTCTCCTTGCTAGGCACCGCGGCCTGGATAAGGCAGGGCCATGGCGCACACTGGTGCTGAGCCCTTTTGGTTGCTTGTGTGCTGAGGCACACACCTAGTGTGCTGAACCTTGATGCTGAACTCCTTCCAACCTCAACCATGTTTAAACCTTAGACAAATACTAACAGAAAAGGTCCCTTAATCTAGTGCGGTTGGTTCAGTTATGTTCACCATGGTAAGCACTAGACCTGATATTGCACATGTAATAAGTGTTCTCAACAAGTTTATGAGTAATCCTGGAAAGGAGCATTGGCTTGGGATGAAATGGTTGCTGAGGTACTTGAAGGGAATCCCAGAAGTAGGGCTAATTCATGAGAAGAGGGGTAAGTCCATCTGTCTTGAGGGTTATGCGGATTCGGCCTATAGAGCAGACCGGGATAAAAGAAGATCAATTACCTCCTACTTCTTCAACTTAAACGGATGTTGTATAAGTTGGAAGGCTCAGTTGCAGCCTGTGGTAGCACTCTCACCAACCGAGGGTGAGTATATAGCGGCAACGGAAGCCATTAAGGAGGCTATGTGGTGCAAAGGGTTATTGGAAGGGTTGAAGGTCCCAAGAACTTAATCAATTCTGTAGATTAAATGGCATTCTAAGACATAGAATGGTTGTGAAAACCCCTCAGCAAAGTGGAGTTGCTGAGAGGATGAATAAGACCCTTATGGAAAAGGTTAGGTGCATGTTAATGGGATCCGGATTACCCAACTGTTTTTGGGGGGAAGCAGTGTCTACTGCTGCATATTTGGTTAATAGATCACCCTCTAGGATTGTGTACCATAAGACTCCTGAAGAGATGTGGAGTGGAAAACTCCCTGAGTTGGACAACTTTAGGACTTTTGGGTGTGTTGCATAAGCACAACAAAAGGATGATAGACTTAGCCCAGGATCTAGAAATTATGTGTTTCTAGGATATGGGGAAGGGGCTAAGGGGTATAGGTTTTGGTCCTCAAAGAAAGAAGGATTGAGACTCATAATAAATAGGGATGTAATTTTTAATGAATTATTATTTCCCTATTTGGAGAAAACTAACCCTGCAGAGGCTAGTGAGCAAACCGGTTTGGTATTTGTGGAGCATCAAGGAGAATTCGGTTCAGGTAAAGTGATGAGAGTCATAAAATGCCTCTCAACAGTGGTTAATTGTTAGCATTTTAGGATCGATCTCGGTCTTTATTGTGGTTTTATGTGTTAATAACTCTAAAGTAATATTAATGGACCACTGACTTATTTCAGTGTAATTTTCAGGTACTTTGAGTTTAAAAGAGAACAAGAAGCGATCGTTGCTTAAAAGACCAAGATCCCATGCTTCTGGAAGGACAAGATGGACTACTGCCTGTATTGCGATCGAGCGCATAAGCAGTGCGATCGAGCGCACATCCCACAATGAGCAAGGTACTCTGCAGTGCATATACGATCGAGCGCACAAGCCGCGATCGAGCGCATGTGCGATCGATCGCACTCGGGCTGTGATCGAGCACACCCGGACAGTATCCCACATCGGCTAGATAACACATAGCATTCCGGGAGTTTGCTTATATAAAGACCCACGCTGCTCAGCTAAAATCAAAAATCAATCGGGGATGAATCCAGAGGGCCTTTAGGAATAATCCAGAGGGCCTTTAGGAGGAACCCGAAGTATAAATTTGGAGGGCAAGCAACTCATTTTTATCAATCGGCTAGATAACCTTGTCATTTTTATTTTAAACTTATTTACACAATTACCCTTTTCTCAAAGCAACTCAGATTCTTTTTAATCTTTTATCGTATGTGTTGAGGTTTACACCTTCTGTTGTACTTAACTTGTTTCTCTGTGGAATTGACACCCTAAAACTATACTACAACAACCGCGTTATGTTTTGGGCGTAATCAAATTTCGGCGCTGTTGCCGGGGAAACGCGCTTAAGTACAAGGAAGCTTGTCAACTTTGAGTGTGACGGTAAAAAAAAAAAATTGTTTTATTTGTTTTATTTCCTCTCTGATTCATTCGGTGCATGCTTAGACAAGAGATCTGTGAGGTAGATTCATTAGAGGACCTGAGCTAGAATTACCCTCTCCTTTCGAGTCTGATAGTGAAACCTCGCCTAGATCAACCCATATAGAAAACCTAAGTGAGAATCTAGAGGATTTTGTTAACATGGCCGATAACCATAATGAGAATGTTGCTAGGACACTTCAGGATTACCTCCACCCTACACGCACAGCCATACCTCATGCATCATGTTTCCAGCCAATACTCGCCATTTAGATCTTAAACCAGGGATGATTCAATTACTCCCTACATTTCATTGCTTGGATAATGAAAACTCATATGTGCATATTAAAGAGTTTGAGGAAGTAGTTGTGACTTTCCATAGTCAAAACGAAACTCATGACATTATGAAACTTAAGCTCTTTCCTTTTACTTTGAAGGATAAAGCCAAGAGTTGGCTATACTCACTTAGACCACGATCTATTGGGTCGCGGACTGAGATGACTCGGGCTTTCTTTAACAAATACTTTCCCCAAAATAAGACCAACACTCTGAAAAGGCAAATCTCCACCTTTGCACAAAAGGATAGTGAGACTTTATATCAATCTTGGGAGAGATTTAAGGAGTTATTGAGTATGTGCCCTCACCATGGGTATGAGAGTTGGCGTTTAGTAAGCTATTTCTATGAGAGACTTACCTATAGAGAGTGCCAATTCGTAGAGATGATGTGTAATGGTGGGTTTTTAAAGAAAAATCCTGATGAGGCCATAGAGTACCTCAATGAGCTTGCTTAAAAAGCTCATACTTGGACTGGACCTAGTGCTACTGAGAGCACAGATAGGTCACGACCTATAGGGCACCCAAATGGTGGTAGAATTTACCATCTTAGGGAAGAGGATAACCTTAGAGCCAAGGTCGAGATGCTCACTAGAGAGATAAATGAGTTAAAGACTAAGAGCTTAAAGCCAACACACGTGGTTAATCATGCGAAATCTTTTGAACCATGTTTTGTGTGTGGCAGGGTAGATCATCTCCTCCAAGAATGTCCCATATTTACTGATACGAGAGGGCTGTATGAGGAACAATGTAATGCCTTAGGCATGTACAAGAAGCCTCTTGCACCTTTCTCTAACACTTATAACCCAGGGTGGCGAAATCACCCCGGAAATCTGAAAACCAGCATGCACAGCCCCTTAGATCATCCCCTACACCTTATCATGCACCCTCATCCTCTAGGAACTCGCTAGAAGACACCTTACAGGCCTTTATAGAGGCACAAGGTAAGACAAACCAAAGGTTTGAGGCATTATTTACGTAGGTGATGGAAGAGCATAAAGAAATTAAGAGCCAAGTGTCCAAATTAATGAGCTACTTGAGTGTGACTAAGCAAGGTAAGTTCCCTGCTCAAGCTCAGTCCATATCCCATGGTTAGCACCTGGCGCAACAGAATTTAAAGGAGGTGAATGCCATTAAGACAGTAAGTGGTAAGTCCTTACACATCCCAACAACGAAGAAATCAAAGGATGTGGACGAAAGCCACCAAGCATACATGATGGATTCATTCATGGAAAAGGTCCAGCACCTCAATCCAGTGGAGTCCACCACCACTCTTGGCTTCACCAGAGTACATATTGAGCCAAAATTTGCGTATGTTACTGATGACATCCTTGAGGCCTCTCCCAAGCATAGAAGCACTGAATTTGGCAATGAAGCAGTGGCGGATGCATTCAACCTATGTTTTTCAAGGAGGGAATAAGAGCGTCTGGCTGAAGACATAAAACTTAGTGCTTATGGGAGGCAGCCCACAACGTATCCTTTTACTTTTATTGTTTTTCATATTTTTTTTCTTGTTTATTATTATTATTTTGCTGTTTTCTAGCTTTACTTTAATATTTATTTTTCAGGGACAAATAAACGAAGCAATTCCATTGATCGTCCAAAACTTTCAACTCCACGCACCATTGGTTAAAAAGGGAGTTTCCTTAACTTTTTCTTTTTCATTGAGGACAATACTTATCTTAAGTTGGGGGTGGAAGATATATATTTCTTATTGCATATCATTGAACTGCTTGGTGCCATCTTTGTTTGTGTTTAGCATGCTTTGTGTTAGTCTTAGAGTCAATTTACATGTCAATGATATAAACCTAATTGAGATAGCATATAGCATTCAGGAGTAGTTGAATCTTGCTTCGGTTTGAAATTAATTTAAGTATCAATCTTGATCTGGTTTGAGACTCTAGTTTGTGGTAAGATTATATGATTAGTCTTAAACATTTAGAAAAATTTTATGTGTGATTATTTTGTGAATATTTTTGCGGTCTCAACAAGCTCTAGAACTTACTTAATAACCACTTGAGGCGAATTCCTAGAATGCACACTACTTAGGATATGATATAGGCCGTTTTTGAACCGTTTGAGCCTTTCAAACCTACCATTGCTATATTGATCACTAGTCACCTATTTGAGCCTTTTTCTTGAAAAGAAAAATTGAGCCTTGTTTCTTTGGATAAACTATTTACTTACCTCTATGAGCCAAAAAAATATTTTATCCTTACCTTTCTTTTAAAAAGAACTTAGTTATACACGTATTGTGAGAAACACTTAAAAGGAGTAAGGGTGAAAATATAAAAAAAAAATATCACTACCACAACCCAGGTACATTAAAGGAGATAAGTTGGGGGTTGTGGAAAAGATAAGAAAAAAAAATGATGAAAAAAGAGGGTGAATGGTTATGTGCCAAAATAAAAAAAAAAAAACGAATTATGGCAAAGAAGGAAGAAAGAAAGAAAAATAAAAGAAAAAATGGTGATTTGTTGAAAGAAATGCTCGAAAAATGGTTGAAAGAGTTGGGTGTGGAAGTAAATGTTATCAAGTGCTTAAAGTGATTGTGTTTAAAGCTAAGAGATTGAATTCTTTTACTTGTGAATCTTTCCCATTCTTCCTTAGCCTTTACCTTAGCCTAACGTTACAAGCTTATTAAAGACCTTTTGATCCAATGTAGTGTGATTTTTCTACAATAGTGGAGAGTGGTTTGAAATGTAAGCATATGGAGCTTGTTTTTGTGATTGATGTCACGCTATTTATTATGTTTTTAGAGACCAAGATTTGTATTCATGAATGTCATGCATAAAATCATCCGGATGTTTGGATTAATGGTTTGTGGTAAGATGGATGTTAAGAGTCAATAACGATTTTAAGATTGATGCTTGAATTACCTTTGGATTTGGGTGAAATTTAATGATTCTTTGTGCCATGTGTTATGTGCAATTTTTGAGACAAAATGTGAATTACTCTTGGTTAACACTAATATTGCTTTTCATTTACTTTGATTCCCACCATGGAATTCATCTCTTAATTTCGCTTGAATTGCTAGGGACTAGCAATAAGCTAGTTGGGGGTTGTGATGAGAGTCATAAAATGCCTCTCAACAGTGGTTAATTGTTAGCATTTTAGGATTGATCTCGGTCTTTATTGTGGTTTTATATGTTAATAACTCTAAAGTAATATTAATGGACCACTGACTTAATTCAGTGTAATTTTCAGGTACTTTGAGTTTAAAAGAGAACAAGAAGCGATCGTTGCTTAAAAGATCAAGATCCCATGCTTCTGGAAGGACAAGATGGACTACTGCCTGTATTGCGATCGAGTGCACAAGCAGTGCGATCGAGCACACATCCCACATCGAGAAAGGTACTCTGCAGGGCATATGCGATCGAACGCACAAGCCGCGATCGAGTGCATGTGCAATCGATCGCACTCGGGCTGCGATCGAGTGCACCCGGACAGTATCCCACATCAGTTAGATAACACACAGCATTCCAGACCCGCTCTACTCAGCTGAAATCAAAAATCAATCGGGGATGAATCCAGAGGGCCTTTAGGAACAATCCAGAAGGCCTTTAGGAGGAACCCGAATTATAAATTTGGAGGGCAAGCTGAGGATGATCATTGAGATGCTGGAGGCAATTCAAGGAAGCATGAGCCTCATGGCTGGCTAGTCTCCAAGCAAGGCGAAGGGATGAATCCCTAGGTGTAGTTGTTCTTATTTTTCCTTTATTTGATTCGGTTGTAGTTGGAATTATTTTCGTTAAATATTGTTATGTTTTATTCTTTAATTTAATTAGTAGATTTATTATAACTCCGGTGGTTACATGCTTCTTTTCCATATAATTTCAGTCAGGCTTTTCTTATGTGTACCTGTTTGGGTGTGATTGAGTCCGGTAGATCTCTTTTATAGATTTGTCCATTGCTGCGATATCATCATTTAGATATATCGTCGTCTCTTGATAATTTATAAGTTAGGTCATGTGTGCTTGAAAGTAAAGAAGATTTCATAACAATTACATTAGGATTTATAAATGCGCTTTAATTGAATATTTTCCGATTGCCTGTTTGGGATGTGAAACTTGCAATCGAGATAAAAACAACTGAATCAAGTTAAGATTAGAGCAACGAACCTAGGGAGGATTTTCGGAACCTTGTCATTTTTATTTTAAACTTATTTACACAATTACCCTTTTCTCAAAACAGCTCAGATTCTTTTTAATCTTTTATCGTTTGTGTTGAGGTTTACACCTTCTGTTGTACTTAACTTGTTTTCCTGTGGAATCGACACCCCAAAACTGTACTACAACTACCGTGTTATGTTTTGGGTGTAATCATAAAGCAAGGAAGGTAAGAGGGTTCGGACCAGGTAGAGCCCATTGATGAATGCGAAGCTCAGGACACTCATGGGGAGGCTGAACTGAAAGAGGATGATGCAGAAAGTCGGAAGGACTATCAGCTCACAAGAGACCGGGAAGTTGTGGATGTTGTGGATGCAACAACTCCTTGGATAGAAGGAGAGATGAATGAACAAGAGACTTACATTGATGCTGTGGGATGTAAGGGTTCGCCAAGATGGAAGCTAGCTATGAAGGAAGAAATGGATTCTTTGAGGAAGAACAACTTCTGGGAATTGGTACACATTCTAGGAAATCAAAGAGTTGTGGATTGTAAGTGGACTTACAAGGTCAAATAAGGGCACCCTCTAGGAGATGAAGTCCGGAACAAGGCTAGCTGATGGTGAATGGGTTCACGAGAAGAGAAGGCATAGATTTCACAGAAACTTTCTTATCTGGACACAAGGTGGCGAAAATGGTGAGTATCCTCATCTATGTCATTAATATGCTATTGGTTTGGAACAGTAGGAAGAGGATGAAAATGTTTATATCTCAACTAAGTGAGCAGTTCGAGAGGAAGAATCTCAGCCTTACACAAAAGATCTTTGGTATGAGAAGAATTTAGGAAAGAGAGAGATACGGGTTGAAAGTTTCTCGGTTTTCTATGGAAGATGGTAAACTAGTGAAGGTTCCCCTTGCTGGTCATTTCAAGTTCTCCAGCGAACAATGTTCTGGAATAGATGAGGAGAAGAAGGAAATGGTAAAGGTCCCTTATTCTAGTGCGGTTGGACCAATCATGTCCATGATGGTAAGCACTAGACCCGATATTTCTCAAGCAATGGGTGTTCTCAGTAGATGTGTGAGTAATCCTGGAAAAGAGCTTTGGCTTGGGATGAAATGGTTGCTGAGGTATTGAAAGGCTCAATGGCAGCTGGTGGTAGTACTCTTAACAACCAAGACAGAACACATAGTGGCTTCGAAAGCCATAAAGGAGGCTATGTGGTGCAAAGGGTTGTTGGACAAGTGGATGGTCCTAAAAGAGCAGGTGGTGGTGTCTTCGGATAAAATGGCCACGCAAGAAAGTCCTACAGATTTAGGTACCAAGGTTCTACCTCTAAGATGGTCCAATCATTGCCTTGGACTTCTTAGGAATGGAGTCGGTTGATTGATGATTCAAGATTGAGTTTGGATCCTGAAGTTCTCTGCACAATAGTTTGGGTTTAAATGCTTAGACAAAGGTAGAGATTATCAATATTTGTCTAAGGTCTAAAAATGGTTTAAGGTCTAAACCAAAGTTGGAAGAATAAATTTCAGCATGTTAAAGGAGTGTACACAAGTGTGCGCATCAATTTGGGTGTGTGTGCACACCTCTATTCAGTAAGACAAAGAAGTGTGCACAGCATCAAGAGGTCTAGCTTCAGTGTGCACTATAGTCCTCCTCCTCCCAGGCTGCAGCACCCAGCAAGGAAGGTGCTGGAGAAAGGCCAGCGCTGCACCTTTCCCTCACCAAGGCCACGGTGCCCAAAAAGTGGTGAAAAGAGTGTTTTTCCTAGCGCCACAGCTTGCCCTGTTCAGTGCCTAGGCACTAGACACACTGAGGCACACATATTCCACTTGATTCAACCTCTTATCAAGTGTGTGGGTGCAAGGTTAAAATGCACAGCATCACTTAGGATTGATGGAGGGCCATGGTTGAGTGGTCATCAAGATCTAAGGGTAGAGATTGACTCTCAAGATTGAAAAAGAAGTTGGTGCACTATATAAAGGGTTACCTAGGTTCAATCTCATGATATAATACAATGTGATATAACTTGTGAGACATGTGATGTGAATGAGTGGTATGTGAGAGTGAAAAGATACTAAACACAGGAGAGACTCATTGTAAAGAGGCTGGTTGTAAAGAGAGAAGTAGTATAGATAGTGGGTAGAAAGCTTTTGTAGTAGTCCTATCACTTTCTTTCTTCTCATCTTTGTTTCTTCAAAAACTTGAGGTTTCTTAGAGAGGGTTGTTGTATTGTAAAGATCCATTGAGATTTAGTGCAGAGAGTTCGGAGGAACTCACGGGGACATAGGCTATTGCCGAACCTCAATAACAATTACTTGTCTTCTTTCTTGCTTTGGTTGCTGTATCTTTTCTTTACAAGTCATTCTAGACTTGGCTGTTTGGAAGATCACCCCTAGGCATCTTATCAAGGAGATTTCCAACAAGCCCAAAGTTCCTTCAGGAACCCAAAGAATCCAAGGCGGTAGCTCTTTGCTAGTAGTAAGTGGATTTTTCGGCTTATGCCCACACAGTAACTCCTCATGGGTAGTAGTAGAGTTTGTCTCAGGCCGAAGTGTACAATCTGTAACAAGCACAGCCGCATTTGAATTTTGAACTAGGTTCGGTCTAGACATAGCCTGGCCCTGCAAAACTAAAGAAGTATCAGCTGAGACCTCCTTGCACTTAGCACCTGACACAGCCCTAACATGCCCAGAAGGCAAAGTAGACCCAACCGCAGCAACAAGGGAAACCGAACCATTACCAGAACGCTCATGATTACCATTCAACCCTCTATTATCCATAGTGAGAGGTTTGGACCCTGAGATCGAACTAGACCCAAAGACAACTAGACCTACAAAGAAGAACCCAAGAGGGACCTGATCACTAATTGAATTAAGAGGCCCATCTGAGTCACTAAAGGTAATAACTTCTTTGGCCTTATTTGTTTCGCATTTTGAACTCGAATTTTGGGATTTGGTAGGTTGAGTAGCTTGGGGTTTAGCTTGGGTGTGGGGCAGGCCCAAACCAAGAACCTTGGTAGGAACATCACCGGAACCCTCCTCTCTTCTATGGCCGAAAGGCACTTTCCAGCAATCTTAATCCGTATGTCTTTGTAAATAGCATCTACTACAGAAATCCAAGTTTCCTTCATAAATTATTTTTTACCAATAACCGTCATCACGATTAGGACTAAGCCAAATTCGTTCCTACCGGGGTTGGGTGAGATCCAATTCAATGCATATATGAGCATTACTAAGTCGTCAAGAGTGTAAGTACGCTCATCAACCTTAAGAAAATGATAAAAGGATGAAGCAATACCTTTGAGGACTGAAAGATGAAAATAAGGAAGGTGCAAACCTAAAGACAGATCCACACAGCTGCCATTGTTGTCTCCTTTTTAGTAGAAAATTTTGGAGTACATTTAAGTAAAAGATATAAGGAATTCTCTACCTAACGTGAAGAGCGTGTCGAAGCGGTAATGAGATCCTCGTTCCATTTGAGACGAACCAACAAGTGTCTCTTGTCTAAAACACCTACAACTAGGCCGTGTTTAAAGTTCTAGGATCGAAGGTGTTGATAGATCGGATTCATGGGAGGCAACCTTGCATAAAACTTCATCACAACCATGTTATTGAAGGCAACAATAGCCTTTGAATACTCCATAGATTTCAGCGATAAGGCCCAATCACCTTTAATCTTATAAGGCTTAGAAGACATGGCCAGATCAGGCAATGGCTTTTTGAAGGCAACAGGGAAGTGCATACTCAATCCTGAGATCCCTGGCGTAGTCGAACCAGACACAATAACGATAAAAGAAGGGGGTCGAGTGGCTATAGGCTGTGTTTGCAGTGTGGCTGAAGAAATCGTAGCTGGAGGAAAGTAGATCGCTGTTTTGGAGGAGGAGGTAGGGAGGGGTGCGGCTAGGGGTGTTTGAATGGGAGGAGGCTAAATGGTGGTAATCGGGGGATTGGGCAGAGGCGAGGGGCCTCTTGGAGGTTGGGGATGGCAACGCTGGCAGGCCAGAGTGGCTACCAGGTGACGGTTAAAGGAAAAAGATAATTGAAAAGTAGGGATTCTAAAGAAAAGCTACAACTTCTCTCTCTTTAAAATTTTAAAATTTAATTTTTTTTTTTTACTTTATTAGATATCTCACCTAACACTATTCTTTCTTAAGATACTCCAAACTTCATTAATACTCCAAACTGTATTAATTATTAAGTCAGTAACTTTCATCTTGCAGTCTTGCCCTCTTAAACTATTATTAACCATTGCCAAGTCGTTATTATTTACTATGGGTGAGTGTTAAAACTAACTGTTTAAATTTCTAACTTCTCATTGTATACTAGTACCACAACCCTTTATCCAACTAACCCTGGTTTTGTACTCTGTACCCATTTCTCTGTTACCACAATTTTCCTAATACTCTCATATCTTATTAAACTCTTGGTCTCCCATATTGCACCTTCTTAATAACTCCATTTACATACTAATCATTACCCTTTCTAGTGCCTCAACTACATTCAAAACAAGTCATCCATTTTTCTTTAGCTCTTCAAGTACCTCAAATACCTTCGTTTATCATCACTTTCTCTCACTTGATAGTAAAGACGTTCTTCAATTTTATATCTTCCATTAAAGTAAAACTCTTAAGTTCATTCAACTAGCAACAACCAAGTAACTTTTCATTCTTGAATCTAAAATCAAGATTTCCTAAACTTTGAATAAACCTAGCATCTCTTTGTATTGAACTTCACTTAATCTTAAGATCGGATTAAAAATCACTACACTTTTCTCATTTACGGATTCTCATATAACACTTCCTACTTTCCAAAATATTTCCTTTACTATCCTTCTTAAAGTCTCGAGACAACACTAAATCTTCACTTATGATTTACCTAATGCAACCATTCTTCTACATAATTCGTATCTCTCGTTCTCAACTCACTCACTCCCTACTTCACCTTACCCCTGACATTTTTCGTAATAAAACTCTCCTTGAATTGGAGGGGGTTTGACAGACCTTTACCCATCTATTAAAATAAAATAAAGTAATACAAACAAGCTCGTAGTCGAGCAAACACACTCAGAGGACCTTAAACCTTACCCTAAGAAAAAACACTTAAATTTTTTTATAAATAGGCAAACCCGAATCATCATGATCTAAGGTGATGAGGACACCACTAACAAATGGGAGACAGATCCTATTCAAGTTTCAATTGGTCAAGTTACAATGGCCCGAGCTAAACGGTTTATTCAAGTTCCAATTAGTCCAGTTATAAGGGCCCGAGCTAAACGGTTCAAGAAAACTCTCAATGAAAAGATTTAGTCATCGGACTTCCCAAAATCAATTTTGAAAAAGACAAAGTATGTGATGCTTGTCAAATAGGAAAACAAACTAGGATTTCTTTTAAATCAAAGAATGTAGTCTCAACTACTAGACCATTGAAACTTTTGCATATAGACTTATTTGGTCCAATAAGTACCATTAGTCTACGTGGCCATCAATATGCTCTTGTTATTGTTGATGACTATTCAAGATATACCTTTGTTATTTTTATTGCTTACAAGGATGAAGGTTTCAAAGGATTTGAAAACTTTTGCAAAAAGGTTCAAAATGAAAAAGGGATTTGTATTTCAAGTATTAGAAGTGATCATGGAAAAGAATTTGAAAATCAAAGTTTTTCAAAATTTTGTGATGAAAATGGAATTGATCACAAATTTTCAGCTCCTAGAACTCCTCAACAAAATGGAGTTGTTGAGAGAAAAAATAGAGTTCTAGAAGAATTTTCAAGAACAATGCTTTGTGAAAATAGTTTACCAAAATACTTTTGGGCTGAAGCGGTAAACACCTCTTGCTATATCTTAAATAGAATTTTAATTAGGCCTATGCTTGACAAAACTCTGTATGAATTATGGAAAGGTAGAAAGCCTAATATATCATATTTTTGTACTTTTGGTTGTAAATGCTTCATCCTAAACAACAATAAAACTAACTTGGGTAAATTTGACTCTAAGACCGATGAAGGGATATTTTTAGGATATTCAACCTCTAGTAAGGCTTATAGAGTCTTCAACAAGAGAACCCTAGTGGTAGAAGAATCCGTACATATAACTCTTGATGATTCTAACCCAATTAGTAGTAGAGAAGTTTCTTTCAATGATGATGCAGATTTTATTCCAAGAACGGAAACACCTACTCCCATTGTTGACCCAAAAGAGAGTCCACCTCAAACAAATAAAGAGATGGAAACTCTCAAATTGGACCAACCATCTACAAGCCGACAAGAGGATAGTCTTCCCAAAGATTGGAGGTATGTAAATTATCACCCGATTGATCAAGTGATTGGTGATCCTTCACAAGGGGTAAGAACTCATTCCCCTATTAGAAATATTTGCAATTATGTAGCCTATTTGTCTCAAATTGAACTTAAGACATTTATTGAAGCCGAAAAAGATAATGATTGGATAAATGTCATGCAAGAAGAAATAAATCAATTTGAAAGAAACAATGTTTGGAATCTAGTTCCTAGACCTAAGAATCATACAATAATTGGAACTAAATGGGTATTTAGAAATAAGATGGATGAAAATGGAATAGTGACTAGAAACAAGGTTAGACTAGTTGATAAGGGATATAATCAAGAGGAAGGAATAGACTTTGGTGAGACCTATATTCCCATAGCTAGATTAGAAGATATTCGAATGTTATTAGCCTTTGCATGCTTTAATAAGTTTAAATTATTTCAAATGGATGTAAAAAGTGCATTTTTAAATAACTTTATAGAAGAAGAGCCTTTATGTTGAGCAACCTCTTGGATTTGAGAATCCTAGTCTTTCAAATCATGTCTACAAGCTTTCTAAAGCTCTATATGGGTTGAAGCAAGCTCCAAGAGCATGGTATGAAAGACTAAGTAAAATTTTGATAGACAATAATTTTATAAGAGGCAAAGTAGACACAACCTTCTTCACTAAAACTCACATAAATGACACACTACTAGTCCAAATATATGTTGATGATATTATATTTGGTGCTACTAATGAATCTATGTGTCAAGAGTTTGCAAACTGCATGCAAGGTGAATTTGAGATGAGCATGATGGGAGAGCTTACCTACTTCCATGGACTTCAAATCAAAAAATTGAAAGGAGATATCTTCATCAATCAATCAAAGTACACTAAGGACCTATTAAAGAGGTTCAAGATGGAAAGCTCAAAGCCACTTGGTACTCCTATGAGCACATCTACAAGACTTGATCTTGATGATGGAGGTAAGTGTGTAGATACTAAAAATTATAGAAGCATGATAGAAGCATTGCTTCATTTAACTACAAGTATACCTGATATAATGTTCAGTGTATGCATGGGTGCTAGATTTTAGGCTAATCCTAAGGAATCACATGTAGTTGCAGTAAAAAGAATCCTTAAATATCTATAAGGAACACAAACCATAAGATTATGGTACTCTAGAGATTCATCTTTTGAGCTTGTAGGATATTCAGATGCTGATTTTGCTGGATGTAGGTTAGATAGAAAAAGCACAAGTGAAACATGCAAATTCTTAGGTGCAATGTTAACCTCTTGGTTTTTCAAGAAACAAAACTCCGTTGCATTATCAACCGTCGATGCGGAATATATTACAGCGGGAAGTTGTTGTGCCCAAGTGTTATGGATGAAACAGCAACTAGAAGATTATGGCATGAACTTTAAAAGTATCCCAATACATTGTGATAATACTATTGCTATCAACCTAACCAAGAATCCTATTCAGCACTCTAGAACTAAACACATAGAAATTAGACATCATTTCTTAAGAGGCCATGCTCAGAAAGATGATATAAGACTAGAATTCATACCTTCAGAAGATCAAATAGCTGACATTCTTACAAAACCTCTAAGTGAAGCTAGTTTTTTGTAAAATTAGACTGTTAATGGGATTGTTAGATTATGATAAACTGTACGTCTGATTGCTTCATCATTCATCATTATGCATACTTGACATCCAGTGAAAGAGTATTAATCCTTATTTAATTTCTCCCTCACTCAAGATGATATAAATAAACAAATTTTGTGCTAAGACTCAAGACTGGAAATTTTTTTAAGGGTCCAGTCGACTGGTAAGTCTCTGCCTAATCTTCCAGTCAACTGGTAAGTTCATACCAGTTGACTAGACTTTTTTTGGAGCTATTTTTTTTTTAAATTCAGTTATCAACCCAGTCGACTAGTATAAACTACTCAGTCGACTGATATCTTTCTGCCAGTTAATCCAATCGACTGGTACCCTGACCTCATCAACTGGTATGCAAAACTCTTCATCTCTGCAAAGGACCCAGTTGACTGGTATCCTAACCCGAGTTGACTGGTATCGCGATTCTATAAATAGGCTGTTCATTTTTTTTCCAGATTTTTACGCCATTTTCAAAAATCCTAGCTTTCTTTCTCTACAAAATCTCGCCAGTTTGATAAAAAAAAAAAAAACCTTTGAAACACTACCTAAACACATCGATCTACTCATCCCCACCATCTATTTCAACTTTCTACGGTTGAAATCTCCCATTTTCTTTTAAAATCACTTTTACCCAAAAACTCTATTTCTAACAAAATGTCCAAAAGAATCCAGATAAAGACCAACGTTGGGGGACTATATGCACCTACGAGGCCAAGGTCCACCAAATCCATGGCTCCGAAGTCACGGGGTAAAGGAGTGGCGGGCTCATCAAGCAAGAAGCCCAGAACAGAGCTTGATGATTTGTTGTTCACCAGCCCAACGGCAAAGGACAGATATACTTCCATCATTAGGCATAAGAAAATCATGACGGGTAGAGTTGTCGACTTCGACTCTATTCATCATGGTAACTTTGATGTATTACCTGCTTTCGAGGCGATACATTTGACCCCACTTGTTAAGATATATGAGAAGTTTTACCCTAGACTGATTCACCAGTTCTATGCGAACTTGGTGAAACCCAGTCTACTAGCTCTGAGGTTCAGAACCAGTGTCATTGGTGTGAAGTTTGAAGACAATACTGACCTCTTGATGAGTATTTTGAGGATCCTTATGGGAGGGATCCAATGGAGTCTGGATGGATGGCCAAACAATTTCAAGGTTGAGGAGGCATATCAGATAGTTAAGGGCGACCCTAACTATGTGTTTCTACCCATTATATTTCACACATGTAGTGACATGCCCCTAGACTCGAAATTGTTCAACTTCATTGTGAGTTGGACTATCCACCTGAGACTAGGGAGTCAGGGGTATCTATCTAAGATAGATATCATATTGATTCGGTGCCTTAAAATTGGGCATTACTTCAATATATACTCCCTGCTGGTCGCCAACATGATTAATGGCAAAGTGAGCGACTCTGGATGTCTTCCCTACGGGATGCTCATCACGTTCATACTTCAGCACTTTCGGGTGCCTCTTCTCACCTCCGAGGCTCAGGACATCGACTTCAAGGACATCATTAATATTTTCTCGCTGAAGAAGATGGGATGCACAGTCTGAGATGGCTTCATCTACTCCAAGGCTGGGAAGCACATTCGGATTGGAGAGGACGACAGCAGTGATGATGAGGACGAGGGTCCAGATGCTGCTGCTACTGCTGTTATGGATACGGACTACCAAACACCTCTTATGGGTGACTCAAGTGCTAGTCAGGCTGGCTATGGTGATCTACTTCAGGCTATCATGAGCCTCCAACTGACGATGCAGTTCAGCTTCCAGAGCTTGAGCTCTACAGTCGAGAGCATGCATCACGACCTCCGCTCTCTCTGAGACGACTTTGAGTTACACCGTGAGTATACCGAGGGCTCTCTAGCTGAGCTTCGGGATCTTATCCATGATGGCTCTGATTCTCCCACTCTATGAGTCATCTTTTTATCTTCCTTTCCATGTACTTAGTAGTATAGATTTTCATTGTTCTTAGCACGGACATATTTTCATATTTTCCTGTATTCTATACTTCTGTTTGGCTCTACGAAGCATATACTGTATAGACTGTTGATATATATGACTATGATTTCAGCTTAGATTTGATTCACATGCTTGTTTTACATTTGTGTACTATGGTTACATGCTTTATAACTCTTTATATTCGGATATATGCTTTAATCTGCTTCTGCATATATGGAAACTTTCGGTTCTTCTTGGGAAGGCTTTCGAACTTCGAATGATGTCAAATTTTTGTGAAAGTTTTTTTATGCATGCTCTTCATGTTTGTGGTAACTATACTACTTATTTTTTTGGTTTACAGCCCCCTTTTATGCTGTTGTCAAAATGAGGGAGAAAAATGAGAAAATGTGAAAACTAACTGTAAACTCAAACTAATGAATAGATTTAGGGGGAGCATTGCTCCAATGATCTTGGTATATATTTATAAATGTTGAGTTGATTGGTTGGGCTGTATATAAACTACTTTTGATCCTTTTACAGGGTGATTTTACTCAAAAAACAAAGAAGACTCTGCCCGATTTTTTCCAAAAATCCAACTCTTAGTTTTTTTAAACAGTTTTCTCTCATTAGTTTTGTTATCATCAAAAAAGGGGAGATTTTTTACCCTCACCTATATTTTAATGATGACAAAACATAACTCTTATTATACTAACAGTGCTATCTAAGTGTATTAAGCAATAAGAGCATTCAACCAAGGATCAAGCTGCAAGAACTCAACCCGAATCAATCACCAAGTCAAGACAGAAGATCTAGTATAGTTATAAGGTATTTAAACAAGTTGTAAATCTCACTTGTTCAGGTAATTAGCTTGTCGAATGGCTCATTTTAGAAAAACATTTTAAAAATCAACGTTTTAAAATCAAAACCTTTTATAAGAATGAAAAACTAGGTTGAAAGGCAACCCAGTCGACTGGGTACTTACACCAGAAGACTGGTGTTTTGGACAGTGTGTCCACAGTCGACTGGATGCTTCATACCAGTCGACTGGTGTTTTGGACAGACAGTTCCCAGTCGATTGGTAAGACCAACCCAGTCGATTGGTACTTTGGGCAGAAGTTTCCCAGTCGACTGGTACCTTCAAAGCCTTAAAAATGGGATTTTTAAAGCTTGACCCAGTCGACTGGTAGTTAAAAAAATATGACCGTTGAGACGCGAGATTTCAGCACAAATTGTACTAAAACGTACCAAATCAGTTGAGAACAAGCATATTACATCAAGGCTATATAAACCCACTCTATTGAGCATTCAAATAAAGGGGATCACACATTCAATCAAGTTTTTACTCATTGATACACAAAAAGCTTTGAAAAATTGATTGTTGAGCCATTCTTCAAGCTTTACCTTGAAAGAGAGATATTATTCAGTTGTATAAGCTTTCACTGTTATCTCTCTACTATTTACTTTACAATATCTATTGTAAAGGGATTAGCTTTCGAAAAGAAGAGATTAGCTTCCGAGAGGAAGGGATTGTAAGGTTTGTGCAATACCCGTAAAGTTGCACGACTAAGTTTCTTAGTGGATTACTTCAATGAGGTTCCTTGAAGAGAGTGGACGTAGGGTCGGAATGAATTCGATATTGCCGAACCATTATAAACTGAGTTTGCATTCTCTATTCCTTAAACTCTTTATTTACAGCACATATTACTTGTTTATATGTTTGTGGTGTTATCAATTTTTATAAACTTGTGTTTAATTAGCAAAAGTTTTTAAAATCCCAATTCACCCCCTTCTTGGGTTGAAACCTCAGTCTACACATATGAGATGATTCATTCCATAAAGAAAAAGAAAGGTTGGGTAGGATGGATGACGTTGAAAATTGATTTAGAGAAAGCTTATGATCGCATTAGTTAGTAGTTCTTCCATCACACGCTGGTAAGTTTTGGGTTCCCAAAGTCTTTGATCACTTTAATCATGTATTGTGTCTCCTCGACAGGCATGGAAGTGCTTTGGAATGGTGGGAGGTCATTAACTTTCCCTATAGGAAAGAGGTTACAATAAGGAGACCCCTTATCCTCTTATTTGTTTCTTTTGTGCATGGAACGACTAAGGCACCTTATTGAAATGGAAATCAGTGAGTAGATTTGGGATCCGATTAGGCTAAAGGGGAATGACCATCTTTCATTTATTTTTTGCTAATGACCTTTTTCTTTTTGCTAAAGTGATAAATTTCCAAGCTAGTGTCGTGTTGAGCTGCTCAGAGAAATTTTGTCGGGCAAGTGGAGAAAGGGTTAGCAATGCTAAATCTAAGGTTTTCTTTTCACCAAATGTCCATCGCACCATGGCTAAAGAAATCAGTTTTAAACTCAGAATGGGGATGACCAATGACTTAGGCAAGTATGTTGGGGCTCCTCTAGTCCATTTAAGAGTGTCTAAGGCATTGTATAGGGAACAACTTGAAAAAATTCAGGATTTTTTGAGTGGTTGGAAAGCTCAGCACCCCTCTTTTGCTGGTAGAGCTACTCTGATTCAAGTAGTTACTTTTACTATTCATCTCTACTCCATGCAAACTATGTTACTGCCCATAACGATCTGTGACGATATTAATAAGTTTAATTAAAGCTTCTTATGGGGGGTGATGATGAGAAATAGTCAGTTCACTTAGTGAATTGAGAGGAGGTGTGCAAATGTAAGGTGGATGGCGGTCTTGGTATTAAGGAGTTGCACTATATGAATATAGCTATGTTAACTAAGGCGACTCAGCATTTTTTGATGGAACCAGACAGGTTGTGGGTTTTGGTTCTGAAAGCCAAGTATGGAGAGGTAACCTCTGGTTCTGTTATGTGGTTAATGCACGGATGTTCTGCCATATAGAAAAGCTTAGTCAAAGTATCTAAATATCTTCATGATGAGTGGCTCAAGTGGCATGTCGAACAAGGGAATCGGATAAATTTTTGGAGTGATTATTGGCTGGAGGAGGGGCCGCTGGTAGAGTTGTTACATGAAAGTGGCATGGGGGAGGTCCTAGATGCCATGGTGGACCAGTATCTCATGAACGAATGGGACTGGATTGGAATTTAACCAAATTGCTGCTTCCTGCAGATGTTGCATCGAAGGTTCTTGGTTATCCTTTAGCACAGGTGGCTACTAGCCAAGACTAATGCATTTGGAAACGCACTTCGGATTACGCCTACTCAGTTAAGTCGATGTATGAGGCTTTGCATCGTGGGTGCTTAGAGGCAAAATACATGGGTTGGCAACGCTTGTGGCAATGTAAGGCACCAAATAAATGGATTTATTTCTTGTGGCTTGTTAGGAGAGGAAGCTACTATCAAATGTCCTGAGAGCCCAAAGAGGAATGAGTGATACTATATCTTGCTTGTTATGTGATGGTTTAGCTAAAGACACCTTATATATATAACGAGATTTCCAAGCAGCAAAGAAGATGTGGCAACATTAGGCTCCAGAAGAGGCGCTATCCTAATTCTTTGAGTTGCTGCTTGTTAAACGGGTGGATGAGAATCTGAAACGGGATTTGGTAACTAATGCTGGTGATTATCTATGGTGCATCAAGTTTATAGGAACATCTTAGCATATATGGGTATGGCGGTGTAAGAGAGTATTTGACGACCAGCTCAACATGCCTTGCCCTTTAGGTACGATCATATCCAACCTGAATTGGTGGAGGATGGCATTTGAAATTCTCCGGTTACCACGAGCGGTTAATTCTATATGTATTGGTTGGGAGCCCTCAACCGAAGGTTGATAACGACCCATCCCAAGTTGGCCACCTTCGAGACGGTGTCGTCACATATTTGAAATCTCAGCACGACACATATATGGAACAATATAAAAAGTACGTCAATTGAATGTGTGTGTGTGTATATATATACTATTTTAATTCCATGTCATCTATCAAATTGCTTTTTTACCCTTACTTTAAGAATACATGTATTACAATTCTACCTACCTTACAAAAATTTCGTCCCCGAAATTTCCTTACCTAACTCAAGAAACAATTGTGGATAATATTTCTTCATAGTTACCTCACACTCCCACATAATCTTTTCAACATCTTTATTCCAGCACAAAACTTGAACTAATGGAATTACTTTATTACATAAGACTTGTTCTTTTTTGTCTAAAATTCTCACTGGTACTTGTATAAAAATCAAATCTTCCTGAATTTCTATAGTTTGGCTCGAAATATTATGAGATTGATCATGTCAGTGGTTTTGCAAAGGTGAAACGTGAAATACGTTATGTAATTGCTACAACTCTGGAGGCAATTCCAAGTTATACACAACTAGCCTAACTTTCTCAATAACCTCATAGGGTACTACATACCTCGGACTCAACTTTTCTTCTCTTTTTGATCCTCAACACACCTTTCCTTGGAGGTATTTTCAAATACACTCAATCACCTACTTGAAACTCAAGAGGTCTTTTTCTATTATCAACATAGCTATGGTATACTCCGCGCTGCTTTAAGGTTCTCTCTAACAAGTTTGCTCCTCTCAGTTGTTAACTCAATAATTTATGGATCAAATATATTTATCTCTTCCACTTTTTCCCACCATATAGGAGTTCTACATCTCCTACCTTACGATGCCTCAAATGGTGCCATTCCAAGACTAGATTGATGTTGATTATTATAAGCAAATTCAATCGATGGCAAGTAAGCATCACAACTTACTAAGAAACTCAACACATTTGCCTTCAACATATCTTCTAGTACTCTATTAATCCTTTCTGTCTGCTCATCTATTTTAGGATGAAAAGTTGTACTAAACTGCAACTGCGTACCTATAACGACCCATCCTGAGTTAGCCTCCCCCGAGATGTGTCGTCACTTTTTGAAATCCTAGCATGACACATATATGCAACAATATAAAAATACCAACTGAAACTATCTATATACATAAATTCTCAACCCTCAATAGGGGAGTTACATTATTAAGATCCCAACTGAAACATTATATACAATATATAATATATGAATATTTACAAATATATTTTTTTTCTTTCCATTAGTCTAAGGATGTTGACCACATGGCTTACAAATAATAACTCAGTTTGAATCTCAGCTCACCAATCTATTTTTTCAGTTAGCTACCTGAAATTCTTTAACAATGAAGAGTGAGCTTCACAAGCTCAGTGAATTAAATTTACTAGAAGTATTCAATTGTTTAAATAGTCTTCCAATATTCATTCATCTATATCTCATATAATTCGATAATATCATTCTATTATCACTACTGATATCATACTCCTCATCATTTATTAATCTCTTATTCTCATATATTTAATCATCTTGAGACTATCAATTCTATCTCATAATTACCTCGTTATGAGGTTCACAGTATAAAATCAATTACTCAGATAATTCTTATCATTATCACACTTTCATATTTCTTTCTAATCATATCTTTCTTTCTGTGAGACTCATTCATCTATCAATAAATTTACAATCAAGAATAACACTTTAGCATATCAAGCAATAATAATCAATATTTAAAACAAATACAATGCATGAATTTAAATTATATTATTTTTGGGAACGTTTTTCCACATGTTGACATGTTTTAGCTTAGACTAGTTACCTTTTCGGTTCTTTTATTTCCAGTATATACCGGCAGTCACAGTTTCATTTAGATCAGTTGTCTTCCAGATTCTTTTATTTCTAACATATACCGACTGTCACGGTTCTTTTATTTCATTTAGATTTACTGCCTTCCCGGTTCTTTTATTTCCAGCATATACCGGTTGTCACGGTTTCATTTAGACTGGCTGTTATCCCGGTTATTTTATTTTCAGCATCTACCGGCTGTCACGGTTCTTTTATTTCATTTAGACCAGCTACCTTCCCGATCTTTTTCTTTCATGCATATGCATATGAACAATAATATGAAATATGCATATAAACAATAATATAAAAACAAGTATACATTCAAACATTCAATTTAGCTATTCAGCTCTTTCTCAAAATTATTATTTTTAACATATTCATTAAATTATCTCTTCATATATCATATCAAATTATCAATCATAACTTGTCGAGAATATCATTTATCCCTTCATTATATATTTCATCAATTTTAATTCTCATATAATAAATTTTTAACATATTAATTATTCCTATTATATCTATCAACCAACTTTCACATATCATCCGATCATAGTTTAATAATTAATTCAAATATCATTACTTTATATCTCATATTTATCTCGATTACTAAAAGTAAATCTAACTCACCACATAGCACTTAAAACTACCCATGGATCACCTCTTTGCCTTTCCTGTTCCTTTCAGTAATTTTACCCGATTACTAATCGTCAACATCTGACATAATATTTATATTAAAAATTTTAATTTATTCTTCAATTCTTTCATAATTCACGCCTTTTAAATTTCTACATCAAATTCCGAGAAATTTTCACGTATGTTAAATTTCAAAAATAAAATTCATATTATTACCTTTTGTTTTTCTTAGAGCTTCCCTCGAATCTCTTTAAAATTCGCCCATAAATCTCTTTAAAATTTAATCTTTCAACCTTAATGTAAGTCCCCAGGTGTTTAAAGAAAGAAAGACGAAAACCAAACAGGATTTGGTAAGAAATAAAATAAAATAAAATGAAAACAAAAATTATATTTATATTACAAATCTCTGGCACCTCATTTTGCATTGTTTGGTGCTGTCTATCATGCAAATGGCTGTGCAAATTTCGACAACACCTGGACTCTAGGTGTTGTCCACCGTTTTTTTTTTCTTTTTCTTCTTTTTACAACGTCCATAACTTTTTTTTTCTTCTTTTTACAATGTCTAGAACTGTTTTTTTTTAAACAGAATTATTTTATTCAATAATAAATCTTTCATATATATTATTTTAATTCCATGTCATATTTATCAAATTTATTCTTTACCCTTACTTTAAGAACATGGGTATTACATTTCTACCCACCTTATAAAAATTTTGTCCCCGAAATTTACTTACCTAACTCATGTAAAAGTTGAGGGTATTCTTTTCTTATTCTTGGCTCATGCTCCCAAGTAATTTCTTCAACATCTTTGTTCCGCCATAATACTTGAATCAAAGGAATAACTTTATTACGCAAGACTTGTTCCTTTCTGTCTAGTATTCTGACCGGTACTTGCATAAATGTCAAATTTTCCTGAAGCCTGACTCGGAATACTATGTAATTCATCATGTAAACATTTTCTCAAAAGTGAAACATAAAACACATTATGTAATTGCTTTAACTCTGGAGGCAACTCCAATCTGTATACTATTGGTCTAACTCTCTCAATCAACTCATATGGCCCCACAAATCTCATACTCAACTTTCCATTCTTTTTAAACCTCAATACACCCTTCTATGGAAATATCTTCAAAAATACCCAGTCACCAACCTGAAACTCAAGAGGTCATATTCTATCATCAGCATATCCTTTCTGTCTGTTCTATGCTGCTTTAAGGTTCTCTCTAACCAGTTTGATCTTTTCAATAGTCAAATCTATCATTTTTGGACCAAATATATTTCTTTCTCCAACTTCTTCCCAACATACTAGAGTTCTACACTTTATACCATATAATGCCTCAAATGGTGCCATTCCAATATTAGTTTGATACTGATTATTGTATACAAACTCAATCAAAGGTAAATAAGTGTCCCAGCTTATTAAAAAGCTCAATACACTTGACCTCAGCATATCTTCTAGTATTTTGATGATTCTCTCTGTCTACCCATCAGTTTGTAGATGAAAAGCTGTACTAAACTGCAATTGCGTACCCATAGCTTTTTTAAAACCCCTCCAAAATCTAGAAGTGAATCTAGAATCTCTATTTGATACAATGCTCAAAGGTACTCCGTGTAATTTTACAATCTCTGCTACATACAATTCAGCCAACTTTTCAAGACTTTAGGTAGTTTTAATAGGAAGGAAATGCAAAGACTTAGAAAGTCTATCCACTATAACCCATACAATATCATGACCTCTCTGGGTACGGAGAAAACTAGAAACAAAATCCATGCTCACATTCTCCCATGGCCATTAAGGTACTAGAAGAGGTTGTAATAAACCTGCTAGATGTCTATTCTCAGATTTCACCTGTTGATAAGTCAAACATCTAGAAATATACTCCGCTACATCTTTCTTCATCCTTGACAACCAATAATTATGTCTCAACCCCTTGTACATCTTATTATTACCCGGGTGCATAGAATACACATAATCATGAGCCTCTCTTAGTATCTATTTTCTCATCTCAACATTATTCGGAACACAAACTCTATGTCCCAATACCACCATTCCATTTTCTCTAATTTCATATCCAATCGGCTTCCCACTCAATATTTCCTATTTGATCTTCTTTATCCCTTCATCTCTATCTTGCATATGTAATAAACGATCAATAATAGAAGATTGTACCACCATATAGAAGATTGTACCACCATATTTGCCATTAATACTCTTTTATCACTGATACTCAACTGCATTCTTATTTCTCTCAATTCTATCATCAAGCTAATATCAGGAATCCCAATAGCAGCTAATCTTCCTATAGATTTTCCACTCATTGCATCAGCTACTACATTTGGATGATAATGAATTGTACAGTCATAATCATTAATCAACTCCATCAACATCATCTGCCTCAAATTCAACTCTTTCTAGATAGGTAGATATGTCAAACTTTTATGGTCAGTATAAATTTCACAAGTGGGTCCATATAGATGATGTCTCCAAATCTTTAAAGCAAAAACTATGATAGCCAATTCTAAATTATGGGTCGGGTAATTCCTCTAATAATTCTTCAATTACCTAGAAGCATAAGGTATAACTCTCCCATGTTGCATCAACACACATCTTAACCCCTGATGTGACGCATCACTATATACCACAAATCTTTCATCATCAGAAGGAAGCACTAATACCGGAGCAGTAGTCAATTTCTCTTTCAACAGCTGGAAACTCCTCTCACATTCTTCTGACCATCTAAACTTCACTTCCCACTTTTCCTATGCCCATGTCTGATCCATTTGTCTTGCGTAATCCTATGGGTGACCTGTAAAAAATTTCTCAATATAAAATATAACCAATATAAAAATTATTTACAAAAATATTTTGAGATAATTACAACATATTTACATCAAAAGCAAAATTGACAAGAAAAGTTGTAGCAAGCAATAGCCCTATTTTACCAATACTACTGTGCCAAGCATTAGCAAGCATAAAACTCTATTTTACCAATACTTCTGTAGCAAGCAGCAATAAGGAAAACATGTAGCCTGCTTCACACATGAAATATAGCAGAACATTCTGAGATTCGTTTAAAATATAACAGAAAAATTTCATGGAGTTGGTAAAATGCTCATTTCACTTGACTGCTAGTGCTATCTTTAACATGCCATCAATGAAAAAAATAAATACTTTGTTTTTGAAATGCAAGAAGCAGGGAATCTTCAAGGCACGGATCTTAAAAAATAGTTCATCATACAAACAAGGGAATCATAATTTCGAATCTCACAGAACAGAAAAATAAACATGAAACCTCCAATCGGATTTTTTAATGATCTAATTTTACAGAAGCAGTAACAAAATCATTCATATCTTTTTAAATACCATAAAGAATGATACAATTTCATTATAGTACCGAATGCTACATAGAGAAGATTACTGGTAAAGGAGCATAATACATGTAATGAAAACAATAAAAGTATATGAGAACTAGTACAATATATGTGGCACATCCTATTTATCAAAATTACAATTATTTTGGTTGAACACAAAGCAAGCAATTCTAGCAATAAATATACTGTCTTCTCGCTATTCAAAAGTGAAAATTTTTTTGTTATGTATTTTTATGACATATGGTTAAATAATTTTTTTTTGATAAGATATAAGCTTGAGGGAATTGATTGGCTCACTGTTAAATTGCAAAAATTTAATTCTATAATTACTTTAACGCACACTCTAATTAAATTTTGTAGAGTTCAAAATTTATTTTTAGATCTCATTAAAAAAATAAAAAATTTATGGGTGCCCATGTCAATTTTAATTGACAAATTGAATCAAGAGAATGAAATTAATGATTGCACTTAGTTTGAAAATATTAACATATTTTTTTTTATTTAACGACCCTTTATTAGAGTTAACATAAGTGTTTTCATGGGGGTGTGTTTTTTTGTTTGGGCCCCAATGCCCGAGTGTACACCCCGTGAAATTTTTTTAAAATTTTTTTTTAAAAAAATGCAAGTTAAAAATTTGAACTCATTATGTAATCAGTTTTATAGGTTTTAACCACTAAGCTAATGTTCTTGTTGTAACATTATTACACTTCATAAATGTATATTACATGTTATTTAATTTAGTAATAATTACAAACTATTTAATTAATCACTTACAAATTACAACAATATAAAAATATAAATTATACTCTATATAATTTATATATTAATATTTATAATTATTATGCTTTAGAGAGTTAGTAAAAATATTAAATTTTATTAAAAATTAATTAATTTGTATTTATATTATTTTATATTTTAATTAATTAATATTACTTTATAAAAATTTTGAAACCTTACATTTTATTTAAAAGGTTTATGTTTCAACCAGTGTTATGAAAGGCGAGAGTGGGGCGCGCCCGAAGGCGTTTTAGGGCAAAAATGCCTCAGGGCGTGTTTGTTGGGGCAAATATATCACGGGGCGTGCGTTTCTCGGGTCTGGGCGAACGCTCAGACTCGAGGCGTACACTTTTGACGCCTCGGGCGTCTGGGTGTACGCCCAATGCAATTTTCGTTTTATTCTGCAACTGATCTAATCGAGAGAAGAGAGAAGGTACCATAGGGAGCAGATCTGATTGGGTGTCGAGAGAAAGACGGTGACGGCTCTATCCTTCGATCCTGAGCCACCGCAGACACACCAGAGAGCATTGCTTCCGGTCACCAGAACTGAGTGACTGGAAAATGCAAGCCAGACACCCGTGGGTAGATCAGAGGCGTTGATTTAGGCTTTGATCGATGGCTGTGGTTGGTCTCGCAGCGGTTCGGGATTGCGGAGACTCTGTTATCTTTGGTCTCTGTTCTCTCTGCCAGAGAGTCTTTGATGTCTTCGTGCTCAGAATGCTCAGAGACGGACTTGATATAAGATTTTATTTGGCTTTTGTACTTTTGTTTCATTGGCTGAGTTAACATTAATATCTTCCATGGGGTTGAATCAATCGGGCTTATGGGTACCTTTGATGGGCCATTATGTTGATGGGTAGCTTTCATTGGCTGAGTTAAATTTTGTGTAGCCCATTATGCTAGGTAATTGTGTGGCCCATTATGCTATCATCAAGCTAGGTAATTAATCAAAGACACAAACTTGAAATATATTTTTATTTTATTTTTTTATCTTTATTTTATGCTTTTATCTTATTTGATTATTTTTTTGAACCTAAGAAAATTTAAGACAACTTTTCACTTTTCAAAGTAATTTTCATTTGATTATTAGTGGGGTGGAGATAAATTAAAAAAACAAATGTTATCCATGGCTTTTATAGAGAATATTAAAGTAGGTTCAACTACCTCTATTATCTTCTACTTGGAGAAAATAGGTGAAATATTTTGATAAATATTCATTAATATGTCTTGAATTAGTAAAGTTTATTGATAATTAATTTGTTTATACAATTTTAATTTTTAATATTTTTATAATTTAATTAATATTATTTTATTCAAAATGCCCTAATGTTTTAAAAGACTTACGTCCCAACGCCTCGAGACTTACGTCTCGCCTAATACCTTGGAGCTTATGCCTCACCCAACTCTCTCACCTCTAAAAACATTGGTTTCAACACTTCAAAACCTACACCTAAATACCTCAAAGCAAAATGCATAGTCTATCACTTTAGCCAATAAAAACAGGTTAACATAGACTATAGCTAATAAAACGAAAAAAAGTTGAAAAACGATAGATAGAATGGTGGTTAGATGGTAGAAACAAGTCGGGACAGTAACTAAAACATGGAATTTTAACCGCGTGTAGGGTTTGACCCTACACATTGCTACAGATAAAAAAAAAGAAAAAAAAAGGAAATAGTGGAGCTGAAGGGCGCGTTTCGTAGTACCTGTCTAAACAATTTTTAACCCAAAGCGGACACCGGTAACGTAGATCTGGATCTGGATCTGGATCGGCCTACCTCCTTCCCTTCTCTTGCTCTAGAATTGTTACAAAACTTATCCTCTCTCACTGAGATTTCTATTTACGTCCTTGTCCAATTTTTGCTATTTCGAACAGAAATCTCTAGCGGTTCACCACCCAAAGACCAACTTGACCAGTTTTGAGGTTAGGGTTTCAGATACGCCGTCTTGAATATGTAATGGTCTCAAATTATTCCACATAGAAGGTGAAATCCAAATCATACGAGTTCATTGGAAAACTTTGCACTATATAATTTTTCGATAAAGAAGCAGAAAAAGACAATGAAACCGGGGCAATCGTCTTATCGAGATCGGACGCAAGAGTTCTTGAGCGTAGCAGGGAGGCTAAAGAAGTCAGTCTCAGGGGCAAACAATGCATCATCAAATAGTAGCAGTGGTGTTGGTAGTAGTGGCACAAGGCCTGAGGATCGGCGATCTGCGGTGACGATTCAATCAGAGTTTAATCGGAGAGCATCGAAGATCGGGTATGGGATCCACCAGACGTCGCAGAAGCTGACAAAGCTCGCCAAATGTAAGTGATGAGGATTGATATTATGGTAAATTTTGACGTAGTGTTGTTTGGTTGGGTTTTCGCTATGTTAACTGGGTTAATTAGAATTCATTGGATTTGTTTCATGTATTGATGAAGACGTGCTGGCGTTTGCTTATATGTTGCGATCATCTATCGTGGGCTTAGTTTTTGCATCTTTTGTGAGGAATTGGCGTAATTTGGTTATTTATGATAAACTTAGGGTATGTAAATGTGCAAAATTTGCTGGAATTGGAGTTTAGTTGTGTATTAAGCATTGTGTGCATGACGTTGGATTTTTTTTCCCTTTTTGTAAGGACTGAAAAGGTTTTCTATGTTGCTATTGCAATTTATGGGAAACTGAGAATGGAAATGGCTAGCCTGTGGTGGCGGCTCCAGGATATGGCATTTGTGAGAGTTGTCCTTGGTGTAAGCTGGTTGGCTGTATGGTTGCAGAGACAATGAGGGTGCTGTGTTGCTAGTCAAGATCAATATAGGAGATGAGGTGGAAATGGCTGTGGAATTGGTAATGGTGGTGGATCTGTAGTTGTGAGGTGTAGCCGCAGCCGCAGTGGGTAGGGTGAGTTGTTGGTGTAGTGGTTATTGTTGAGTTTTTCAATGGCAGGGAGGTGAGCAGTAGTGGATGGTCGTGGTAGCATTGAGGTGTTGATTACGTTAAAAGTTAGGACTAGGGAGTGGGCATTTGTTTTGCATGTGAAACAGTTCTAAATGAACACCTAAAGATATATTACTTCACAAGAAGTATAATTATTCTATTGTCTACCGACATGAAAATTATTTCAAGATTTGAGTTAGTTTGGAAAGTACAAATACAATCCGTTTGGTATAAATGAATTCCATAGTTTTTATGGAATTCATTTGCAAAGTGTTTGGTTTCCTAACAAACCATATGATTCATTTACAAGTAAATTTACCATAGATTTGGTTTACTAATAAATAATGGAATTCATTTGCGAATGAATCTCTATAGAATTAAGTAAGCTTTGAGCAAACACTAGAAAATTATAAAACTATAAGGACTAAAATAACCTCATGTAAAATTCTATAAAATTATAAAAACAAAATAACCTCACGATAACGGTGAAAAATACCCTTACCTTTTCATTTCAAATGAATTGAAAAAAGAAATCATTTGCAAATGAATTGAAATGAATTATCATGTTTGGCTTTTTTATATTAAAGTGTAGAATTCAATTATTTTTTCATGTTTAGAATGTTTGGAATAAATGATCCTAAAATATCATAGCATCCTAAGTATTATATATGACCAAAAAGAATATGCACATGACAAAATATCTATTTTTTTTTATTGGAGAGGGTGAGTGAGACTGTGAGAGAGATAGAGAGAGAGAGGAGAGAGAGAGAGTTAAAGAGATATAGATACTTTGGTCAACATAATTTCATGCTCTTGATTTTGTGGAGTTTATATGCAAATTCTATGAATTTTAATAGGATTAGCAACAACTAGCGCAATTCCATAGTGATGAATTCCATTATTATTGACCTTCCAAACATAAGAATACATGGAATTGCAAATGAATTCCATAAAATTTATGTGATTCATATGTTTCAAATATACTCTTATTCTAGATCATTGTGAGGCTTTTGTTTTATTAAACACGTGGGGTTATTAAATTACCTTAGTAGAGTCATGTCCACGTTTGTGAGAAATTTTTAATTGGTAGCGCACACACACCACTCGAACTCAGGGTCTCAGCCTTAACCATTGAGCCAATGCCTCGTAGGCAAGTTCATGAGAATTGAACCTGGTCGCAATAGTGAGAAAGATGTTGGGTAGGGAATAATAGTGTTAAGTGGCCATAACCTCTCTCATTTTTTTCCCTATTGTACGTTTCAGCTCTAAGGTCCATCCTTTTCAACCTTCTTTTAAGGGCATAAGAGATTTATGATTATTAGAAGTAAGTGTTGTTCAGGAATTAATTAATTATTTTCTTTGCAGTGAAATTAAACATCGACTTAATTGAAGAAAAGCCTGAATAAATATCACATGGTGTAATTAAGCTAACCATTACGAGTAGTCTTTCAAATATATATACATAGGTTTTGTTTATTGTTACTATATTCTTTTTTCAACTAATATTGATTTTTTGTTAAAAAACGCTGCAGAATAGGCAATATGCAAGAAGGCTATAGGCACACCGATAAAAAAAAGAAAAAAAAGAGACGATGCTATAGGCACAAATTAAACGCCCCTATCAATTATTGATTTGTCACATTAGCTTATTCCAGACCATATTTAACGGGATCCTTATACACCCTTCGAACTGCGATCCGGATCCTACGTTCTGATTTATGGTGCATTCGCGCACCAGATCACTAAAATTGCTGATCTAAATTTTTATTAAGACTTTTAGTTAAAAAAATTTAAAGAAAAATCTAGACACAAGAAAGGATTTAACTGAATGCTCATACTTTATTTTTAAATTATGTTTTATAATATCATGTTTGTTGATTTGACTATTTCGTCAAAACTCTAACATCTTCTAAACTAATATTTTGTCCACAGTTCTGTTTATATTGTATTCATAAATATATCAAATATCTTAATTTTATACATGATATAAATCATTTAAGTCTACCCCCAACGTACCACGTACGGGGTGGGTACCATATTCTCGTACCTGTATCGCGAACCAAGGCGTACCTAGTTCCCGGTAACTATGTTCCGGACAAAAAATTCATTTCAATTCTACAATGTAGTAAAAGTATACCAAACATGTGAATTCATTTGCAATGAATAGAAAATGAAATGTGAATTTATTTGCTAATGAATTCTTATTTCAATAAACTTGGAAATGAAATGAATAATATGCTTAACTTGATGCCAAACAGAGTGTTACACTGATTGTATGTGAGGGTTTAATTTTTTTTTGGAACTTAATCGTCATAAAACAGTCTTATAGCTTTGAGATTAGTTAAAATTAATACTTCACTTTTGTTATTGATATCCTTATTTACATCAAATGTCAAATATTAAGGTTACCTAGAAGGAAGAATCACGTGGATATAAAAATATCAAGGCAAATATAATACTCAGGCCTCATCATCTGGAAATGACATCCAGAAGTTTGTAGTATATCACACTTATTCTGGAAGTTAAATTCTTGACATGTAATAAACAGAAGGGCAAGAAGTCCAAATGGATCTAAAAGTATCAACTTGAGATTGGCACTGAGAACCTTATATATACCTAATTAACTTAGAGACTACCTGCAGCAGTTTTTAGAAAATATCCATGTTGAAGGTAAATGATTTCCTTTTCAGCCAGATAGTTTGTATAATCAGTTTTATTTCATTCTTTATTATCTTGCACACCATGGTTTCAAGTTAGCAGATAGTAACTGTTACACTTAAACCTTTATCATTGTTGATTATTTTTTACGAAAATGGTAGCCTATATATGTTAAACAATATATATATATTTCTTACCTAAAATTCTTCAAATGGGGCCTCTTTTTTTTTTGAATGAGCATCATTTTTCACTTTGTTTTATTTCTTGTCGCATAGTACATATGTTTTTTTAACTTTTAGCACTGAAATACTTAATGACAGTATTTGAAAAGTAGAACTAAAACACCAGATATAAGCATGCAGTGCTCTACATATTAATTTTTGGGGTAACTTTCTTGTCATAATAGGGATGGAATGAATTCATGAATATGTGTAGAAGTTTAAACTAGTCTGCTACTTGGAGCAAATTATATTGAATTGTACACTTTCTGCCTCAACAGTGGCAAAGAGGACATCGGTGTTTGATGATCCGACTCAGGAGATCCAAGAACTGATAGCAGTTATAAAGCAAGACATCACTGCACTTAATTCAGCTGTAGTAGACCTCCAACTTGTGTGCAACTCCCAAAATGAAAGTGGGAACATCTCTAGTGACACCACTACCCATTCAACGACAGTTGTAGATAACCTGAAGAATCGACTGATGAGCGCCACAAAGGAGTTTAAAGAAGTCCTTACCATGCGTACAGAGGTATTTTTAGCGTTTCTGTACAACATAGGTAGCTTAGAAGGACATAGTGGCTTTTGTTATGATCACTTTCATGTAGTCTTAAGGGATAAATTACCCCTTTGAGTTTAGGGTGAAAATTACACTTGCATTCTTCTGTTTTGAAAACCTAGACACTTGTCCCAAGAACCTTTTGCCTACCTAAAAATCCATGGAACCTTTGATTGCTTCCCTAACATTTCAATTTACCTACGTTTGCATCCTTAAAATCACAGATTTCAGGAACACAATTGTAGATTCAAAACGAAAGATGCAATGTAATTTCCTCCTAAACTCTAGGTCTTTTTTTTTTTTTTTTGGTAATTTACCCATCTCTTAAAGTATTAATTTTCTTGTATACATGCAGAACTTGAAGGTTCATGAAAATAGAAGGCAGTTATTTTCTTCAACTGCTTCAAAGGAGTCTACAAATCCTTTTGTTCGCCAGCGTCCTCTGGCTGCCAGGTCAGCTGATAATGCATCAACAACTCCTCCTCCATGGGCTAATGGTTCTACATCCTCACCCCAGTTATTTCCAAGGTAAAAGTATAGTTAGCCTAACTGTCGTGGTCATGTCTTGGGCTATCAGTTGCCGATGAGAACAACAGTTTCCAAACTTACCTGGTTGGAAGCTCTAGCTCATTTCTGCAATATATTTTGGATTCCCTCACTTGTAATATTTTTTGAGTTCTTTTTCTTCTTATCTTTGAAAGTGATTTCTTGTGGGATATGGACAGAGATGAATTTTATCCTTTTTGTTTTTTTTTTGGTTTATTTTTAGTATGGGAGATGTGACCTGGTGTGGGGGCAGTATTTTGGTGTGGTGTTATATAGTTTCCAATTATTCCATGGCAGCTTTTGGTTCATTGCTTTCATTAATAACTTGAGTTGAAAGGAACATTGTTATAATTATTCCCACTAATCTTTGTCCTTTTTACCTTCATAGCAAGCAAGCAGATGCGGATTCTCAGCCCTTGTTACAGCAGCAACGTCAACAACAACAGCAACAACAGATGGTTCCGCTACAAGACAGTTATATGCAGAGTCGAGCTGAAGCTCTTCATAATGTTGAATCAACCATTCACGAGTTAAGCAACATCTTCACACAACTGGCAACCATGGTTTCACAGCAAGGAGAGATTGCAATCAGGTTTGTCAGTCGTTCTCATTCCAATAATCAAAAGAAAATGTGTTCATCTGATTGGATACATGTTATAGGTAAATTCTTACGAATATGGAAACAAGAGCGCACGGGGACTCCTATTTTCAGTTGTAGTATTTTCAAATGAAATAGACATGAGATGAAGCCTTAGGGATAGACTGCTCCTCCCTAATGGGAAAGACCTGTTCGAATTATTGAGATACAGTACCTTTCTCAAAGAAGAATGAGACACTTAGGGCCCGTTTAGTTGTGAAAAATTTCCGTTTCCATTTTTTTAACACTTCAACAATTTGGACATTCTTAACATAATTTGGAAAACAACATTTCTATTTCCAATAAAATATTGGAAAAGTTGGGAACGAGAAATGTTAAGGAAAATGGAAATGAAAATTTTCCACCACAGTTTGCTTATTTTTGGTGAAATGACGGATCCTCTTTCTGTAAATGCATGATATGATTGGTGATAAGTAACTGCCAACAGTGTACTAAAGGATGTGTGCAGGGTAGGAATGAAATCCACACTGTAACAACAATATGAACTGTAATCTGTGAGACATTGATGATCATTTATTTGATCAGCTTTTTAACTTACCAGAGGACAATTCTTTGGCTGGCAGGATTGATGAGAACATGGATGATACACTGGCAAATGTGGAAGGGGCACAGGGCCAACTGGTCAGGTACCTTAACAGCATTTCATCCAACAGATGGCTGATGATCAAGATATTCTTTGTACTGGTTGTATTCCTCATGATTTTTGTATTTTTTGTGGCATAACACCGTAGAGGACAATAGAGAAATAAAGGAAACAAGCTAGTGTTTTAAAGTTTTCCTTTAAATTTTTTTCTCAATTTTTTGCCAAAAGTTAATTATTCCTATTTAAATAGAAATGTTAAGGATGTCATATACTCAATATGAAAATTCAGTAAAAAGGGGTTTGACAAATGTTTACTTGATATAAAGGGATCCTGCGTCCTTGTGTGCAGAGAAGGGTACTTGTGGCCAGAGTTATTTTCTTGTCATTTTTAACCATGTTGAAATGTGCTCACAGATGATTATGATGCTCCAAATATTTAGGTTTGTTATGCCTTTGATAATCTGTGGATTACGAAGTAACATTGCATCACAAATGCTATTTTCTGCATGATGTGTACCGTCTCAGTTGCAGAGTATCAGGATGACAATATTTTTATGCAAAGATTCTGTTTTGGGCTAAGCTAAGTTATCATGCATTAAGATTTAGCTGTTTCCATTCACCACACCAGAAACTGATTGGTAGTTCAATCCTCGAATATACTAGATGGAGAACTAAACTCTTGTGACAGATTCTTCAATAAATTATGAACATAGTTTGCACGATTCATTTTATGCATAAGTTTTTTTGTCCCCTTTAGTCATCGCTTTTTTAAATTATTCTTCCCCACTTAGCTGTGTACCAAAAACGAAGCAAATTGCTTTCAATTTTCTCAAGAGTTGAGAGATGAAAAGTGAGATTAGTAAACGGAGTGATAACTAGTAGAAACTAGAAATTTCTGCAATGTAATGTAACAGCTAAGAAATGCATGTTCGTTCTATCAAGATTTTCAACTTTTTTGTGGAGCTAAGCATTGAGGATCCATCAAAAGATGTCCTGTCAAAATTTTTTTTTTGTTTGAATAAGATGTAAAATAAGATTTTTATATCAAGTGAAAATTTGATTGGTAATTTTTCAGAATTTCATTGATAATATTAATTTAGTATGTATGAATGTTACTAATCAAATTTTTCAAAATTATTAATCAAGTTTTTACCGGATGTAAAAATCTTGTCCGGTGCGGAAATATCTCTGATGTTAGTCTTACAGTGGAGTATGTGTACTCTTTGAAAAATAGAACGCTCTATTTATGAGAAAAAAAAAACTTGGTACAAATTTTTCGAACAAAAATTTTGGTTGATTAGTTTAGATTAGTCAAAAACTTTACTAAATAATCTTGAGGAGTTTTATTGATAACGTTAATATAAAAAAGATAAAAAATTAATATTATTAACATAATTTTTAAAATTATCGATAAAATTTTGAATAAATTTAAAACAAACCAACCAAATATATTTTTTTTTGTCGGTCCCACATGAATTCAAAAACTAATCCGAAGTAGAATAATAGCGGGCATTTGAATTTGAATCTCGTAACGGCCAAGTCGTACTTCTCCTTCTCTTTACGCTCTCACAGACCACAACACCCCAATTTTTCTCTCTCTCCCTCTCGCAATCTTTCACACCCACCCACATGGCCTCACTCAATCCAGGAATCCTGCTCAAACTGCTGCAATCGATGAACTCAAGTACTCGCGTCACCGGCGACCACCGCTCGGCTCTCCTCCAAGTTATCGGCATAGTACCGGCGCTTGCCGGGTCGGATCTGTGGCCCAACCACGGCTTCTACGTGCAACTCTCAGACTCCCTCAACTCCACTTACGTCTCCCTCTCTGACCGCGACACCGATCTCATCCTCACCAACCGCCTCCAGCTCGGCCAGTTCGTCTACGTCGACCGCTTCGACTTCGACTCCCCTGTCCCTCGCGTCTCCGGCATCCGTCCCATCGCCGGCCGCCACTCCTTCGTTGGTACCCCTGAACCACTAATCGCTCGCATCTCCCCCTCCAACAAGAGGGATTTCGTCATACAACCCGTCTCCGATTCCGAGTACTCCGTCGATCCCATTGCCGTATACTTGTCCAACAAGAAATATCAGGAGGACGCCTTGCCTCGAAACCAAAACAAAGAACTCAAAGTTGAGAAGGGGAAGACGAGGCAGGCTCTTGCCCCAAGAGACAATGTAATGATAGGGAATTCAAATGAAGATGCTAAGGTTTTTAAGGATAAGCCTCCACAAAGGTTTTCATCTCCTGCAGGGGCGAAGAGGTCGGTGTCAGTGGGGAAGAAGAACGTGGCAGTTGTAGAGAGGGATCCGTCTCCTGCAGGGAAGGTAAAGAGGTCTGCATCCCCTGTGCCGTCAAAATGCATGGTACCCAGCTTGGTCTCAGCTCGGGAAGAGAACAAGAAGGCTTCGAGGGAGCCGGCAATCATAGTGCCATCTAGGTACAGGCAACCTTCTCCCAGTGGGAGGAAGATGCAGGCTTCGCCTAATGCGAGAAGGGCTTCACTTTCTCCTGGGAGGAGGTTGTCTGGGGGCGTGAAGGTGTCTCCTGTTGTTGGGGATTCTGCTGGTAAGAAGAAGATGGTGACTATTGCTGCTGGGATTTCGAAGGTCTCTGAGGCTCTTGTTGGGTCCGCAAAGATTAATAGGAAGAGCTGGGATGAGCCCCCGGCTGTGGCAGCCCCTACAGGAGAGCAGAGAGAGAAGAGTGGTGGAAGAAATAAGCCAAATCTGCAAGCTATTTTGCGGACTCAGGTAATGCACTATTTTAATTTTTCATCATTTTAGAGGACTTCAATTTATTACTCTGCTTTTGTAAATGGATTTTCTTCTAATCTTCTTTTCCCTTTTTTCCCCTCTTCGCTATGATTTTACTCCGTAGTTATTGTATTCTTGGATTATTATCATCTCATCAGCTCTTCCCTGTTCTTTCACACGGGTTTCTAGGATCTTAATCCATTGCCATATTATTATTATTTTATCATTATAGGCTGAAGTATCCATTCCTCAAACCGGTTGATATGTATTGGATTGTTGAAAATTTAAATATTGAGAGCTGGAGCTCTAGCTTTGCTTTCTAGAGGCAGGGGGTTTAATTGTTAGTATTAAAGATATGTGTACCCTCTTTTTCCTTTTCCTCCATTCCCCTCAATCCAAACATAATGTAAGGTTTTGTTGAGTTAAGTTACAAAAGATTGTCAAGTTTTACATTTTACAATATATTTTTTCTGACTTGTAATTATAACTCAGATTTTTTGATAGATAGTGTTATATACTCCTTTTCAAGTGGTGTGATGCCCCTTCATAGTGATTGTTCAGTCTCTTTTAAGAGTCAAACTAAGATAGAATTCTTCTTGATGCAGTTACTTCGTGGCATGTTTTAGAGCAGAACTCGAATCTATCTGAACAGTTCTTCCCTTCATAGCTTTCCGAATTAGAAGTTTAGAAGAGTATAAGCAATCAGGAGATTCAGACTTGTTTTGAATAAATTGATTTTCATCTAAGATTGTGTCTATATATTGTATTTTAATATTGTACGCTTGATGAATTGAGATTCAGAAACTAAAATGGAAAGGCACAGGCAGTTAAAGGTTTGTTTAGTACTCTTATAATAGAAGGAAAGAAGGGCCCTGAAATAAATAGCTTTAGGGTGGTCAGCTTTCCTTACTATGAAAAATTCAATTCAATAATTTTGTTAATCTTATGAAATGGCATAAACTTAAATAAGGAAATTTAAGTAATTTATTGAAATCAAGATTTGTCCCAAGGCATTAGATGCATATAACTATAGGATTGAATCCATTGAGTCACAGTATATCCTTCATGCAGGCTTTAACCAGCAGCAAAGTGTCTAATGATATTCAAATAATTTCATCTAGATATTGTGTTATACGTTCTTTCTGGTCATTTGCCTCCCCCTGCAGACAGAGCATCAGCTATGTTTCATTTGTTTAAGACTTCTACTTGATAAATTGATATTTTCCAGGCTGCCATTTCAAGACGTCTAAGTGATGCAAATAATCGGAAAAATGATAGCGATGATTCGTCGTCAACAAGTGAGAAAACAAAACCTAGTTCGCCGGATGGTAGTCTGGTACAAGATACTCCAACCTGTGAGGTTCCGGGAATCAATGTTCATGAAAAGAAATGGACTAACGGCAGTGTACCATGGGACGTAGTCTCCGCTGACCTTGCAAGGCTTGGGAAGGTATGGAGGAAAGTTGGTCTTTGATAATTTGATGCGATAGAATTAAATTCACTTGGCAAATAGTGTATCTGTGTGGAATTGGTTAATACTTCGGAAGGCTAAGGAAAATAATTTAATTGTCAATGAATAATACTTAAATATTGGCTAAGTTGATTATAAGTTATTTACTTTTTGAAGGGTAAAGCTGAGTTTTTTAATTTTTTGCATTTGATTGAATCCAGGAGGCTATGCAAAGGAGAATTCTTGCTTCTAGAGCTGCAGCTGAGGCATTGGAAGAGGCCAATGCTACCGAGTCTATAATAAGGAGTTTAAGGTAACACCCTTCTGTGTCTCTCACATCTGTACATGAACACATACACACTTACATATTGGAGCTGTTCATTTGATAAGCTACGGATTAATGAAAGCAAACATCAAATTTGTGTCATGCTTCTAACATAATAGCCAAGATATGGTCATAACTTTACACATTACTATTTATTTCAGCAAGTTCTCAGAGCTCTCTTCCACATCTAAGGCTGGGAATCCCTTACCCACCATTGACTGGTTTTTTTCAATCTATGATGATGTTGTGAGATATTCTGGGATTGCTGAGTTTGTTACCACTAGCCATTATTCTGACATTCATGATAATATCTCAACGGAGCAATCAAATTCGATCTCTCTTTGGGTTGAAGCTGCACTGGCCACTGATCTTGAGATAGTCTCTCTTCTGGGAAGCCAAAGTAGTCAACCTCCATCAACTCTGCAGAAATCCTTGTCAAAACAACAATCTCTTAATGCACATGCTAAAAACCAACTTAAGGCTAGTTCAGCATCAGCCCCAGATCCTATTGTTGGGACATGGACAAAGGGTTATGGCATGAAGGAGACAGTGCAGCTTGCAATGAATTTGCAGTCTGAAATGCAAATATGGTTTGTACGGTTTGTTGAGGAGTCCTTGGATGCAGGTTTCCGGGCACTTGGAGAACGTACTACCAATGGAGATAAAACATTATTACCTCTGGATTGTGGCTCCATTGCGGCAGTTTTATCACAGTTGAAGCGGGTCAACGATTGGTTGGACCGTGTAGTATCAAGCAGGGATGAGCCATTGACAGAAAAGATTGAGCGATTAAAGAGGAAAATCTATGGGTTTGTTATCCACCATGTGGGGACGACCTTTGATAATTCAGTGCCTCGTGGTTCATCTTGATATCTTGTTTCTTATCTCTTCCTTTTCTCTTGAAAAATCCATCTTTGTGCTGGAAGTCTTATTTGTTAACTTATTTTGGGTAATGTACTGATCTGAAAGTGTTTATAACAAGATTGAAAGACTTCAAATTGATTTATAATGCCACTTCTATCAGCTATGATTAAAGCTCTATGATAAGTTTTAACACAATGTTGGATTTCTCTTGAAGGAGCCAAAAGGTTCAAAAGGTTTTCTTCTTTCATTGTGTTGGGTCCATAACACCATCAGAAATTTGAATGGACTTTGTAAATTACTCTGGACTCTTTTTCTTTTCACTGTTTTGATCAAAACTTTGACCCCTTATTATTTTAATATCAGCTACTCTCCATTGCGAAAGAAATGCTACCGTTTACACGAGGAGCTAACAACAAAGTTCTTTTACGGGAAGGGCATTGGGTGCACTTAACGATGGCATTTTGTCGAAATTTTATATATTCATAATCGTATATATTTATTAATTTTTTTATTCGAATTCGAACCCAAAACCGTTAAAAATAATGAAATATTATTCGTAATTGATAAGCGCTGAATGTCACACATGCAAGCCTCTTAATTTGCATACATTAATCCTTCAGTCTTGTTACAATTTGTTCTTTTGTAGTGTTTTACATACTTTTAGGTTTCCCAAGAGGAGTGTAACAAAATCCATCATTTCTAGACTGTTAAAGATAAATTGAGCATTTTGCTAAGTCATGTTATCACTAGCAAAGGGTGAAAAGGAGCTTCAGTAAGTTGCTAGAATTGTCCGTACTGATAAGTTACTTTTGCAGATAACACTGTATTGATTCAGGAAGAACCAGGAGATGAGTCATATATGCTTGGAAAGATCCGGATGTCTATTTTTTGGAGAATTTTACGGCTCGTAACTATAATTTTTTTAGAGAAAGTTATGGCAGTTTTAGTAGACAAAGGTCGCGTGATTTCAACGTGGCAGACGTAAAGGAGCTATTAAATTCCGATATTTTTGGGATTTGCTGGAAAAGGAAGTTGAGTGCCTAAGTAAGTCTAGGGAAAAATCAGAAAAACAAAAATAGATACACGTTCAATTGTTAGGGTTTTGTTTAGGGTTCTATAAATACATGCTTAAGAGATCAAAAAGGGGAGAGTTTTTTTTTACTATATTGTCTTCTACAGTGGCCGTCTTCACGCATGGGAGCTCTTATTCTCTGAGGATTATACATAGAGGAGTTGTGTTTTCTTTCTTTTATCTATTTTCTTTATGATGATGATATTTTTCATTAGAATTATGTGTAACTAAATATTTTAGTTAGGGCTCGATTGAAGCCCTAGTCATGTCTTCTTAAGTATTTCGATTTGCTTTGTTACAAATTATTTTTTTGTGATGCTTAATTGATTAATTCTTGGTTTTATTTCATTCTTCATACGGTTTATGTGTTATGCTTGATCATCATATACATGTGTTGTATGGAGATTGTCATCTAGGTAAATTTAGATAACCGAGTCTTGTGCCTACACTAAGTGACGAAGGAACCAGTTATGGATTCTTGGGATTAACCAACATGAAAAACCAGAATAGATACCATGTTCAAGGTTTCGTGCGTTTGTTTATTTCCATTGTTTTATGCTTTCTTGAAGTGCAACTTAGTAGATACCGTGCTAAATACTTTGAGAATGAAAAGAATTGGAGTAGACACCCATGCCTAACTTGTTGGTTAGGGAAATCAATAGCTTAAGGAGTAGACATCATGCCCTTAAGTTGGTAAACATTAAGCATCTAAATCTAGTTTGTAGCATTGTGCAAGTCGTTTGCTTTAAAGAAGATGATTAGTGGTGAATATCGAAGCCTTAACTTAATTTTTCATTATTTCAATTCTAGTTTCAAAACTGTTTTACGATTTTCTTTCACTAGTGCAATCTTTACTGTTTATTCAGATATGTTATTTTTTGTTTCATTTAGATAGAAGCTTTAGGAAATTATATTTAAACACAATTAATCCAATCCTTGTGGGAATGATCTCGTATTTGCTAGCTATACTATTTGTTTGATCTTGCACTTGCGAGTTAAAACATACATTTAGAAGCTTATTATTTAGGTTGATATTTGTATAACAAGTTTTTAGCATCGTTGCTAGGAATTGCGATAAATTGTGTTTCATTTTCGTATTAAAAAAAATCAAAATATATATTTACTGTTTACATGATATATTACAGGATTGAAACTTCGTTTATGCAAGGTCGTCGGTCCCATAATTTAGCCATCATTGTATACGATCCAGAGATTAAACGAAACCTTAGACGATGTTGAAGGCAAAAAAGAGAATCTAAAAAAGAAGAAAGATCAGAATCTGAGGAAGTAATGGAGGATGAACAAGCAGAAAATCTACCAGTTCAAAAGCCAATGAAGAGCTCATTTATTCCACAAAATCTTAATCAACCATCATGCATCGCCTACCAACCAACTATGCAGAGCAACTTCAATCTATCTCCTCATTTACTTAGTATAGTACCACATTACAGAGGCACACCTTCTGAGGATCCATATTTACACATTAGAGATCTCTTTGATCTCTGTAAGACTTAATATCTAGGGATTAACTCTAGAAAGAATCAGGTTAATCCTCTTTCCTTTTTCTTTAAAAGATAATACTAAGTTGTGGTTGAACTCTTTGTCTGCAGATTCCATTAACAATTAGGAGGAGTTGGCCACTAAATTTCTAAATAAGTTTTTCCCAGCTCAAAAGACAAGGCAACTTAGAAGGGAGATTCAAACATTTCAATAGAAAGATGAAGATATTTTCTTTGAAGCATGGGAACATTTCAATGAGTTGCTTCTCAAGTGTCCACACCACAATCTATCTCAAGATGATCAGGTACAAGCTTTTTACAAAGGTTTAAATTATACTAATAAAAGTCTTATTGATTCAACTTGTGGAGGTGTGCTTATGGAAAAGAACAGTGAGGAAGCTATTGAGCTATTTGAGACCTTAAGTGAAAATTCTCAACAATTCTCATCAAGAGGGAGGCAAGGAGTAAAAATTAAGGGTGTGTATGAAGTAAGCACCAATGGTGGAATCCAGATTCAGATGGTGGCAATGTAGAGGAAGTTAGATGTGCTAGTGAGAACAATGCCAACCCATAATATCTCTCAAGTTCAACAAGTTGCGAAAGTCGAGGTATGTGCTAGATGCTCTCACTTTAATCATACTACTGAGACTTGTCCTATGTCTTCTTTTACAGAGGCAAAACATGTAAATTATGTGGGACAAAGCAACTATCCTCCCAAGAATAACCCCTATTCAAATACTTACAATGCAGGGTGGAAAAATCATCCCAATCTTTCTTGGAGTAACAATCAGAACGTTCTGAATCCACTAGGGTAGCAGAGGAATTTCCAACAGGGAAGTAATTATCAGATTCCACCACAGGTGGTGCAACAAAATCTTGACCAGAAAAAGAATGATATTGAAGGTGCCATACTCCAGTTCTTGACTATACAACAATAGACTAATGCTCAGATTAGTCAGACCATTCAGAGATTGAAGGCACAAGTAGGGCAATTAGCCAATGAACTGAGTGAGAGAAAGATATGAGAATTCCCATCATAGACCATACCAAACCCAAGAAATCAAGAGGAGCTCAAGGCTGTGACAGTCCTTAGGAGTGGTAAAGTCATTGATAACAATGTGGGAACGGATAAGAAAGTGGAAGCACCTTCAACAGGAGCTACGACCTCCATAAAGGTAAGTGAGAAAGAGAAGGTGATATTGCCACCCTTCCCTTAAAGGTTAGTTATGCAAAAAAAAGAACAACAATGTATTGATATTTTTGAAACTTTAAGAAAAGTCGAAATCAATGTTCCTTTACTTGATGAAATTAAACAAATCCCATCTTATGCCAATTTCTTAAAGGATTGTTTTGCTAACAAAAGAAAGTTTCAAGAATATGAGAAAGTTGCATTGATAGAAGAGGTAAGTGCGGTCTTGTTGAGAAAGTTACCACCTAAACTAAAAGATCTAGATAGTTTTACTATTTTTTGCAGGATTGGTGACCAACTCTTTGAACGTTCTTTGCTTGATTTAGGGGCAAGTATCAATTTGTTGCCCTATACAGTTTACGAGAAATTGAATTTGGAGCAACTTCAGTCAACCTCAATTACGTTGCAATTGGTAGATAGAAACTTCAAGAGACCTAGAGGTATTGTAGAGGATGTCTTAGTTCAGGTAAATCAATTTATTTTGCTTGTTGATTTTGTTGTTTTGGATATTGAAGAATCACATATGCCATCATTTCTGCCCATTATTTTAGGTAGACCCTTTATGAGTACTGTTGATACAAAAATATGTGTTAAAAAGGATACTATAAGCATGAAAGTAAATGGTGAAAGATAGAGTTTAGGGTGTTTGATGCATTGAAATTACCACATGATAATCATGATTGCTTCAATATTTGTGTGGTTCAAAGTGGTATTGAGCAAGTCTTTCAGGTACATAGCATTGATCCATTGGAGGCTACCATAACTAACCATCTAACAATGCTTAACATTAAGCAAGATTTTCAAAGTGTTGATGTTGACATCATTGAGGTTGTACACTCCCTTGAGGCTCTTAAGCCTTATCCAAGTAAGTACACACCTCTTTTTGAAACTCTTGTGCCTACTAATACTACTCTTGTCCTTTCTACTGTCAAGGCACCAGATTTGGAATTGAAGTAGTTGCCTGAACACCTGACATATGTTTACTTGGGAGAGAACCAGACACTACCAATGATAGTTGCTATAAACTTAAGTTTGGGGGAAGAGGAAAAGCTATTGAGAGTTCTTAGAGAGTCCAGTTCAAATGGTGCCTAAGAAGAGTGGAATCACAATGATGGAGAATGAGGAAAATGAGCTTATTCCTACAAGGATGATCACAGGTTGGAGAGTTTGCGTCCATTACAAAAAGCTCAATAAGGAAACTAGGAAAGATCATTTCCCTCTGTCGTTTATCGATCAAATGTTAGAGAGGTTAGCAGGTCATAACCATTACTATTTTTTAGATGGGTATAGTGGCTATAATCAGATTGCTATAGCACCAGAGAACCATAAAAAAAACTACTTTCACATGCCCTTTTGGCACATTTGCATATAGGAGGATGCCATTCAGGTTATGTAATGCACTTGCTACATTTCAAAAGTGCATGATAAGCGTATTCTCAGACATGGTGGAAAGATTCATCGAGCTATTTATAGATGATTTCAGTGTTTTTGGTTCTAACTTTGATGAGTATCTTAACCATTTACAAGTTGTGCTTAAGAGATGTGAAGACTGTAACTTAGTGTTGAATTGGGAAAAATGTCATTTCATGGTACAACAAGGTTTTGCTTTGGGTCATGTTATTTCTAGTAGGGGCATTGAGGTAGACAAGGCAAAAATCGATATCATTTCCAAATTACCTCCTCCTACATCAGTTAAGGGTGTGAGAAGTTTTTTAGGGCATGCAAGGTTCTATAGAAGATTCATAAAAGACTTCTCAAAGATTTTAGACCTCTTTGTATGTTGTTGACTAAGGATGTTAAGTTTGTATGGACAGAAAGGTGCATAACTACCTTTAACAAATTAAAAAAATTATTTATATCTGCACTGATTATGATGGCACTTGATTGAAACCTTTCATTCGAGCTCATGTGTGACTCCAATGATTTTGCTTTGGGTGTTATTCTGGGTCAGAGAGTTAATAAGGTACCTCATATTATTTATTATGCTTCTATAACATTAAATGATGCTAAGCTAAATTATTCTACTACTGAAAAAGAATTGTTAGCTGTCATATTTGCTTTAGAGATGTTTAGGTCATACTTGATTGGTTCTAAAGTTATTGTATTCACTGACCATGCTGCTTTGAGATATTTGTTTGCTGAGAAAGATGCTAAGCTTAGATTGATCAGATAGGTACTATTATTTCAAGAATTTGATCTTGAGATTAAAGACAAAAAGAGTAGTGAGAATATGGTTGTGGATCACTTATCCAAGTTACTTCATGATGAAGAAGGAAACGAGCTTCTCTTGAATGAAAACTTTCTAGATGAGCAGTTATTTGCAATAGATGTTCAACTTCCTTGGTATGCAGATATTGTTAATTACATAACTACTAAGACAATGAGCCATACTTATTCAAATTTTTTCCTGATCAGATCATCCGACGGTGTGTTCCAGAGGAGGTGCACATGAGCATTTTACAGCATTATCATCAGCTTGCATGTGGAGGGCACTTTGGAGCCAAGAGAACAGTAATTAAGGTAGTACAATCTGGTTTCTATTGGCCTAATGTGTTTAAAGATGCTTTTTGTTTTTGTAGTTCTTGTGATAGATGCTAGAGGACATGTAACATCTCCTCTAGAAATCAGATGCCATTGCAAAACATTCAAGTGGTAGAGCTCTTTGATGTGTGGGGTATTGATTTCATGGGCCCATTTCCTAACTCATTTAGTTATTTATATATTTTTGTGGGTGTGGATTATGTGTCTAAATAGGTCGAGGCTGTCCCCTCAAAAACTAATAATCACAAAGTTGTTGTAAAGTTCTTGTAGGATAATATCTTTACTAGGTTTGGGACTCCAAGGGCGATAATCAGTGATGGAGGTAGCCACTTCAATAACCAGCCTTTTACTTCTTTGATAAAAAAATATGGGATCACACATAAGGTTGGCACCCTATATCATCCTCAAACCAGTGGTAAAGTGGAGCTAAGCAATAGATAGATCAAAAGAATCCTAGAAAAGACAGTGAATACCATTAGGAATGATTGGTATCTACGCTTGAATGATGCATTGTGGGCCTATAGAACTGCATACAAAACCCATATTGGCATGTCCCCATACCAATTGGTTTTTGGGAAGATGTGTCACCTATCAGTGGAGTTAGAGCATAGAGCTTACTGGGCCATCAAGAAATTCAAATTTGATATGAAACAAGCAGGTGACAAGAGAAAGCTACAGCTAAATGAACTTGAGGAGTTGAGGCATGATGCATATGAGAATGCCAAGCTATACAAGGAAAGAACCAAGGTATATCATGATAAGCAGCTTATTAGAAAGGAGTTTATCTGGGACAAAAGGTGTTGATCTACAATTCAAAATTAAGACTCTTCCCTGGTAAGCTCAATTCTAGGTGGTATGGTCCTTATGTTGTCACCAACGTTTTCCCTCATAGAGCTTTGAAGGTTCATAGCATAGAGAAAAATCAAGCATTCAAGGTGAATGGACATAAAGTGAAGCCTTACATTGAGATGAAATTTGAGCCTAGAGATGAGGATGTGATTCTCCAATCAGTCCAGTACATGGTATGAGAGTCATACGGCCTGGCATAAGACTATAAACTTAGCACTACTTGGGAGGTAGCCCAATTTGTGTGTTCTTGATTGTTTTCATTTTAGACTCCATCCTTCTTAATTAAAAAAAAAAAAATCTCTTTTTATGTTTCATTTTTGTTTTTGTTTATTGCCATCTTGTGCATATTTATGCTAGTTTTTTTTAGCTTTGATTTTTCAGGACAGGTGTTTTCTAGGGAGCTTTACCCTTCACCACTTTTCTTTCTCCTCCCAGTATTGTATCTCTTACTACACATTGGGGAAAATGTGTGATCTAAGTTTAGGGTGTAGGAAAACAATTATATGTCCTTATGTGAGCATTGTGCACCTGTTCGATCGCCCAAATAATGTTATTTGTAAGAATTTGATTAAATTGAAACTATGATTTGATTTCATTGGCGAGCTTAAATTTTGAACACATGATTAATTCAATAGAAAATCTGAGTCTGGTTACTTATTTTTGACTTAAGACACTTCACATGTTTCATCTTGATTTCATTATGAACACATTAGCACATGATCTATGGGGTATGAAATGAAGAACTAATGATGCCTGTTTTCAAAATCTTGAGTTCAGTCAGATGCTTTATTAGATGAATGACCTTGGCATAATTTATTGGCAATGAATAATGGCATGATGAACAATGACTTTTCTAAGTTGTTTGCTGAGTAACAAGGCCTCTTACCACCAAGCAATGAGTGTTCGCGTCAAAAGGTGAATGGTTTGGATTGGTTAATGACATGGCTAGTTTAGCTTTGTAGCCTTTTTGGCTCGAGTTAGTAAGTTTTAAGGGTACTTTACACCTAGTGCCCTAAAGCTATCTGGTTTGGGAGTCACTGGCCTAACACTCGATACATGGGTCAATTAGAAAGCTTAAGGGAGCTAAGCATTGCATAACTTGCATTTAAAGAAAAGAATAAAAAATAAAAAAAATTTAAAAAAAGGAAAAGAAGTCATCATATCTGCTGTGATATTGCCTTGGTCATTTATTTGATGGAAATTCCACTGAATTTTGAGATAATGATAAATGCATATTAGGATTGAGTTGAAACTCCAAGATAATGTGATAATTCACTTTATACTAGTTGTAAAGTCTCTGTTAGCCAGGTATGAGTTATTAGACTTTGAATTCTTTTAGATGTCTTGAAAATGGAGTTTGTCAATTTAAGCTTGTTAATGAATGAAAAACAATATTGATGTGATCATGTATTCTTCTTGATAACGTGATTGTGACATAAATGTTTGTGGGTAGCATTTTTGTTAAGCCTTCACGAGACTTCACTCGTCCTCTAGGGATGCCTAGGGGTTTAAAAGGCTTATTGTATACGCTAAATGCAATCGTACACCTCACAAAAAACAGAAGTAGGTAGTTATTTTATTTTCAGTTTTGTATTGCTAAGGGACTAGCAATATGTAAGTTTAGGGGCATGATAAGCGCTGAATGTCACACATTCAAGCCCCTTAATTTGAATACGTTAATCCTTTAGCCTTGTTACAATTTGATCTTTTGTAGTGTTTTACATGCTTTTAGGTTTCCCAAGAAGAATACAACAAAACCCATCATTTCTAGACTGTTAAAGATAAATTGAGCACTTTGCTAAGTCATATTGTTGCTAGCAAAGGGTGAAAATGAGCTTCATTAAATTACCAGGATTGCCCATACAGATCAATCATTTTTGCGCATTAAACTATATTGGTTTAAGAAGAACCAGAAGATGAGCCATATATGCTTGGAAAGATCAGGATGTCTATTTTCTGGAGAATTTTACGGCTCGTAAATATAATTTTTTTAGAGAAAGTTATGGCAGTTTTAGTATACAAAGGTTAGACTGTGCATGATTTCAATGTGGCAGATGTGAAGAAGCTATTAAATTTTGATTTTTTTTTGTGGATTTGCATAGTTGGAAAAGGAATTTTAGTGCTTAAATAAGTCTAGGAAAAAAATCAGAAAAATAAAAATAGGCACATATTCAATTGTTAGGGTTTTCTTTAGGGTTCTATAAATACATGTTTAAGAGACCAAAAAGGGGAGAGGTTTTTTTTACTATATTTTCTTCTACGGTGGCCGTTTTCACACATCGAAGCTCTTGTTCTCTGAGGATTATCATCATAGAGGACTTGAATTTTCTTTCTTTTATCTATTTTTTTTATTATGAGGATTTTTTTCATTAGAATTATGTGTAACTAAATATTTTAGTTAGGGCTCGATTGAAGCCCTAGTCATGTCTTCTTAAGGATTCCGATTTGCTTTGTTACAAATTATTTTTTTGTGATGCTTAATTTATTAATTCATGGTTTTATTTCATTCTTCATACGGTTTATATGTTATGCTTGATCATCATATACATGTGTTGTATGGAGATTATTATTTAGGTAAATTTAGATGACCGAGTCTTGTACATACACTAAGTGACGAAGAAACCAATTATGGGTTCTTGGGATTAATCAACATGAAAAACCAGAATAGATACCATGTTCAAGGTTTCGTGTGTTTGTTTATTTCCATTGTTTTATGCTTTCTTGAAGTGCAACTTAGTAGATACCATGCTAAATACATTGAGAATAAAAAGAGTTAGAGTAGACACCCATGCCTAATTTATTGCTTAGGGAAATCTATAGCTTAAGGAGTAGATATCATGCCCTTAGGTTGGTAAATATTAAGCATCTAAATCTAGTTTATAGCATTGTGCAAGTAGTTTGCTTTAAAGAATATGATTAGTAGTGAATATCGAAGCCTTAACTTATTTTCTCATTATTTCAATTCTAGTTTCAAAACTGTTTTATGATTTTCTTTCACTAATGCAATCTTTGTTGTTTATTCAGGTATGTAATTTTTTGTTTCATTTAGATAGAAGCTTTAGGAAATTATATTTAAACACAATTAATCTAATCCTCGTAGGAATGATCTCGTATTTGCTAGCTATGCTATTTGTTTGATCTTTTGCACTTGCGAGTTAAAACATACATTTAGAAGCTTATTATTTAGGTTGATATTTGTATAACAGTAACCACGAAAAACCTATTTATTTCAATCCATGCCCGTTTAAATGGATATGATTCAGATCAGTTAGCCACGAAAAAACTTGTGAATTGTCATCACTATTTGCCTAGGAATAGCAATAGGTAGGTTACCTGCAAAATTTTACATATCCATAACTGTATCCGTTTAGTTATCCTATTATCCGAATCCAAACCTGAAACCGTTAAAAACCATGAAATACTATCTGTAATCGTGAAAACGTCATTTATTTCTATTTGCTAGGATTTTGGCTCAATTCCCCACAAGGAGGACTTCTAATTGGTTTGGGAAAATCGGTTTCCTATTTTGTAGTTGTTTATTCTATTAGGAGTAGTAATAGTAGTTTATTATGTTGTTATTCTTTTCGTAATAGTATTAGGAAAATATTCTCTACATAAAGAGGGCCTTAGAGAAGGTTTGAGATATACTCATAATTTCAATATTATTACTAGAGTTAGGTGGAGAGCTTTAGGTTTATTGAGGATTTGGGTTGTGAGGGTAATAATTTTGTTTTTCTTAAAGTTGTTGTTAAAGATTAATAAAATTGCGAGTTTGTTGGTGACATAGGCAAGGAGGTTGCTGAACCATATTAAATTGTTGTGCTTGATATTTGTTTGTTTATTTGCCTATTTATTATTATAAGTAGGTGGATTTTAAGGATAAAATCTCAACAAGTGGTATCAAAGCCTGGTCATCTATTTGAAGAAGCTGCCTGCTGTTATTTGTTGTGTTTGAACCACCATGTCGTAGAGTACAGTTCAAGATCTTCTAGTGCAACAAGATCTTGATCAGGCTTTAGAGGAAGAAAAGCCGGAAAAGTTGACTGACAGAAGGTGACAATCGATTCAGAGGAATGATGTAAGTACAATCAGGTTGGCTCCTGCTCCCGAGATCAAGTATAGCTATTAAGAACATTGAAGAAAAGGTTGATGAGAGTAATATTGTGCTACTTGATTCGACGTCCTCCATTCACATATTCAATAAGAAAAAAATACTTTGATTGTATGAAGGAACCTACCCATGTCAAAGTTGTCACCACATGTGGGAAACACAAAGCAATTGATGGTGTAGGAAGCTTAAGGTTGAAGCTCCATGATGGAAGTGTTAAGACACTTGAGAAGGTAAAGTTTGCTTCATCTCTCACTACAAATATCATCTCTTTGAGGGAGCTTGATAAGATGGAATACACATGGACTGTGGGCAATGGAGAGCTCCAAGTTCTTAATGGATCAAATGTAGTGCTGAAGGCTACTATGAACAAGAAGAGCTTGTATATGTTGGATGAGAATGTTTTGTTTGGAAAATTAGGTGAAGGAGATATGGAAGGATCAAAAGGAAGGATCGCACTAACTAAGAAGAAAGTTAAATTTGTTGATGAGGTGTGGAGAATTTGCGCCGAGGTGGAGATTTTTTAGGATTTTGGCTCAATTCCCCACAATAAGACTTTTAATTGGTTTGGAAAAGTGGTTTCCTATTTTATAATTGCTTATTCTAGTAGGATGAGTAGTAGTAGTAGTAGTTTATTATGTTGTTATTCTTTTCCTAATACTAGGGTCTTAGAGAAGTTTGAGATATACTCATAATTCCAATATTATTACTAGAGTTAGGTGGAGAGTTTTGGGTGTATTGGAGATTTTGGGTTGTGAAAGTAATAATTTTGTTTTTCTAAAAGTTGTTGTTAATGATTAATAAAATTGTAAGTTTGGTGGCATAGGTGAGGAGGATGCCGAACCACATTAAATTGTTGTGCTTGATATTTGTTTATTTATTTTCCTATTTATTATTATAAGTAGGTGGATTTTAATGATAAAATCCCAACACTATCCATACCCGTTTAAACGGATACTGTTCTGATCAGTTAATCATGAAAAATCCACAAAATTGTCATCCCTAGATGCATTGTACGCTTTCCGTTTATTCAGTTAAATTACACAAATTTCATCCTCGTTGTTTGAGATCATTTTTTTTATTATTTGATCCCATCGTTCACTCACATAAAATTATGGACCTAGTGTTTATTATCATTATCAATGTCAATATCTTCCCTTCGTCCATCAAATGAATTTGGACGAAAAATCTATCTAGCAATCACCTCATATTCAACATTATCATAATTATCAAATCACTTTAGAAACTGCCCTTACTCTCATCGCTCTCAATAGTTGTAAGAACCGTTTTGCCCTTCCTATCTTTCTTGTTTCTAGCATTTGTGTCATTGTTAATATGCCATGTGCTGGGATTTTAAGTCCTAAATCCATCAAGTACGATTAGCTAAAAAACAAAATAATCATGTACATGGTAGAAAAAACAATGAAAAAGAAGCGTATAAATTTAATGTGGTTTAACATTTGCCAACATTTGTAATTGTATAATTTCTTTAATCAAAATTGTACAAACGTCTTGTATGAGATTTGATTAAATCTAATGTAAATCACTAAAATTTAAGTTTTTAATTCTAAGAACTTTAAATTTTAATGATTTAAGCTTTATTTAATCAAGTATCCAAACAATGTCTAAAACACTCGGCAAATTTACTCCCAAGATCCAATACACCCAAAATACTCCCAACCCAAAGATAATAGTAGAACCCTTTTACAACTTTTATTGTTCTCCTCGTTCTCTCTCTATCTCTCTCTCTCACTCTATATATATATATATATATATATATATATATATATATATATATATATATATATATATATATATACTCTGCACCCCTCTTTGTGCCTTGTTGTCTGCCTTTGCTTCACTTCTCAATTTATAGAGAACACCAGAGACAGAGAACATGAAGAGGCCCAATTTTTTCTTCTATTTTGGTTGCCATCTCTTAATTTTTAACAGTCAAAATTAACAACCTCGCTTTATGCCACAAGCCAACACCTATAGGCTTGCAAAAGTCAACAAATTAGCAAGCATTATTATGGTTTCATAAATGCAGCACTATTCAACCATCATGGACTAAAATAGTTCATGTGCCCAACAATCTCCCCCTTCATCCCATAAGGGAGAAACTGCCACACGACCTCTTAGTTGGAGTCCAATCTTCCTAAAATTTGATCTTATGTAGTGAATTTTACCTATTTCTTCAAAGTACAATTTTTTTATAAAAAAAAATTATCCTCCTACCTTGCCTAGTCCAAATTTGATATGCCATTCAACCATGAACATATTCATTTTTGAAGCTTACAATATTGTCTGTCCATCACAAAATACCATTAACTCACTATCTCTTCCCTCTAGCTATATCCTATATATGTTGTCTAATATTCCCAAAGAAATTAAATTGTATTGGACAGATGGGACATGTTTCACGCGATCGAGGTGTATCATTGCTTTATGTATCTTTAACCTAATACTTCATTCTCTTTCAATTGATGGTTGCTTGCCACTAATGGTGGTGATCCTCTTTTTGAGGTATTCCCTCAGGTGGTTATAATACTCCTTGTTGCATGATGGATAGAACTTGCGGAGTCCAAAAGTAACATATAACACTCATTGACTTGGGGCTCCAACTTGTTGTTTATGGCGATCTCTTTAATCGCTAACGGCACAAACTCTTTTTCATCATCGCTCCTAGTAACAATGTTGATATCTCTATTCCCTTTTGCATTATCACCTTCTCCCTCATCTTTCTTAGCTCTCTAAGTCTTTTGCCATCCCTTGCATTGAAATTGAATGTGTCATTTCTCTCCACAATAGAAACACTCATGGACAGAAAAATCTCAAGCCCTCGACTTGGATCTAGATTTTCCCTAAACTCTTCCATACATGCTTTGTCCCTTAAGCTTATCATCACCGGTAGCCATAAACACCACACTATTTTTGGACACTTCTTTTCGAGTAACCTCTCATTTTTATACAAAACCATGATTACCTCGTTCACATTCAAAGTTTCCTTATCCACAATTAAGGTTGTGACTATTTTCTTAAAACTAGGTGGCAAGGAGGACAACAACATAAGTGCTTTATCCTCTTCCTCAAGCTTAACCTCATTGCTCAATAATTGAGTAATAATGTGATTAAAGGAATTTATGTGATCCCGAAGATCACTCTCCTCTTCCATCTTGAGCTTATATAACTCATTCAAACACAAACGATTAGTTATACACTTACTGTTGGCATTATTGGACAACCTAACGGGTCCAAAAAGGGGTCGCCAATGGGTGCACATGACCCGTTTCTATAAGCTGATAAGGTAAAATCTTGGAGGAGGAAACAAACTTTATGGCATCTGAATTTTGTTTGCAGATAGAGATAAAGCTTGAGACTCCTATTGGGAATAAAATGGAATCTTATAATAAATGGGTTGGGAGTGGTAGAGAGACATAATTACCACAACTAAAACAAGTGACTTTTTCATCTTTGAAAAATCTTCACTCTCTACTTGAAGTCTCTCTCTTGTACTTCCAAGATATAGCTGCTGAAGGTTAATTATAGGGAACTGTTGGATCATTTCTCTCTACTCTGGTTCAATCATTAAGTTTGGGAAATGGCATTTACATTGTGTAACTCAACCCTTCCCAAGTGTTTGAAATTTCCGCAAGTAGTTTCTGTTTTTTGGAGTGCACAAAACATGTGAAAAACCCAAAAGAAACTTGGGTGAACTCGTAGCTAGCTTCCAAGAGGTAGGCAAGTTTTTGGTTTATTTATTTTTTAAATAATGCTTACACTCACCCAAGTATGACTTCTCAAGCTTGTCTCGCATATCACTCAGTAAAATCGTATTTAACTTCAGGAGCCAACGCCAATTGTATTGTGCTTGTCTCCTTCAACTGCGCATACTTCAACTCATGTTGCTTCTCCTTTCCAATACCTTGTACAACCCTTGCCGTGTCAAGATGTCTTTTATTATGCTTTGCGACAAAAAAAGTTGTTCTTCCCATCAAAGAGTTCACCTCAAAAGCACCAATTGTTTGAATCCTTCTCATTGCTTAAACCAAGCTTTGATATCACTTGTTGGAATTTTAAATCTCAAATCCACCAAGTGCAACTAGCAAGGAAACAAAATAATCATGCACAAGAAAAGGAAGGAGAATCAAAGAAAAAAGAAAACACAAATTTAATATGGTTTGGTACCTTTTGAGTACGTTTATAAGATAATCAATCCACTATTTAATTTTCAATTACAATAGCTGCACAATTTCTCTAAACAAAATTGTGCTAAAACACTCACCAAATTTACTACCAAGACTCTAATGAACCCAAGATACTCTCAACCCTAGGATAGTTATAAAATCCCTTTTACAACTTGTATTGTTCTCACCTCCCTTTTTTTCTTTTTCTCTATACTTTGCACTCCTCTATGTGCCTTACTCTCTGTTCTTGCCTCACTTTTCAATTTATTGAGAACACCAGAGACAGGAGAACATGAAAACATCCAATTTTTTCTTCTATTTCGGCCTCAACTATCGTGGGCTAAAATAGCCCATGTGTCCAACAAGCTTTGCCTCATTGTCCCTTTTTGCTTCATGTTCTCCATATCCAATGGCAAACAACTTTTCTTTTCCCCTTTCTATCTCTAACTGCATATCCATTTCTACCTTCAAACCTCACTTCAACTTCAACAGTAGTATTATCATCTAATTCCACTATCCTAAACCCAATGTTCTATACCTTTTTTCTACAACAATCTCATAATCTTGAGCACATAAACCTGATTAGAATTATACCCATTATCCATAGTATCATTAACAAACAATTATGTTTCTTGCACCACTTCCTCATAACTCCTATCTTGTAGGTACAACACTATAACTATTTGCAGAGACATCAAGACTCACGTCATATATGCATTCTTATCTGTGTGCAACTGTACCAATCCATCACTCAAATCTTTCCCAGGTTTTATATAAAAATAGTTAATGAAATCATTATGTCCTAATTCCTCTTCAATGTCACCAATGTCAAGCAATGACATCTTATCAACATTACACCAGTCCAAGTAGTTAACCTTCCCTCCCACATATACATTCTTAGGTTCATCTTCAAAATGGCCACCATGGTGAACCTCGGCTGTAAAATAGTCAGAATTTGGCTTGTATGCATTAAACCACCGCATTGATAACGATGATGATTATGATGATGCTGCCTTTGAGGTGGTTACCAAATAGATTTCTCTCAAAATTATCAATGCCCCATGGACGAAAAAGAGTACTGATTAAACTTCATTCTGAACAATTTTACGTAAGTTGCCTTGCACTTTTTATTGGAACATTAAACTTCATTAAAGAAATTACCGATTACACAGGAAATAATCATGAATGACCAGATCAAGCACTTCCTGAGGAGAGTCCCCAATCCCTACTTGGCTAGAAGGCACAGACTTCGCCAACTTAGCCAATCAATCTGCAACTGAATTTCCACTACGCCTTGTGTGGTTACAAAGACAAAAAACAAAGCTGAAGAAGAGCACATTTATGTCCTCAATTATATTCTTAAAAGTTGCCCAACAAAGAGTATGAGACTTCAAAGTATTATTGGTAACTAACAAATCACTCTCTAGAATCACATTTTGGAGCCCAAACTCACGAGCAAGAAGGAGACCTTCATGGGTTGCCACTGCTTCCAACATGTGAACGCCCAACACCTGATTCTTTTGAAGAGAAGCCGCTGCAACAACATGCTCATTCACATCCTGAATAACAATCACAATACCCTTTTGTTGAACATGTGCAAAGACCCACCATTCATATTGACTTTATAAAAAAACCAGAGTAGTAACCTAACTAACCAAACCTGGAGTAGCATCGCGATGAGACTGAGCCTTGTAAAGAATCTTTTTCACCTCAAGGCTATAAGACATAGCCCTTTTCATGATATCCTCTGGTCTTCTGTTAGCCCCATGAGCAATTGAATATATTTGTTCTAAATCGCCTCAAGAAACTATCACAGAGAAGATCATAAGGTCATTATCCTTCAAAGCAAAGAGGTCAACAATCAGATAAAAAAAACGAATCAGCTTAATTTTAACCTTTCTAAGAATTGCCCACAAGGATTGTACTCCCATACTTCACAAGCACACCTACAATCAACAATGGCATATTTACAAGTTTCCAACCCATCCCCACACCGATCACAAAGGTTAGCAAAGACTACATTTCGCCTAACCATCTGGGTATTTGTTGGCAATGATTCTTTTAATGCTCTCTAGATGAAATGTTTTACCTTATTTGGCACTGGCAATTTTCACAACTTCCTCTAAGGAGTATGCACTACAATGGACGAAGATATCTAATTAATTAAGATTATTTTCATCAATCCATAATTGAAAAAAGTATATTAGGCACTTTGAACTTAAGGTACAAGATCATGAAGCGGGAGCGAGAAAACGTCAATTTAAAAAAAGTACTAAAATTGAAAACAACTTCAGAGCATTTAAATATTAATAATGTGAATATAAATACGTAAATATATAATTTATAAGATGTTAGGGTAAATAATTTTGTTTAGAATTTGGTGGAAATATAAAAAATAATAATTATCATTTATTATTATAATTTATACAATGGATAAAATGGTCCAACGGTTTTGCAATTGCAATCTCCACCAATCTAGTAAGGTTCGACCACCACAAACTCCGTTTTTGACATTTTAGTGCTTGCTAATTTGCTCCAATTCGCTAAGAATTCGTGTGCTCCAAGTATGAGATCGTGAATTCTCGACAAATCCACGCTAGAATGCCAAATCCGCGATTTTGAGCTCATTTCGTGGGGCGTCTCAACGAATCCTATATCATAGGCATAGCTTTGGACATTGAAAGCTCCATTGTCACTATGGCACCAGATCGTAATATCCTCCCTACTGGACACTTGAATAAGTAAAATCAAATTTGCCTCATGCTCCAAAAATAACTGCTTACCTTTTGAGCCTTCCACCCACCCGTCTCTACGTCAATCAAAGAGCTGACTATAACCTCGACAGGCTGCTCAGGTCTATGAGAGCATACCTTGAAAGCAGAAGTATGATAAATCAACGATCCTCCCAAATGTGTATGCACCAACCATTTCCCACACACCATCTAGTACCCAACTCCAAAACATATTTCAATTCTCATAGTTGCACAAGCATAAGAAGGGTTTTGGCCACTTGAAAACCTTATAAAACAAGGAGTTATGATTGTGTAATAGCTTTCATCCTTTCTTTGCTAAAAGAGTGCAAAGAGCCAAGTTAAAGGCATGCATGTCTTTAAAGTTTAAACCCCAAACCCATTCCCATTTTGGTTTGCACAACACCTCCCACTTCACCCGATGAATTTTTTTTCTCACTATAATGCCCCCGCCAAAATATATGAATAAGAGTATGAATTTCCTCATAAATACTTAAAGGAATAAAAAAAACAACTCATCACATACGTTGGAACAAGTTGAGCTATAACCTTAATTAACTTTCTGACCCGCCTACGAAAGTAACTTCTCCTTTCAACCTTGGACCTTTCTCCAAACCCTCTCTCGAAGGTCCTAAAAATTTTGGCGCTTAAACCTTCCACTCATAGCAGGTAAGCCCAAATATTTGCCATGACCAAGAGTAGAGGACACACATAGCAAAGCCATCAGATCTGCCTGTAACTCCTCATACTAATTGCTATGACACAGAATAAAGGGCATCTCCAAATTGATCTTCTAATTTGAAACGCTATTGTAAAGATGCATAATCTCTAAGATCTTTTGAGAATTTTGTGCGGAAGCATGAGCTAACAAGAGGGCTATCATCGGCAAAAAAAAAAATGAGACACTGACAGAGCCCCTCGACAAATAGAGACACCTTGGATGTCACCAAAAGCTTTTGCTTGTCTAAATAAGAGAAAAAATACCCTCAGCCCAGATCAAGAACAAATAAGGTGACAACGAATCCCCTTGACAGGGACCCTTTACAGGAGTAATTAAGCCCATTTTCTCACCATTAATCAACACCGAATAAGTAACAATGGAAATACACTCCATAATCAACTCAATCCATCTATCTGCAAAACTCATTTTTTCCATCATTTTTCTCAAATAACCCCACTCCACACAATCATAAGCTTTAGTCATAACCAATTTCAATGCTAAAAAACCATTAGAACTAGCCTTAAGGCAACCAAGACATTATCTCTAATAAAACGACTCAGTACAAAAGTGCTTTGAGAATTAGATATAATAAATGGGAGAATAACGTTTAACCTATTTGCTAAAACCTTTGATTGTAGCTTATACACCACATTATATAAACTAATAGATCGAAATTCTGTCATTTTTTCAGCCCTTTTGTTTTAGGAATTAATACAATATAGGTGTGATTTACAGGAGAAAGCAAACTATCACAACTCAAGAAAGATAAAGTAGCAGCGATATATACTCACTAATTAAATCCCAAAAGCTTTGGTAGAAGACAACAGGCATGCTATCAGTCCCTTGAGGATTCGTTTGGTACACGAACAGGATTACAGTGGGACTATTTTATTCTATGTTTGGTTCATGAGATTGTTGGATTGAGATTAAAGTGGAATAACAAATTAAAAGACTAAAATACTTTTTTATATTATATATATATATATAATCGAGACATTTTTTCTCTTTGCTTTTCTGCTTCTTCCTCTGTTAAAGAGAGCTTTTTTTGGGTGCTTGTTTTTCAAAAACAATAGAGAGGTGGAAAGAGGAAGAGGAGGAGGAGGGGCGACCGCGGTCTGGGGAAGGAGGGGGAAAAGGAAAGAGGAGGAGGAGAAGGAGAGAAGAAGAAAAAGAAAGAGGAGGGGCGGCCCGACTAGAGAAGAAGGAGGAGGAGAGAGGAGAGGAAAAAAGTGAAGAAATATAAGATTGAAGGTAAATGTTTTTCTTTAGTTTCTCATTGATTCGTAGTCCTATATATAGTACAATATGAGAGCCTATTTAGGGTTGATTTACACTGATTTGTCAATCATCTAAAATTACTCTCAATTACACAATCTCTGTAATTATTCTACACTGATTTGTCAATCATCTATAATTACTCTCAATCACATTAATATGGATCCTTCTCTGTTGACTCTTTGATCTTATTACACCCCCTCAAGTTGATAGGAGGAGAGTTGACTGGAAGCTTGGACACTAAATGTCGAAACCGAGATGTAGATAAACCTTTGGTGAGAATATCCGCTTTTTGATCTAAGGTGGAAACATAGCATAGTTCTAGTTCCTTTCTAACCACCTTCTCATGAACATAGTGATAGTCAACCTCCACGTGACGAGTTCGAGCATAAAAAACAGGATTAGAAGCCAAAAAGATAGCACTAACGTTATCACACCATAATCGGGGACAAGAGAGACTAATTTGGAGTGCTTTGAATATTGACCTATACCAGGAAATTATTGCAAAGTAAGGGCAAGTTGACGATATTCAGCTTCCGTACTTGAACGTGAGACACCATCTTGCTTTTTTGAAGACCATGAGATAAGATTACGACCCAAATTAACACAAAATCCACCAGTAGACCGACGATCATTGGGATCACCAGCATAGTCTGCATCACAATATGCTTGTAATTGTACAGAGCCCGGAGTGTAACGAAGACCATAAGACATGGTACCTTTTAAATAACGAAGAATTTGTTTGACAACAACCCAATGAGTAGTAGTCGGACAATGCATATACTAGCAAACTTGGTTGACGGCAAATGATATATCTGGACGAGTCAAAGTAAGATATTGAAGCGCCCCAGCAATGCTTCTGAATTCCGTAGGATTATGAAGTGGATCACCATCAAACATGCTCAATCGTCGACCACTAATAGCAGGAGTGGCAACTGGCTTTGAATCAAGCAAGTCTGTCTTAGTTAAAAGATCCATCACATTCTTGGATTGGCAGAGATGAAGGCCTAATGGGCCTCTGGAAGCCTCAATACCCAGGAAATAGTGAAGAGAGCCCAAATCTTTTATAGAGAAAAGACGTCCCATATCCAAGATAAGCCTATTAATTTGGACCACATTAGTTCCGGTAATCAAAATATCATCCACATAAATAAGTAGATAAATCCGGTCAGGGCCATTGAAGTAGGTAAACAAAAAATAATCAGATGTGGTAGATTGAAAGCCCAAATCCTCTAGATGATTAGAAAAACACTAGAACCAGACCTGCGGGGCTTGTTTAAGACTATATAGGGAACGTCGCAGTTTACACACATATTAAGGAAATTAAGGATCAACAAAGCCAGTTGGTTGTTTCATGTAGACATCATTAGTAAGATAGCTATAAAGAAAAGCATTCTGAACATCCAACTGATGAATAGGCCAACCAGAACTGACAGCAAGAGCAAGGATTAAGTGAATAGTATTGTGATTGACCACTGGACTAAATGTTTCATCATAATCGAGACCTTCTTGTTGATGAAATCCATTGGCCACAAGCCGAGCCTTATAGCGTTCAAGAGACCCATCCGATTTTCTTTTGATGCGATATACCCATTTATTTGGCAGCACATTAAAAGAAGGATGTAGAGGAACAAGTTGCCACGTGCCCGCTTTCTGTAAGGCATTAAATTCATCCGCCATTGCCATGCGCTATGCCTCAATTTTATTTGCCTGCCCAAAATAAGAAGGCTCCACATAATTATTAGTTACAGTGGCAGTAAGAACATATTTTGGGTTAGGTTTCACAATACTAGACTTAGCTCGTGTTTGCATGGAATGGACTGTAGATGGAACATCTCCAGGAGATTCACAAGCTTACATATTTGATGGTGGTAATGGCAGTGTAGGCAAAGTTGTGGCAGTTGGGATGATGATCGGAGCAGGTGGAGAGAGAGGAGGGATCTGTGGTGATTGTGGACTAGAAATAAGAGCATTAAGATGGGTCCACTCAATCAGTAGAGAGTCAAAATTTGATTGCGGGGTGTCTAAACCAGGAGGCGAGGTGCAATGATTCTTAAAAGGAAAGTCGTGTTCATTAAACACCACATAACAAGACAAAAACACACGATGTGTACTTGAATCCAAACACCTATATCCATGTTGGTTTAAAGAATAACCCAAGAAAATACACCATTTAGACCGAAGCTGAAGTTTATTTGTATTATATGGCCTCAAAGATGGATAACATGCACACCCAAGAACTTTTATAAAATCAAATTTGACTGGCTTTGAAAATAAAAGTTGATACAGGCTTGAAAATCCCAAAATTTGTGATGGAAGGCGATTAATTAAATAAACGGCCGTATGAAAAGCTTCAGCCCAGTACTGGATGGGTATCGAAGCATGTGCAATCATGGTAAGACCCATGTCAACAATATGTCTGTGCTTGCACTCAGCAATCCCATTCTATTCAGAATGGTGAGGACACGTAAGACGATGATCAATCCCATTATTTTCTAGAAAATGCTGAAATGATGTCGTAGTGTATTCATCACTGCCATCGGTGTGAAACGATTTTATCTTTCTGGAAAACGTATTTTTGACCAGAAGTTTAAAATTTTTAAATATAGAAAACACATCTGATTTTAAAAACATGGGGTATATCCATACATAACGAGAAAAATTATAAATAAATATGACATAATATTTGAAACCAACATTAGACACATAAGGGGAGGTCCATACATCAGAGAATATCAAATCCAAAGGAGAAGTAGAAACCGAAAAATTATCATTAAAAGGTAGTTTAGTAGTTTTTCCCAAAGGACAAGACGAACAAAATGACCCACTGCCAGAACAAGGTAAATTATTTGAATTAATAACTTTATTTAAAATTAAAGACGACGGATGACCTAATCGAGCATGCCAAACATCCCTTAGAGCTCGAACACCAATAAATGCAAACATATAATTAGGGAGAAACACACGACCAGGAAACGGATTAAGACCATTGCTACTCGCCCCTTGGAAAAGTATCTTCCCCGTCACCAAGTCCTGAACACAAAACGAATCTGGAAAGAAGGTGAAGTAGCAGTTATTGTCATGAGTAAATTTATTGACAGATAAAATATTAGTTGAATGTTGCACATTTATCTACCTAAATTAATAAGCAAATAACCGCACTAGTTTTACTTGCAAGTGCACAAAGTCAACTTAGTAGTATACTGTGCGAAAGCAAGATCATCTCCACAGGGATTGGTAAATTTCGTTTTAGAATTATATTCGCAATGTAAAAAGATAGAAATAATAAAAGAGTTGATTTTGATAAAGATAAAATAATAAGGATAAAGGCGTAGGGACTTGATATCCACCACTAATTATGCTACCACAACAAAACAATATGCCAATGCTTTACTCATGTCATGAATACCTAATGTTTGTCAACCTAAAGGCATGGTATCTATTGCTTAAGTTATTGATCTCCCTATGCAACGAGTTAGGCATGGTATTTACTCTAACTCTTTTCTCTCTCAAGGGATTCAACATGGTGTACGCTGAGTTGTTCCTTAAGAGAGCATAGGATCTGTGGAAATCGACAACCACACGGGACCTAGGGCATAGTATCTACTCCCGGTTTCCCATGTTGATTAACCCAAAAATCCGGTGTGGATATCTTTTGTTACTAATGTCAGAACCAGGACTCGGTCATCCAAATTGATCTAACTAACAAGTCCATACCACATGCACATATTGATCAGACATATACATAAGAGGAATTTAAATAAAAGCAGGTATTAATCAAGTTAAACAACACAACATAAATATCGCAAAGGCGCCAATACTAAATTTATTGAGTAAACATAATTAGGGCTTCAACCAAGCCCTACTAAGAATTTAATTACACATAATAAAATAAAAAGGAAAGAAGAAACCCGAAAACATTATGGAGAAGAGTCGTCAATTCGTCTCCACAATCTCTTCCTTCGGGCTCGTCCGGCCTCCGACCTCCCGACCTAAAACTAAACTAAACTAAAACTAAAAAAAGATTGAAAGATAAAAGAAGGGATTAGATTATCCCTTTGTGTGTGCTTTACAGGTGTATTTATAGTGCTTGAGTATTCCTAGCAGGCTCTGGAAACCCTAATTTCCAAAAACACAAAACCTCTTTTATTTCCAAAACTGGTTATACCGTTTTACTGTTCATGCTCGTACATGTGCTCTCGATCGCATACGTCTTGCACTCGATCGTATGTGCTGTGCTCGATCCTTCTTGAGTGGGCACGACCGCATGTGTGCTCGATCGCATGCAGTAGTGCGATCGATCGCACTTTGACCAGAAGCTGCTCCAAGATTTCCAGGCTTCTTCCTTTAAGTGCCAAAAGTGCTTCTTTTTCCCCAAGACCCTATAAAAACATGTGAAACACAGAAATGAAGTAAAATAGACTAAATTAACATAACTAAGGACCTAACAAATGTAAATAAGGAGGCTTAAATATGAATATTTAAGCACCTATCACACCCTCAAACTTACATATTGCTAGTCCCTTAGCAATACAAGACTAAAAAAAACTAAAGTGAAAAATAACAACATATAGATAGATCCACTGTTTATAGTGTTCATAAAAGTTTTAGGTCTTCACACAAAACTATGATGTGCATTCATGAGCAGGCTTAACAAATATAAACATATCTTTGGAATGAATAAGAGTTTTGAACGCAAATGACTTTCGTGAGGCAGTTTAAGACATCACAAGTTTGACTTTAGTGTGTGGTGAACTAGCACATAAAAGATTAGGTTTCCAAATAATTCTAATGTGTAGTGTTTCGATGACTCAAGATTCACCAAATCTCCTATTAAAATCAACAAAGATGGCATAGATTTTCTTCTTTTCTTTTATTTGTGAGATTTTTTTGCCAAGTTCGTTCCCTTAAGCTTTCTATTTGACTCATGTAACGAGCGTTTAGCCAATGACTCCCAAACCATATGGTTTTAGGGCATTAGGTGTAAAGATACCACTAAGGACCTACTAACTCGAGTCAAAAGGCTACGAAACTAACTGGTCTCAATATTACCAATCAGAATTTCCACATTTTGACGTGACACTCACTACTTATTGAGGCAAGAAGGCCAGTTACTCAGCGAAAAGTTCTTTTTAATGATTTTTAGGAGCATTTTTCTTTTTGAGCAATAACAATTTTTTTTTTCTATTTTCTTATGCCAAAATGTTAATCTAATAGGTTATCTGGTTCATAGTCGAGCAAAAGAAATATACAAATCAAAATTACATGTCATATCCCACACAACTATGTGCTAATGTGCTCGTGATAGCTTAGGTCAAAATTGTGAATCCTTAAATGCCTAAAAGTAAGTGATCTATGTTCAAAACTTAATTATTGGCCTATATGTTCAAAGTTTTAAGCTCAGTTATGAAGTCACATCATATTCTTTGTTTAGATCACCCAAAATTTTTTTGAAACATAATGAACATGCATTTATCTACAAAAAAACCGGGACTTAGTGTGTGCATGTGTTTCAAGTGCGTGTGTGATAGTATCTAGTATCTCCCACTACCCCCAAACTTAAAATACACATTGTCCCCAATGTGTATGGCATGGAAAGACCTGACCTGGTGTATGGAGAACTATGTTGCTTGCTTTGCTTGTGACACGCCCTCAAACTTGAACTGGATGCACGCACTTAGTACCTGACAAAGAAAAATAAACGTTGTTCCGAAAAACAAGAAATATAAATACAAGATATGGAAATATAAATAGAAACAAAAGAAAAATACTAAAATGAAAAGGATAAGTCTGGGGTGCCTCCCATGAGCGCTAAGTTTAACGTCTTCAGCCGGACCAAGCCTTATTTTTCCCCAAAACTAAGATTTGCAGCAGCTAGCATAGGAAATGTCTTATTCTCTTCCATATAGGCATAAAATAAGTACTTCGGCAATTGCTTCAACTCAAAATTTGGTGCCTGGACAATAAAAGGGGAAAAAGTAGTATTAGTAGGCCCAAGAATTTCAAATGGATCGGTGTGCTTACTTGGATGCTTTGGAGAGGCCTTAAGGAGGTACACAGTTTTGATGATGTCATTAGTAATATCCTTAAACTCACGCTCGATATTCGATCTTGTGACACTATAGGTAAGAGTAGTTTCTAATGGATCAACGTGATAGACCTGCAAGGTGTTCTCAACAACACTTGGAGTAGGCATTGTTTGGGATGGAAATTCACCTTGCTTTCTTTCACTTAACTCCTTAACCAATTCCCCCATTTGAACCCTGAGTCTATGAATAGCTTGCTCACGTCTGGCAGTGGTTTGTTTTTGCTGATCTAGTGAAGTCATCAATGTTGTTATTAGTTGTTGTTGTTGAGTGGTCAATTGCTTTACAAGACTCTCTAGGTCACTATTTTCTGATTTCGGCACTGGTTGGGCTGCTGGTTGGAAGTTTCTTTGCTGTCTTTGAAGATTCAAAGCATTGTGATTGTTACTCCATGAGAGGTTGGGGTGGTGCTGCCATCCAGGATTGTAAGTATTTGTATATGTATTGTGCAGTCCCTCATAATTTGCTTGCTCTTGATCTGCATATAAATATAAAGGGCAAGTTTCAGAAGTGTGATTAAAACGAGAACATATAGTACATACCTGGAGTGGTTTGGCTCGCAGACTAGGTGAGATGTTTTGATTAGTCATGGTGTTTATGAGCATATCCAGCTTCCTCTCCATAGGTGCTTCTTCTTCGAATGAATCAGTTTAGTAGTTTCAGTACTGCTTCTTGGGTACTTTCTGGAGCTTTTACGCTCGATCGCACCAAGATCAGCGATCGATCGTACTGGGCTTGTGCTCGATCGCACAAAGGAGTGCGCTCGATCGAAATGAGGACAGAAACCCCTCCCCTGCACACCTGAACAAAAACAGAAAACGAAAAGAATGAATAAATCTGATTTTTTATAAAAATAAAATGGAACAGAATAAAATAAAATAAAAATAACGAAAATAATTCCAAAAAGAAATTTAGTACAATCCTCGACAATGGTGCCAAAAACTTGTTGCGCATTTATCTACCTAAATTAATAAGCAAATAACCGCACTTGTTTTACTTGCAAGTGCACAAGGTCAACTTAGTAGTATAGTGTGCGAAAGCAAGATCATCTCCACAGGGATTGGTGAATTTCGTTTTAGAATTATATTCGCAATGTAAAAAGATAGAAATAATAAAAAAGTTGATTTTGATAAAGATAAAATAATAAGGATAAAGGCGTAGGGACTTGATATCCACCACTAATTATGCTACCACAACAAAGTAGTATGCCAATGCTTTACTCATGTCATGAATACCTAATGTTTGTCAACCTAAGGGCATGGTATCTACTCCTTAAGCTATTGATCTCCCTAAGCAACGAGTTAGGCATAGTATCTACTCTAACTCTTTTCTCTCTCAAAGGATTCAACCTGGTGTATGCTGAGTTGTTCCTTAAGAAAGCATAGGATCTGTGGAAATCAACAACCACACAGGACCTAGGGCATGGTATCTACTTCCAGTTTCCCATGTTGATTAAACCAAGAATCCGGTGTGGATATCTTTTGTTACTAATGTCAGACCCAGGACTCAATCATCCAAATTGATCTAACTAACAAGTCCATACCACATGCACATATTGATCAGACATATACATATGAGGAATTTAAATAAAAGCAGGTATTAATCAAGTTAAGCAACACAACATAAATATCACAAAGGCGTCAATACTAAATTTATTGAGTAAACATAATTAGGGCTTCAACCAAGCCCTACTAAGAATTTAATTACACATAATAAAATAAAAAGGAAAGAAGAAACCCGAAAACATTATGGAGAAGAGTCGTCAATTCGTCTCCACAATCTCTTCCTTCGGGCTCGTCCGGCCTCCGGCCTCCCGACCTAAAACTAAACTAAAACTAAAAGAAGATTGAAAGATAAAAGAAGGGATTAGATGATCCCTTTGTGTGTGCTTTACAGGTGTATTTATAGTGCTTGAGTATTCCTAGCAGGCTCTGGAAACCCTAATTTCAAAAAACATAAAACCTCATTTATTTCCAAAACTGGTTATACCGTTTTACTGTTCACGCTCGTACATGTGCGCTCGATCGCATATGTCTTGCACACGATCGCTGTTGAGCGAAAATATACTTAAATAAATAAGCAGATAATCACACTTGTTTTACTTGCAAGTGCACAAAGTCAACTTAGTAGTATAGTGTGCGAAAGCAAGATCATCTCCACAGGGATTGGTGAATTTCGTTTTAGAATTATATTCGCAATGTAAAAAGATAGAAATAATAAAAGAGTTGATTTTGATAAATATAAAATAATAAAGATAAAGGCGTAGGGACTTGATATCCACCACTAATTATGCTACCACAATATGCCAATGCTTTAATCATGCCATGTATACCTAATGTTTGTCAACCTAAGGGCATGGTATCTACTCCTTAAGCTATTGATTTCCCTATGCAATGAGTTAGGCATGGTATCTACTCTAACTCTTTTCTCTCTCAAGGGATTCAACCTGGTGTATGCTGAGTTGTTCCTTAAGAGAGCATAGGATCTATGGAAATCGACAACCACACAGGACCTAGGGCATGGTATCTACTCCCAGTTTCCCATGTTGATTAACATAAGAATCTGATGTGGATATCTTTTGTTGCTAATGTCAGACCCAGGACTCGGTCATCCAAATTGATCTAACTAACAAGTTCATACCACTTATACATATTGATCAGACATATACATATGAGGAATTTAAATAAAAGCAGATATTAATCAAGTTAAGCAACACAACATAAATATTGCAAAGGCGCCAATACTAATTATTGAATAAACATAATTAGGGCTTCAACCAAGCCCTTACTAAAAGTTAAGTACACATAATAAAAATAAAGAAAAAAAGAAACTCGAGAAAAGAGTCGTCAATTCTCCTCTATAGTTTCCTTCTCCAAACTAAAGCAAAAGATAAAAGAAGTGATTCTCTCTAAGAGGTGTTTTTTTGTGTGTGCTTTACAAGTGTATTTATAGGGCTTGAGTAGTCAAAGAAGGCTCATGAGTTCCTAAACTTTCCTAAAACACAAAACTCCTTTATTTCCAAAATAGGGTTATTTCTAAAATGGAGTTATTTCCAAAATAGAGTTCTGTAGTTTACTGTTCACGCCCGTACATATGCGCTCGATCGCATTGCTGCACTCGATCCTTCATGTGTGCGAACGATCGCATGTGCACTCGATCGTATGCAGTAGTGCGATCGATCACACTTTGACCAGAAGCTACTCCAGGATTTCCAGGCTTCTTCCCTTAAGTGCCAAAACTGCTTCATTTTTCTCCAAGACCTATAAAAACATGTGAAACACACAAAATGAAGTCAAACAAACTAAAACATATAGACAAAGAGCTTAATACATGTAAATTAAGGGGATTAAATATGAATATTTAAGCACTTATCACACCCCCAAACTTACATATTGCTAGTCCCTTAGCAATACAAAACTAAAAACTAAATGAAGAACAAAATTAAAGATAAATTCACTTCCATGATACTCAAAGATTTGGGTTGCACAGAAAACTATGATAACAGTTCATGAGTAAGCTTAAAATAAAAACAACTTTTGGATTGCAAAAGGACTTTCAAAATTATTAAGTTACTTACCTAAGGTTGGCTTAAGGCATCGCAAGTTTGATTTGTGTGTGATAAGTTAGCACATATAAGATGGGGGCTTCCATATAATTTTAGTGTATAGGGTTTTGATGCCCAAACCTTTATCGAATTCCTTATCAAAGAGAACAAAAATGGCATAATACTTACTTCTTCTTTCTTTTTCTTTCATCATGCGATCTTTGCCATGTTGAGTTCCATCGAGCTTTCTATTTGACCCTTATAACGAGTGTTTAGCCAATGACTCCCAAACCAGATGGTTTTAGGGCAAGGAGTGTAAAGACACCCCTAAGGACTTACTAACTTAAATCAAAAAGGCTACGGAACTAACAGGTTTTAATGCTTCTAAATGAAATTCCCACCTTTTGACGTGAACACTCAATGCTTATTGAGGCAAGAACTTGTTGAGCGATTATCCACCTAAATTAATGGGCGAATAATCGCACTCGTTTTACTTGCACGTGCACAAGGTCAACTTAGTAGTATAATGTCCGAAAGCAAGATCATCTCCACAGGGATTGGTGAATTTCTTTTGAGAATTATATTCGCAATGTAAAAAGATAGAAATAATAAAAGAGTTGATTTTGATAAAGATAAAATAATAAAGATAAAGGCGTAGGGACTTGATATCCACCACTAATCATGCTACCACAACAAAACAGTATGCCAATGCTTTACTCATGTCATGAATACCTAATGTTTGTCAACCTAAAGGCATAGTATCTACTTCTTAAGCTATTGATCTCCCTAAGCAATGAGTTAGGCATGGTATCTACTCTAACTCTTTTCTCTCTCAAGGGATTCAACCTGGTGTATGCTGAGTTGTTCCTTAAGAGAGCATAGGATCTGTGGAAATCAACAACCACACGGGACCTAGGGCATGGTATCTACTCCTGGTTTTCCATGTTGATTAACCCAAGAATCCGGTGTGGATATCTTTTGTTACTAATGTTAGACCCAGGACTCGGTCATCCAAATTGATCTAACTAACAAGTCCATACCACATGCACATATTGATCAGACATATACATATGAGGAATTTAAATAAAAGCAAGTATTAATCAAGTTAAGCAACACAACATAAATATCGCAAAGGCGCCAATACTAATTATTGAATAAACATAATTAGGGCTTCAACCAAGCCCTTACTAAAAGTTAAGTATACATAATAAAAATAAAGGAAAGAAGAAACTCGAGAGAAGAGTCGTCAATTCCTCTCCACGGTCTCCTTCTCTAAGCTAAAGTAAAAGATGAAAGAAGGGATAAAAGAAGTGATAATTTGTGTGTGCTTTACAGGTGTATTTATAGGGCTTGAGTAGTCCTAGAAGGCTCATGAGTTCCTAAACTTTCCTAAAACACAAAACTCCTTTATTTCCAAAATAGGGTTCTGCAGTTTATTGTTCACGCTCGTACATATACGCTCGATCGCATGCGTCTTGCGCTCGATCGCATTGCTGCACTCGATCCTTCATGTGTGCGAACGATCGCATGTACGCTCGATCGCGCTCGATCGTATGCAGTAGTGCGATCGATCGCACTTTGACTAGAAGCTGCTCCAGGATTTCCAGGCTTATTCCTTTAAGTGCCAAAGCTGCTTTCTTTTTCTCCAAGACCTATAAAAACATGTGAAACACACAAAATGAAGTAAAACAGACTAAAACGTATAGACAAAGAGCTTAACACATGTAAATTAAGGGGATTAAATATGAATATTTAAGCACTTATCATACCCCCAAACTTACATATTGCTAGTCCCTTAGCAATACAAAACTAAAAACTAAATGAAGAACAAAATTAAAGATAAATTCACTTCCATGATACTCAAAGATTGGGGTTGCACAGAAAACTATGATAACAGTTCATGAGTAAGCTTAAAATAAAAACACATTTTGGATTGCAAAAGGACTTTCAAAAGTTTTAAGTTACTTACCTAAGGTTGGCTTAAGGCATCGCAAGTTTGATTTGTGTGTGATGAATTAGCACATATAAGATGGGCTTCCACATAATTTTAGTGTATAGGGTTTTGATGCCTAAACCTTTATCGAATTCTTTATCAAAGAGAACAAAAATGGCATAATACTTGCTTCTTCTTTCTTTTTTCTTTCATCATGCGATCTTTGTCATGTTGAGTTCCATCGAGCTTTCTATTTGACCCTTGTAATGAGTGTTTTAGCCAATGATTCTCAAACCAAATGGTTTTAGGGCATTAGGTGTAAAGACACCCCTAAGGACTTACTAACTCGAATAAAAAAGGCTACGGAACTAACAGGTTTTAATGCTTCTAAATGAAATTTCCACCTTTTGACGTGAACACTCAATGCTTACTGAGGCAAGAGGCCCAGTTACTCAGTGGAAATTTGTTATTATGATCATTAAAGGCTTACTTCCCACCTTTTGACGTGAACACTCAATGCTTACTGAGGCAAGAGGCCCAGTTACTCAGTGGAAAGCTTTTTGATCATTTTTTTTTGCATGATGAACAAATTTCTTTATTTTTTTTTCTTCTTTATTTTTCTTATGCCAAAGTGTTCTTTTCAACAAGTTATCCGATTACAGTTAGATTATGGAAACATATACAAGAGAATTATGTGTCATACCCCACACAAATGCGTGTTAAATGTGCTCGTGCAAATTTGGATCAAACTCGTGAATTCTTAGGTGTCTTGAGGTAGGTAACTAAACTTTGTAAAATTCCCATTACAAGACTATGTGTTCTAGCTTTTAAGCTTACTAATGAAGTGTTAGCAAATTTTTAAATCATCCAAAATTTTTATTTACCAAAAGAACATGCATTTATCTTCCTAAAAAAAACTGGGACTTAGTGTGTGCATGTGTTTCAAGTGCGTGTGTGATAGTATCTAGTATCTCCCACTACCCCCAAACTTAAAATACACATTGTCCCCAATGTGTGTGGCATGGAAAGATCTGACCTGGGAGATGGAGAACTAGGTTACTTGCTTTGCTTATAACACGCCCCCAAACTTGAACTGGATGCACACACTAAGTACCGGACAAAGAACAATAAACGTTATTCTGAAAAACAAGAAATATAAATACTAGACATGTAAATATAAATATAAATAAAAGAAGAATACTAAAATGAAAAGGAAAAGTCTGGGGTGCCTCCCATGAGTGCTAAGTTTAACATCTTCAGCTGGATCAAGCCTTATTTTTTTCCAAAGTAAGAGTGGCAGCAGCTAGCATAGGAAGTGTCTTATTCTCTCCCATATAAGCATAAGGTAAGTGCTCTGGCAACTGCTTGAATTCCAAGTTAGGTGCATGTACAATAAAAGGGAAAATAGTATTAGTCGGCACATGAATATCAAATGGATCAGTGTACTTACTTTGTTGCTTTGGAGAGGCTTCAATGAGGTGCATAGTTTCGATGATGTCATCAGTAACATCCTCATATTCTGGCACTATACTTGATCTTGTGAGACTATATGTAAGAACAATTTCTAATGAATCAACGTGATGGTCATGAAAAACTTGTTCAACAACACCTTGGTTTTGTTTACTTAGCTCTTTAGCTATATGCCCCACTTGTACATCTAATCTTTGAATAGCTTGCTCATGCCTTGCATTTATTTGTTTTTGCTCAGTCATAAACTGCTCTTGTAAGGTAAGCAGCTGTTGTTGTTGAATGACCAATTCCCTCACAATACTCTCTAGGTTACTCTCTCTTGATTCTGGGACTAATTGAGCTGCTTGTTGGAAGTTCCTTTGCTGCCCTTGAAGGTTCAAGGCATTTTGATTGTTCCATGCGAAGTTGAGGTGGTTCTGTCATCCAGGATTGTAGGTATATGCATATGCATTGTTCGATCCCTCATTATTTGCTTGCTCTTGATCTGTATATAAATATAAAGGGCAAGTTTCAGTAGTGTGATCAAAATGAGAACATATAGCACATACCTAGAGTTTTGTTACTCGTGGTCGAGGTGGGGATGCTCTGAGCAGTCATGGCTTCTATAAGCATATCTAGCTTCCTCTCCATAGTAGCTAGATAAGCATAACTAGCTTCCATCATTGGTGCTTCTCCCTCGGATGAATTAGTAAAAACAGCTTCAGTGCAGCAGTTCAGCATTACTACTCGGGGTAGCTTCTGCCTCAAATGCGATCGATCACACCAAGGAGTGCGCTCGATCGTAGAGGTGTGCTCGATCTCACTTGCGCTTGCGCTCGAGCGCAAGGCCAGAAAAAACGCTGCCACAGACCTGAAAAAAGCAGAAAACAAAAAAAAAAGTAAAACTAAAAATAAATAAATAAATTAGATTTTAAATAAAAATAAAATAGAATAGGATAATAAACTAAAACAAAATAAAAAATAACGAAAATAATTCAAAGAATAAATTTAGCACAATCCCCGGCAACGGTGTCAAAAACTTGTTGTGCGATTATCTACCTAAATAAGTAAATAATCGTACTTGTTTTACTTGCAAGTGCATAAGGTCTACAGTAGCATAGTGTGCGAATGCAAGATCATCTCCACAGGGATTGGTAAAGTTCAATTTAGAATTATATTCGCAATATAAAAAGGTAGAAATAATAAAAGAGTTGATTATGATAAAGATAAAATAATAAGGATAAAGGCGTAGGGACTTGATATCCACCACTAATTATGCTACCACAATATAACAGTATGCCGATGCTTTACTCATGTCATAAATACCTAATGTTTGTCAACCTAAAGGCATGGTATCTACTCCATAAGCTATTGATCCCCCTAAGCAACGAGTTAGACATGGTATCTACTCTAACTCTTTTCTCTCTCAAGGGATTCAACCTGGTGTATGCTGAGTTGTTCCTTAAGAGAGCATAGGATCTGTGGAAATCGACAACCACACGGGACCTAGGGCATGGTATCTACTCCAGGTTTCCTATGTTGATTAACCCAAGAATCTGGTGTGGATATCTTTTGTTACTAATGTCAGACCCAGGACTCGGTCATCCAATTTGATCTAACTAACAAGTCCATACCACTTGTACATATTGATCAGACATATACATATGAGGAATTTAAATAAAAGCAAGTATTAATCAAGTTAAGCAACACAACATAAATATTGCAAAGACGCCAATACTAATTATTGAATAAATATAATTAGGGCTTCAACCAAGCCTTTACTAAAAGTTAAGTACACATAATAAAAATAAAGGAAAGAAGAAACCCGAGAGAAGAGTCATCAATTCTCCTCTATAGTTTCCTTCTCCAAGCTAAAGCAAAAGATAAAAGAAGTGATTCTCTCTAAGAGGTGTTTTTTTGTGTGTGCTTTACAAGTGTATTTATAGGGCTTGAGTAGACCTAGAAGGCTTATGAGTTCCTAAACTTTCCTAAAACACAAAACTCCTTTATTTCCAAAATAGGGTTATTTCCAAAATAGAGTTATTTCCAAAATGGCGTTATTCCCAAAATAGGGTTCTACAGTTTACTATTCACACCCGTACATGTGCGCTCGATCGCATGCGTCTTGTGCTCGATCGCATTGCTGTGTTCGATCCTTCATGTGTGTGAATGATCGCATGTGCACTCGATCGCATGCAATAGTGCGATCGATCGCACTTTGACCAGAAGCTGCTCCAGGATTTCCAGGCTTCTTCCCTTAAGTATCAAAACTGCTTCTTTTTTCTCCAAGACCTATAAAAACATGTGAAACACACAAAATGAAGTAAAACAGACTAAAATGTATAAACAAAGAGCTTAACACATGTAAATTAAGGGGCTTAAATATGAATATTTAAGCACTTATCAATCGCATGCAGTAGTGCGATCGATCGCACTTTGACCAGAAGCTGCTCCAGGATTTCCAAGCTTCTTCTTTTAAGTGCCAAAAATGCTTCTTTTAAGTGCCAAAAATGCTTCTTTTTCCCCAAGACCCTATAAAAACATGTGAAACACACAAATGAAGTAAAATAGAATAAATTAACATAACTAATGACCTAACAAATGTAAATAAAGGGGCTTAAATATGAATATTTAAGCACCTATCATTGAAGCATTTGGACAAAACAGGATATTATTTAATTTAAAAGAAGAAGGAGTTTTGGAAAGAATAGAGTTGCCAGTAGATTGAATAGGCAAACCTGAACCACCAATAACACCACCAACATTGTCAGCACCGTGATATTCCCGAGATGATGCCAAATTAGTAGCAGTTCCAGTGACGTGAGCATTAGCCCTGGTATCTGTTAGCTAAGATTGATCCCTAATTGATGTACTAGATGCAACCATAGTAGATAATTTTTAAGTTGGAACTCGACCCTCAAAGGCAATATTCATTCGATTGAAGCAATCAATAGCCGAGTGATTCATGCGACCACAAATCTGACACTGGACTTTGGATCTTGATGACCCAAATGGTGTGGCCTGTTGAGGAGTAATAGAAGAAGACTGCCCATTAGAGAAGTTTGGAAGAAATCCTCCATTCTTCCCCCCACTATGATTAGAGGGAAAGCCAGATGAAAAGGAACCAGATCCTCGTCCATGAGCAAAGTTGCGACCACCTCCACGATTTGTGGTGTATCCTCGACCACCATGACGACCACCGCGGACCGTATACATAGCAGTAGGCATATCTGGTGCTGGCATCTGGACAGTGAGAAGATGACTTTCGGCGCTCTTGAGTAGCACTTCTAAACCAGTGAAAGAGATCAGTGTCTCTCTTGCCTGAGCCACCGCAACTGTATTTTCAAATAGAGGACCCACGTTACTCATCATGATAGCAATTAAATCAGAGTCCGATACTGGACTACCAGACAAAGAGAGTCGATCTGCTACACCGGTGATCCGATCAAAAAAGTTTGAGATAGATAAATCACCACAACGAGTAATCATTAACTCAGATCGAAGACCAACCACGAATTGTTGATTTTGAGATGCGAATCTCTCCTCAAGACGCACCCAAGGTTTCTGAGCTGAGGAGCATCGAGCAACAGTAGCTAAAATGGTTTCTGACAGAGAACCATTAATCCAAGATAACACCATCTGGTCTGTTTAGAACCAGTCCAGATACTTTGGGTCATAATTAGTAGTTGATTTGCCATCATTGTCCAGAAAAAACATGGGAGGACAAAGTCGAGAGCCATCTATAAATCCTTGAAGGCTTCTGCTTCGAAGGAAAGGAATTATTTGGGCAAGCTATAAGACATAATCTGTTTTGGTGAGTTTGACATTTAGAGAATTCATAATGCTTGGTAAAGATGAAGAAAAATGAGAGGAAGAGGAAGAACTGGCGGCCACCATTTGTTTTAAAAATTAGACAAGAAATTTCTATTTCTTTTGTGAGCCCTTCGCTCTGATACCATGAAGAAATATAAGATTGAAGGTAAATGTTTTTCCTGAGTTTCTCATTGATTCGTAGTCCTATATATAATACAATATGAGAGCCCATTTAGGGTTGATTTACACTGATTTGTTAATCATCTATAATTACTCTCAATTACACAATCTTTGTAATTATTCTACACTGATTTGTCAATCATCTATAATTACTCTCAATCATATTAATCTGGATCCTTTTCTATTGACTCTTTGATCTTATTAAAAAGAAGAGGAAGAAAATGGAAGATGAGGGCGACCTGATCTGGGTAAGATGAGGGGTGGCTCAATTTGGGGAAAGGGGAGGAGAGAAGAGAGAAAGGAGGAGAGGAGAGGTGCGAGGAGGAGGGGGAAGGAGAAAGGAAGCGCAGGGAAAGGAGGAAGGAGAAGGATGACGCGGGGGTGGGGAGGAAAGAGGGGAGGAAAGAGAAGGAATAGAAGAGGCATGAGGAATGAGGGAGTATGAGGGGAAGTGTGTGGGGGAGGAAGGATAAGGAAAGGAGGAGGCGTGAGAGATGAGGGAGTAGGAGAAAAAGTGTGCAGGGGAAGATGGGGAATGAGGGGGGATGGGGAAGAAGGGTAGGTGGTGCCTCCAACCAAACATGAGACTAACTGTTGATGTGGGATTAAGTTAATCATATCCCACCCTAATACCATGTAGCAAACTAGACTTGAAGGGTGATTCTAGAACAAAACCCGCCTCAACCTCATATGTTGTAAACTCTTGAAATAATATTCCATTCATCTCACTAGTAACCACTATTGATAGGCCCCTAGAAGAATCATCTACTAGATTTTGGATAAGAAGCAGAGAAAATTTCTGAAAAATACTCTACAACTGTAGATGCTAATCCAACTCTAGTGTGCTAAACATCGTTACTATCCTTCAGCCCCAAAATAAGGTTTTTTTTTTCTTCAATGGGAAGCTCTCATGTGAAAAAACCAATGTTATAGTCCCCCTCCCAAAGCCAAATTGGTCGCGATTATTGCTACCATATAGTCTCATCTCTCTCCAACAGCTCTAAGATCTTATCTTCAACTGTGGCAGATTCCTACAAAGATGTAACAACTTTTCCTTTCTTCTTCAAAGCTTGAAGTCATGCATATTTTTGTTTCAACTTCTTTTGTACATGGCCAAGCACATTTTCTTTCCGAAAACACAACTTTACCCCACACCTCAGTAGACGCTCACATATACCATCCAAACCATGACTATCAACCTGACATTGCCAAGCATGAGAGACCGCATATTTGCAATTGTCCTTGCAGAAAAACATGGCTTTAATTCAAAATATATTTTTATGGAATACTTGAATTTTATTAAAATATTTCTCTTTGATTCAATTAGAGGACTATTTCTCAAAAAGAACTAAAGCAATCATAACTTATCAATAAACTTAGAGGGAAAATACAAAATAGTACTTTGTGGTTTAGTCTCGTATAAATTCAATACCAAAATCTTAAAAAGTTAAGTTTATGTTACTTGTGGTACCATCGTTAGCCAATTAAATTGGCTAACCACGTTAAGTTAGTGGAAACAAAGTCAAAAGTACCCTCACTTTGCTATGCTTAAAGACATTTTTATCCATAAGAAATTTCTGAAAACAAAAAAAAAGTAAAAAAAAATTGAAAAACCTAAAAACCTAGAAAGAAAAGTGAAATAAAAATTATTCCAAATTGAAGATAAACAAAAAAAAAACATTTCCAATTATGTAGGTGATATATTCGACTTTGGCCTTAATTATTATCAAATCGCAGTGGCAAACAATCATCAAAAAGATGATGGTAAGCAAGAAAATTATTAAAACAAAAATAAGTATTTAATTGAAAAAGAGATACGCAAAATTATATGTTTTTCCATGTTTGATTATAAACCTCGTGGGCTAATAAAGGGGGTGGGAAAATGGCAAAATATTGCTAGAAACGATGTCTGGAGGGGCACACAACTGCATCTCCAAAAGAGTCACTACTACATCCACAAAAGTAATGTCTAAAGATCCCTAGCACTTCTTCAACCTCTAGTCAGGTTGCGAACTGCGTCACACCCGGATCGCAGATTAGTAATAAACCCAATCAGTGATAGGAATTTGAATAAATTTTCTAACAAATTTGGGACTTCCTTCCAAGGAAGTAATCTCCAAGGAAAAATAATTTTGATTAATTCTTCAATAATGCACCAAATTACAAAGCACTAAATATTAGGAAGGGAATTGCTCTTCTCTAGATGAAGAGTTAGTTACAATAGAATTTGCACTTGACTCAAGAAAAATTACCCTCTACTGTAACATCCTATCAGCTTATGTACTACTAAAGCAAGAAATGACAACGTTTAGCAGAGGTGTGAAACGACGATGCGATGGCAATTCATTAAAACCCAATTGAAGCTTGAAACGACTGCGTTAAGCTCACTTATGGAATGACAGTGTATTGTCAAATGAACAGTAGCCATTAACCTTACACCTTGCAATCCTCACAATTAGACACCAATTTTATCCATTTAATCACTCAATAATCAACCAGATCTTGATGCTAAGTGTCTATAAAATGAACGACATGAATTAATTTTATTTTTTAAGATAATAATTGGAGGATTATTGTGGAGAGATAGGGCACATACAATATTATTGTAAGGTCATGAATGATGATTTTAAAGAATTGAGAAGGATAAGTGGGAATAAGAGTCATGATGGTAAGAGTAGTGAACGTGCTAATATCACCGAGGCAAGTGATGAAGAGGTGCTAGCTATTAAGCACATTGAAGAAAAAGTTGATGAGAGTAATATTGTGCTATTTGATTCAGCGTCCTCTATTCACATATTCAATAAGAAGAAGTACTTTGATTGTATGAAGGAACCTAACCATGTCAAAGTTGCTACCGCATGTGGAAAACACAAAGCAATTGATGGTCTAGGAAGCTTAAGGTTGAAGCTCCATGATGTAAGCGTGAAGACACTTGAGAAGGTAAAGTTTGCTTCCTCTCTCACTACAAATATCATCTCTTTAGGGGAGCTTGATAAGATGGGATACATATGGACTGCGAGTAAGGGAGAGCTCCAAGTTGTTAATGGATCAAATGTAGTGCTGAAGGCTACTATGAACAAGAAGAGCTTGTATATGTTGGAGGAGAATTTTTTGTTTGGAAAATTAGGTGAAGGAGATATAGAAGGACCAAAAGGAAGGATCACACTAACCAAGAAGAAAGTTAGATTTATTGATGAGGTGTAGAGAATTTGCACCGAGGTGGAGATTTTTTTGGATTTTGGCTCAATTCCCCAAAATGGGACTTTTAATTGGTTTGGAAAAGTGGTTTCCTATTTTATAATTGCTTATTCTAGTAGGAGTAGTAGTAGTAGTAGTTTATTATGTTGTTATTCTTTTCCTAATACTAGGCCTTAGAGAAGTTTGAGGTATACTCATAATTTCAATATTATTTCTAGAATTAAGTGGAGAGTTTTGGATATATTGGAGATTTTGGGTTATGAGGTTGCGAGGGTAATAATTTTGTTTTTCTAAAGTTGATGTTAATGATTAATAAAATTGTAAGTTTGTTGGTGGCATAGGCAAGGAGGATGTCGAACCACGTTAAATTGTTGTGCTTGATATTTGTTTGTTTATTTGGCTATTTACTATTATAAATAGGTGGATTTTAATGATAAAATCCCAACACTATCCATACCCACTTAAACGAATACGGTTCGGATTGGTTAATCATGAAAAATCCACAAATTATCATCCTTAGGTGCATTGTACGCTTTCCATTTATTTAGCTAAATTACAAATTTTGTCCTCGTTGTTTGGGATCATTTTTTATTTGATCGCATCGTTCACTCACACAAAATTATGGACCTAGCGTTTATTATCATTATCAATATCAATATCAATATCTTCCCTCCGTCCATCAAATGAATTTGGACGAAAAATCTATCTATCAATCACCTCGATTCAACATTATCATAATTATCAACATCACTTTAGAAACTGCCCTTACTCTCATCGCTCTCAATAGTTGTAAGAACCGCTTTGCCCTTCCTATCTCTCTTGTTTCTAGCATTTGTGTCATTGTTAATATGCCAATTGCTGGGATTTTAAGTCCTAAATCCACCAAGTACAATTAGCAAAAAAAAAAAACAAAATAATCATGCAAATGGTAGAAGAAGCAATAAAAAAAGAGTGCACAAATTTAACGTGGTTCAAAATTTGCCAACATTTGTCATTGTATAATTTCTTTAATCAAAATTGTACAAACATCTTGTATGAGATTTGATTAAATCTAATATAAATCACTAAAATTTAAGTTTTTAATTTTAAAAACTTTAAATTTTAATGATTTAAGCTTTATTTAATCAAATATCCAAACAACGTCTAAAACACTCGTCAAATTTACTCCCAAGATCCAAAACACCCAAAATACTCCCAACCCCAAGATAGTAGTAGAACCATTTTACAACTTTTATTGTTCTCCCCGTTTTTTTTCTCTCTCTCTCTCTCTTTATACTCTGCACCCCTCTTTGTGCCTTGTTGTCTGCCTTTGCTTCACTTCTCAATTTATAGAGAACACCAGAGAGAGAGAACATGAAAACGCCCAATTTTTTCTTCTATTTTGGTTGCCATCTCTTCATTTTCAACTGTCAAAATTTGCAAAAGTCAACAAATCAACAAACATTATTGTGGTTTCATAAATGCAGCACTATTCAACCATCATGGACTAAAATAGTTCATGTGCCCAACAATAAATTATGATTATAATTTATATTATTTAAAATTAATAAAAATATTAAAGTTTGTTGAAAATTAATTAATTTTGATTTTAATTTTGATTATTTTTTATTTTTATATTATTTAAATTAGTTACTTATTATTATTTTATTAAAATTTTGAAACACCCAAACATTTCAAAAAGCTCACGTCTTAATGTCTTGAGGCTTACATCTCGCCTTATTGGAGCAAAATGCTTCGCTCAACGCTTTCGCCTTTGAAAACATTGATTGTGAGTAAAAAAATTTCTATAAAATAATTATTTATTTGTTTAATTTTATTTTAGAAATTAAATTAAAATTATTATCAATTTATTATTTGATATTTTCAAATTAAAATTCTTTAATTCGTAGATTAGATTTTCTCTCACCATCTCAAAATCGTCTTTTATCACCTTCTTTTTGTTGTACAAATCTGATCCTCTCTGTAACTTGAAAAACCTAATACATCATCAAATCTTTTTTTCCTCTAAATCTCTTAATAACATTTGCAATTTTGACTATTTATTCAATCAATTCCAATCGCAATTTTCCTCCAACTTAATAATCTTAAAAATATATATATCTTTATATGTACAATACTACAAATTAGCTGTTCACACAAACATGAGTCTTTTCTTTTTAGGTAAAATAAATATTCCTCTATTAAGGTGTAGGTGATTGAGACAGTTACCTCTCTAATGTTTCAAAATACACACTTATCTTTCTTGACCTGACAATTTTAAATATAAAAGATAATTATCTCCTCAGATCTTAACAGTTCTTTGTTAAATTATGTCTAGTTTAAGAAGATAAATGTGTCTTGAAACATTAGGGAGGTAACTGTCCCGGTCATTAAATCTCAGAGTAATATGTATTTTACTCTTTCTTTATTTCGGTTTTGCTTTGAACCGGGTGTTTGCTTACAAGGCAAAGGTTATCCCAGACAAATAAAGAAATGGTGAGTCCACGTAGATGGCACCTTTAGCACATGTCTTTTGAGAGTCTGGTCCTAGTAGGCATTTTAGAAAAAAATTGTTGATCCTGGTTATATAATTTTAAACTTCCTTGTGAATTGTAAGTTATATAAAATGTCTTGAGCTTGAGTTAGTCATAAATGTTGTGTTTAATAGGTAATGGGAATATAAGTTCTAATGTGATGTGAACTTGTAAATGTGTGGTTGCATCTTAGTGTATGTTATGTGGCATTGTATTCACATGTCAGGGTTTGATGTGTAAAGGTAATCATTTGTTTCAGGTAGGACCCACCTGAGATGGGTTGTTAAACATCCCTTATGAATAAACCCTGATCTAACCTCCATATTAGCCTCATCATCTTCCTTCCTAAACGTATCTTTGCTTGGAGGCTTGTTGGTAATAAATTTATCAATGAAACAAAGATCCACATTAGCTTTAATCATGCTCACCACATCACTCTCAATTACCAAACCCACCTTCTCATAATCTATGAGCCGTAACTTTTCAGACAATAACTGCTAGTTAGACTCTATCTACCCAAAACAACGTAACCTACTCTGCATTTGTTAATTGTAACGATTTATCTTGGGTTAGTCACTTTCGAGACGGTGTCATCACATTTTGAAAATCTCAGCACGACACATATATGCAACAATAAAAATAAATAACACCAATAAATTTTTTTACAACAATCCTTAACCCTCAACAGGGGAGTTACATCAATTTGATATTTAAACATTAGATACAACATAAAATGCATGAGTATTTACAAATAAATTTTTATTTTATTTTATCATTAGTCGGAGGATGTTGACACGTACGTGGCTTACAGAAAATGATTGTACCTGAACCTCAATTTACCAAACTATTTGTCCTACTTGTTACCTGAAATCATTGTACAATGAGAGGTGAGCTTCACAAGCTCAATGAATTAAATTTACTTGAAATACTCAATTGTATAAAAGGATCTTTCAATATTAAATCAATTACATTTCATACAACTTGATACGAGCATTCTACTATCACTACACATATCATAAATCTCAGTCTCTATCAATCTCTCCTTATTATTTATTGGTTCACCTTAAGCCCATCAATTATCTCAAAATTACCTCGTAATGAGGTTCACATCATAAAATCTACCATTTAGATGGTTCTTGTCACCATAACTATCTCTCCAAGAGACTTATCCATCTATAAATAAGTTTCCAATAACGCACCACACATCAGCATTTCAATAATGCAAACAATAATTAAAATAGATGCAATGCATAAACTATTATTATAGGAACGTCTTCCCACATGTCAACATGTTTTTTTTTTTCATCTTAGACCGGCTGCCTTCCTAGTTCTTTTCTTTACAGCTTGTCCCTGCTGCCACAGTATTCATTTCCAACATATACTGGTTGTTATAGTGTCCCTTTTATTTCCAGTACATACTGGCTGTCACGGTTTTTCAATTAGTTGACTGCCTTCTCGGTTCTTTTCTTTTCGTTTAATGCATATACATATGAACAATGATATGAAATATGCATCTGAACAATAACATAAAAAAAACATGAATTCAAATATTTAATTTTGACTATCCTAATTTTTCTCAAATTATATAAAAAATTTCACTAAATTCCTCTCATCCCAAATCACATCAAATCATCCATCAAAGCTTGTCAATATCCACTAAATTTCATCCCAAATCATATCAAAGCTTGTCAAGATCTACTAAATTTCATCTCCTCATAATTCATTTCAAAATGTCAACCATAATTCATCAAGAATTTCACTTATCGCTTTTTATTATTAAATCAACTTATTATTCCAAAAATATTATTTCTCATGTAATAATTTTTCACATGTCCAAAATTCCTATCAATCAATTTTTCATCTACCAACAAAGCATAAACTAATAATTTATTTTAATATTATCACTAGATATTTCATTTTCTTTATTTAGATCACTTAAAGTAAATCTAACATACCACATAGCACTTAAAGCTACCCGTGAATCACCTCCTTGCCTTTCCCGTTCCTCTCAGAAATTTCCCCTAGTTGTTGACTGTCAATACCTGACATAATATTTGTATTGAATTTCTAATTATTTCTTCAATTCTTAAACCACATCCTTTGAAAATTTCCACTTTGAATTCCCAAAAATTTCATGTACACTAAAAAAAAAAAAACACTATGTTATTACCTTCTATTTTTCTGATAGCTTCTCGTGATTCTCTATGAAATTCCACAATAAACTCCTTCAACATTTTGCTCATTCAACATTTCTTTGGGTCCCCAAGTGTTAGGAAACTAATGAAATCTGTTAAGTAAAATTAACGTTTATATATATATACACACATTCAAATTTGGCTTCAACAGCCCCTTCCCCCAACATTTCTCCAATTGCCATGTTTTTTATGATTCGTCAAACATGCACGCCTTGCCCTTCTAATTTGGCAGTAGGTGTTGCACCTATTGCAACCTTTTTTCTTCTTCTTCTTCTTTTTTTCTTTTTTTTTTCCTTCATTCTGGACATTCTTGACTTCCCCTTTTATTTTTTACAATTAAACTTTTTGCATTTAAAAATATTTATATATTATTTTAATTCTATGTCATATTTATTAAAGTACTTCTTTACTCTTACTTTACAAATACATGTATTACAATTCTACCTGCCTTACAAAAATTTCATCCCTGAAATTTCCTTACTTTACTCCAAAAACAAATGTGAATGATATTTCTTCATACTTGTCTCCCGCTTTCACGTAATCTCTTCAACATCCTTATTCCGCCCCAGAACTTAAACTAATGAAATTATTTTATTATACAAGATTTGTTCTTTTATCTAAAATCCTTATTGGTACTTGTATGTATACCCAATCTTTCTGAATTTCTATAGCTTAGCTCGAAATATTATGAGATTTATCAAGTAAGTGTTCTCGTCAAAGTGAAACATGGAATAGGTTATGTCACTGCTTCAACTCTCGAGGCAAATCCAGGATATTCATAACTAGCCCAACTTTCTCAACAAACTCATAGGGTCCCACTTACATTGGACTCATATTTTCTTTCTTTTTGATCCTCAACACACCTTTTCATAGAGATATTTTTAATTACACCCAAATCACCTACTTGAAATTCAAGAGGTCTTCTCCTATTATTAGCATAACTATTTGGTCTAGTCAGTGCTACTTTACGGTTTTCTCTAACCAGTTTGATTATCTCAGTTGTTAACTCAATAACTGATGGACCAAATATATTTCCCTCCCATTTCTTCCCAACATATATGAGTTCTACACCTCCTATCATACAATGCCTCAATCGATGCCATCTCAATATTAGTTTGATACTGATTATTATCGGCAATTTCAATCGATGGCATGTAAGCATCCAACTTACTGAGAAATTCATGACATTTGTCCTTAACATATCTTCTAGTTCTCTAAAAATCCTTTATGTCTGAGCATGAAAAATTATATTAAATTACAACTGTGTACCCGTGGCTTCCTGAAAGTCTCTCCAAAACCAAGATGTAAATCTAGCATCTCTATTTGACACTATGATCCATGGTACTCCATACAACCTCACAATCTCAACTACATCCCTCTTCGATCCTGGCCATGAGAATTTCTGTCTCAATCTTCTATACCTCTTATTATTACTTGATTGCATCGAATCTACATCATCATGTACTTTTCTCAATATCTTCTTTCTCCACTCCGCATCATTGGGAACATAAATCCATGTTCCAATACCAAATTACCCTCGTTTCAAATTTTGAACTCAAAATACTTCTAGTAAGCACTCAATGCTTAATCTTTTCTATCTCTTCACCTCTACCTTGCATCTCTAAAACATTTTAATATGGATAACTGTACAACCATTTTTGTTAACCAAAATCATCTATCACTGATATTCAATTTCATTCTTATCTCTTTTAAATCTATCATCAATTTCACATCAAGACTTCAAATGGCAGTTAACCTTCTTGTAGACTTTCTACTCAATGCATCAGATATCACCTTCTCATTTTTCTAAATGATAGTGAATTGTACAATCAGAGTTACTAATAAACTCCATCCACCATCTTTGCCTCAAATTCAACTCTCTCTGAGTAGGTAAGTATGTCAAACTCTTATAACCCATGAACATCTCACAAGTGGCTCTATACAAATGATGTCTCCAATATTTAAAGTAAACTCTATAACAGCCAACTCTAAATCATGAGTAGGGTAATTTCTATCATGAATCTTCGATTGCCTAGAAGTATAGGCCACAACTTTTCTATGTTACACATGTTCCAACCAATGATGCGACGTATCACTATACACCATAAATCTTTCATCACTAGAAGGAAACACCAATACTGGAGCTGTAGTCAATTTCTCCTTTAGTAATTGGAAATTTTTCTCACACTTCCCTTACTACACAAATCTCACCTCTTTCTTGGTCAGTCTCTTCAACAGTATTTCAATAATAGAAAAATTCTAAAAGAATCTTCTATAATAACCAGCTAACTCCAAGAAGATTCTAATCTCAGTCACATTAGTTGGTCTCTCCCAACTTAACATTGCCTCTACCTTTTATGGATAAATTGTTATGCCATTTCCCGATATTATCTGTACCAGGAAGGTCATTTATTTCAACCAAAATTCACATTTAGGAAATTAAAACATACAATCTCTCTCTCCCCAAAATCTCTAACAAAATTTCTAAATGTTTTGCATGCTCTTCCTTAGTCTTAGAATACACCAAGATGTTATCGATGAACACGACCACAAAATTATCAAGAAATGGTTCAAACATTTTATTCATTAAGTCCATGAATTTTTCTGGAACATTAGTCAGTCTAAATGACATCACAAAAACTTATGACCATAACGTGTCCTAAAAGCAATCTTAGGCACGTCTCCCTTCTCTATCCTCAATTGATGATATCTTGATCTCAGGTTTATCTTAGAAAACACTCTCACTCCTTGCACTGGTCAAACATTTTATTTATCTTGGGAAAAAATGTATTTGTTCTTATTCAATTAATTGTAGTCTATACACGATCTCATCATTCCATCTTCATCCTTCACAAACAACACATGGCTCCCCAATTACATTAGGTACGATAAATTGTTCATCTAAAATTCTTGAACTTTCAACTCTCTTAACTCAATGGGTGCCACTCTGTAGGGTTTTATTAGATATATGTGATGATCCTAGTATCAGATCAATAGAGAATTTAATCTCCCTACTTGGAGGCAACCTAGACAACTCATCAAGAATTACATTAAAATAATCTTTCACCACTAAGATTTATTCTAACTTCCTATTTTTCCTTTTTAGACTCCTTTATATATACTGATAGACCGTTTATTTCGGTCATCAACAAACCCTGCAGAAGATTGTAGTAAAGTGATTAGTAGGGTATCGTTATTGGCCGGGGATTGTGGGTACTCTATACTAAAGAGTCATAAAAATAATAAAAAAAATGATTTGATTGGTTTAATTAGCAGTTTATAAACAAATATAAATCTACATCTATTAACATTACATAAGATTAGGGGGTTTTCATGATCTGATTTTTCTTTTTACTAATTTTACTAAGGAAATTAAAGAACAATTATTTACAATTGATCATTTTCTCTCACAATTCAGAAAATCAAGTTTGTTAAATGACTAATCAAATTGTTTCAATGTAGACAACGAATTCGTGCTTCAATCACATATCAGAATTGAATCAAAGTGCAAGCCTAAAGAGATCATGCACTTTATAAATTCCTTCTTAGATAATCACTAAGCTTAGGAAAAGTCCATCAGCTAGTTATTTTGTTTAAGCAATCAAGTTAATACTCAGCGCATCCTTACAATTACTTAAACAAATCATTAAGATCAAAAGCAATTATGATTCAATAACATGTTCCTTATTCCTATGAAAAAGTCCATGGATAAAGAACATGCAATTTCCAGAACATTGGCTATTGTTCATAGCTTTTACCACTTTAAATCGTACTCCAGATCAATTAGGTGATCGAAAGTGCGATTATGGCTTCAATGATTTGCAATATCAAAGTTTTCAATATAACAGAACTGAAAATTCAACATATGTAATGAATTAATATGTCTACATATCATGAACAATTCAAAAACATTAAAGAATAAATCTGAAAATTAACCAACTCATTGAATTAATAATAATATCTAACATAAGAATCCAAGGCTGAAACAATTAAAAAGAATAGCCGTAAGGGGTACACTTCTTGAACACACTCAAGGAAGCTTGAGATGTTAATGGTGATGAACCTCACGGCTATGATGATAGATGAAGGAGAACACATTTTGGAAAAATCCTAATGTGCTCACAATTGGAGAAAGAATGGTGGAGTGTTTCAGCCTTTTGCTTCTTGAATTTTGAGTAGAGATGGTTCCAAGAGAAAAGATGATCTCTTTCAGCTTACAAACACCCTATTTATAGAGCTTAGAATAACCCTCTAAGCTTAGGAAAAGCAAGAAAATAATGCTAAAAACAAGCCATGAAACATGCAAGGAAACAATCCCTAAAACATGCAAGGAAACAATCCCTAAAACATGCAAAGAATCAAGGAATGGCCAAAAGTAAGAAAGAGGAATACAATCCCGAAATTTCAGGAGGACCCAACTAGTAGAATTCAAACGGTCATATCTTCTTCCACACATCTCCAAATGAGCTGAAACTTGTTGGGCTGGAAAGAAGACGTCTTGAACTTCAATTTGGACCTAAGAAAGTCTCAAAAATGATATTGTTTGGGCCTGTTATGATGGGCCAAAATCCAGTAGGCTGTTGCATCCGAATCTTCCTCTACTTTGGGCTTGGACCTTGCACCTTGCTTAGTTGACAAGAGATTATGTGATTTTTTGTTGGGCAAGCCCATGTTAGGTTGGACATACCCATGTCACTAATGGACTCCAATATTCTCTTGTGTTTTGACACATCATCCAAATAATTCCAAGGTGGAACCCTACAAAGAAATCAGCAGATAATAGATAAGGAAAATTTCCATAATTAGAAAAGTTTCTTAGAATGATAAGACTATTTTCTTAATCCACTTAGATTTCCTAAAGTAACTAGGAAAACTCATTTTAGCGCCTTATTTTACCATTCCCACGTTCACAAGCTTTTTAAATACTAAGAAAAGAAACTAAGCTCAAAATAACAAAGTTAAGAGAATTGCAAAGCCAAATAGGATAGGAAAGGCATTAAAAACGTAACACAAAGTGTTCCTATCAAATTCCCCCACACTTAGCTTTGGCTAGTCCCTTAGCAAAACAACAGTATGTAACCTAGTAGAATCTCAAGAGAAACAACATAAACTAAATGACACCACAATGACATAACACAAATTAAATGACTCTAATCCTTCCAACTTATGTCTCAGAGATCCCTTAGGCAATATGGCATAATAAAGTACGGAGAGCACAAGTTTACCTCAAATAAACAAGCTACGGAGTTATTAAGATTATATAACATTCGTACTTTGAGCGTGTGTGTGTGAATAATCAGCAAAGAGTAAGTGTAATATGCCACCCTCGAGTTAATGCACAAATAGTATCAAATTTTACTTCTCACAATGCATCACTCTGGTTTTCACTCATTTAAATGTGGTGCTAGCTATACTAATTACTCAATCACTTGTGAAAACAGTTTAAACCATAGGCTTGCTTGTGCACCCACTCTCCACATCAAAAACAGAACATCAAAGGATCAGGAGGTCTTTGAAAGGGTTGTAATGGGGCTAAAGGGTCAAGGTTTCATAAGAAAGAAGAGAACGGATGTCACAAAATTTCCTTAGAACTAGAAAGCATTCAATAACGTCATAAATAGATCATCATTATTAAGTACCACGTTTCCATCACAATAGGGTGGATTTAATTACTTTGGCTTTCAACTTGCTTTAAAGACTCATAATTCTCCCAATTCTTCAGAACTTGTATTTTTTTGAAACAAAACAATTTTTTTTCCTATTACTCCTTTTATCTTTTTTTTTTTTTTTTTTTTTTTCAAAACAACCACCTTAGAACCATATGAAATTCCCCCACACTTATGCTTTTCCACCATCTCCACATTACAAATCAATTATACAAGATCCAAGCTCCCTAGCTCTAAGGAAAAAGGGTAGGTAAAGTGTTTAAGTTCGTAAGGGTAAATGAATGTGGGTTAATGAAGAAAATAAGCTAATTCAGGCTCAAAATGGTATCTAGGGGTCAAATCATGATCAGGTTAAAGGCTATTTAGTCATGGTGGTAAAATCCTAATTTGCCTCCGTCTTCTCCAAATCTGAACATGTACGATCGTCTCAAGTGGTTTAAAAGCAAGTTCTAGAAAACATTATATTCACAAGATGCACTCAGAAGAGAATTTGAATTGATATGCATAATGAATCAATTATAAGGCTAAAAAAAACTCACAAATATTGTGGGATTATGCAAGTATCATTCAATATGTCTCAATGCTTCACTCTAAGGCAACAGATTACTCAAATCAAGGCTAATGTGCATCAAAATTTCAATTTCCAAGTATGACTACAATATAAGCAAATTAACTCCATTTCTTGTTTTATCTTTAAAAGTATGCTCAAACTCTTTAAAAACCATTAAGAATCAGTTCCATCATCGAAGTTGGAAGAGGTCCTAAAACCTAAAAAGCAATGATATGACTCAAAAAGATGTAAATCCCTCTCCCACACTTAAATCGTACATTGTCCTCAATGTATATCAAAATAAGCATGTAATATAGAATATAAACATGGGTAAGGTATTTACGAAAATCACACAAAACAAATAACATATAAAGATCAACCAACGTAAATGGAAGAGAGAAAGAGAATGCAAATCTGTGTTAATGACTCCTCCACAGCTTCGGTTGAATTGGGTTGCCTCCCAAGCAGTGCTTTAATGTTTACAGTCTTTCAGCCTAGACTTTGTACCTCGTTTTTAGTCCTTTGTGAGTGGCACCTCTAGGAGGGGTACATCCTCCACAGTGTGCTCCTCAAAAGCCTCATAGTAAGGTTTCAAGCGATGACCATTCACCTTGAATTCATTTTCAGTTTTTTCACTTTTTATCTGCATAGCACCATGAGGAAAAATATTAGTGACAATGAATGGACCCACCCATCTAGAACGTAAGTTACCAGGAAAAAGTTTAAGTCTAGAATGGAAGAGAAGAACTTTTTGGCCCACAACAAAGGCCTTGCCACGGATCATCTTATCATGAAAAGCTCTAGTTTTCTCCTTGTAGATCCATGCACTATCATATGCCTCGTTTCTGATTTCCTCAAGTTCATTCAGTTGGAGTTTTCTATGTAAACCAGCCTCATCAATGTCCATGTTGAAAGACTTAACAGCCCACCATGCCCTATGCTCAAGCTCAACTGGTAAGTGACACGCTTTACCATAGACAAGTATGAATGGAGACATCCCAATTGGCGTCTTATAAGCTGTCCTATAAGCCCAAAGTGCATCATCAAGTCTTTTGCTCCAATCCTTTCGTGTAGGGCCCACAGTCTTCTCCAAAATCCCCTTAATCTCACGATTTGAGACCTCTGCTTGTCCACTCGTCTGAGGATGATAAGATGTTGCCACCTTATGAGTCACTTTGTACTTCTTGAGCAGGGCCTCAATTGTACGGTTGCAGAAGTGTAATCCACCATCACTAATAATTACACGAGGCATTCCAAACCTAGCAAATATGTTAGATCTCAAGAAATCTACAACAACTTTAGAGTCATTAGTTCTGGTGGCTTTAGCCTCCACCCACTTAGACACATAATCAACAGCCAAAAGAATGTAAAGAAACCCGTTAGATGAAGGAAACGGCCCCATGAAATCAATGCCCCAAACATCGAAAATCTCAACAGTTATAATATGGGCCATGGGCATCTGATCCCTAGAGCCTAAATTACCTGTCCTTTGGCACCTGTCACAAGTCATGCAATACAAGTATGCATCCTTAAAAATAGAAGCCCAGAAAAAACCACAATCTAATACCTTACGGGCTGTCCTACGAGCACCAAAGTGTCCACCACAAGACTCAGAATGACAAAAGGCAAGTATCGATTTATGCTCAGATTCAGGGACACACCTCCTAATGATTTGATCACTACAATGTTTCCACAAATAAGGTTCATCCCATATGTAATGCCTAGCCATATGCTTAAGTTTTTCTTTATTAGAACGAGGTAAAGTGTCAGGAAATTGCCTAGTAACTAAATAATTCACAATATCAGCATACCAAGGCTCACTTACCTCAATCCCAAAGAGCTGCTCATCTGGGAATGGTTCTTGCAGGGGTAGGACGTCCTCTTCATGAACAAGTCTGCTCAAATGGTCAGCTACCAAGTTTTCACTCCCCTTCTTGTCCTTGATCTCCAAATCAAATTCTTGAAGCAAAAGCACCCATCTAATCAGTCTCGGTTTGGCCTCCTTCTTTGTCATCAGATACTTCAAAGCTGTATGATCAGTATAAACAACAACTTTAGTTTGAAGTAAATAAGAGCGAAATTTATCTAAGGCAAAAACAACAGCAATGAGCTCTTTTTCAGTTGTGGAATAGTTTAGTTGAGCATCATTGAGTGTCCTAGAGGCATAGTAGATGTCATAGGGCTTCTTGTCCATTCTTTGTCCCAAAACAGCCCCAACGGCGTAATCTGAGGCGTCACACATCAATTCAAAAGGTAAGGACCAATTAGGTGGAGACATGATGGGAGCAGTAGTCAATAACTCCTTCAGCTTCTCAAAAGCTTTCTTGCACTCCTCATCAAACTCAAAGAGAGTGTCCTTCTGAAGTAAACAGCACAAGGGCCTTGATACATTGGAGAAATCCTTGATAAACCTCCTGTAAAATCCTGCATGACCAAGAAATGAACGAACCTCTCTCACACAAGTGGGAGAGGGTAAGTAACGCACAAGATCTACCTTAGATTTATCAACCTCAATCCCCCTAGCAGATATGATATGTCCTAGAACAATCCCTTGAGTCACCATGAAGTGACATTTTTCCCAATTTAGAACCAAGTTTGTTTCAACACAACGTTTCAGAATAAGTTCCAAATTTCCTAAGCATGCATCAAAATCTCTACCAAAGACACTAAAATCATCCATAAAGACCTCAATGATATTCTCGATGTATTCAGAGAAAATGGAGAGCATACAACGTTGAAACGTACCTGGTGCATTGCACAATCCGAATGGCATACGTCTGTAGGCATAAGTGCCAAAAGGGCAAGTGAAGGTGGTCTTCTCTTGGTCCTCTTGCGCTATACAGATCTGGTTGTACCCACTATATCCATCCAAAAAATAATAAAAAGGATAACCAGCTAACCTCTCGAGCATCTGATCGATGAAGGGCAGAGGGAAATGGTCCTTTCTTGCTGAAGCATTGAGCTTCCTATAGTCTATTGATAACTCGATAACCAGTTACCACTCTTTGAGGTACAAGCTCATTCTCCTCATTCTTTACCACAGTAACTCCTGACTTCTTTGGCACAACTTGAACAGGAGACACCCACTTGCTATCTGAAATAGGGTAAATAACGCCACAATCAAGTAACTTAATTACCTCATCTTGCACAACCTTCATCATAGGTGGATGTAGGCGTCTCTGGGCATCTCTGGTGGGTTTGGCACCATCCTCCAACAGGATCCTATGGACGCACATGGTTGGGCTAATTCTCTTGATATCTGCCAAAGTCCAACCAATGGTGGTCTTGTACTTCTTTAGAACGTCCACAAGCTTCTTTTCTTGGTCCTCCTCCAACTTCGAGGATATAATAACAGGTAGCGTCTCCTTGTCCCCCAAAAAGACATACTTCAAGTGATCTGGCAAAACCTTAAGCTCAAGTGTAGGGGCCTGTATCACTGAAGGTAAAATTTTGTTAGTGGAAATAGGAAAGGACAAAGGAGGAATAGACCTTGGTAATATGGGTCGGGCCTCAAGGGAGGCTACGGTTTTGATCACAATGGGCTCTTCAGCCTTTTCTAACTCAGCCCTAGAAATGGATTCTCCATTCTCAGTATAACCAACTCCTTGAGAGAGTGTTACTTTCAACTCATCCTCTTCCATTGCTTCCAAAAATTTCTGCGCAAGTGAGTTAATATCATCAATAGAAAAACAGGGTTTAATGTCAGTCAATGGATACCTCATGGCTTCAAAGATGTTGAAGCGTATAACTTCATTATCAAATTCCATGGTTAGAGTTCCCTCATAAACATCGATCTTTGTTCTTGCGGTCCTCATGAATGGGCGCCCTAAAAGCAACGGAGTAGAATTTAGGGGAGAATCTTCCATATCAATGATATAGAAGTCTGCAGGAAAAATGAGTTGATTTACTTGCACAAGAACATCTTCAACGTATCCTTTAGGATACTTATTAGATCGATCAGCCAATTGGATAACAACATTATCACTTTTAAGTGCACCTAGCTCTAAAGAAGCATAAAGACTATAAGGCATCACATTAATTGAAGCTCCTAAGTCTAGCATGACATTATCAAATTTGTTGGTACCAATCACACAAGGAACAGAAAAACTCCCTGGATCCTTAAGCTTTGGTGGCAATTTCCTTTGGATGACAGTAGAGACTGTCTCATTCAACTTCACCACCTCCTTCTCACGAGTCTGCCTCCTTGTAGTGCAAAGCTCCTTCAGAAACTTGGCATATCTTGGCACTTGCTTCAAGCACTCAATCAAAGGCATGTTGACTTGTACCTTCTTAAAAATCTCTAAGATGGCCTGATCAGATTCATCCTTCTTGGTTTTGGCAAACCTACTAGGAAAAGGTACACGAGCAAAAGGATTAGAATCAAAAGAGTGTTTAGGGTTTTGTTCGTTACCTTGAGGTTTTAAAGCATTCTCAGATGATGGAGGACCAATCATTTCTGCCATTGTGGTGGTGGGATCTTTCTGTATTTCCTTCTTGGTGCTCTCAACGTCCTCTTCCTCATGGTGGGTCACTTTGGCTTTCTTCTGAGTTTTAAGAACATCCACAAGGGTCTTGCCACTCCTTGTGGTAACAACTTTAGCTTGCTCGATAATTGGGTTGGGAACAGTGTTGCTAGGCAATTTTCCACTCTCTGTTATCTTCCCCATGAAGTCCACCACTTGTCCCAATTGCTTCTTCAGCTCTGCAATATCCTTAGTGTGAGTCTGTTGACCTGTAACAAGAGCTTGAGTAGCAGTAGTTAAATTCTGTTGCCCTTGAGCAAGAGACTTTAAAATTTCATCATAATTAGAAGCAACAGAATTTGTAGGCACAATAGGATTAGGTACAAAGTTTTGAGGTACCTGAGGCCTCATAAACAAACCTTGAGGGCGTGGAAACACTTGCCCTTGACCTTAAGGGTTCTGAACATTATCATTATTGGCCCAACGAAAATTGGGGTGATCTCTAAACCCGGGGTTATATGTGTTAGAGAAAGGGTTGTACCTTTGTCCACCTTGATTACCTTGAAACCCAACAGCGTTAAGAGACTCCCATCCTCCATTGTTGATTAGTTGGGGACATTGGTCAGTTGGATGCCCTTGAGTACAACACACACCACAGATTTGAGCAACTTGTTGTACTTGTGCTCCATTCACATTCAGTACCTGAGACAGAAGAGTAGACATTTTATTAACTTTTTCCTCAAGAGCAGAGTTAGAAGATACCTCATTCATCCCATGAGTGGAGTTTAACACTCCCTCGTATTGTTGATAATTAAGAGCACGTTGGGCGAGTAACTCCTTAGCAACATCAGGTGTCTTATCGACAAAAGAACCTCCGGCAGCAGCATCTAACAATTGACGTTCGAGGGGGAGAAGTCCTTCATAAAAGTAAGTGAGAAGATTCCCTTCTTTCATCCCATGTGAAGGACATGATGCAATTAAGCTCTTGAATCTCTCATAGTAGGCATAGAACGCCTCTTCCTTCCTTTGCTCAATTCCAGTTATCTGCTTCCTCAAGACAGTAATCCTTGAGGCAGGGAAGTACTTAGTCAGAAACTCAGTCATAAGCTTCTCCCATGTGTTGATGTAACCCGAGGGTAGATCAAACAACCAAGTCTTTGCCCTATCTTCAAGTGAAAAAGGGAATGACTTCAGCTTCAGAACATTGAGATCCGCATTTTGTGGGCACATACTTGAACACACAAACTGGAACTCCTTGAGATGTTTGTGAGGATCTTCGTTAGTAAGCCCATGGAATTTGGGCAAATGGTGCAAGAACCCACTCTTCAGTTCGAACTCAGCTATCTTGCCAACTGCTGGTTCTGGATAAGTAATACAAGTTGGTGCAGCTCCCCCATCAGTTGAAGAAGACATTTGCCTAATAGTTTCAGCCATTGGTACTTCGTCTTCCTTACTTGCGTCTTCTAAGTCAGGTATGTCTTCTTCCTCGTCTGACAAGTGATGTGAAAAATTATCTGACTCCTCCGACTCTAGCCTCCCTTCTTGGTAAGGTGGGGGTTGATTTGTAGAAAGTGCAACTTCTTTTAGTAAAGCCAAACGTTTTCTAAGTTCTTGAGTCTTTCTACTAACTGCTGACATTCATCGACCTAAATAACAAAAGAAAAGGAATCAATATATAAGTTAAAGTTTGAAATACAAATAATAATAGCTTCCCTTACAAATGTTACAAATGGTTTTAAGGAAGTCACATGCTAAAATTGCAATCAAGTAAAACACAAGTTATATTATATGCCAAGAAGAATATTAACAAGTTAAATGAAACTAAAATATAGAGATTTTGCAATCCCCGGCAACGGCGCCATTTGATAGACCGTTTATTTCGGTCATCAACAAACCCTGCAGAAGATTGTAGTAAAGTGATTAGTAGGGTATCGTTATTGGCCGGGGATTGCGGGTACTCTATACTAAAGAGTCATAAAAATAATAAAAAAAATGATTTGATTGGTTTAATTAGCAGTTTATAAACAAATATAAATCTACATCTATTAACATTACATAAGATTAGGGGGTTTTCATGATCTGATTTTTCTTTTTACTAATTTTACTAAGGAAATTAAAGAACAATTATTTACAATTGATCATTTTCTCTCACAATTCAGAAAATCAAGTTTGTTAAATGACTAATCAAATTGTTTCAATGTAGACAACGAATTCGTGCTTCAATCACATATCAGAATTGAATCAAAGTGCAAGCCTAAAGAGATCATGCACTTTATAAATTCCTTCTTAGATAATCACTAAGCTTAGGAAAAGTCCATCAGCTAGTTATTTTGTTTAAGCAATCAAGTTAATACTCAGCGCATCCTTACAATTACTTAAACAAATCATTAAGATCAAAAGCAATTATGATTCAATAACATGTTCCTTATTCCTATGAAAAAGTCCATGGATAAAGAACATGCAATTTCCAGAACATTGGCTATTGTTCATAGCTTTTACCACTTTAAATCGTACTCCAGATCAATTAGGTGATCGAAAGTGCGATCATGGCTTCAATGATTTGCAATATCAAAGTTTTCAATATAACAGAACTGAAAATTCAACATATGTAATGAATTAATATGTCTACATATCATGAACAATTCAAAAACATTAAAGAATAAATCTGAAAATTAACAAACTCATTGAATTAATAATAATCTCTAACATAAGAATCCAAGGCTGAAACAATTAAAAAGAATAGCCGTAAGGGGTACACTTCTTGAACACACTCAAGGAAGCTTGAGATGTTAATGGTGATGAACCTCACGGCTATGATGATAGATGAAGGAGAACACATTTTGGAAAAGTCCTAATGTGCTCACAATTGGAGATGGAATGGTGGAGTGTTTCAGCCTTTTGCTTCTTGAATTTTGAGTAGAGATGGTTCCAAGAGAAAAGATGATCTCTTTCAGCTTACAAACACCCTATTTATAGAGCTTAGAACAACCCTCTAAGCTTAGGAAAAGCAAGAAAATAATGCTAAAAACAAGCCATGAAACATGCAAGGAAACAATCCCTAAAACATGCAAGGAAACAATCCCTAAAACATGCAAAGAATCAAGGAATGGCCAAAAGTAAGAAAGAGGAATACAATCCCGAAATTTCAGGAGGACCCAACTAGTAGAATTCAAACGGTCATATCTTCTTCCACACATCTCCAAATGAGCTGAAACTTGTTGGGCTGGAAAGAAGACGTCTTGAACTTCAATTTGGACCTAAGAAAGTCTCAAAAATGATATTGTTTGGGCCTGTTATGATGGGCCAAAATCCAGTAGGCTGTTGCATCCGAATCTTCCTCTACTTTGGGCTTGGACCTTGCACCTTGCTTAGTTGACAAGAGATTATGTGATTTTTTGTTGGGCAAGCCCATGTTAGGTTGGACATACCCATGTTACTAATGGACTCCAATATTCTCTTGTGTTTTGACACATCATCCAAATAATTCCAAGGTGGAACCCTACAAAGAAATCAGCAAATAATAGATAAGGAAAATTTCCATAATTAGAAAAGTTTCTTAGAATGATAAGACTATTTTCTTAATCCACTTAGATTTCCTAAAGTAACTAGGAAAACTCATTTTAGCGCCTTATTTTACCATTCCCACGTTCACAAGCTTTTTAAATACTAAGAAAAGAAACTAAGCTCAAAATAACAAAGTTAAGAGAATTGCAAAGCCAAATAGGATAGGAAAGGCATTAAAAACGTAACACAAAGTGTTCCTATCATATACCAAATACTCTTCATAACCCTTCTTCAATCATCTCTTAGCGGTCAAAGTAAAATGAGATAGTTCAAGAGTATTTTATGTTCTCCTTGAAAGTTAAACTCCTCATATCCATATCTTGAATACTACCTTCTTTCTGGAACAATCAACCTAAGTGTAATATGTCAACAACTAATTTATTCTTAAAATTATATTATATTCAAGATAATAAATTAACTTCAGATTCTCTATCATTGATACGAATCACACAACCCTCATAAACATTTATGATTATCACTCCATCTTTAGTGGGAACTTCAAACAAAATATTCTGCATCAAAGGACTAATACATTCTTCAATAGACTTTATATGAATACTGGATGCAAAAGAATGGGTTGCACCAAGATCAACCAACATTGATATATCCACCTTCTCTATATATAAAGTACCTTAAATGAGAACAATTAGAGGATAAATATCTTATCGGAATACATCCATAACAAACTTCTTTTCTCGATCATATATCAAATTACCACTTCCTCTTAGTGGCATACTTACTTCTTCTGTCATGACTCTTCATTCCCATAATCTGTCTCCCAAATCTAAGGTCCCACAAATAATATTCTGAGCTACAGAAGTAACAGATCCTACTTGCCTCTGGCTCTGTACTTCAGTTCCCTGTGACAAAGAATGCCTCCTCTGAGTGGTCTCCCACCCTTCACACTTATACTGGTACCACCTGTGGGCTCTTCAAATCTAGACCTCTTCCGTCGATTCCTCCTACCTCTGATTTGCATCACATCCTTCTCAATCTGAAGCATTATATCCACTAATCTGACATAATTCATAAGTTTTATGTAAGATAGTTTTGATCAAATCTGAAAACATCGTTCATCTATGAACCTCTTACACTTATTCTCCTCTGGATCTACTACTTCCGATACAACCATTGACAATACCACAAATTTGCTATCATACTGAGTCACGGTCGACATATTTTACCTCAAATAAATAAAATCTCTATCTTGTTGGGCTCCAAAGATATAAGGAAAATATTTATCAAGGAAAACCTCCTTAAACCTATTCCAGGTTAATGGTCTATCAACATTTGCACTTACTCTGGGAAGAATATCCTCCCACCATTCCAAAACTTCTCCTTCTAATTCAAACGAAGCAAAGGTAACCATCTACCTGTCAGTTACTGGTAGAATACCAAATAATCTCTCTACATATTCCTCATAGAACTCAGGTGTAAAAGGATTCATAGCTCCTTTAAATAACAAGACATTCAGCTTAACAATCTCCCTGCATCTCATGCATAAACTTACTTTTCCCCTTTTTAACATTTATCATTACTGGATTTACAAAAACCTCAAGCACTGCCTTAGCTTGTTCATCAAGTCTATACTATAAGCTATCAACTCTATCATCTGTTACATTCATTCTCTCAAGAGCATGTGTAAGAGTTTATCTTAGCTCATCTCTTTCAACTTCAGATTCTCTTACACCTTTACTAATATCAATTATACTGTCAACACGTTCCTTTCTAAGAACAACAGAGTCAGACTCAACCTCAACTTGTCAAAATATTGGGGGCCTACCACGCCCTCTCAAATCAACAACTCTAACTTTAGCTCTAGCACGTCCATATGTCAACCTCAGACTATTTACAATGTAATTTATTTTAATCTTCTGCTTTCTTACTTTTTATGCAGTCTATAGAATCATAAAACCTAATGCTCTGATACCAAAATTGTAACGACCTATCCCGGGTTGACCACCCCCGAGACGGTGTCATCACATTTTGAAAATCACAGCACGACAAATATATGCAACAAAACACCAATAGAAAATTTTACATCAATCTTCAACCTTCAACAGGGGAGTTACATCAATCTGATCTTTAAATATTAGATACAACATAAAATGCATGAATATTTATAAATAAATTTTTATTTTATTTTACCATTAGTCTGAGGATGTTGACATATACGAGGCTTATAGAAAATGATTGTGTCCGAACCTCAACTTACCAAGCTATTTGTCCTGCCTGCTACCTGAAATCATTGTACAATGAGTGGTGAGCTTCACAAGCTTAGTGAATTAAATTTAGTAGAAGTACTCAATTGTATAAAAGGATCTTTTAATATTAAATCAATTATATTTCATATAACTTGATACGAGCATTTCAATATCACTACACATATCATAAATCTCATTCTCTATCAATCCTTCCTTCTTATTTATTAGTTCACCTTAAGCCCATCAATTATCTCAAAAATACCTCGTAATGAGGTTCACATCATAAAATCTACCATTTAGATGGTTCTTGTCACCATAACTGTCTCTCTGTGAGACTCATCCATCTATAAATAAATTCACAATAACACACCACACATCAGCATTTCAATAATGCAGGCAATAATTAAAACAGATGCAATGCATGAATTATTATTATGGGAACGTCTTCCCACATGTCAACATGTTTTTTTTTTTATCTTAGACTGGCTACCTTCCCGGTTCTTTCATTCTCTTTTACACCAGCTATATTCCCAGTTCTTTTCTTTACAGCTTGTCCCGGTTGCCACGGTATTCATTTCCAGTATATACTGGCCGTCACGGTGTCCTTTTTATTTCCAGCACATACTGGGTGTCACGGTTTTTCAATTAAACTGGTTACCTTTCCGATTCTTTTCTTTTCATTTAATGTATATGCATATGAACAATGATATGAAATATGCATCTGAACAATAACATAAAAAAAACAAACAAACAAACATGAATTCAAATATTTAATTTTGGCTATCCTGATTTTTCTCAAATTATATAAAAAATTCCGCTAAATTTCTCTCATCCCAAATCACATCAAATCATCCATCAAAGCTTGTTGATATCCAATAAATTTCATCCCAAATCATATCAAATTATCTATCAGAGCTTGTCAAGATCCACTAAATTTCATCTCCTCTTAATTCGTATCAAAACATCAACCATAACTCATCAAGAATTTCACTTATCGCTTTTATTATTAAATCAACTTATTATTCCAAAAATATTATTTCTCACGTAATAATTTTTCACATGTCCAAAATCCTATCAATCAATTTTTCATCTACCAACAAAGCATAAGCTAATAATTTATTTTAATATTATTACTAGATATTTCATTTTTTATTTAGATTACTTAAAGTAAATCTAACTCACCACGTAGTACTTAAAGCTACCCGTGGATCACCTCCATGCATTTCCCGTTCCTCTCAGAAATTTCCCTCGGTTGCGGACTGTCAACACCTGACATAATTTTTGTATTGAATTTCTAATTATTTCCTCAATCTTCATAAACCACACCCTTTGAAAATTCCCATTTTGAATTCCCAGAAATTTCATGTAAGCTAAAAAAAAACACTATATTATTACCTTCTGTTTTTCTGATAGCTTCTCGTGATTCTATATGAATTTCTGCAATAAGTTTCTTCAACATTTTGCTCATTCAACATTTCTTTGAGTCTCCAAGTGTTTCAATAAAACGAGTGATTTAAAGGAAACTAATGAAATCTGTTAAGTAAAATTAACGTTTATATATATATATATATATATATATATTTGGCTTCAGCAACCCCTTCCCCCAACATTTCTCCAATTGCCACGTTTTTTTGTGACTCGTCAAACATGCACACATTGCCCTTCTAATTTGGCAGCAGGTCACTTGCTGCCACATTTTGTTTTTTTTTTCTTCTTCTTCTTCTTTTTTCTTCCTTCCTTCTAGATGTTCATGACATCCATACGGGTATTACATTAACCTCGAACCTCATAACTTGAAAACCAAATCAAAGTACCCAGGCCAAGCCTGACTTGACAAAACCCTAAACACCTTACTGCTTAAAGTGACAAAATAATAATGATATACTCATCTGATTAAGTATAATTGTGAAAGTGCTACAAAGAGAATCTATATAAGAATGAACAAACCAAACACTTGAATAGATTACTACTTATTCTAATAAATTTGTATAATCTTGTAATTGCATTGAACCAAACTTAGCATAAGAGATTGCATTATCTTATTCAATTCAATTGTATTTGTGTTTTTCATTGGATAACATAGTATATAAATAATCGAGTTTAAAGGGATGTATAGAAATTAAATGCGAGCCCTTCTAGAACTAACCCAGTTTAATTGTCTCGGGTCAGATGTCGAATAAACTTAACCTATCTCTGTTAAAGGTGAGTATGGAACCGATGGATTAGCGAACCAACCTGAACCAATACAATGAGTTGGGTTGGGTTGAGTTTTTTTAGAAATTAGGTTCGGTTTTGGTTGAGAAATTGTTAATCTCGATGGGCTGAGTTGGGTCATGATTTCAAATTTTTTCAATCTGACCAAATTGATAACACAATCATTATATAATTATATTTTATATATATTATATATAATTATTTGTATACTCTATTTGTTTTTTATTTTATAATGGTGTTAAAGTCTTGAAGAATTTGATTTATTAAGCACTTTTAAAATCTAGTTCTTATTTACTTTTGTATGGTTTGTATTAAATTAATATTATTTGAACTTTTGTGTAAAGTGATTAAAGTGCTTTGTAAGTGATGGATTTGTAAGATAATATGTTTTTCTTGAATGAATTTGATTTTGGACCTAATGAATGATAAATTATTGTAGTAAAATATTTTTTGTTATATATGTTTGAATTAATTTTTAAGTGAAAAAAATAAAATCAGTAATCTAAACTGACTCAAACTGATTTGAATGAATTGAATTGAGTTATGGTTATATGGATTCATGTGTTCAGTTGGGTTAAAATTTTCTCAACCCAATAGAATTGGATTAAGTTGAATTTCTTTTGGGTAAATCGGATTGAAGCTAATCCACACGAACCCTGCTCAACCCTAGTCTTTGTCCACGTTCACTTGCCCTACCCCCATCAAAGGACAGTTTAAAACCCACACCGCATACATGCACATACCGAAAACACAGATAAAAGAGAATTAACATAAGCGAGAGGAGAATGGGAGTAGGGGTAGGAGTGGGCCGTGCAATGTCAGCCCACAACCCACACAAGGCTGCCGACCCTGCCTTCGTGCTTGCCGTGTCGTGCCTTCCTCTCTTTCGTGCCGTGTCGTGCCATGCTTTTAAAAACCTAGGCCCAAAACCACCCAAGGCCCACATGGCTAATGAACCGTGTCGTGTTGTGCCGGTTCATGGGCCTCATAGGTATGTATTGATTTTTTTTTGTTGAAAATAGTAAAAGATAAATAAATATTGAATTGAATGCTTATAATTATATAAAAAAAACAATCATTTTATTAATGAAGTTAAATATTGCAAATAACTTAGACTTTGAACAAAAACAACAACATAAACACTTAAAAATTACAACTTCCAAATTTTTTTTAAATAAATAACTTACAAAAACAACATATAAAATAAAGAAAGAAGATGAAATGACTTACAAATGAGTGAAATATAAAAGTAACTTAGAAATTTTAAAAATTAGAAAGACATAAAATATTATTAATAATTAAAAAAGATAATTTTTATAACCTTTCTGACCTTTAAATAAAAAAAAAGAAGACAACTTATCCAATTCATAATCAAACGACTTTAGAAATTGAATGATGAGCTACCTAACCGAGCTATGTAGCTAAGTTTCATTCGGTAGATTAAAAATAAGAATATTATATGATTTCCTCCTAGTGTTTTAGTTCATTGTATCAAATGCTATTATGTTAAAATCAATCAATTATAACTTTAATATTTAAATTAAAAATTTACAAATGACACTTTTTTGTGTTTAAATATTTGTTTAGGTTTGATTTTATTATATTAATGTGTGATTTTAAGTGAATTTGTTTCATTTATGAATTAGTAGATAATGTGCCATTATGTTAAGAATGAGGTAATAATTTTCGTTTTTTTCACTATTATAAAATATTAAATTTATCATCATCTAATTTTTCTTAATTCATTATTCTAATGGCATAAAATTGTATAAAATTTTGAATTTATTAGATGTTATAGTCGTGATTCGTGTCATGTTGGGCCGTGTTTGGCCTCGTGCAATGCCGTGGACTTTAAAAGCCAGGTTCAGCACGGCATAAGAAATATTACCGTGCCAAGCACGACATAACCCTTGAAAGTGTGGGTCGTGCCGGACCTTGCCAAATTTGTTTTGGGCCGACCCGGCCCATTGACACCAAGGGGGAGGGTCACATTTATCCTTCTTCTTTCATCAATCAATATATAAAAACCGTCGGATTGATTGTTGAGAAGGCTCTCTAGCTAGCTGCGTTATCTTCCTCATCGGAACACAAGCGAACCCGTTTTGGTTCTTCGCAAATCCCTAAATCTTTAATTCGAAGATTAGGTTCTCTCCTCAGATCATCTCAAAATCCTCGTTCTATCACTGTACAATTCCGATCCTCGTGTCACTTGAAAACCCTAATATATCATCAATATATTTTTTTTCATCTTTTACATATCTGTAATTTTGACCCTCTCATTCAATCAATTCCATCGCAATTTTCCTTAGATTTAATAATCTTAGAAAAAGAATCGTTCTCTATACAATACTACAAATTATACTGTTCACACAAACAGGTATTTTTTCTGGGTTCTGCTTTGAACCGGGTGTTTGCTTGCAAGACAGAGGCCCTGGACACAGATAAGAAATGGTGGGTGCAGGGACCAGAAGAGAGGAGTCCATGGTGATTAACAGCAGTAACGTATTTGCGGCGCTTGGGAGCTTGAAGAAGAAGAAGAAGTCTACAGGGAAGGAGCAAGGGTCATCCAAGAGCAAAGGCTCCGCAACCAAAAAGCCGGAGAAGGAGCCGGAGAAGGATGTTTTCTGGGCCCCAGCGCCGCTCACAGTGAAGTCCTGGGCTGACGTGGACGACGAGGACGACGACGACTACTATGCAACCACGGCACCGCCCCAGTCCGCGTGGTGCGCCCCGGATTCCAAGGCTGACAAGGAGAGCGAGGCCCCTGTGGAGGTATAGAATTCGATGACTTTTGTTTTATTAATTCTAATACGTTTTTTAGTGTGTTTTTTGTTGAATGGTATATTATAATTTTGTGATTCTGTTAGATGTGTTTCTGCTTTCACTTTTTTTTTTAAGTATGTTTGTGCTTTCACTTAAGCTGGGCATTTTATAAATTATGGTTGGTTGATAGGAATTTAGGTATTTTGGTGAAGAGAATGGCCATTTAAGGAATGCGTTGATTTTTTATGAGTAAAAATTGTATAAAAAGGCACATAGGAGGTACAACCCAGTACAAAATCTATATACACGATAGCAAACCCACAAAAGCTATGAGATCATCAACATTTACAAAAAATCTCTTCTTAGGAATGTCGTTGATTATTTGTTACACAAAGAATAATTAGTTTTTCATTGTATTTCCTTTCTCCAGATTGAATGATGATGATAATTGGTGATTATAAGTAGAAAATTTGTGGTGCTATTAAGTATGATGGTTTTACATGCTAAGAGCAAAGAATTATCTTTATGAACTTTTCTTTTTAAACAATTATTTTACATGTTTTCCACAAGTATCTCAAATGCTGGTGCCTAGAGTACTTGCTGCGTAAATTTATGAACACCACAAAGAAATATCAAACTTGAGAAAGTAATAGTTTCCTAAACCAATCATTTCTATTTCTTTTACTTATCAAAGGAAAAAACCTGATTGTTTCATTTTTTTAGGAAATAATATTGACGTTGGCTTAATGGTTAAGGTTGAGATCCTGAGAGTTCGAGTGGTGTGTGTGAGTTTTACCAATAATAATAATAATAATAATAATAAGTTATATGAAAAAAAATTATAGTGATGGTATTTATTTTGGCGGAATGGAATCGAAGGGTTTTTCTTGGAATCTAAGATTGCGCTATTGTTTGCTTCTGTCATTCATTTGATCATTTAGTTGTATGATAATAAGCTTGATTCTTCAAAGTTAACATGTGTACCTGCCCTGTGTTAAGGATTGCATACTGCTTTATCTGGTGTACATATGACTGTGTTCTTCGCGTATGTTGAACTTGTAAGAGTTAATGTGCTGCATGCTCAATGGAGTAGACATATATAGACTTTATTGTCATTTAGCTTGTCGGATTCAATAGAGCATTCATAATTCAGTGCTTTTCCAACACGTGTTGATGGGGAAAGCTTATTGGGAAAACATGACTGGTTGACTTAGAGGTCTTCCTTTACTGCGCCATGACAGTAACTTCGCGTTCGTTAACTTAAATCAGTGTCCCCCTTGATAGATCATATCTGGAGCTTTAACTACGTTGCAATATGATAATTTATTATTTATTTTGGATATGGATATAAATTAATGCTGTGTTACCAAAAGTTTCCATGTACCTGAGAAACAGCCTCAAGTAATTCTGATGACAACCTTTTATGTGTGCATGCTGGGGAACTGTAAAGTCTAGCTGTTTTTTTTTATAAGTTGAAACTCTAGATTTATTATCCAGTTAGTTCTGGAAAGGTATCATATATTATGCTGTATCATGGTTGGATCTGAGATCCTTGTGGAGCTTGTTCTCAGTTAAGGTATGGGGACAAACATGTTGTGACCATAGTTACCGGGATCCCAATTCCCCCCTTGGAACTGTGATCCGGATTCTACGTTCCGATTCGTGGTGTAATCGCACAACGGATCCTTAAAATTGGTGATACAAATTTTTCTGAAGAATTTTTAGCTAAAAAATTTTTAAAAAAAAAAGATTTCTAGACACAAAAAAGGCAATAAGAGCATGCTCAAACTTTATTTTAAATTTATGTTTTCTACTTTACTATTTTGTCAAAACTCTAATATCTTCTAAATTATTATTAAGCACACGTTTCTATTTAAATTGTACTTATAAATATATCTAATATCCTAATTTTATATTTGTACTTATACATAATAAAAACCATTTAAGTCTATCTCCAACGTACCGCATACGGGATAGATAACGTACCACGTTCCCGTACCCGTACCGCGAACCAAGGTGTACCAAGTTCCAGGTAACTATGGTTGCAACTGTCGAGGTCATGATGCTTAGAGGATATTGCTAAGGAATTTTTGGTACACATGAAGCATCCCAGGGCTGAGAGGGGGTCAGAAGAAAAAAATCTAACTAAATATGTAATTATAAAATAGTCAAAATATTTCACGATTTATTATGCTAGCCATAAAAATAATCTTGTAAATAACTGCTTTTGAGTTTTTTTTTCCTTTTTTTTTCTGGTTGGCAGTGGGTGTTTGTTTTTTTTCTCATTTGTCTGTTTAATATGTTATGTTCTAATTCTTTTTAATAGATTTTGATAGATGACACTAGGATACCTCATAGAAGATTATGTTTATGAATGTCCTAAATTTCATGAAATTTCATGAAATTGCATGAGTTATTCCATCCTGCATTCCAGGAAAGTGACAGTGAGGATGAAGGTTTTGATGAAGGTGACGATGATGTTGATGAAGAGCATGAGAATGAACCTGAGCCACCTGTAGAAGTAGAGCCAGTTGTTAAGAAGCCTACTGAAGCTTCTTCAGCACAAAAAGAAACAGAAAGACAGCTTTCAAAGAAGGAATTGAAGAAGAAGGGGCTTGAAGAACTTGATGCTGTTCTTGCTGAGTTAGGATATACCAAAAAGGAGACCAGTGGCCAAGATGAGTCCTCTGGTACGCATCAGCTATAGTATTTATTTATATTAGTTGGTTTTCTGACGTGCCAATTGTTGATATTTAGTTTGAATAGTTCACGATTGAACATGGCACGAATGGTACTGCCAAAATAGAAATATAAGGTGTAAATATGAAATTATTCTACAATGTTCCAGAAGTTTAAATGCTTCCCTTTTTTTGCACTTTGTATCTGATTAAGGTTCATGTGAACTAGTAGTGTCTCTTTCCTTAAAATTCTGCTGTCCACATGATGCCGGACAGATAGGTAGAAACAGAAATAGATTGAGAAAAAGGAGAGAAAAAATAGAGAAGCAGCAGAGGGAATAGACAGAAATAGGCTAAGTAGAAATGAAAACTGAACAAAGAGAGAATAGACTAAGAACCGGGAGAAGGGGACAAAAGATATACCAAAACTCAAGTTTATTCCATAATCAAAGTTTGCCTTACAATCTTAATATCAATGCTCTTATATAGGTACCAAACATTATTTAAATAAAAAAGTAAACCAAATCCTAATAACTATTTAATTGTCTAAATCTTATTTTCTTAAAATACCATTATTTAAATAAAAAAATAAATCAAATCTTAATAGTTATTTAATTGCCTAAATCTAATTTTCTTAAAATACCATCTGCAAGAATATTGTCATTACAACATAAACCCAACATCCCAAAATAATAAATATTGTGTTTCCTATTCTGCATCACCACATTTTTGGTAATGCATAGGTTCTCACTGCTGGGCTCATTCACTTGACTCGAAAGTAGATTACAGCTTCTTCCTATTACTCATTTTAAGATTGAGGAACTAAGACTGGAATGTGTTATTAGTTGCTAAGGTTATGGAACCATCTTCTCACCTAGGATTAAACTGACATTGTCACAAGTAATTGTAATCAACCTCAGTGTTGCTTGTTTTGTACTTGATTAAGCGCTTTCTACTTTTTCATTCAAGAAAAATTTTGAACCTCTCTGCAGGTGTTGCACAAGAGAAGAAAGTGGAGAATAATGGTGAAATGAAAAAGGAGAACCCCTCTGGGGAAAGGAAAAGTGGAAAAAAGAAGAAAAAGAAGGATAAATCCTTGAAGGAGGCAAAAGAATCCTCCCAGGAGCAGCCTGATGGGGCAGATGTTGGGAACGGGACAGATGAAGCTGGTGCATCTGAGAAGGCAGAAGATACATCTGCTATTGACGTGAAGGAGAAGTTGAAGAAAGTTGCTTCTATAAAGAAGAAAAAATCCGCTAAAGAGATGGATGCTGCTGCTAGGGCTGCTGCAATTGAGGCTGCTGCAAGGAGTGCGAAGCTTGCTGCTGCAAAGAAAAAGGAGAAGAACCACTACAATCAGCAGCCAGTGCGGTAAGCTGGCTGGGTCCTTGGTTTTTTGTTTTTCCCTAATCATATATGGACATGTACTTGCTTTTGTTCATTCTGTTGATGCAAAAGAAACATCAGGCTCTGGTTTTGTGAAGAGGATTTTCAACAGGATAGTACTGGTTTTTTAAGAGAAAACTCAGTTCTTTACATTTTGTTGCGTCTTTTCTTTCTTATGGATCATATCATGGCTGCAGAATGCTGTATGGATCAAAATTGATAGTAAGTTTTTGTAGTCTCAATACTGCTGTCGTTTTTATCTGAGTTAGCCATCTCTTGCTGATATTTTTTGCTTCTTTGTATCAAATAATATGAGGAGCATGATGTACTTGTTATTTGCATGTGTGAATGGTGGTGCTGGTTGGTGTGTGGTTTGTATCGGATCTTTGCTTGTATGAAGAGGGAAGGTGTGGGGCCCGAGGAAGGGTTGGTTACTATCTGACAACTCTTTGGATTTTCCAGTATAAAGGGCTTAATTTTTTTTTAAAAAAAAGAAGGAAATAGGGCTTGTGATATAATTACGAAGCTACCGGTATGGGAAGATTTTTTTATAATGGAAAAATTCTTGTTTAGACTTTGTTGATTAGATTATTTCTAGCGGTACCTTTCACCCTTATATGAAGAGAGGTCCAAGAAATTTTCTTTTCTTTATTACACTTTTTAGATCAATTTGTTCTCGAGAATTAAATGTCAGTTTTTTTAGCCACTTATTTACTTTGGGTTTGGTTAATGGGTGACTTAAATGCATTTGCCTACCAAAACAAGTAAACTAGTCCGACGGTTGTACTCACAAAGCACTCGAACTCGCACCGTAAGGTGCTGGAGCGGAGGCGTCAAAAGGAGATGATGATGTTCCAACAGCAACGGTAGTAACAATTCCTGTATCATCATCAAAAATTGGTGTTTGATGTATCTGGTGGTGATGATTACTTGATCCACCAACACGTTGGACCCGATTTCAAGCAGCTAATCTAGTGGGTTGCTAGAGTAGGTGATTTGAGGTTGAGTTTTTATTTTTTATTTTTTGAATTTCTTTTAGTTCTAGCGGCGAAGTTTGTTAATTAGTGATGAATTTTGCGATTTTTTAATTTCTCTTGAGGTAATTTTCTCTAAACTTTTTTAATTTCTTAGAATTTTCCTAGACTATTTAATGCTCTCAACTTTCCCATCCAATCCATCAAGGTCAACTCTTCTGGCAATGCTTTGGGTTCAAGGGGTCTTCGTCCACATGCAATCTCAAGCAAGAGTGCACCAAATGCATACACATCTGAGCTTGCAGTGGCCTTCCCTCCCATTCTAGGCAGCTCTAGTGCAAGATAACCCAGAGTGGGTCTTGCATTTTTTTTTTCTTTTTCATTTCAACCGAAAATAGTACGGGTCTTAGAAAAAAAAATTTCTTTGCTTTCTTTAGTCCGAAAATTGTATGTCTTCAACACATTTACTTCTTTTTCTCCATTTGAACCGAAAATGGTATGAATTTTTGAGAAATTTCACTTTCTTGATTTCGTGTTTTACACTACTAAAATGGAGTGAATGTTGTAAAAATAATTGTTTTTTTCTTCTCTTGGACCGAAAATGGAATGGGTATTCAAGAAATTTTTCTTCTTTTTCTCCACCATGCTTCTCCACCCATGGTGGTGGATTTTCTTTCAATTTCAAAAATTCTAAAATGCTTGTTGGTTAGCAAAATATTTCTTTTCTTCTCTTGGACCAAAAATGGAGTGAGTCTTCAAGAAAAATTTCATTTTTCTCCACTTGTGCTTCTCCACCCAAAATTTATATGGAAGAGGGATAGAAAGATAAATCTTGAAAATTCCTTACATGTTTAAAGAATAAGGGATGGGAAAAAGAGATGAAGAAGATCTCCAGGGAAGATAAAGACGTATGAAGAAAAAGGAAATAGGTTATTTGCGGGATATTTAAAGGTTTTCAAAATATTTGATGACGTGAACTGACATTTAACTGAAAATCTCACATTTAACTAATATGATAACTAACATAGATATGTTTTTGTAATGTAATCTACGAAGTTAAGTTAAGGAACCAATTCATTTACCTTGAGCTCATTGAAGAGCCTTCAAAACTGCTAAAGCTTCCACTTGCACTATTGGCGAAGCTTTAACCGAAAGAGCTCTCTCCGATAATAACTTAGATCACCATCCAAAACAACAACCTAACTCCAACCCAATCGCTAGTTGTTTTCCAAGCTCAATTAGTAACTAGTTTTCCCTATGGATCTGTCCAAGCATACATTTACAATTGACATAGAAGTGAGGTGAGAAGTAATGGAATAGATTGAAGGCATAAAAGATGGGGATTGCTCCATTCATGAAGAAGCTTTGTAGCATATCCCAAGATCCTTTTTGGTGAGGGAGTAATATAATCCAATTTTACTTTATTACGATGAGGCGTGATGGCTCTAAGGAATGCAGTGATCACTGTGATTCTTTCAACTCTAATGAATCTGAGAATCCTAAGATTTTGAATCCAATTTTTCAGCCAATCTAAAAGATGCCACTCAGCAGCAGACACTCTTACTACCAATGGTATGCAAACCATATGTTGGGGCGAAATAACGGGTATCAATACCATACATGCTCAATATGGTCACTAAACAAGAAAATGGTCCTGAGTCTCAAGATTTCTCAAAAAAACTGAGATTACTGGATAGTAAATTCTTTCTTTCAATGTTGCTCCCTTTGACAAGACTATTATGCATAATGGGCCAAAGAATAAAAGGATTATATTGGTGGGGGGTGGTGTGGGGGTTGTGCAAATTGAGGGGCCAAATAAAATTCAAAACCTATGTAAGCATTAGTGTCATCATAGCCTGGTTAGAATTCTGAGGACTTGTGTAAACAGGACTTGTACCATTGCTTTGCTCCCCTACAACAAGATTATAAGCCGATTGCACATAAAATTGACCATTAGTGGCGTGTTTCAAAAACCAATTATAAGTATAACCAGTTGCAGAAATGGGCAATATAATAATTTTGTGTACAGTTGAATCAAAAAACATTGCATGCAATAAATTAATATTCCATGAGTGTGAATGAGAATCGATGGGATTAGCAACTGTGTTAACAAATTGGTTTTTCTCTACAAATGAATGTTCAAGTTATTGGGCTGATATAGTAGGTACCGAAGGATCATTCCAAATGGAAGTTGTTGCACCACTGCCAATCTATCTTTGTAGACCTTTTACCAACAGATCCATTCCTACCAAAATACCTCTCCAACCTCATGTGAATCATTGTTTTGCTAGAACTAGGAGAAAATACCGAGTAGTACAATATTTGGAGGGCAGCTGAGTAGCAACTAAACTACTGGGGTATTAGATGAGTCTCCAGGCTTGTCTAGCCAATAAAGCTTGATTGAAATAGATGAAATCCCTGAAACCAAGTCCACCTTTGCTTTTTAGCTGACATAAGGTACTCCATTTCATCCAATGAACTTTCCTAGTATTAGGATCTTTGTGCCACCAGAATTTGTAAAAGAGAGAATTTAAAGAGTGGGCAAATAGATCAGTATCGTGAAGGCGAATAAAGTGTAGATTAGAAGACTAGATAAAAAAATATTTGACTAATTTAACTCGCCCTGCCTGGCTGAGTAGTTTAAATTTCCAATTTTGAATTCTGGTCAACAGTTTATTCTTAAGATATTGAAAGACAATGGTTTTAAAAAGTTCGAAATTTAGATAACATCCTAAATACTTGTCAAGTAGCGGCTGGTGTTGCGACCACCATCCACTACTATTTGAGAGAAAGTGGTATTCATGACTATAACGGGGTGTCACAGTCACGACAAATGGTATAACGACTCAATAACGGTTATAGTTGACCGCAACAACCATTATCAATGGTCATGATGCCCACAACAATCGTTGTCCACAACAACAATGTCAGTGACCCACATTTTAAAACTCGCAATGTCCGTAACTATGATAACACTACGCGTATGCGACTATATTTGAGATCGCGATCTCATTTCAAAATCCTAGTAAAATAGAGGATATCCTTGATGCGATCAGTTGATGACAAGATGGTGTTGAAAAGAAGTAACAATCATCAACAAAAAATGTATATGATATTGGGTGAGGTATGGGAACTCCTTGGAAAAGATGAAGGGATTTAGATTTTTGGAGGGCCACTGAGAGTATATTCGAGGCAAGAATAAATAAATACGGGAAAGAGGGTCACTATGATAGAGTTGTCTAGAAGGATGAAAGAAATTTATCATTGTTCCGTTTCTAAGATGGAATACACTATTGTAATGATGTAGGGTCCTCGCCTTTCTCCTCTCGTGTTCTCGTATGACTCAGACTCATTATCTAGGGCTCTCTTACCCGAGGGTGAGCGGGGGTACGAATCAAAGTAGGGTAGGGCAATGGCTCGCTAAGGAGGAGCACAAGGGCTTACCTTTCGTGTGCCTTGTGCACTTCTTTCCTTTCCTTATTTAAGGTTTTATTTCCTTTCTTAGAGCCCCATGAAAAGGTTCATGGGTCGAAGCCCATGACTTGTGGGGCAGAGGAGTTACCGCTTACTTTTTGAGGGAAAGATAAAGAACCCTTTATTTAACTCCATTTTAGGCCTACAATTAGAGATTAAAGGTCCGTGATTAGGTGTACGAAATGAGGGGGATTAACCAATTATTCTACCTAGGCGTAGCTCGTACTTGTTTGGAAAAACTCTTTTAATTTACAAAAATATAAATTTTATTTATGCTTTCTAATCACACACAAGCATGCAATAATAATTATAAAGTGGTAAAAGCATAAATTTACAAAGATCAAATACAAAGAATCACATGTTCATGGAGGTTTAAAACTAAACATGCTTTCAAACAATGAAGAACAAGAGACAGAGCTTTGTACCTTTTGAAGAACTCTCCCAATGAATGATTCCTATAGAGTATAACTTCTATAGCACTATGCCTCTTGTTTTACGTGTGGAGGATGGCTAGGATCAAATATTAAGATATGCCAAAAATATTTTAACAGTTAGGATGGAGTTAACTGTGGTGATTAGGAATGAATTTAGGGAAATGTATTTTTGGTGAGAGAAATAGAGGGCTAAAATTTGATCCTTGGACCCAAAGAACATCCAATAACCAATAATTCAGCTTACATTTAAAGCATAGTTGATTCAAGCCAAAATAGGAGCAACTGGGGGAATAAACGACCAAAATCAAAGGAAATGGCCAAAACTAGCATGCCAACACTGTTAGTAACATGCCCTACAAGCCAATGACATTTGATGTCTAGAAATATTATTTGTAAAACAATCTTATTCAAATCATCTTCATTATTTTAATGGAAAGTTTTATATATCATGAATATCTGTTTAATTACATTATCATTATTAAGTCCATAGAGTAAGATAAATGGAGATAGGATTATGATAAGATCATAATTATGAGATTTAATCTTCTCGAAAGCTTTATTCTTGAATGTTCTTGGTCGTAGGATACTAATTGGACGCTAGTAATCCGGCTAGACTAGTACATACTATGTTTGTTCAATTGAGAGGGTGACCGATCTCAATGCCACTTGTGTAGTAGACACTAAAATAAGTATGCGAGTATTCATTTAAGAATGAGTTCACTGAACATAACTCGACTTAAGAACATCTATATGGAGTTTTACTTGTTTATCAATAAGTAGTTCTTATGTTAACAGTTGTGCATGTGATCCTTAAACTTGATGCACCGTGGTTATCTTGTATGTGACTTATTATACTTTGATGCTAATTAATATGGTTTTATTCATTGATCATTAATTAGTAGTAATTGGGTATAATGGGTTTTATATGGAGACATGTGAGTGTATAATAAGGGATCTATAACTCTTAAGTAAAAATAGATAATGTTCTATGTGATCTACTAAGATATAATTTAGGAAGTTCATTGGCCAATGCCAGGTGAGAATTAGAAATGAGTTTCTAATTTCACCATTAGAATTTTAGTCTTGAGATCTAGATACATATAATTAATGTTAATGGTTTGACAATAATTTAATACCCTAATTAGCTTTATTGAGACATTGCATGATAGAATGATTGAATTTCACAGTAATTGATAAGAGAAAGGTTCAAGGTTTCACAACCAAATTCACATTGTCTGGGTAATCATGATATCTTGCTAGGGGTTACTCATGATTGTAGAAGTTATAAGAATTAATTTAATGAACAATTAATTAAAATCAAATGGAGTTTTGATTCAAAATAAATTAAAAGGAGTTCTAATTAATTGGAAAGGGTTCCAATTGTAATTACATAAAGTATAGCCTACAACCAAATTAGTTTGAACCTAAGGGGTCATACACAAAAGGGGCAATGTTGTAATATTATTGAAATAATGAGTTGATTAAATATATGAAAGGATAAATGAAATTCTTGACAAGCTATGATTGATAATTTGATATGATATATAAGGAGATAATTTAATGAATATGATACAAATAATAATTTTGAGAAAAAACTGGATAGCTAAATTGAATGCTTGAATGCATGCTTGTTTTTATGTTATTGCTCATATGCATATTTCATATTATTATTTATATGCATGAAAATAAAAGAACCAGGAAGGCAGCCGGTCTAAATGAAATGAAAAGAACCGGGAAGGCAGCCGGTCTAAATGAAATGAAAAGAAATGGGAAGGTAGCTGGTCTAAATGAAATGAAAATAACCTGGAAGGCAGTCGGTCTAAATGAAAATAAAAGAACCGAGAAGATAGTCAATCTAAATGAAAATAAAAGAACCAGGAAGGCAGCCAGTCTAAATGAAAATAAAAGAATCGGGAAGGTAGTCAGTCTAGCTAAAAATAAAAGAACCGAAAAGGCAGCCAGTCTAACTGAAAATAAAGAACCGAAAAGGCAATCAGACTAAGCTGAAACATATCGACATGTGGGAAGAATCTGATAAATTAAATTCATGCATTGCATTCGTTTTAAATATTGATTTTTATTGCTTGAGATGCTAAAGTACCATTTTTTATTGTGATATGATTGATAGATAAATGAGTCTCACAGAGAGACAGATATGATGAGAAAGAAATATAACAGTATGATATGAAGAAAAAAATTGATTTGCTTAGTTGATTATATGTTGTGAACCTCATAACGAGGTAAATAATGATGTTGAATTGATAGTCTCACGATGATTAAATATATGAGAAGAAAGATGAATATGTTTGATGATTAATTTAGGAAGAGATTGATAAATGATGAGAATTATGATATGAGTAGTGATAATAGAATGCTATTATCGAGTTTCATAAGATAATAGATGAATGAATATCGGAAGACTATTTGAACGACTGAATTATAAGGTATGACTAGAAGTATACAAATCGAGTACTTCTAGTAAATTTGATTCACTGAGCTTGTGAAGCTCACTCCTCATTGTTAAATAATTTCAGGAAGCGGGCATGACAGATAGATTGATGAGCTGAGACTCAGACTAAGTCATTATCTAAAAGCCACGTGGTCCACATCCTCAGACTAATGGAAAGAAAAAAAATTGTAAATATTCATGCATCATATGTTGTATATATTATTTCAGTTGTAATTTTAATAATGTAACTCCCATGTTTAGGGTTGAGGATTGATGTATAGATATGTATACATTCAGTTGATGTACATTTTTATGGTGTTGCATATATGTGTCATGCTAAGATTTCAAAACGTGACGACACTATCTCAAGGGTGGCCAACCCGGGATGAGTCGTTACATTTTTGGTATCAGAGCCTTAGGTTTTATGACTCTGTAGACTGCATAAAAAGAAAGAAAGTGGAAGATTAAAATAAATTATATTTTTATACATAGTCTGAGGATGTCACGTGGACATGAGAGACCTAGAGTTATAGTTGTTAACCAGAGAGGGTGTGGTAGGCCCCCAATTTTTAGACAAGCTGAGGTTGAGATGGAGGCTGAGTTAGAGTGAGTTTCTTTGAAGTGAATGTGTTGACAATATAATTAAAACTAGTAGGGGTGTGAGAGAATCTGAAGTTGAAAGAGATGAGCTAAGAGAATATCTTATTCATGCTCTTGAGAAAATGAATGTAACATGTGATAGAGTTGATAGTCTATAGCATAGACTTGATGAACAAGCTAGAGCAGTACCTGAGGTTGTTGTAAATCCAATAATGGTAGACATTCAAAGGGGAAAGATGAGTTTATGCATGAGATGCAGGGAGATTGTTTTGCTAGATATATTTAGTTGAATGCTTTGTTGTTTAAATGATCTATGAATCCTTTTGAGCCTAAGCTATAGGTGAAACATTTAGAGAGATTATTTGGTATTATACCAATAACTTGCAGGCAGAGGGTCACCTTTGTTTCGTTTGAGTTAGAATGAGAAGTTTTAGAATGGTGAGAGGATACTGTTTCCAGGGTAAGTGCATATGTTGATAGACCCTTAACTTAGAGTAGATTTAAGGAGGTTTTTTCTTTTATAAATATTACTCATATACTTTCAGAGCCCAACAAAAGAGAGATTTCATTTATTTGAGGTAAAATATGTTAACTGTGGCTCAGTATGATAACAAGTTTGTGGCCTTGCTAAGGTTCATATCGAAAATGGTAGACATAAAGGAGAAAAAGTGTAAAAGGGTCCTAGATGGATTATGTTTTGAGATTTGGTCAAAACTATTTTACATGAAGTATATGAATTATGTTAGGTTCGTGGATATAGCACTATAGATTGAGAAGGATGTGATAGAGCTCAGAGGTATAAGGGATTAGCTGAAGATGTCTAGATTTGAGGGACCAAGAGGTGGTAGCAGTATGAGTGTGTAGGATGGGAGGCCACCCTAGAGAGGGTGTTCCTTGTCTCTGGGAACTGTAATACAAAGCCAGAGGTAAGCAAGATCTATTGCTTCTATAGCTCAAAGTAATATTGAAGGGACCCCTAGATTTGGGAGACATCTATTGGAACTGGAAGTTATGGTAAAGGTGAAAGTGTACTACCTAGAGGATATGGTAATGTGATAGAAATACTAGAAAGTGTTATAGATGTAATCAAATAAGATATTTATCCCAGAATTGTCCTAATTTGAGGTGCTTTGTATGTAGAAAAGGTGGACATATCAATTTTGGTTGATATTGGTGCAACTCATTCTTTTACATCCAGTGTGTTTATGATTAGTCCTTTGATGTATAATCTACTGAAGATAGGATTACGATTAAAACTATTTATCAGGGTTGTGTGATTAGTATGGCTGATAGAGAATTTGAAGTTGATTTGTTACCTTTAGATATGACAAATTTTGATTTAATTCCAAGGATGAATTAGTTATATGCACATCATTCTTGGGTAGATTGTTTTAGAAAGAATGTGGTGTTCAGGATACCGGGACAAGATGAGTTTAATTTTCAGGGAGAACATAAGATATTTTGCGAACTATCTTATTTTGCTATGACTACTAGTAAATGGTCAAGGAAAGGATGTGAGGGGTATTTGGCATATGTTGTGGATTTTAGAAATAATAGTAGATAGTTGGAAGAAATCTTAATAGCGAAAGATTTTTCTGACGTATTTCTTGATGAGTTGTCTAGTTTGCTTCCTAGTAGAGAGATTAAATTCTCTATTGATGTGATACTAGGTTCATCACATATATCTACAGCACCCTACAGAATGACACCTGTTGAGTTGAGAGAGTTGAAAGTTCAGCTTTAAGAGTTGTTAGATAAACAATTTATTCGACCAAGTGTGTCACCATGGGGAGCCCATGTATTATTTGTGAAGAAGAATGATGGAATGATAAGGTTGTGTATTGATTATAGACAGTTGAATAAGATCACCATCAAGAATAAATATCCTTTGCCCAGGATAAATGATTTATTCGAATAGTTATAAGGGGCTAGGGTGTTTTCTAAGATAGATCTGAGATCGAGTTATCATCAGTTGAGGATAAAGGGGGGAAACGTGCCTAAGACTGCTTTTAGGACACGTTATGGCCATCATGAGTTCCTTGTGATGCCATTTGGGTTGACTAATGCTCCTGTAACATTTATTGATCTAATGAATCAGGTATTTAAACCATTCTTGGAAGATTTGTGAATGTATTTATTGATGATATTCTGGTATATTCCAAGGATGAAGATAAGCATATGCAATATTTAGAGATAATATTGGAAATTCTGAGGAGAGAGAAATTGTATGCAAAATTCTCTAAGCATGAGTTTTAGTTGAGTGAAATATCTTTTTTGGGGCATGGTTTATCAAGAGATGGTATAGCAGCTGACCCACAGAAAGTAGAGGTAGTGTTGAATTGGGAAAGACCTACTAGTGTGACTACAATTAGAAGCTTTTTGGGGTTGACTGGTTATTATTGAAGGTTTATCCAAAAAATTTCTATGATTGTTGGACCATTGACTAGATTGACCAGGAAGAAAGTGAAGTTTAGGTGGTCAGAAGAATGTAAGAGGAGTTTTGCAGCTATTGAAAGATAAATTGAATACTGCTCCGGTATTAATGCTTTCTTCTGGTGATGAAAGATTTGTGGTATGTAGTGATGCCTCGCATCAGGGGTTGGGATGTGTGTTGATGCAACATGGGAGAGTTATAGCCTATGCTTCTAGGAAATTAAAGAACCATGAGAGAAATTACCCGACCCATGACTTAGTATTGGTTTCCATAGTTTTTGTTTTGAAGATTTGGGGACATCATCTGTATGTAGCCACTTGTGAAATTTTTACTGATCATAAAAGTTTGACGCATTTACCTACCCAAAAAAGAGTTGAATTTGAGGCAAAAGAGATGGATGGAGTTGATTAGTGACTATGACTGTACAATTCACTATCAATAGGAAAGGTTAATGTAGTAGCTGATGCATTGAGTAGAAATTCTACAGGGAGATTAGCTGCTATTAGGAGTCATAATATTAGCTTGATGGTAGAATTGAGAGAAATAAGAATGCAGTTGAGTATCAGTGATAGATGAGTATTGATGGCAACTATGGTGGTACAATCTCCTATTATTGATCGCTTGTTACAGATGTAAAGTAGAGATGAAAGGATAGAGAAGATCAAACAGAAAATATTGAGTGGGAAACCGACTGGGTTTAAAATTAGAGAAGATGGTATAGTGGTATTGGGACATAGAGTTTGTGTTCCCAATGTTATGAAGATGAGAAAGAAGATACTAAGATAGGCTCATAATTCTATATATTCTATGCACCCGGGTAATAATAAGATGTACAAGGGGTTGAGACAGAATTATTGGTAGTCAGGGATGAAGAATGATGTAGCTGAGTATATTTCTAGATGTTTGACTTATCAATAGGTGAAGTCTGAGAATAGACATCTAATAGGTTTATTACAATCTTTTTCAGTACCTGAATGGCCATGGGAGAATGTAAGTATGGATTTTGTTTATGGTTATTCCCGTACCCAGAGAGGTCATGATGCTATATGGGTTATAGTGGATAGACTTTCTAAGTCTTTATATTTCTTTCCTATTAAAACTATCTAGAGTCTTGAAAAGTTGACTGAATTGTATGTAGCAGAAATTGTAAGATTACGTTGGGTACTTTTAAGCATTGTATCAGATAGAGATTCTAGATTCATTTCTAGATTTTGGAGGGGTTTTCAAGAAGCTATGGGTATGAAATTGCAGTTTATTACAACTTTTCATCCTCAAACGAATAGGCAGATAGAGAGAATCATCAGAATACTAGAAGATATACTAAGAGCAAGTGTATTGAGTTTCTCAGGGAGATGGGATGCTTATTTACTTTTGTTCAAGTTTACATACAATAATCGATATCAAACTAGTATTAGGATGACACTATTTGAGGCTTTATATGGTAGAAGGTGTAGAACTCCAGTATGTTGGGAAAAAGTTGGAGAAAGAAAGATATTTGGTCCAAAAATGATAGATTTGACTACTGAGATGATCAAACTGATTAGATAGAACCTTATAGCAACACAGAACAAACATAAGGGATATGTTGATAATAGAAGATGATCTCTTGAGTTTCAGGTTAGTGACTGGGTATTTTTGAAGATATCTTTGTGGAAAGGTGTATTCAGATTCAAAAAGAAGGGAAAGTTGAGTCCGAGATTTGTGGGGCCATATGAGATGATTGAGAGAGTTGGACTAATAACATACAGATTGGATTTGTCTCCAGAGTTAAAGCAATTACATAATGTGTTTAATGTTTCACTTTTGAGAAAGTGTTTACATGATGAATCCCATAGTATTCCGAATCAGACTATAGAATTTCAGGAAGATTTGACCTTCATGCAAGTACCAGTCAGAATTCCAGACAGAAAGAAGCAAGTATTGCATAATAAAATTATTCCTTTGATTCAAGTATTATGGCAGAACAAAGATGTTAAAGAAATTACTTGGGAGCATGAGGAAAGAATACCCCCCACTTTTTCATGAATTAGGTAAGGAAGTTTCGGGGACGAAATTTTTATAAAATGGGTAGAATTGTAATACCCGTGTTCTTAAAGTAAAGGTGAAGAAGTAATTTGATAAATTTAACATGGAATTAAAATAATATTTATATAAATATATATTATTGAATAAAATAATTATTTGAAGAAAAAACGGAAGCGTCAATGTGTGGGTAAAAAAAATAGTGGACAACACTTGGAGTCCAGGTGTTGTCAAAGTAACATATATTACTTGCATGTTACACACCAAGACATGCAAAAAACGGTGGGGGTGAGTAATATAAAATAAAAAACGGTATTTGTTTTGTTTTATTATTTTACCAAATCTTGTTTGGTTTTCTTCTTTCTTCAAATTACTCTCTTTCTTTAAACCCTTGGAGACTCAAAGAAATGTTGAAAGGTTAAAAGATTGAAATTTTGAATTTACAGAATAATTTTTAAGAGATTCCAGGGAAGCTTTAAGAAAATCAAAGGGTGTTGACGGTCAACAATCAGGTGAAATTTCTGAAAAGAGTAGGAAAGGCAAAGAGGTGATCCACGTGTAGCTTTAAGTGCTACATGGTGAGTTAGATTTAATTTTAGTAATTGAGATAAATATGAAATATAAAGTAATGATATTTGAATTAATTATTAAACTATGATTGGATGATATATGAAAGTTGGTTAATGGATATTATAGGAATAATTTATATGTTAAAAATTTATTATATGAGAAGTAATATTATTGAAATAATGAGTTGATTAAATATATGAAAGGATAAATAAAATTCTTGACAAGCTATGATTGATAATTTGATATGATATATGAGGAGATAATTTAATGAATATGATAAAAATAATAATTTTGAGGAAAAATTGGATAGTTAAATTGAATGTTTGAATGTATGCTTGTTTTATGTAGCTCATATGCATATTTCATATTATTGTTCATATGCATGAAAATAAAAGAACTGGGAAAGTAGTCTATCAAAATGAAAATAAAAGAACCAGGAAGGTAGCTGGTCTAAATGAAATTAAAAGACCTAGGAAAGCAACCGATCTAAATGAAAATAAAAGAATTGGGAAGGCAGCCGGTCTAAATAAAATGAAAAGAACCAGGAAGGCAGTCGGTCTAAATTAAAATAAAAGAACCAAGAAGGTAACCAGTCTAAATGAAAATAAAATAACTGGGAAGGCAGCCGGTCTAGCTGAAAATAAAGAATCGGGAAGGCACCCGGTCTAAGCTGAAACATGTCAACATGTGAAAAGACATTCTTAAATGATAAATTGAAATGATCTGATAAATTAAATTCATACACTGCATTTGTTTTAAATATTTATTTTTATTGCTTGAGATGCTAAAGTACCATTCTTGATTGTGATATGATTGATAGATAAATGAGTCTCACAGAGAGACAGATATGATGAGAAAGAAATATGACAGTATGATATGAAAAAAAATTGATTTGCTTAATTGATTATATGTTATGAACCTCATAACGAGGTAAATGATGATGTTGAATTGATAGTCTCACGATGATTAAATATATGAGAAGAAATATGGATATGTTTGATGATTAATTTAGGAAGAGATTGATAAATGATGAGAATCGTGATATGAGTAGTGATAATAGAATGTTATTATCAAGTTTCATGAGATAATAAATGAATGAATATTGAAGGATTATTTGAACAATTAAATTATAAGATGTGACTTGAAGTAAATTAAATTCATTGAGCTTGTGAAGCTTACTCCTCATTGTTAAATAATTTCAATAAGCGGGTAGGGCAGATAGATTGGTGAGCTGAGATTTAGACTGAGTCATTATCTGTAAGCCACTTGGTCCACATCCTTTGACTAATATAAAGAAAAACAAATTTGTAAATATTCATTCATCATATGTTATATATATTATTTCAGTTGAAATTTTAATAATATAACTCTCCTGTTGAGGGTTAAGGATTGATGTATAGATATGTGTTGACCCTCACCCGTATTTTAATGATGACAAAATACAACTGTTATTATACTAACTAAGTGTAGTAAGCAACAAAAGCATTCAACCAAGGATCAAGGTGCAAGAACTCAAACCAAATCAAAGTATCAAGTGAAGACTGAAGAACTAGTATAGGTCTAAGGTTTTAGAACCAATGTAAGTTTCACTTATACATTGTAATAGCTTGTTCAATGGCTCGAACACAAAAGGTTTTCTAAATCGATTGTTTTTAAACAAACGTTTTCAATTAAAACAAAAAAACTGGGTTGGAAGACAACCCAGTCGACTGGTATATGAGACAGTATGTCTCCAGTCGACTGGGTTAGTCATACCAGTCGACTGGTAAAATGGACAGTAAGTCCCCAGTCGACTGGATGAAAAATACCAATCGACTGGTATCACGACCCAGTCGACCGATAATTCAAAAATATGACCGTTGGACACCAAATCTGAACGTTTTAAAGTAAATTTTTTTCAAATTAAAGTCCCAACGGCCATATTATTTGATGGCTATATAAACCCATTCTATTGAGCTTTCAATAGAAGGCTGCACACATTCAAAAAAAGTTGATATTACACAATCAAGTTGTTGTACTCTTTGAAACACAAAAAGCTTTGAAATATTCTTGTTGAGCCATTCTTCAAGCTTTACTTTGAAAGAGAGACATTATTCAGTTGTATAAGCTTTCATTAGCTGTTTCTCTACCATTTACTTTACAGTATCTTTTGTAAAGGGATTACTTTCGAAAGGAAGGGGATTACTTCCGAGAGGAAGGGGATAGCTTCCGAGAGGAAGGGATTGTAAGGTTTGTACAACACCGAGAAAGTTGTACGACTAAGTTACTTAATGGATTACTTCAAGGAGTTCCTTGAAGAGAGTAGACGTAGGGTCAGAACGAATCCAATATTGCCGAACCACTATAATCTGAGTTTGCATCCTCTTCTCTTTAAACTCTTTATTTACAGCACATTACTTGTCTTAATTGTTTGCTGCTTATTCGTTTTTATAAACTTGTATTAATTCCGCAAAAAGTTTTAAAAACCCAATTCACCCCCCCTCTTAGGTTGAAACCTCGATCTATAATATGTATACATTCATTTGATGTATGTTTTTATATTGTTGTATATATGTGTCATGCTAGGATTTCAATACATGACGACACCGTCTTGGGGGTGGCCAACGCGGGATGGGTCTTTACAAATGTGTAATTAGAAAATAACTACATGAGTTTAGTTTGTAATTAATAGTTAATTGTACATAACCATAACATTATAAATAGGTATTAGTGTGAATAATTTTTCTAGCACATAATCTACACACAAGTTTATCCTACAGAATTTTAGTTCTTCTTCCTTCTAAAAGAGAGAAAAAAAATTAGAAAGAAATTTAAATTCGCAATTTGCCTTGTGTGGATCAACTTTAAAGATCGCATATTTTTGCAATTGTTTTGAATTCAAGAACATGAAGGAATTTGAATTAGAGTGTGTAAGCGAATTCTGAAACAACAAAATCAAAGGAATCAAGAACGCTACGAATCAAAGGTAATGATTCTACTCGTGCATGTTCTTGACTATTAGATGTTCCATTCAAATCATAAGGTGATTAGGGTTTATAAGAATCGATGAAAATTTTTAACTTTTCGCTACATTTTCTTGATCGATTTTCTTCAAGCACTGCTTAGGCTGGCCAACCAAGATTTTGCCTTCACTTCGGTTTCAGTTCATGCCCAATTTGAATTGACCTCAACCCGAACCTTTCACTTTTGGTCTTTTCACGCTATTATTAGCCCATTGGTCCATCTTTAGAGCATTGGTTTGGCTTTTGGGTTTCGTTTAAGTGTTTGGTTTGGTTCAGTTCTCTCATTTCTAGGTCAATTTTGGCTCGGTTTTGGACTCTCAGTCTTAATTCTTTCCTTTTTAAGCTTGGTTCTAGCATACATGTGCTATTTCAAGCTTGATTCCTTATTTATCATTATAGGGCCCAAAAATGGCCTATATGAAAATATGGGGGTTCAAAATCCAGCTTCTACAGTTAGCCTCCCTTTGGCTGGTATATTTTTTCAAATGTTAGTCAAAGTAAAACGACTTTGAGATTTTGTCCCATATTTTCAAGAAGGCAATGATGCAACATGCAAATGCAGACACGTATATGAATGCATTTCTAAATAAATGCGTACCTCTACTTTGGAGTGTTTACCTAACTCTAGCTAGGTCATTCTTCCAATCTTCTTGTATTTTGTTGAGTATCCCTCTGTATTGAGTGCCCTTCTAAATGTTTTTGGGACCCTTCAAGCCTCGAACTTCTATCTTTTTCACCCTTTAAGTGTTGCTCTTCTTTTTTTTTTTATTTTACTCACACCTTTTAAGTGTTATAATGTTCTTGTTTTCTTATACCCTCTAAGTGTTTTTCTTACCTTCTCACACTCTTTAAGTTTTTTCATTTTCTCGCTTCCTTTAAACTTTCTAAGTGTGCTATCTCATATTCTTTAGTTTCCTCACACTATCTCTAAGTGTTTCCTTATCTATTATACACTTTAAGTGTATCATCTTTTACTTTATTAAGTCTTCTCCTAAAGTTTCAACTCTCACCCTCAAAATTTTTTTTCCTCTTATGTTCATTCTTCTGAATTTTCTCTTTTCTAAGCAACTTAAGGCTCCTAGATACATTTACCCACACCATTTAACGTTTTCTCTCACTCTTGTTTTCATTTTCTTTTATTATCCTAAGTCTTTTAGGTTATTGGTATGTCGTGATACCCTAGCTTCTTAGATTTGTGCACTCTTTAAGAGAATTTCAGGTTGACATTTTTGAAGTAGTTGGGTTGTGCTTTTCAAGAATTTTTAACAGCTTGGATCCATGAAGTATAAATGGATATGCGTCCTTTAAAAGATTTTGTGGTCGACACCCATATATAAATGAATTATGTTTTGCTCGTTAAGCAACTTTTAGCAACTTATACTCACCAAATATAAGTGAATTGTGTCCTTTAAATGTCTTTACTTTATCATAACTAGCAAATTCTTATCCACCAAATTGAATGTGATTTCAAGGTGCTCATTGATTGTTTTTTGTTTATACTTATCCTTCAAAAATTCACTATATTATTTTAGAAAGTCGCTCTTTGCACCTTCTGAATTGCAACTTGTCTCGTATTTTTCACATAAGCCAATAGACCAGTAGACTTGTTAGTGTCTTTTGATTATTCACACCAAGATCACCGGGTTTCTTCAAAGTTAGGTTCTCTCCCTAGAGAAATTTCACATGCTTGCCAGGATGATTGTAATATGCTTAAGTTTTATGGGCCTCCTTACTTGAGACATGTAATTTTTTTAGAGTAATGTATCCTTATTAGGAACTATTTTTTGGGGGTTTTTCAGTTTATGTACCCCTAGTTTTTGTATCCTCTTTTGATTTTAATAAATAAGGGTCCACCTAATCTCCCATCATAACAAGTGGCTTTGCTTAAAAAAAAACATAAACAGACTTGAATACTCTTAAATTTCACGTGCCCTAAAAGCTAAAAATAAAATCCATTCATGCCACCATTATTTGGAACTAGATTTATCAGATACGGACCAGACATTACAATGATCGAGACATCGGGACACTGGTTCAACCAATGGGTTAATGGCTAAATCGTTAGTTCATAAAAATAATTTTAAAATATATAATAATATTAATAACATTAATCATACTAATTATATTATATCAAATAATTGCAAAAGTATAAGATCTATAAAATCATCATTAAATATTAACTCAAACTTGATAAAAGTAACTAAAAATAAAGTTTTAAACATGGTTAATTTATAAATAATTATTCATAAAAGTTAAAGAGTTAAGCACTTGAATTGAAAGTGAGAGCGTTTACTTTTAAGAACATTAAAGTCAAGAGTGCCTCTAAAGCATTCTATATATAATAGTATAAATATATGAATATGTGATATATATTTTGTATAAGTTAAGGGTTAAATATTAAATATGAGCATTAATTCCACAAGAAGATAGTTGGCTTGTTTGTTGTGTGTTGATACTAGCTTCCACCAAGCTAGCCATAGTTCAAGTCACCTTTTAGTCTTTTTCGTGACTAAAAGGTAATTTTTATTGAATTTCAAATGTAAAAGTCGATTGGTTCAAAAAAAAAAATCGATTAGTTCACGTCGATTCACAAAGAATCGACTACTTCAAGCTATTTCAAAGTGGTTGAACTTTTTTCTCGATCTTTTATAAGAATTGGATTGGTTTAACCTTCGATTCACAAACGAACCATTGGACCTATCAATTCGATCCGATTCTAGTAACGATGTTTTGAACTAGAGGTTATGAAACCTTGAGTTATGTCAAATTCTTAAGTTCAAATCTAGGTCTGCAGGTTCTTTCAGTTTGGATTTTATATCTTTTGTCTAAGTCTGAGGATCCAATATATTTTTTGTTAAATATTTATTTTATAATTGTTCAACATAAAAAAAATTATAAAAAAGTCTTGGGAAAATATTTTATGAAAGAAGTCAGAAATTGTTTAAGTTTATATATTTTCAAAAATAATTTTAGTATGGATTACAATAAAATGAATATTATATTTATTATATTAAAGATAGTAATTATTTTCTTTAGGTTAGAGTCGGGTATAATTCCAAGTTTGTCCTAAAAATATTTTCTAGATTAGGCATTGAAATTTGAAAATAGGTTTCTAACGCTTAAAATGTGTTTGCTCACTATTTTCATAAACAAATTTTTTAAAACTTTTCTAAAAAATAGGTTTGATTCGACAAACATCTTTTTGATGTGTTCTATTGTTTACTATAGTTGTTTTCCATTATAATTTTTAAAATAATGAGAAAACATATTTAAAAGTGGATAATAAATTTTCTCTCATGAAATTGTAATTTTATTAAAATGAGATAAATTAAAGAATTAAAAAATTAAAATAACAGTTATCCAATTAATGAAAAATAACCGAAAACTGTTTTTGTTTTTATTTTTTAAAAATAATCATTTAAAAATAGAAAACAAATCCAAATACTATCATGGGAAAAATTTGTTATCACCCTTGAAGTTCGCCAAATGTATCAATTAGCCCTTGAGATTTCAATTTGAGCCAATTGAACTTTGACATCCTTAAATCTAGTCATTAAGGCTTTGTTGACTTCTGTCCAAATCTGCTAGCTTTCTCCCATTAAGTGTGCACATGCGTGGCACATGTGCGATGAAGTTAACGTAACCGGGAGCAAATTTTTACTGTTACCCCTCAAGTTTTCCTTCTCCTTCTTCCTCCTTTATCGCAGGGTTCATCTGATAGGTAAAATTTTGTTTGAACTAAAAGAATGATCAAGAAAGTGGCAAAATTTCTTGCAAAAAACTTAGGGAAGATAAAGATGAGGGAAAGACTAGTAAGAGATAACAAATAGAAATATTAGAATTTCTAACCAAAACTCGGAACTGTGCTATTGCAGTATATCTTCACGTTTGAAAATATCAAAGAATTTTGGGAATCTTGGCAAGCGTTTCTATGTTTGCTTGAACCATGGGGTTTTTTCTAATTATATGTAATTTCTGTTTTCGACAGATTAATGAAGCTATTGGGCTGAATTTTCTTTGATTTTTGTTCATAGAGTATTAGAGGTTATGGATTTTTTAATTGGTTTGATCCACCTGTGTGCATGGGAAGGAGATGTTGCCAAAGTCGTACCTACAGAATGCAAAATTGTTGGAGCTAGTGAAGTTGCATCGCAAAAGGAATAGAGCATACTGGTTCATGCTTAGGGCATCTTGAATCATTCTTCTCATAATTTCCTTCATGTATTGGAGTTCTTAGTGAGCAGTGTAGAGTGTTTACTGTAATGAGTGATGAATGGTCATTGTAAATAGGTGATGAATGTTTTCTATAATGGGTGATAGGTCGGTGTTTGTTGGAATGGATGATAGGTGTTTGTCAAAATGCCTAAATGGAGTTTTGTTTGCGGTAAACACCTTTAAATCCCAATGAATGAATGGTTATCTTATTAACAATTCATCTTGTAATCTTTTTTGACAAATGTGTATTCATTCAACAATATGTAATAAATCAATTCATACTGCAAGAAGATGATAACAATTCTCCAAAGAGCTGCTCATCATAATTTCAAAAGATTTTAGTGATAAGACCTGAATGCTACTTAAACCAAGAGACAATGAGGAAGGAAATTGTTGAATGACATTTTCTACTTTAACATGAAAAGACCTCAAAGATCTAGAAAGGAAAACATAAGCAAGCAACACCTCAAAGTTTTATTCACACTGGTTGATTGTAGAATTGGCAACATTAAATATAGGATTTGAAAGAAATAATCAATAAGAATGAATCCATAATTAACATACTTTAACCAATAATCACTCTATGTCATTGTCCATTCACAACATAACCTAATGTTCAAAAGTAAATGACTTACAACATAAGCATTTTAAAATCAATTCATATCCAATACGCCATAAGCATTGGCATGTTTAAAATTAATGCTTGACAATAAAAACACTTACAAAAAAATGTCATAGCACCAAATGAAGGACCCAAGCTATCCAACTAGACAAAATCCACGTATTTCCAAAAGAAAAACATATTTCCCCCAAAAAAATCCACTTATTTCCCAACACAACCCATTCTAAAATCTTCATTTTTCTCATTAGCCTTTGATTTGCTTGAAGAAGCACATTTTAAGGGTCCCAAATTGTCAATCAACCTTTTGCACCTTATTGCATTAGTTACAACAAGTAAACTCTCATATAAAATAATTGACTCTCGGAAAGGCTGCAGAGGCATTTAACGCTATAAGAATAGGTGTTGTAGACCTTGGGGGTGCTGCAGTAGCTATAGGCCTAGTGGGTGGTGCTGTAGGCCCAAGTTGTCTTCTCCTCTAATTCAAACAAACATGCAAGCATATTAAAATCCACATCAAGCAACCTAAATACAAATTAGAATCATCATATTACAATCCATATCAAACAACCTAAATGCAAACAGGAATCAACAACCCATAAAATATATTGAAGTAAAATCCACATCAAACAACTTAAATGCATACTAGAATGAAGAACCCAAAAAATATTGAACATAAATACCTTTCTTTACCCATTCTCATTTTGCCTCTTCCTATGTGGCCTAGGTGATGTTCCAGATTCACATTCTCCACCTTCTTGAGACATTAAATTTAAAACAAGTTAAAATATTCATGGACTAAAGGCGAGCATGAAAATAAAATTTAAATCACATTTATATATAAATGGTTGTCCACACTCTTACTAGCATCAATTTCAAAACTAAAAGAAACATGCCTTCTCCCAACCCAAATAGAATCAATGCATAGTTAGTATTTCCAATATGAATAATATACCATATAACATATAATGAATTAATGTTACCAACTTGGGTTGATTTTTCAGTATTAGTTTCAAAAGTTGATGCACTTTTCTTGTTTCCACCAATCTCCCTTTTACATGTCTTTGAATTATGGCCCTTAATGTCACATTTTCTACACCTCACTTCACTGTTTCTCTTCACCTTATAAAGATCACCTAGCTTACCAGGGTCTCTTTCTTCTACTTCTCTTTGGTCTACTAGGTGGCATCCTTAGTTGAAGATGTCGTGTCTTAGGTAACCTAGTTCTAGGCCACAAACCTAACCCACTAGTTGGGTTGATAAAATGTGAGTAACACTTGATGTAGGTCTCTCTACTATAGAACTTATTTGGAAAGTCCTCTAGGGTTAACCTTATGAAATATATGACACTTATGGAATATGAGCATAATATGTCAATCAAGTCCAATTTATAACATGTGCATAAATGGTTATCAATGTTAGGGACATACTATTTCCATTTAACAGCCACCTAAATTTTGTTCCCACCAAAGGCAATAGAGACACAATACCTAAACCATGCCATTTGTTTTTCTAGAAGTTTTATATCTTTGGACAGAGATTGAGGTCCATTGTATCTCATCATCCTATCTAAGTTCTCAACAATTCTAACCATCAACTTGGTTCTAATCATTTCTAGGACTGTCAAGATTGGCTTATCTCTAGTCTTTAAGATGGAGGAATTGAATAACTCACTTAAATTTTTTAGTAATAAATCACACTTAGACCTAGAGACAAAAGCATGCATAGCCCAATATTGAACTAGCTTCTCCATTAACCAATTGTATACCCCAACCTCTATCTTCTTAATTTCATTCATCCAGGGCTTTCACTTATCAAAAGTGGTAGTTATTATTGTCGACCACAAATAGTCTCTAATGGCCTAACTCTTATACAACTTTTTCAGGTTACCATAAAGATCTATGAGACAAAATCTGATATCGGCACCTAGTATTAAGGCCTCAAAAGTGGGGACAAAACCCTACACCAAGTAACAAACAATTCATTAGATGTGCAAACATTAAATAATTAAATGGATCAATAAATGTCAATTAGGTTATATACAAACAAAAAAAATACCTTTTGTAGGTCAAATATAAAGATCAAGTATTTTTCATTCACAAATCCAATATCAACTAGAAGATGCTCCAAGAAAAATGTCAAACTCTCCTTAGTTTCAGCTTTGACCACTATATAGGCTAGTGGATATAAACCATTGTTGGCATCAATGCCAACTACTACCATCAATTTCCCTTGATTGTACCCCTTCAAATGACATCTATCAAGCCCAATCATAGGCCTATAGTAATTCAAGAAAGTCCAGTTGTATGCATGTAGACATACATAGAATGATTTAAATTAAGGTTGGACCTTAAATGAAGGCCTCTCAACTTACATCTTTACAATATTCCCAAGGTTTGATTTTCATAACTTAGCTGCATAGTCTCATAGCCTCTTGTACTGCTCACTTTGTGCCCCATGTATCTTTTCAGTTGCCTTACATATTGTCTTATAGATATATTGAATATAATATCCTCCCTTGATGAAGACACGGCTAACAAATGGGATGCAGATTCTCTTCAAGTTTCAATTAGTCCAGTTACAAGGGCTCGAGCTAAAAGATTCAAGGAAACTCTCAATGGGCTGATTCAACACATTTGGGCTAAGAACCATCTTTGAGAGCCCAAGAATGATGCTATATGTGATCCACAAGGATGAGTTTCCATAATTCAAACTTTGAAATAATCTTGCAAATCTTAGTTTCCCAAAATTGGAGACTTACTCGTTTTAGTTGGTTCATCAAGGAAAATGGCTGGCTACAAAATTTATTTATTACCTTTTTTTTTAATTGTTTCCTTATTAATTTATTTGCTGAATTATAAGGCTTGCATACCAAGTTAGATACTTTCCTTATTTGGATTTTAGGTTACCATAATTCTATTTAGGTTTATTTCCTATTTCGTAGTTTCATATTCCTACCAAAATTCTATTTAGGTTTATTTCCTATTTCTTAGTTTTCCTTTTTCTAATTGGTTATGAATTCTTATGTATTTAAATAGCCATTGGCTTTATGGAATAAAACAATTCAGATTTGATTCATACTTTTGGAGAGAAAATTTTCTTTAGTTCTTTTAGAACTTCTGAACTTATCGGAGTTTCCGTGGCGTTCATCTTCGACTTATCAATCAATCATTCCATAATTGATTGTGGCGTCTTCATTATACCAAGGTTCTTGCTTCAATATAAGCAACGGGTCACGGTCTCAGTCTTCATTATACCAAGGTTCTTGCTTCAATATAAGCAATGGGTCGCGGTCTCACATAAATCTGCTTCTAGGCGATCTTGGAAGTCTTCTTGATCCATCAAGTTATTAGTTTTTGGCGTGGATCATATCATCCCTCATATGGCCTTATATGTCATCTAGTTTCATTTTAGGTGTCTTTCTAAATGTATCAATAAATATGTTAACGTAGAAATTAAAGGTGAGAATCACACTCTTAATAACCCTTGTAGATTTGTGGTCATTTACCAAAGTATTCACTAAGAAAGTGTGCTCATCAGGAAGTTTGGCATCATATAGAAGGAAATGAAATTTATCTACACATCCAACTCTAATCCTTATTAAGAAAGATGTAATGAAGTGTAGATTAAACTCATTTTGAATATGATACTCTCTCATTGCTTCATTGATAATCTCAGCACTAGCAAACCTCTGCTTCAGTTTGAAATCCACATTTTTCATATCTCTTGCAGGTTTGAAACAAATGCTAGAATCATCATCATCATCAAATGAACCATCAATATCTACTGAAGCATATAGCTCCTCCTCTTGGGTTCCTCAAAGTCATCTAGGTTTGTAGCTAAACCATTTGCAGCATGCTATGCAAACCATTCTCAAATCCCTCCCCAATCTTAGCACTTACATACTCAAGCTCATTATTATTAACATTATCCACATAAACTTTGTCTTTACCTATGCCACCAGACTCACCATTTGTATGTGTATCATTCATTGCCTCTCCCTTGTTCCCTTTGTCTATTCTCACTTGCTTGGATGTGTACATCAACAAAGTCTTCATCATTATCTAACCCGTGTGTACACCATTATCATTGAAGCACTCATCTACCCCACCCTCCTTAATATGAAGGAGTTAGATCTAACACATCACTCAGGATGTCATTCATTTCATAATATCTTGAAATCATACTTAATATCTAACACATCACTCAGGATGTCATTCATTTCAAGAAGTGAAACATTATCCTCATTATAGTTATCTATGTATGACACAACCCCAAAGAGATATTTCCTAATAAGTGTGTTGGTAAAATACCTATGATGATACACCACACAAGTAGAGTAACTAGACATTGCTCGAAATATAAATATAAACTTGTTAATTACCAAGAACAAAAACACCACCAAATATATAAAATTGTTAATAACAACTCAATTTCTAACTTTAATGTACTAAATAATAAAAGTAAAGTAATAAAGTAATGTTCACGTACTCTTTTTAACCAAAGACAAGCATGGACTATGGGGGATAATATATAGGAGTAGGACCACAATGCCCTTGTTTAGAAACAATAGCAAATCATTGTCATCGTTGCATGGTAACAAGAAACAAGAAAAACAATGAAAAAAACAGTCTATGTCTGCTATTATGTAGTACTCGAAGCAACGTTTCACCGATTAAACAATTTCACATAATAGCATTCAAACCCAAATGCGCATTTCACACATTTGAAAACCCATAGCTTAAGAATAAACTATCAAACAATAATCACACTAACTAACAATAATCACATTAACTAACAGTAATTTTATTTTAACCCCAAATTGATAAACTTTAGAAGTACATCATACCTTTCTTGCTTCAAATCACGAAATTCTAACTCTGATCAAACACAAGAATGGCTAAACCTACTATGATTTCAACGATTTTGAATAGGTCTAACAGAAATTGAGACTTCAGAGCTTGGCCATGGTTGCTCTCTGTCGAAGGAGATAGAGTTGTGGAAAGTTAGGGCAAAATCGAGTTCTAGTTGCAAATATGAAGGTTTGAGGGGATTAAGGTTTGTGGATTTGATGAAATTGCCCTTAAAACGGGCGAGATGATGCGATTGGGATTTTCCCATAATTGCCTTGACTTGACCACACGTGTGCCACACATGTGCACACTTAACAGGAGAAAGCTAACAAATTTGGATGGGAGTTGAGAAAAGATTTGATGGGAGCATATTTGAGGATTGCAAGAATCAACTAGCTCAAATTGAAACTTTAGGATTAATTGATACATTTGTGGCGACGAATTTTTCCACCCTATCTTTGTCCAAGTTCGGATTGGGCTTTCAGGCAAAGGAGCCCATCTAGATGGCCATTGTCTCTAAACTGCGTTTCCTTTGTACGTGCAGTTGCTCTATTCCCGTCAAACAAAGGACACGTTGAAACACACACCTCAGACAACCCATACACACCGACAATACGGACAGCAGAGAAACGAAGATAGACAAGGAGTAACAGAAGTGAAACGAGAGGGAGGGCGAGGGTTCAATTTTTTATTTATCCTTCCTTTTTCATCAATCAATATATAAATAAAAACCATTGTATTGAGGAGGGCTCTCTATCTAGCTGCGTTATCTTTTTAATCGGATCCACTTTGGTTTATCGCAAAACCCTAACTTATAGTAAATCGTAGATTAGATTATCTCTCCTCAGATAATCCCAAAATCCTTTTGTCATCTTCTGTGTGTTGTATAAATCCGATCTTCGCATCACTCAAAAACCCTAAGCTGTGATCTAATCTTGTTTTTTTTTCCAATCTAAAATCTTAATATCATTTGCAATTTTGACTATTTCATTCAATCAAGTCCATCGCTATTTTCCTCAAACTTAATAATCTTTCAAACGGGTGTTTGCTTACAAGGCAGAGCCTATCCTGGACGCAGATAAGAAATGGCGGGAGGTGGGAGCAGGAGAGAGGAGTCCCTGGTGATAAACAGCACCAATGTATTTGCGGCGCTTGGGAGCTTGAAGAAGAAGAAGAAAAAGTCTACAGAAAAGGAGCAAGGCTCGTCCAAGGGCAAAGGCTCAGCAGCCAAAAAGCCCGAGAAGGAGCCAGAAAAGGAGGTTTTCTGGGCCCCAGCGCCGCTCACGGCGAAGTCCTGGGCTGACGTGGACGAAGAGGACGACGACGACTACTACGCAACCACGGCCCCGCCGGTGTCCGTCTGGGATACCGAGGATTCCAAGGTCGGCAAGGAGAGCGAGGCCCCTGTGGAGGTATAGAGTTCGGTGACTTTTTGTTTTTATTAATTTTAATTTGTGTTTTTCTCTGAAGTGTGGCTTTTGTTGAATGGCATATACTTTGGTGATTCTGTTGATATGTTTATTGTTGTTTGGTGATTTTTCTTTTCTTCTTTTTCTGTTTGTTGGAGGAAATTGAATTTGGAAACCTATGAATGGATAGGATGAGTTTGTGCTTTCACTTAAGCTGGGAATTTTTATATATTATAGTTGGTTGATAGGTATATAGGTATTTTGATGAAGAGAATGCCTTTTAAGGAAAGTTGTTGATTATTTGTTATACTACAATTTGAGGAACAATTGGTTTTTTGTTGTATTTACTTTCTTCAGATTGAATGTTCATGGTAATTGGTGATTATAGGGAGGGAATTTGTGCTGCTGTTAAGTATGTTGGTTTTACATGCTAAGAGGAAAGAAGTTGTATGAGCTTTTCTTTTAAACAATTTTTTCGATGTTTTCCTCAAGTATCTCAAAATGCTGATGCTGACAAAACTTGCAACATAAATTTACAAATACCACAAAGGAATATTAAGCCCCTGTTTTGTAGGACTACTGAAAGCTTCTTATGTGGCTTAAAGTGCATTTTAAGTCTACTTATTTCAAAAATGGTGTTTAGCATTTTAAGTTGGGTCAAATGTCTTCTGACTTATACGAGTCAGGCTCCTGACTTAAAATGCCCATAATCCCTAAGCCCATATTTTTACTTATTGAGTGGACCTAATTCACTCTTCTCCAATTTATCTTGTTCTCGGTTTCAACGCCAAGTTCAATTTTTTTCTTTCAACCTCTTCTCTAGTTCATGATGCATCTCATATGCATTTATGCTTTTCGTTTTAATCATCTTCTTTAAATTGTGCATCTTTTAAATATTGGTTTGCTATATTTTTTTTCTGTTAAATTTCTTCAAGAAAAGAGATTTTTCTTGGTGATTTTCTTTCAATTTTCTTGCTGTGTGATGACAGACAGGAGAGAAGTAGTTATTTTTCATCCTCTGTGTCCTCTCCAGCTGCAGCACCACCGAACCACAGTAACGAAAATTTTATTTTCTCTTTGTTTCTCAGTGTGATTAACAAGAAATTGATCCACAATTTAACCAAAACCCAGAATTGACAGAAGAAAAAAGACTCATAACCTGATGAGTTTTAGTTGTAGAGAACAAAATGGCTAAAGGGAAGTGCTTTCATGGCAAGATCAACAAGGAACATCAAAAACCCCTTCGTCACAGTAATCCCATCTCCATTCTTTCATCAGCATCCACGAAACCCACAGAACCAGTCACATATCTGAAAATTTGACAACAACAACACCAAACAAAAAATGAGGGGAGATAGACATATGGTAATGATCTTGAACAAAATACAGAGAGAATAAACTTACAAAAAAGAAGAGAAAAGAAAGTTAAAGTGAGCAAATCTCTGGAATAAAGATAAAAAATTTATCGTGATTTGGGGAGGACAAAGTGTTGACGTAAACAATGAAGATGAAGTGTATTGGGATTTGAAAAGAAGGGTCTAGATTCTAGCAATTAAAATCCAGTCAGTAAAAAAAATGAAATTGGATATTAGTGGACTAATAGACTCGTGAATTTATTGGGCTTGATTAAGGGAAGGTGGTAGATTAGTGTTGGGCTTCTCATGTGGACATTGGAATAAACTATGACAATTGATAAATTAAAAAGAAAATATTTTTTTACTATTTATTTATTTAAAAATGGATTAGATAAGATTGGCTATTTAAGTGAAGCTATTAATAAAAACATAGCAAATATACCTAGTTATACACACTTAATAATATTTATTTAAATATCCTATATTTATAAATTAGGTTGGGCTCACGTTTTATAAATTATGTAGTAGATAAAATATTTTGTCTATAAATTTTTATTATTTATGAGATTCGAAGTTGTAAATTGATTCATATTGGTCTTATTTAAAATTAAAATTTAACTATGACAAAATTATCATCAGTCACCGGTCAGTTGTTTTTACCAAACGCGGATAATGATACCCGTCAGCAATAATTAATTCAAACCAGAGTCACCGATAAGTTATTTTTACCAAACGCAGATAATGATACCAGTCAGCAATAACTAATTCAAACCAGACAGTTTGCAAACAAACAGTCAGAAATCAGTCGACTAGATTATAATAAAAAAATTCACGAATCAGTCACCAATCACACAATCTATTCTTTTTGTTTTACTTATCAACAGAAGCTAGGCCAAACACCCCTTAAAACAGTTTATGAAATGATTTTTGTTTCTAAGAAACTGAATTTGTCTCATAAAACTATTTTCACTTTTGTTTTACCAAACACTAAACAATTTATAAGTCCGCTGCTGTTTTACCATAAACCGTTTCAAAAACCATAAACTAAAGCATAAACCATTACTATTGCTAGGCCAAACGGGTCTGATAATAAGCGTGATCCTTCAAAGTGAACAAGTGTACGCTGTCCTAAGGGATGCACAATACTTAATCTGGTTTACACGTGACTATGTTCTGCCCTTCTAATGCTGATGTCTTGTTATGTGACTGTTGTTACCTTATTCTTTTAAGATTTAATGTACTGTTATGCTCAATCGAGTAAATGAGCATAGACTTTATTGTCATTTAGCTTGTTTCAATAGATTATTCATAATTCACGCCGTTTACAAGTTCCAACACGTGTTGATGGGGAAAGTTTATGAGGAAAAACATGACCTGTTCACTCAGAAGTCTTCTTTACTGCTTCATGACAGAGTAAATTTACTGTGTTAACTTAAATCAATGCCCCCCTTGATTGATCATATCTGGAGCTTTAACTATTTTGCAATATGATAATTTATTATTATTTTTTAGATATGGATTTATATTAATGATCTCTTACCAAAATTTTGCTGGACTTGAGAAACATCCTCAAGTAATTCTAATGACAACCCTTTATGTTTGTATACTGGGGAATCCAAAAAGCTTGGGGTGCGTTTAGTTGTGGAAAATTGGTCCATCTCCATTTTCCTTAACACTTCAACAATTTGCACATTCTTAACATAATTTGAAAAACAACACTTTTCTTTCCAACATAATATTGGAAAAGATGGAAGTAATTCTCTTTCTAACATAATATTGGAAAAGTTGAGAGACAACTTTTTTTTTTGTTTCCCATCTTATCCAGTATTATGTTGGAAAGAGAAGTGTTTTTTTTTAAAATATGTTAAGAATGTGCAAATTGTTGTGAAAGTTGTTAAGGAAAATGAAGATGGAAAGTGGAAAACATTTTCCACAACACCCTAGGTTTTTTTTTTGAGAAGTTGAAAAGCTAGCTTTATTATCCAATTATTCTGAAAAGATATCATCTATAATGCCTTATCATGGCTGGATCTGAGATCCTGGTGGACCTTGTACTCGGTTAAGGTATGGATGCAAAGAACATATTATAACTGTGGTGTTAGGTTACAATCATTTATATAATGATGATAAGAGGATATTACTAAGGAATTTTGGAACACATGAAGCATTCTATGTTTGGAGGGAGTCATTGGAAAAACCCTTACTAAATTTGAAATAATAAAATAGTCAAAACATTTCGCAATATACTTTGCTAGCCATAAAAACAATCTTGTAAATGACTGATTTGGAGTTTTTTCCTTTTTGGTTTGGGGTGCCTTTTTGCCCGTTCTCTTATTTGACTCTTTAATGTATCATGTTCTATTTCTTTTTTACTAGATTTTACTGTTTCTCCACTTAATGGATGACACTAGAATACCCCATGGTGGAAGTAGGTTTATGAATGTCCTAAATTTCTTGAAATGGCATGAGTTACACTATTTAATATATATTTATTTTATTATGCATTCCAGGAAAGTGAAAGTGAGGATGAAGGTCTTGATGAAGCTGATGATGATGCTTATGAAGATCATGAGAACGAAACTGAGCCACCCATAGAAGTGGAACCAGTTGTTGAGAAGCCGACTGAAACTTCTTCGATACAGAAAGAAACAGAAAGGCAGCTTTCAAAGAAGGAATTGAAGAAAAAGGGGCTTGAAGAACTTGATGCTGTTCTTGCTAAGTTTGGATATACCAAAAGGGAGACCACTGGCCAAGATGACTCCCGTGGTAAGCATCAACTATTATATATATTTATATTATTTGGTTCCTGGACGTGCTAATATCTTACTGTCTCTTTCCTTAAAATTCTGTTTTCTACATTTTGTTAATGTATAGATTCTCGCTGTTGCTGTTTCTCGTAGCACAGGACTGGAAGTAGATTAGAGTTTCTTGCTATTTTATTTTAAGATTGAGGAACCAAGACAGGAAAGTGTAATTAGTTAGCCACTTAGCCTTTACCGTATTAAGGTTGATATCTATATGCAACCATGCTCACCTATCACTAATCTGGTGTGATGGTTGTTTCCCAACTTGATTAGGCACTTGCTAGTTTTTCATTCAAGAAATAATTTTTACCTTCCTGTAGGTGTTGCACAAGAGAAGGAAGTGGAGAATAATGGTGAAATAAAAAAGGAGAATGCCCTTGGGGAAAGCAAAAGCGCAAAAAAGAAGAAAAAGAAGGATAAATCCTTGAAGGAGGCAAAAAAATCACCCCAGGAGCAGCCTGATGGGGCAGAAGTTGTGAATGGGACAGAAGAAGCTGCTGCCACTGAAAAAGCAGAATATACATCTACTATTGATGTAAAGGAGAAGTTGAAGAAAGTGGCTTCTGCAAAGAAGAAAAAGTCGACTAAAGAGATGGATGCTGCTGCCCGAGCTGCTGCTATTGAGGCTGCTACAAGGAGAGCAAGGCTTGCTGCTGCGAAGAAAAAGGAGAAGAACCATTACAACCAGCAGCCGGTGCGGTAAGCCGGCAGGTTCCTTTTTTTTGTTTTACTCATCATATATGAACATGTACTTCTTTTCTTCATTTTGTTAATGCCAAATAAACATCAGGCTCTGGTTTTGTGAAGATGATTTTCAACTCAAAAGTACTGGTTCTTAGAGAAAATCAGTTCTTTAGATTTCCTTTCTTTTTTATCTGGATGATACTGTGGATGCAGAGTGCTATATGGTTCTACTTGATCGTAATTTTTGCAATTTCAATACTGCTGTTTAATTGATCTGACTTAATTTTGTCCTTGCCTCTTTAGATCAAATAATATGAGGAACATGGTGTGCATATGATTGCGTGAGTATGTGTGCCTACCACTTAGTTTTGGGTCTGTAATGGATTCCTGTTTGTATAAAGAGGGAAAGCGAGAGGAGGGTTCATTTACTCTCTGTGAATTCTTTGGATTTAAGGATAAAGGGTTGAGTTGCAAGTAGTTTACTCTATGATGTATTTACAAATCAGGCAGCATATTGAGAATGTTTTTTTATTGCGTTTAACCTTCCCTTTGCTAGGATTAAGTACCAGGTTTCAGGTCTTGTTATTCATTTGTCTGTTTCATTCTGTCCTGTTTCTGTGTGTCTGTTTGATTGCACTTTTAAGATCAACCTTCCCTTCCCTAGGATTAAATGACCGGTTTCTCTGTAAGCTATTTACCTTTAAGGTCTTGTTATTACTTTGTCTGTTTCATTCTGTCCTGATTCTGTCTGTTTTATCACGGATTTCCTCAAAATGAATGTGAAAGACGGGTTTAAGTTGCCAGGAATGTAGCAACTCCCCATTTCTCTATGTATGGAGTAAAATGGTGGAATTTTCTCCATAATTGTTTTAAGGAAGCCTTTCTTAAAGCTTGATTGGAGTTTGGCTATAGTCAAAATCCTGGCCGACACTGTCTGCTTGAACTCAGCTGTTGAGTGTATAAAATGGGGATAGGTGTAGTGGAGGTCTGGAGCGTGGTTTTATATTTCTTTCAACAACCTTTCATGCGTTTATTATGCACCTTTTCTTCACTCACTTTCAGTTAAATTATTAAAGAAGCAGGAGCATTCTTAGTAATTAACAACATGAAAAGAGAAATCTTTACAGCAAGGGAATCTCATCGTGACAGATCCGTATATATCAAAGTTCCTTTTGTTTACAACTTGAAAATTATCACCACCAACTGTTCTGCACCAACAAATCTTCAACGTCCTCGCATTGATATAGGACAAGCTCCTTTGCATGTTAAAGAAAATAACATTCTTCTACAAATGTCACTGCTTGGCGTGACATCTCTAATCGTTTTCTCTCATGGCTTCATGGGTAAAAGAGCTTCATTTTTCCCACCGCCGTATACCTACAACCATTGATCAAATGGTTCCTGTCATTCCTGCAGGACATTCATCCAAATCCCGGGGACAGCCTTTATCTTTCAAACCTTGATGATGTCATTGGAGCATGTGTTTTTACCCCAACTGTATACTTTTATCAATCAGAAGTTTCAAATTTCAACCAAGACCTTGTGATAAGAACTCTACGAGATGCTCTTGCCATTGTATTAGTACCCTACTTCCCTTTATCTGGTAGGCTGAGAGAGGCCGAGAATGGAAAGTTAGAAATGTTTTTTTTTCCAAACCAAGGTGCCCTCATGGTCGAGGCATGCTCTGAAATGGCCTTGGCAGATCTAGGAGATCTTGCGGTGCCAAACCCAGCATGGTTGCCGTTGATCTACAGGTTTCCCAATGAAGAGCCATACAAATTTCTTGATATGCCATTAGTTATAGCGCAAGCGACCCATTTTAGCTGTGGTGGCTATAGCATTGGCCTGAGACTTTGCCATTGCATCTGTGATGGCTTTGGTGCTATGCAATTCCTTGGTGCTTGGGCTGCCATAGCAAATACAGGTACATAGGTAACAAACCCTGAGCCATGTTGGGACAGGGAATTCTTCCAGCCTCGAAACCCACCAAGGATCCCACATATTGAGTTTATGCGAATAGATGAAGGTTCAAGCTTAACTATGTCTTTATGAGGAGCCAAGCCTGTCCAAAAGTGTTACCGGATTAGCTGTGAGTTTCAAGCTCAACCGAAAACTCTTGCTCAAACAGATGATACATTTATATGCTCTACCTTTGATGCGATGGCAGCTTATGTTTGGAGGTCATGGGTGAAAGCACTAGATGTTAAACCACCAGACTATCAGCTTAGACTTACATTTTCTGTCAATGCTAGGCAGAAACTAAAGAGCCCACCCTTGAAAGATGGGTTTTATGGCAATGTGGTCTGTGTGGCTTGTGCAATGAGCTCTGTGTATGATCTTGTTCATGGTCCTCTTGCAAATAACACTCCTCTGGTTCATGAAGCTCGGCTTGGTGTATCAGAGGAGTATGTAAGATCTACAGTGGATTATGTGGAAGTAGACAGACCAAGAAGGCTGGAATTTGAAGGGAAATTGACAATAACTCAATGGACAAGATTTTCAATATATTAATCAGCATATTTTGGGTGGGGAAGACCGATTTATGCTGGTCCAATAGACTTGACCCCAACACCACAAGTTTGTGTTCTTGCCACAAGAGGGGAGGTTGATCCTAGAGGAAGAATGGTGGTGTGCATTTGCTTGCCTGAGTCTGTTACTCATACATTTACACAGATATTCTCTCTGAAGGATTCAAGTATAACCAAATTATGGTGATGAGCATCCAAATAATGTTTATATTTGATTATTCATATCTGAAGAGTTCTCATTTACTCCCATATCCATTTTTTTCTTGTACATATAGATTCATATCCAATTTGTACAACACATTAATTTTGGATGGTAGATTCACTCGAATTTTGATACGAAACAACAATTACTTCACTTTTTGTGGAAAGTTTAAGGCTAATAGGTGGCTTTCATTAAAATTGCAGCTCAATAAAAATTGATTGAATATTCTAAGATTGATCAATTTAACATTTGAAATTTTGAATTTTACTGCGTGTATCATAGATTTTCTTCATTATTTTCGGACTAGATCAGATGTGTCAGCTGGTACTTCTCGCCGGTAATAAATTGACATCTGAATTAGGAAAGAATGTCTTTAGCTGATTTCCTGGTCATCAATCACAGACCAAAAGAAATCTCCTCTCTGGCTCTGCTTGTCATTTTTCTCTTTGCCTCAACTGTTCATCCCCTTATCACAAAATAAAAAAACTCATTCTTGGTTAAATCATTGCAATCCATCAATCTTATATTCTTAGAAGGGTGATTCTATGGAGCAGATTCTATCTACCTTAAAAAACAAATGAGAAGTGATCAAGGTATGTAAAATCCATAACAATATTCTTCTATACTCTCAAGTTACTCTCTTTTATCATGGAATCTAGTGGCTGTTTGTGGCTAGATTGAGTATTTAAGGAACAAATTTAATTTAAATCCTACATGATTTTATGTACCAACTTTTTCTGGAATATAGTGTTTAATCTCTATACATAGATTGATATAAAGAAATTCAAAGAGATTAATGGCTTTGTTGGCTGATGCGAAGTGAAGTGTTGCGTTAAATATATGAAAGGTGTTAAGCGGCAAAGGGATTACGTTTGTTTTAAGGAAGGGTTTGCACTAGCAATGAGCTTTGTGAAGAAACAAAGGTGGAAAGATTAAAAACTAGAACTGAGTGCAAAGCTAGTATTCGACTCATAATAGATAACGATACATGGAAGGTTACTCAGTTCAATCCTACCCCCAATCATGAACTTGTTAAGCCAGGCGACCAACCTTTTTTTAAAGTAGGTGTGATCAATACTTTGAAAGATGCAGGTATAAAAACAATGAATACATATGGTTTTTTAGAAAGGGAAGTTGGCGGGGTTTATTGAATGTTGGATTCTTAAAACGAGATTGCTATAATTTTGTAAATACACAAAAGTTGATCAAGGTTGAAGCTGGAGATGCACAGAGTTTGATCAACCTTTTCAAGCATAAGAAAGTTGAAAATCCTATGTTCTTTTATGCAATTCAAGTGGATAAGAAAACCAGGATGACTATTTTTTTCTGGAGGGATGGTAGACTAAGAATTGACTATGATTGCTTTAGGAATGTTGTTTGTTTCGACATTACAGATAGGACAAATAAGTACTACATGACATGTGCTCCCTTTGTCGGAATCAATCACTACTGGAGAAATACTTATTTTGGCTGTGCCTTTTTACCAGATGAAACTGTTATAACATTCACTTGGGTATCTGATACATTTTTAGAATCAATGGGTAAGAAGCCACCAAAAACCATTTTCACAGATCAGTGTCAAGCAATGATAAATGCAATTAAAAAGGTACTTCTTGATACATGTCATCATTTGTGTTTGTGGCACATTTCAAACAACGTTGCACAACATTTGGCTAGTCGTTTGATAGATTCTGAATTTAGAAGTCAGTTCAACAAAATTCTTTATGATTGTGAACCAGAAGCAGAATTTCAATCTAATTGGGATGATTTCATAAGAGATTACCACCTAGAGGATCATAAATGGCTTAAGACCCTGTATAAGGTACGTACAATGTGGTGCCCTGCTTTTAGCTTAGATATTTTCTCTGCTAGAATACAGTCTTCACAATGAAGTGAGAACACGAACAAATGTTTTTACTCATGTCGTGTAAGACAATGAATCTCACTGAGTTTGTAAACCAATATAAGAAAACTATTATTCATATGCGCAGTGATGAAAAAGAAGATGATTCTCATTGTGGTTAGGGGCGCCTTCTATAGTAGTTAAGAATAATAGAATTTTGCGTCATGCAGCTATTGTTTACACTGTAAAATATTTTGACTGTTTGAAGCCGAATTTGCTTATAATTTGGCAGTGACAATGCGAGAAGTTAACGATATTGGCACATTTCATATTTTTGAATTATTTGAAGAGGAGCATGAGAGGATGCATGTTGTCCAATTTAACTCTTTTGATCTCGTGATTAATTGCAGCTGTAAGAAGTTTGAATCTATAGGTCTATTGTGTCGTCACACTATAAGAGTAATCAACGTGAATAATATCACCACAATACCTTCTCATTGTATTCTAAATCGTTGGACAAAAGATGCAAAGAAAGAAATTTTGGTAAATAGTCATGATAAGTCATTGATATGAAACAAAGATTCGGTGACTTTGTGCCACAATGATCTAATGTTGTAATACACGTAATCGTAAAGTAAGAGTAAAGAAGTAATTTAATAAATATGACATAAAATTAAAATAATATATTTACGCGAATGATTTAGTATTAAATAAAATAATTCTTTTGAAAAAAAATCTCGACGTGTCCAATATGAAAAAAAGGAAAAAGAAAAAGAAAAATTATGTTTTTCAAAAAATTAAAAAAAAAAAAAACCATGCAACACCTGGAAGTCCAAATGTTGCAACCTTGAGAATTAAGGTTGTATGTATGCAGCTGTACATTGTAGCACAATGAAAAGCAGTAGTCACCTCTTCAAAAAAATTTCTATATATATTGAATTTTTAAGTTTTCCAAATCCTGTTTGGTTGCTTCCTTTTACAATTCAAACTACTTTATTTCTCAAAACACTTGGGGACTGAAAGAAAAGTTGAAATAGCAAAATTTTGAAGAAACTTACGAGAGAATTTTATAGAGAACTACGGGGAGCTCTAAGAAAAACAAAATGTAATAATGTGATGTTTATTTTTGAATTTTTAGTATATATGAAATTTCTCTAAATTCAAAGTAGGAATTTTCAAAGGGTTTAAATTATGAAAGAATTGAAGAAATAATTAGAATTTTAATATAAATATTATATTAGGTACTAACTTATGCTTTGGTGGTATATGAAAAATTGATTGATAGGTATGATAGGAATTTTGGACATGTAGAAAATTATTAAGTGAGAAATAATATTTTTTGGAATAATAAGTTGATTTAATAATAAAAGCGATAAATGAAATTCTTGATGAGCTATGGTTGATGTTTTAATAAGAATTATGAGGAGACAAAATTTAGTGGATCTTGACAAGCTACGATGGATGATTTAATGTGATTTATGAGAATAGGAATTTAGTGGAATTTCTTTCAATAATAAATTGAGAATAATCAAGATAGCTAATTTAAATATTTGAATTTATGTTTGTTTTTATGTTATTATTCATATACATATTTCATATAATTGTTTATATGCATATGCATTAAATAAAAGAACCAGGAAGGCAGCCGGTCTAATGAGAATAAAAGAACCGGGAAAGCAGTCGGTCTCAATGAGAATAAAAGAACTGGGAATGCAGTTGGTCTAAATGAGAATGAAAGAACCGGGAGGGGGTCGGTCTAAGATAAAAACTTATCGACATGTGGGAAGACGTTCCCTAATAAAAATTCATGCATTACATCTGTTTTAATTATTGAATGCATTACTGAAATGCTGATGTGTTGTGTGTTATTGTAAATTGATTTTATAAATAAATGAGTCTCACAGAGAGACAATTATGGTGAGAAAGAAATCTAGAAGTATGATATGATAAGAACCATCTAAATGGTAGACTTTATGCTGTGAACCTCATTACGAGGTAATTATGAGATAATTTATGGTCTTAAGGTGAATCAATAAATAAGAAGAAGAAATTGATAGAGAATGAGACTTATGATATGTATAGTGATAGTGGAATGCTAATATCAAGTTGTATGAAATATAATTGATTTTATATTGAAAGACTATTTATACAAATTGAGTACTTCTAGTAAATTTAACTCACTGAGCTTGTGAAGCTCACTCCTCATTGCACAATGATTTTAGGTCGTAGGCATGACAAATAGTTTGGTGAGTTGAGGTTCAGGCGAAATTATTGTCTGTAAGCCACGTACGTGTCCACATCCTCAGACTAATGAGAAAATAAAATAAAAATTTATTTGTAAATATTCATGCATATTACGTTGTATAAAATGTTTAAGTTAATATCAGATTGATGTATCTCCCTTGTTGAGGGTTGAGGATTGATGTAAAAATTTCTATTTGTGTTATTTTTCTTTATTGTTGCATATATGTGTCGCACTGGGATTTTCAAAATGTGATGACACCTTCTCGGGGGTGGCCAACCCGAGATGGGTCGTTACAATTTTGGTATCAGAGCATTAGGTTTTATGATTCTGTAGACTGCATAAAAAGAAAGAAAGTAGAAGATTAAAATAAATTATATTTTAATGAACAGTCTGAGGATGACACGTGGACGTGCTAGAGTTAGAGTTAGAGTTGTTGATTTGAGAGGGTGTGGTAGGCCCCCAATATTTTTGACAAGTTGAGGTTGAGTCTGAATCTGTGGTTCCTAGAAGGGAACGTGTTGACAATATAATTGATATTAGTAAAGGTGTGAGAGAATCTGAAGTTGAAAGAAATGAGCTAAAATAAACCCTTACACATGCTCTTGAGAAAATTAATGTAACAGATGATAAAATTGATAGCTTATAGCATAGACTTGATGAATAGGCTAGAGCAGTGCCTGAGGTTGTTAATCCAGTAATGATAGACGTTTAAAAAAGGGGAAAAGTGAGTTTATGCACGAGATGCAGAGAGATTATTTAGTATTTTACGAGTAACTGACAAGCAGATGGTTGCCTTTGTTTCGTTTGAGTTAGAAGGAGAAGCTTTACACTGATGAAAGAACATTCTTCCTAGTGTAAGTGCAGATGCTAGACCCTTAACCTGGAATAGGTTTAAGAAAGTTTCCTTGATAAATACTTTTCTTAGACTTTTAGAGCCCAACAAGAAAGAGATTTGATTTATTTGAGGCAAATGGGTTGACTATGGCTTTTTCAATGGTTGTACAAGAAATAGTAGACCTAGAGGAGAAGAAGTATAAGAGTTTCATAGATGAACTATGTTTTAAGGTTTGATCAAAACTATCTTACATGAGGCATATGAATTATGTCAGGTTGGTGGATATATCATTTCAGATTGAGAGAGATGTGATGGAGTTTAAGGGAAAGAAAAAGAGTGGTTAAAAGGGCTTAGACATGAAGGTTATAGAGGTAGTGGTAGTATGAGTGTACAGGGTGAGAGATCACCCAAAATAAGGCGTTCTTTATCATAGGGAACTGTAGTACGGAGTCAGAGGCAGACATGATCTATTGCTTTTATAGCTCAGATTAATATCAGTGGGACCTTTAGATTTGAGAGACAGGTTATGGGAACTAGGAGTCATGGCAGAGGAAGTAAGTATGTCACCAAGGGGAAGTGGTAATCTGATGTATGATTGAGAGACAAAAGTTTGTTATAGATATATTCACATAAGATATTTATCTCAGAATTGTCAAAATTTGAAGTGTTTTATGTGTAGAGAAAGTTGATATATCAATGTTAATTGATCTTGGTGCAACCCATTCTTTTGCATCCAATATTCATATAAAGTCTATTGAAGTATGTATTAGTCATTTGATGCAAAATATTTTGTTGAAGTTCCCACTAGAGATAGAGTGATAATCATAAATGCTTACAAGGGTTGTGTGATTCGTATCAGTGATAGAGAATCTAAAGCTGATTTATTATCTTTGTATATGATATAATTTCATTTAATTTTGAGAATGAATTAGTTGTCGATGTATTACGCTTGGGTTGATTGTTCCAAAAAGAAGGTATTATTCAAGATATGGACATGAGAAGTTTAACTTTCAGAGAGAACATAAGATACTATCGAACTATCTTATTTTGCTCTGACCATTAGGAGATGGTTGATGAATTTTTGAGAAGTATTTGGCATACATAATAGATTCTAAAAAGGAATATAGGAAGTTAGAATAAATTTTAGTGGTGAAAGATTATTTTGATATAATTCTTGATGAGTTGCGTAGGTTGCCTCCCAGTATGGAGATTAAATTTCTCTATTGATGTGATATCAGGTTCATCACATATATTTAATAGCATCCTACAAGAGTGACACCCATTGAGTTAAGAGAATTAAAAGTTTTAAAATTTTTGAATAAACAATTTATCGGACCCAATGTATTTGGGGAGCCCCCTGTGTTGTTTGTGAAGAATGAAGATGGAACAATAAGAGTGTGTATAGAATAGTTAAATAAGAACAAATACTTTTTTTCTAGGATAAATAAATTGTTTGAGTAGTGCAAAGAGTGAGAGTGTTTTCTAATATAAACCTAAGATCAGGTTATCACCAATTGAGGATAGAGAAGGAAGACGTGCCTAAGCTTGCTTTTAGGACACATTATGGTCATAAGCTCTTTGTGATGTCATTTGGATTAACTAATGTTCCAGAAATATTCATGGACTTGATGAATAGAGTGTTTAAACTATATCGTAACAAGTTTATGGTTGTATTTGACCTTCTGATATAATCTAAGAAGGAAGAACAACATGTGAAACATTAGACAGTGTGTTGGAGATTATGAGAAGAAAGAAATCATATGCAAAGTTCTCTAAGTGTGAGTGTTGGCTGAATGAAATAACTTTCTTAGAACATGTAATATCGGAAAATGGTATAGCAATTGATTCACAAAAGGTAGAGGTAATGTTAAGTTGGGGGAGACCAACTAATGTGACTGGGATTAAAATCTTCTTAAGGTTAGCTGGTTATTATAGAAGATTCTTTAAGAATTTTTTATTATTATAATACTGTTGAATAGACTGACCAGGAAAGAGGTGAGATTTGTATGGTGAGGGAAGTGTGAGAAAAATTCTCCAATTTCTAAAAAAGAAATTGACTACAGCTCTAGTATTGGTGTTTCTTTATGCTGATGAAGGATTTGTGGTGTATAGTGATGCGTCACATCAATGATTGGAATATGTGTAACATAGGAAAGCTATGACCCATACTTCTAGGTAATTGAGAATTCATGATAGAATTACCTTACTCATGACTTAGAGTTAGTTGCTATAGTGTTTACTTTAAAGATTGGAGACATCATCTGTATGGAGCCCCTTGTGAGATATTCATGGGTTATAAGAGTTTGACATACTTATCTGCCCAGAGAGAGTTGAATTTTAGGCAAAGATGATGGATGGAGTTAGTTAATAACTATGATTATACAATTCACTATCATCTAGAAAATACGAAGGTGATAGCTTATGCATTGAGTACAAAGTCTACAAGTAGATTAACTGCTATTGGGAGTCCTGATGTGAAATTGATGATAGATTTAAAAGATATAAAAATGAAGTTGAATATCAGTAATAGAAGATCATGGTTAACGAATATAGTTGTATAGTCATTCATAGTAAAATGCTTTAGAGATGCAAGATAGAGATGAAGAGATAGAAAAGATTAAGCATTGAGTGCTTACTAGAAAGCATTTTGAGTTCAAAAAAATTTGAAATGAGGGTGTTTTGGTATTGGAACACGAAATTTGTGTTCCCAATAATGCGAAGTTGAGAAAGGAGATAATGAGATAGGCACACAATGAAGTAGATTCGATGCAACCAAGTAACAATAAGATGTATAGAGGATTGAAACAAAATTTCTAGTGGTTAGGATTAAAGAATGATGTAGTTGAGATTGTGAGGTTATATGGAGCACCATTAAGTATAGTGTCAAATAGAGATGCTAGATTTACATTGGTTTTGGAGAGGCTTTCCGAAAGCCACGGGTACAAAGTTACAATTTAATATAATTTTTCATGCTCAGATAGAAAGGATTATTAGAGTACTAAAAGATATGTTAAGGGAAAATGTGATGAGTTTCTCAGTAAGTTGAGATGCTTACATGCCATCGATTGAAATTGCTTATAATAATAAGTATCAAACTAGTATTGAGATGGCACCGATTGAGACATTGTATGGTAGGAGGTGTAGAACTCCTATATGTTGGGAAGAAATGGGAGAGAGAAATATATTTGGTCCATTAATTATTGAGTTAACAGCTGAGAGGATTAAATTGGTTAGAGAGGACTGTAAAGCAGCATAGAGTGGACCGAATAGCTATGTTAATAATAAAGGAAAACCTCTTGAATTTCAAGTAGATGATGGGGTATAATTAAAAAATATCTCCACGAAAATATGTGTTGAGGATCAAAAAGAAAGGAAAGTTGAGTCTGAGGTAAGTGAGACCCTATGAGGTTATTAAGAAAGTTGGGCTAGTCGTGAATAGTCTGGTTTTGCTCCAAAGTTGAAACAATGACATAACATATTCCATGTTGCACTTTGGCAAGAGTGCTTACTGGTTAAATCTCAAAATATTTCGAGCTAAGTTATAGAAATTCAGAAAGATTGGCTTATATACAAGTACCAATTAGAATTTTAGACAGAAAAGAACAAGTCTTGTATAATAAAATAAAATTAATTAGTTTAAGTTCTGTGGCGGAATAAGGATGTTGAAGAGATTACGTGAAAGCGTGAAACAATTACGAAGAAATATTATTCACATTTGTTTTTGGAGTAAAGTAAGGAAATTTCGGAGACAAAATTTTTATAAGATGGGTAGATTTGTAATTCCCGTAATCGAAAAGTAAAGGTAAATAAGTAATTTAATAAATATGATATGAAATTAAAATAATATATTTACGTGAATTATTTAATATTAAATAAAATAATTCTTTTGAAAAAAAATCTGGATGTGTCCAGTATGAAAAAAAGGAAAAAAGAAAAGAAAAAAATATTATATTTTTTTAAAAAAATAATCATGCAAGACCTAGAAGTCTAAGTGTTGCAACCTTGGGAATTAAGGCTGCATGTTATACAGTTGTACATTGTAGCATAGTAAAAAACAATAGTCATCGCTTTAAATTTTTTTTTTTATATATATTGAATTGTTAAGTTTTCCAAATCCTGTTTGGTTTCTTCCTTTTACAATTTAAACTACTTTATTTCTCAAAATACTTGGGGACTGAAAAAAAAGTTGAAAGAGCAAAATTTTGAAAGAGTTTACGAGAAAATTTTATAGAGAACTACAGAGAGCTCTAAGAAAAACAGAAGGTAATAATGCGATATTTATTTTTGAATTTTTATTATACATGAAATTTCCTGAAATTTGAAGTGTGAATTTTCAAATGGTGTAACTTATGGAAGAAATGAAGAAATAATTATAATTTTTAATATAAATATTATATCAGGGTGTTGACGGTCAGTAACCAGAGAAAATTTCTAAGAGGATTAAGAAAAACAATGAGGTGATCCATTAGTAGCTCTAAGTGCTACGTGGTGAGTTAGATTTACTTTAAGTAATCTAAAAAAATGAAATATCTAGTGATAATATTAAAATAAATTACTAACTTATTCTTTGGTGGTATATGAAAAATTGATTCATAGGTAGGATAGGAATTTTGGACATATAAAAAATTGTTAAGTGAGAAATAATATTTTGGAATAATAAGTTGATTTAATAATAAAAGCGATAAGTGAAATTCTTGATGAGTTATGGTTGATGTTTTGATACGAATTATGAGGAGATAAAATTTAGTGGATCTTGGCAAGCTATGATGGATGATTTAATTTGATTTATAAGGAGAGGAATTTAGTGGAATTTCTTTCAATAATAAATTGAGAATAATCAGGATAGCTAATTTAAATATTTGAATTTATGTTTGTTTTTATGTTATTGTTTATATGCATATCTCATATCATTGTTCATATGCATATGCATTAAATGAAAGAACCGAGAAGACAGCTGGTCTAATGAGAATAAAAGAACCTGGAAGGCAGCCGGTTTAAATGAGAATAAAATAACAGGGAAGACAGTCGGTCTAAATGAGAATGAAAGAACCCGGAGGAGACCAGTCTAAGATAAAAACATATCGACATGTGGGAAGACGTTCCCTAATAATAATTCATGTATTGTATCTGTTTTAATTATTGATTGCGTTACTGAAATGCTGATGTGTTGTGTGATTGTGAATTGATTTTATAAATAAATGAGTCTTACAGAGAGACAGTTATAGTGAGAAAGAAACCTAGAAGTATGATATGATAAAAACAATCTAAATGGTAAACTTTATGCTGTGAACCTCATTATGAGGTAATTATGAGATAATTGATGGTCTTAAGGTGAACCAATAAATAAGAAGAAGAGATTGATAGAGAATGAGACTTATGATATCTGTAGTGATAGTGGAATACTAGTATCAAGTTGTATGAAATATAATTGATTTAATATTGAAATACTATTTATACAAATTGAGTACTTCTAGTAAATTAAACTCACTGAGCTTGTGAAGCTCACTCCTCATTATACAATGATTTCAGGTGAAATCATTATCTGTAAGCCACGTACGTATCCACATCCTCATACTAATGAGAAAATAAAATAAAATTTTGTTTGTAAATATTCATGTATATTACATTGTGTAAAATGTTTAAGTTAATATCAGACTGTTGTGTCTCCGCTGTTGAGGGTTGAGGATTGATGTAAAAATCTCTGTTGATGTTATTTTTTTTATTGTTGCATATATGTGTCGTGCTGAGATTTTCAAAATATGATAACACCGTCTCGGGAGTGGCTAACTCGAGGTGGATCGTTACAAATCCGTTTAGTGTAAAATATTTTTACTAAGAGTGTAGACACAGAAAGACATACTGAAATGTGTAAGAAGAAAGTTGCAAATTTGATGGAGTATTTCGAATAAAATACGACAAATTCAGAAGCAAAGATTTAACTTGTTGAGTAAGTTGATATGTTTGATAGGATCATTACAAATCCGTTCAGTGTATAATATTTTTACTAAGAGTGTAGAGACAGAAAGACATACTGAAATGTGTAAGAAGAAAGTTGCAGATTTGATGGAGTATTTCGAATAAAATACGACAAATTCAGAAGCAGAGATAGAACTTGTTGAGTAAGTTGATATGTTTGATAGCGACGATGCAACTCATATTACTGATAATAAGATGCGTTGCGCTCACGATAACATGCCAATATTATACCCCCATGTGCAAGACCAAAAGGTGTGACAAATGCTAGAATGAAAAGCAATTTGGAGAAGTGCTAGAATAAGAAAGCAAATTGTGCAAAGAAATCTAGTAAGATCATTATATACTTTTTTTTTATAAAAAAAAGTAATGAATATTGTTTTATTAGTTTTAATGCAAAAGTATTGATTTATTTGTGCAGGACAAAAGGAGCAGTTTAACAGATGGAAATTATACACAAACCTCATTCCATGTAGCACATAATTCAATTTTTTTGCAGCAATTTAGGTAACCACCCATTTAGTGCACCCAAGAACACAAATTTCAATTTTCATCTATACTAAAATTAATTGAATCAATTTATTTATTTACTTATTTTTTATGTTTAGTTTCTGAAGATTGAGTTGAATCCATGTATATTATTGCATGAAATATGAGAGTATACAGTGCAATATATATATATATAGGTGCAAACTTATATTAGAAAAGGAAAGAAAAATCATGGACTTAATTACATTGATTTACAGAGGAATGAACATGGGTCGGGTTGGCTTAAAATATCAACCTAACCCAATTATACTCGGTTAAGTAAATCTCAACACAACTCAACCCATGAACCCATCCAACCTCAGCCTAACTCAACCCATTTAAATTGGTTTGAATCAATTTGGGTCATAGATTTAGTATTTTTTTTCACTTCAAAAATTAATTCAAATATATTAGATAAGAAAAATATTATACTAAAATTATTTATCATTCATTATATCCAAAACCAAATTTATATAAGAATTTATTAAATCTTACAAACCATCATTTACAAATTAAGAACATTAAATCACTTCACACAAAATGTCAAACAATTTTATTTTAATACAAATCATACAAAAGTAAATAAAAATTAGATTTTAAAAGTGTTTTATCAACGTGATTCTTCAAGACTTCAACATTAATATACACTTGGTCTTAGAATCTTTATAACCAAATTTCATCGTACAAAAAAATAAAATAAAATGAATGAACTTAAGATAAGTAAATCAATTCAATAAATTTTGGAAAGCATATTGAAAGTTCGAAATAAATACTTTGTCAAGAACAAATGATATTATTTATCCAAAGAGAATTAAAAAGAAACATACTCGTCACATATCTAAATTATAATTGACATTTTTAATGAAAGTTAGCATTTTTTGTTAGAGAGTTTGTTAGAAGAAAAAAGGAATAAAATGAGAATATATATATATATATACACACACACACACACACACACACACACACACAAACATACACAAGAAATATATATTGCAATTGAAACTCGTTATTAAAATATGAATGTAGTTTATCAAATACACATACAAAATATATATTGCATTCCAAACTAACTTATCAAAATATGAATGTAGTCCATCAATTCTTAAAGTAAGTATATTTTAAATATAATTATATAATAACTGGGTTACTAGTTTGGGTCAGGTTAAAAATTTTTAACCCATGACACAAACCTAACCCACAAGGTTCAAAATTTTTTCAACCCAAACCTAACCCAATTTTTGAAATCCCCAACCCAATCCATTACATCGGTTTAAGTCTGATTCACGAGTCTACCGATTTCCATGCACACCCTAGATTTACCCTAATTCTAGTATATCATATAGTATATACATTAACATCCACTGCGAACTTAAGGTGGCAATGAAGGAGACAAGTTGAGTTTGGAGGCAAGAGCATGGAACCGTCTTGTGGGATTAGATTTTGTAAATATTTTACTCGTTTGATTAAGAGTACCAGTAGAACAAAGAATAAGAATGGGTTGATGAAGATGATGATGTACAAAATGACAGTTAATCTCAATATTTTTTGTGCGCTCATGAAAGACAAGCATTTAAAATTTTAAACTATGAATTTGGTACCAAAAAAACCTCAAAATTTCAATTAATGACAATGTTATCATCATTATATTGCCTATTTTATTCATTTTGAAATGGTTGAATACAGTAGAGTTTCAATAAACTCTATAAATTATTTGAAAGCCATCTATCAATTTTTGAGAATTTTCACACACGAATTTTTTTTTGTAATTTTTAAAATCTTAATAATATTTTCAGTAATAAAAATATTTTTAAAATTCATAATTAAATTGCTCGTTAAGACAATTTCATTGATAGACTATTAAAGAATTACATTACAAATAATATACAATTTAAGAATCTTTGATATCAAATAAATAATTTAAGAATCTAAGTATTAAATTTTTTTTAGAACAGCTAAGCACTAGAAAATTAATTATCGGACTTTCTGTGCAATCATACCCAATATAAATTATTAATAATTATCATGAAAAATAAAATGCATTTGATAAAGATAACATATTGAATGAGTAGTTAATAAGTAGGTATTTTTTTATACATAAAATGATTATGTAGATAAATTACTTCATATTAGGTCAAACACACAAAATTAATTTGACGTAATCTCATTGCACTTACGACGTGATCGAAATTAAAAGCCATTATTTATTCTATTCGATAAAAATTTAAATTTAACATCAACAACAGGCTCGCACACAAACATTTATAAAAACTAAATACTAAATCTTTTTAGATCAGCTAAGTACTAGAAATAATTATTGGACCTTCTGTGCAAACATCTCCGATATAAATTATTGATAAATATTATGAAAATTGAAATGCATTTGATAACATAATGAATGAGTAGCAAGTAAGTAGGAATCTTTATCATATAGTACTAATAAGCAATACAAATTTTTGTGTTGTGCAGTCGAGGAACTTCAGTGTAAAGGTTTTATGCCAGGCGTCATCATTATTCCCCGATTATGTCACGGACTTGTGATGCTCTCAACCCATAAGAAGTTCTTTTTACAGTAGGGTCTCACAACAACGAAGCTCTTCTCCTAGCTGGCCTCTCTCTCTAACACACGCTAGACAATTTCAACCCACCTTGAATTCAATCCCAAATTCTACTGTCTTCAATTGAATTCCACTTCTCAGTTTGTATTTGATTGGACATCATTACCTGATCGTCAATCATATTATATCAAATTTTCATTGATCAACCACAACCAACCTTTTCTTTTCTTTTTGTTTCCGCCCTTTAATTTTCCCCCATTTTCAGATGATAAATTAGGGTTAGTACGAATCTGATCCACCCAGAAGAAGCGGCCCAAGTGGCGATCCTGTAAATACGGTCCGAACTGGGGGCGAATCACTCTCACTCCCACCGTTACCCGGCTTCGGCTTTGGCTAACCAAGCCGGCGGGGGGCTCTGGTTCTTTCTCCGCCTTCAGAGCAATGCCCCTCACACCCTCCACTATCTCCCTCACACTGACTCTGTGACCCGCTACCCACCCGATCGCACCCCGCCGATAATGGACCCAACTACTACCACCACCACCAGAGCGACCGGCACCACCACTACTAACACCCTCGAGGAACCCGAGTACCTGGCCCGATACCTCGTGGTCAAGCACTCCTGGCGCGGTCGCTACAAGCGAATTCTATGCATCTCCAATGTCGCAATTATCACTCTGGATCCCTCCACGCTCTCCGTCACCAACTCCTACGACGTGGCAAGTGACTTCGAAGGTGCGGCGCCTATCATCGGAAGGGATGAGAATTCGAATTCAAGCGAGTTCAATATCAGTGTCAGGACTGATGGGCGCGGCAAGTTCAAGGCCGTCAAGTTCTCTTCACGCTACAGGGCTAGCATCTTGACTGAGTTGCACCGAATTCGGTGGAATAGGCTGGGTGCCGTCGTGGAGTTCCCGGTGCTGCATCTCAGGAGACGGAACTCGGAGTGGGTCCTTTTTGTAAGTTATAGTATTAAATGTTCTTTTATACTTTTGAGGTTTTTTTGTGTCACGTGAAATCGTCGGGTTGGTTTTGGTTTGTTCAAGTGCTGATTTTTTAGTGAGTTGATTGTAGTAATAGGTGTGCGTCATTTACTGATCGGCAGTGATAGGTTTTTAGAGTTAGGATTGGAGTTCACATTTGACCGTGGTTCACTGAGTAGCTATATGCTAATTTGACACTGAGAGTTTGTTGTTTAGCATAGTAGTTACTTGAGGTCCGGGTAGATATAATCATCTCATATGTGCTGATGGTTTTGAGTAATTACTAAATGGAGTTCGTTTTTCTTTTGTTTGCTACATAAGAAAGATTGAGTGGAATTTACCATATAAAGAGTGGGAAATCTAATAATAAGTGGCTATGAACTCATTATTTACAGTCATTTCATTTGTATGTATGAGTACATTTACGAATTATTGATTAAAAAGTCATTTTATGGAAATTCAACTACATAAAGCATGTAGTTATTCTCGTATGAATCTGATTGTATTCCCTTCCAATCTAATAATAATATATGTCCAGAAGTACTATGCTTTTGGTGATAGGAAATTCATACATGGTCGTTTGCCTTATTATATTTTTGCAGTGTTAAGAGAAATGTTTACTTTTGTAGGAAACTATTAAAGCCTATGGAAGTTATTGATAGTAATAGTATTATTAGTTACAATGTTCAGATGATTTGGGTTCTATCTGTGGACATTTACAAGTGCACTCTCTAGAAGAACTAATTTAACCTCATTAAAGTTGATGAGACTCATATCAAAATTAACTGCATGCTGTTTATAATTATTTTTCTAGTGAGGATCTGGTACTGACATGTTAAACATGCTTTTTAAAACAATTAACAACTGGTTAACTTTTCAGAAATTGAAGGTAACTTATGTTGGGGTTGAACTTATTGAGTTAAAATCTGGAGATCCTCGTTGGTTCTTGGATTTTAGAGACATGGATTCCCCTGCCATCATTATCCTGTCTGATGCTTATGGGAAGAAAAATGTCGATCAAGGTGGTTTTGTTCTTTGCCCTTTATATGGAAGAAAATCTAAAGCTTTCCAAGCTGCTTCAGGGACAACAAATTCTGCTATCATTGCAAATTTGGTATTGCTACTTCCGGGACTGTTATCCATAATTTTATAATGCTCTAGTTTCATACTGTATGAGTCTTTTGTTTAAGGTTTCCTCATATCTATGAAGTGCTCTCTCCTAGAGAAGTGCCCTGCTTGATGTTGTAATTTTGAATAAAATCATGCAGACTAAAACTGCGAAATCCATGGTTGGAGTATCACTATCTGTGGATGGTTCACAAAATCTTGCCACATCAGAGTATATAAGGCGAAGGGGTAGGTCATAACACCCCCTCTTTCAGTTCTCTTCTTCATCTTTGTTTCTAGTTCATTTTCTTCTGTTTCATTAGTTTGTTGATGCATGATATTTTCATCAAATTTATTTAAAATACAGCGAAAGAGGCAGTTGGAGCTGAAGAAACCCCTTATGGGGGTTGGTCTGTAACAAGGTTGCGGTCTGCTGCTCATGGAACTCTAAATGTCCCAGGGTTGAGTTTGGGAGTTGGACCGAAAGGAGGACTTGGGGAGCATGGTGATGCTGTATCCCGTCAGCTCATTCTTACTAAGGTTTCACTTTTCGAGAGGCGACCAGATAACTATGAAGTAAGCTGATGAATTTTTAAATTATATATTGTAGGATGGAGAGTGCTAGCGTCAGGATGCGACTTACACATTGCAACTGTCTGTGCAAGGCATGCGCGTGAAATGTGCGCGTCTTGCATGGATGAAAGCCACTAGCTGCCCTCATTGTAGGATTTAGCCATTTAGGTAGTAGATGCTGTAATGTTGGTCACGCGTGCGTGTCTTGCATGGACGAAAGCGACTAGCCACATTCATTGTAGGATTTAGGTAGTAGATGCTCTAATGTTGGTTGCACTTCTCTTGTGCAAAAGGTTGCTTAATGACACAGGTATCTGCCTTATGTGTTAACCATTACAAGCTGAAAAATAAACTGGGTAGCAAGTTATGTTTTATGAATTGCACGCGCAAACAGGTGTAAACAATGAATTTGATAAGAGAAATGAAAGTGCATGCAGTTATACAATGGGAAGGACTCAGACATGCTTTACTTATGTGCTTGTTTGATGGGGTTGCAGCAAATGCTGAGAATATTCCTTAGATGTGTGCAGGCTGTTATTGTTCGTCCTTTATCTGCTGTAAGTTCGCTTGTTCGGTTTGCTGAGGAGCCCCAGATGTTTGCGATTGAGTTCAATGATGGATGCCCCATCCATGTGAGCATAGATTACGTTAATGTTGAATTTTGAATTTAGTTTAAGGTAAATATCTAATGTGCATGGAATGAATTGTAGGTTTACGCAAGCACTTCTCGTGATAGTTTACTTGCAGCTGTTCGAGATGTGTTGCAAACAGAAGTAGGTACACGTGTTCTATCTTGAATACGGACAAGCTTTTTCCTGCTAAAAGTATAAATCTAATGTTTTAAATAATCATGTTTACCGTGATCATCATATGTGAGACGTATAAATTTTACTAGCGATTGATAAAGTAGATAATTAAATTAATGTGGTGTGGTTGACCTTTGCGTTTGACTTGTGCAGGGCCAGTGCCCAGTACCAGTATTACCTAGGCTGACAATGCCTGGTCATCGCATTGATCCGCCTTGTGGGAGAGTTCATTTACAATTTGGACTACAACGCCCTGTTGCTGATATGGAAAGTGTGTCCATGCATTTGAAACACTTAGCTACTGCTGCCAAAGATGCTGTTGCCGAAGGTGGTTCGGTTCCTGGTTCAAGAGCTAAGTTATGGCGTAGAATAAGGGAGTTCAATGCTTGTATCCCATATAGTGGAGTGCCTCCCAACATCGAAGTGCCTGAGGTGACTTTGATGGCCTTGATTACAATGCTTCCATCAACTCCAAATCTTCCACCAGAATCCCCTCCCTTGCCGCCCCCTTCACCTAAAGCAGCTGCAACAGTGATGGGCTTTGTTGCATGTTTGCATAGATTACTGGCTTCAAGAAGTGCGGCTTCTCATGTGATGTCTTTTCCTGCTGCTGTTGGGAGAATAATGGGGTTACTTAGAAATGGTTCTGAAAGTGTAGCTGCCGAAGCTGCGGGGCTTGTTGCAGCACTTACTGGTGCTGGTCCTGGGGACCTAAATATGGTATTGGATTCCAAAGGAGAAAGGCATGCCACAGTCATGCATACCAAGTCCGTATTGTTTGCTCAACATGGTTATGCTATTATCCTGGTCAACAGATTGAAACCCATGTCGGTATCACCTCTATTGTCAATGGCTGTTGTTGAGGTGCTTGAGGCTATGATTTGTGATCCACATGGTGAAACTACCCAATACACAGTTTTTGTTGAATTGTTACGCCAAGTAGCTGGTTTACGGCGTCGCTTATTTGCGTTGTTTGGACATCCTGCTGAAAGTGTTAGAGAAACAGTTGCTGTGATAATGCGTACAATTGCAGAAGAAGATGCAATTGCGGCAGAGTCCATGCGGGATGCTGCTTTGCGTGATGGTGCTTTGTTGAGACATTTGTTGCATGCATTTTTTCTTCCTGTTGGTGAGCGGTGCGAGGTTAGTCGACAGCTTGTTGCACTTTGGGCAGATTCGTATCAGCCAGCCCTAGATCTATTGTCTAGAGTTCTGCCTCCTGGACTTGTTGCTTATTTGCACACGCGTTCTGATGGAGTTCTATCTAAAGATTCAAATCAAGAAGGATCGTTGACCAGCAGAAGACACAGACGTTTGCTTCAGCAGAGGAAAGGTCGTACAGGGAGAGGAGTGGAATCTCAAGACAATTCCTTTCCTTCTCTTAATAATTCTGAGCTAGGTGATCCAGCAAGGCAGATAAGTGGGGGTGGATATAGAGGGTCAGATAACTACCACACACCTGCGCTAGATCCAAGTACCAGTCAAGCTGCAACTGTTCCATCTTTTGCTGCTCATGCTGGTGAAAATTTAGCTGGTGATACATCCTCAACAGGGGTTTCACAAAATGGCCATTCTGCTGTGGTTGCTTCAGCAGATGCTCTATCAACGAATATGCATGAGGCATTGGAACCAAATGCTTCAAATTCAGGTGATTCGGATGCCAATGTGGTTGGTTTCCAGAGCACAGGCCTTCCAGCACCTGCTCAGGTTGTTATGGAGAACACACCGCAGGTGGGTTCTGGTCAACTACTTTTGAATTGGCCTGAGTTTTGGCGAGCTTTTAGCCTTGATCACAATCGTGCAGATCTGATCTGGAATGAGCGTACGAGGCAGGAGTTGAGGGAGGCATTGCAGGCTGAGGTTCATAAACTAGATGTTGAGAAGGAGCGTACTGAAGATATTGTTCCTGGAGGTGCTACGGTAGAAACTATGACTGGCCAAGATAGTGTGCCGCAGATATCGTGGAACTATTCTGAGTTCTCTGTTAGTTATCCTAGCTTATCCAAAGAAGTTTGTGTGGGTCAATATTATCTGCGTTTGCTGCTTGAGAGTGGCAGCAGTGGCAGGGCACAGGATTTTCCACTGCGTGATCCAGTTGCCTTTTTCAGAGCACTTTATCATCAGTTCTTATGTGATGCTGATATAGGCCTTACAGTAGATGGTGCTATTCCTGATGAATTGGGATCGTCTGATGATTGGTGTGACATGGGAAGATTAGATGGTTTTGGGGGAGGGGGAGGGTCTTCAGTTAGGGAGCTTTGTGCTAGGGCAATGGCCATTGTATATGAGCAGCATTACAAGACAATAGGCCCTTTTGAAGGCACTGCACATATTACTGTTCTGTTGGATAGGACAGATGATAGAGCTTTGAGGCATCGTCTACTACTACTTTTGAAGGTGCAATGAGATTTAGTTGGCTCGCATAATTTCTTTCCTGTTATTTTTTCTGTTGCATAAGTCGCCTTAGTTCTAAATGCTAGTTTATTTTTTGTTGAACTGGTTCAGGTGATTTCATCATTTTTATTTCTGTGTCTAATCTCTGTTGCCTGTGTTACTTCGTGAGGTGGTGATTGGGTTTAACATGTGACAACTGTATCTCTGTGATGTGTGTGTGCATGCGTGTTGGCCTAAGATGAACTCTGCCCTATGGATATCCAGCGGGCCTGGTTATTCTGGCTCCCTTCCCTGATATGCATGCTTACTTCTTGCCAGAGATTGAGGCATTCTCAAATATAAGCAGTAGTACCATCTGATCTGGATGAGCTAGAACCAACCCTATTATGGATATCCAGCAGCCCTTTTTTTTAATCATGCATGCTTAGTTCTTGCCATAGATTGATGCATTCTTAGATTTAAGCAGCTGTACCATCAGATTTGGATGATCCAGAAAAAAGCATATTAATGGAATGGGCTGGAGATTTAGTGAAATGTCTAAATTGGACATTTCTTATCCTGAAATAATAGTTACTCTTGTTTTATTTATGTGCAGGTTTTAATGAAGGTTTTGTCAAATATTGAGTCTTGTGTTTTGGTTGGAGGTTGCGTATTAGCTGTTGATCTGCTGACAGTGATCCATGAAGCTTCAGAAAGGACTGCTATTCCTCTACAATCTAACTTGATAGCTGCTACTGCCTTCATGGAACCACTTAAGGAATGGATGTATGCTGACAAGGATGGTGCACAAGTTGGACCTTTGGAGAAGGATGCTATCAGAAGGTTCTGGTCAAAGAAAGCTATTGATTGGACAACAAGATGCTGGGCTCCTGGGATGCTAGACTGGAAGAGATTACGCGATATCCGTGAACTTAGGTGGGCACTGGCTGTTCGGGTTTCAGTTCTCACACCAACGCAGGTATTGTTATTTGGGTTTGTTAACGTTTGTGTTTAGGGTTTAAACAAAGATTAGGATTTAGATAAGGAGAGGAAACAGAGAGACAATAAGCAATAAACTGGTTACTAACCCTAAGGTTAGTGGTCATATATGTAGAGAATTTAATATTATGAAATTACATCAATACCTTTAAATCATAATACTCTAATACTTTGACACTCCCCTTCAAGTTGGAGCATATATATCATATGCACCCAACTTGTCACAAATAGATCTAACTTGTGACACATCTAGTGGTTTAGTAAACAATTATGCTAACTGATTTGTTGAAAGTCTTGCTAATAACTGCTTAAACCAAACTAACTTACAAGTAGCGTGTGCCATCGCTTTGTTCTCATACTTTGCACTTGATCTAGCAACAACTGATTGTTTTTTACTCTTCAGTGACACCAAATTATTCCCAACAATCCTATCTGATGGAGAACCTACCCAATCTGTATCGGTATAACCCTCAATCCTAATATGATCATGGTTTTGATAAAGTAAACTACGGTCAATGGCATTTTAAAGATATCTTAGAATATAAATAACATCCCAATGAGTGGTACGTGGGGCATCTAAAAACTAACAAACAAATCTTGTTGCAAAGGTGATGCCTCGTCTAGTGACCTTTAAATAATTCAATCTCTCAACTAACCGTATATACTTTCCTTGATTAGTCAACAACTCACCTTGACCAACTAAAAGTTGTGTTGGGATCCATAAGATTGTCTACACCCTTCCACCCCAACATCCCTATATTATTCAATAAATCAAGGACGTATTTTCGCTCAGACAGAGATGGCGAAGCTAGGAACCTAAGATCCTTAGTCATTACTACCTCACTGAACCTGCCAAACCATGTTTTAGGGGCTATTTCAAGCCGTATAGAGATTTCTTCAACCGATCGACTGACCAAACTCCTTAGGTTACTCCATGTAAACCTCTTCTTGCATATCTCCACGCGGGAAGACATTCTTCACATCCAATTGATGTAGAAGCCTTAGCCACAAGAGAGAATGTCTTAGAATAGTCAATACCATAAATCTGTGTATACCATTTGGCCACTGAGCTTTCGACCAGTCAACAGTACTATCAGTATGAACCATAGACCCAACGATACCCAACAATTGATTTACCACGTGGAGATTTCTTCAACCGATCTGTGTATACCATTCCCAAGTATCATTGTGACTCAAGGCATGCATTTCATCTTCCATAGTTGCTTTCCAACCAGAATGAGACATGATTTCTATAACAGACTTGGGAAGAGACGATAGATAAAGTAGCAACAAACAAATAGTAGGTTGGAGACAAGTGATTCTAAGAAATAAAACTACCAATAGGATGAGCAGTGCAAGAGTGCTTACCCTTTTGGATGGCAATGGAAAGATCATCCTTAGTGGAGAAGATGGAGACGGGTTTGGATCTGAAGACATGGGGACAATTGGCAGAGCAACATAATCGTAAAGAAGGCGATTTGGTTTAGGACAACGCTTGTAAATTTGCAACGGTGGAACGGATGTTGGAGAGATAGACTGTGAGAGAGGCATTGGAGTGGGCAAAGTAGGGAGAAAAAGATTCATCTAGATCAAAATAAAATGGAGTGGACTCAAAGAATGTGACATCAACATAGAAAAAAATGATGCAAAGACGGACTATAGCATTGATAATCCTTCTGAGCATGTGAATACCCTAAGAAAATGCAATTGATGGCACAAGGACCCAAAGATACGAGGAGCCAAAGGAAATGAAGCCTCATAAGCAAACATAACTGAATGAGGAGACTTGCCATCAAGGACAGAGGATGACATATGGTTAATCAAGTAACAAGCAGTGAGAGCAAAACACTTAGGCACATTCATGTGAAATGAAAGGGTTCAAGCAACATCAAGAAGGTGATGATTCTTTCTCTAAGCAATTCCATTTTGTTAGTAAATGTGAGAGAAAAACGATTGATGGATAATGCCAGATTTAGCCATAAATGTTTTGAATGGGGCAGATAAATACTCACGGACATTATCGCGACAAAGAATTCGAACAGGTACACTAAACTGTTTTTAATACAAAATGCACAAAAAATGGAAAACAACTTAGAACAATCTTTCGTTATACAAAGCCAATTGAGCCTAGAATAATTATCAACGAATGTAACGAAGTATTGAAATCCTAGTTTAGAGGCGTGGTGATGCTTTCCTAATTGACAAGCCTCACATTCTAAAGAAGTGTCATGGCTCAAGCTAGGAACAAGTCTCTTTAGGTTTTCTAAGGACGGATGACCAAGACTACAGTGAATCGCTAAAGGAGAAAATGACAAACAATCAGTGATGGGGTAGAGTCAAAGTAATACAGACCATTAGATTCACGCCTTCCACCAATCTTCTTCCTTGTCTTTAAATCCTAAATAACAACAGAATGAGAAAGAAAGGTAACCGAACAATTAAGATTTTTAGTGAGTTGACCAATTAATATCAAATTAAATGGAAAACGAGGAATATACAAAACGGATGACAAAGACAAAAAAGGACTATGGTGTACATAACCTATCCCACGAAATCGAGTTTTAGAGTCATTCGCTAGAGTAACATCTGGTAAAGATGAGGATTGATGAAAGCGAGAAAACATATCACATGTACCTGATATATGGTTAGTGGTCGAGAACCTAAGGCGTAGAAACAAAAGGATTAGAGGACATAGAAGCAATGAGTGTATCTTTTTGGATTAAAGAAGCAATCGAAAATAATGCATAGTGGGCTTGATACAGAAGCAGTGGAGATCGACTCTGATGACTAATCAAATTCTAATAAGTCTCACAAGTATGACTAGCAATATTTGTAATTTGTGGAAGCAGCCCATTGTACATGGTGATGATAGTATGACAACAACAAACAACAAACACCTGAACACACTATCAAACAAACAACTAGTGGGTGCTCCACGTATCGAACCACATTTTACATCAGTTCTTAATAGGAATTAGAACATCAAACACACATAACTAGAATGGGCAAAGGAGAAGAAGTATTCAATTTTTTTTAAACTTACTGAAAGGGTCCGGGTTTACTGGGTCGAGCACTTGGGTAGAAGATCTAATTCGGCATACAACCATTGAACTGCTTCGAATGCTTCGTTGTACCAAATACCAAGAGCACTAGAGAAGAAACCAGAATACTAGTCACGGGCACTGTAGCGGCAATGTTCACTAAAGCGACCCATTGGACATGGTGACGATAGTAGGATAACAACAAACACTACAACACACTATCAAACAAACAAACAAGTGGGTGCTCCACATATCAAACCACACTTTACAACAGTTTCTAATAGGAATTAGAACATCAAACACATAACTAGAATGGGCAAATGAGAAGTATTCTATTTTTTTTAAACTTACTGAAAGGATCCGGGTCTACTCGATCGAGCACTTGGGAAGAGATACAACCAGAGAATTGCTTCGAATGGTTCGTTGTTCCAAATACCAAGAGGACTAGAGAAGAAACCAGAATACTGTTTACAAGCACTGTTCACGAGTGCCGTTCACCAACACTGTTCACTGACACCACCCACCAAAATTTTTGTGGATACTGTTCACAGACACTGTTCACGGGTACCACAATGGCATTGCTCACTTTCCCCCCCCCCCCCCCCCTCCAATAAGGTTTATTCAGGATCTCAAGGAACATACTCTGATACCATGTTAACGTTTGTGTTCATGTTAACATTTGTATTTAAGGTTTTAGACCAAGAGAGGAAATAGAGAGTTGTATTTAGGGTTTTAGACCAAGAGAGGAAATAGAGAGGCAGTAAGTGGTAAACTGGTTACTAACCTTAAGATTAGTAGTCACTACATATAGAATTTAATATAATGAAATTTTCAATACCCTTAAACCCTAATACTCTTAACACTCTAACAGGGCTTAGCTGAAGTGTGGTTGTTGCTGTGCTGCTCTTTCTTTCATCTCCTTCAATGATGCTTGATATTACTAGTAGCTCTATCTGGTTTGCATTTTTTGTTTTTTGAATTTTGAACTTGTCTATTTATTGGCTACATTTATTGAGTTATTTATTCAACTTCCATTTATGTCAATGCTTGGTGATTCAATTATTTTATATGAAATTAATAATTGACTATTAGACACCTTCAGACTTTTTCTAGATTGTGCTAGAATCTATATTTTCGGATGTCCTCTGTGTATCAGTGTTTCAATCATAAAGGACAGATATCTTTTTCCACTTTCTAGTGGAATTGGTGTTGAATTGTTATTCTTTCAACTTAAAGCACTTCACAGAGGGTGCCAGAGAATTGATGCTTGTGTTTCTGTGAGTTTTCTTGAAAACGGTATCATTTGTGGAAACACTTGAAGATATATGATGCAGATTTGCTTATATGAAGTTAGTAATAACTGCGTGATTTATGTGTTCATTCCTCTTTCTCTCTCATTTACTGTTATAGATTGCTTCTCTCTGATATATTTCGTTTGTCTTATGCTATTTTCTCAATTACTTCTAAAAGATAGATTCTGTATTCAGGTAGGAGACGCTGCATTATCCATATTACACAGCATGGTATCTGCGCATTCAGATTTAGATGATGCTGGAGAGATAGTTACCCCAACTCCAAGGGTAAAACGAATCTTGTCAAGTCCTCGATGCCTTCCTCATATTGCACAGGTATTTTTTTTAGGTCTATTTCAATTTTAATGCTATTTAGAGGTGTCAGTGTGGTGGGTGGGTGTTGTAGGGTTGGAGTAATACCTTTATCCAAGTCTATGTGGAAGTTTTGATTGGATTTTTGGTTGCTTAATTATAGTTGTCAAAAAAATGAGAAATAACAAGATATTTGAAGTGCATGACTATACACGCTAGAATATCCTTGCTAGTCATTCTATTTGATGTCTGGGCATTTAAGTGTTAGTTTATGAGGGTCTTGCCTCTTTAATTAAAATATTTAATGCAATACTTATTTTTAACTTTGTTTGTCCCCCTTCATCTCCTGCCCTTATTATAAAGGCTATACTTTCTGGGGAGCCAAGTATTGTGGAGGCTGCTGCTGCACTGCTGAAGGCCGTTATTACCAGAAATCCCAAGGCCATGATACGTCTATACAGCACTGGTGCATTTTATTTTGCTCTTACCTACCCTGGATCTAATCTCCTTTCAATTGCGCAACTCTTCTCAGTTACTCATGTCCATCAAGCATTTCATGGTGGGGAAGAAGCTGCAGTTTCCTCCTCATTACCGCTTGCAAAACGTAGTGTATTGGGTGGGCTTCTCCCAGAATCCTTGCTGTATGTACTCGAGCGTAGTGGTCCAGCTGCATTTGCGGCTGCAATGGTTTCTGATTCTGATACCCCAGAGATTATATGGACACATAAAATGCGGGCAGAAAATCTGATTCGTCAGGTATTTCGTCGGTGAAATGAGTTCATTTGCTTTGCTGCATTATATTAAGGCCCTTGTTCTGGCAAAAGTTATGTGTAAATTGACATTATTCCTTTATCCTTCCATTTCTGCCAGGTTTTGCAGCATCTTGGTGATTTTCCTCAGAAATTGTCACAGCACTGCCATTCTTTATATGAGTATGCTCCAATCCCACCTGTAACTTACCCAGAGCTTAGAGATGAAATGTGGTGTCACCGTTATTATCTTCGGAACTTATGTGATGAGATTCGGTTTCCAAATTGGCCGATTGTTGAACATGTGGAGTTTCTACAGTCATTACTGGCAATGTGGCGTGAAGAGTTGACACGTAGACCAATGGATCTTTCTGAAGAAGAAGCTTGTAAAATATTGGAGATATCCTTGGCTGATGTATCCAGTGATGATGCCAATAAGAAGAATTCTGTGGAGCTGACTGAGGAGATATCTAGCATATCCAAACAGATTGAGAACATTGATGAAGAAAAGCTTAAGCGACAGTATAGGAAGCTTGCAATGAAATACCATCCTGACAAAAATCCTGAAGGGAGGGAGAAGTTTCTTGCTGTACAGAAGGCTTATGAGCGTCTTCAGGTAGATGCTGGCCTCTGGAATTAGTATAAATTATCTTGCCTTGAAGTATAAAATGTCCTTAATTTAAGTATTTGTCTTATATAAAACTTATGCAGTTTCATGATATTATTCCTGTATGACCCTTTGCCATAATGTGAATGGATGAATGATTTCATTGTCTTTGTTTACAATTGAAGCTTCTTACTATAAGACATGTCTTTGGCATTTTAAGTCAAGTAAATGAAAGTTTGAGAGCGTTCTTCTGATAATATTATTTATTTCGATTTTGTGTTTATTTCCCCTCCCCCTATGTGTGTGTTAAAACAAATTCTTTTTACATCTGTAAGTTATAATTTCACTTGATACATCCTTTTTAAGTATTTTGAGCACGCAAAAATGTGTTATCTTTTCTAATGGATGTGTAATGTCCTGTGTGTGTCCCTAGCAAGTTCATGTAGGGTGTGATCCATACCATTTACTTTTTTAAGGATGGGATTTGATAGTGATTCTGCTTTCTTGAGAACTTTTCTCCTATAACATGCATGTTTCAATTCAATTATATGGGTGATTAATTTTCAGTTTCACCTTTCTGTTTTCAGCTTGCTAAACACTTCATTTTATATCTGTTTATAGGCCACAATGCAAGGCTTACAAGGTCCTCAGCCTTGGAGGTTATTGCTTTTATTGAAAGGACAGTGCATCTTGTACGGACGATATGCAAATATGCTGGAGCCATTTAAGTACGCTGGTTATCCCATGTTGCTCAGTGCGATTACTGTGGACCCGGATGATAACAATTTTCTGTCATCAGATAGGGCTCCTCTCCTTGTGGCAGCATCAGAGCTTATTTGGCTAACGTAATTATCTCTCTTGCTAAATCTTCTTACCAGTCGAATTGTGATAAAGAGATTTAATGAACTTAACTTCTTTCCTCTATCTTCCCTATTTTCAGGTGTGCATCTTCTTCATTGAATGGTGAAGAGCTTGTGAGGGATGGTGGGATGAACCTTCTTGCCACTCTTCTTTCCCGTTGCATGTGTGTAGTTCAGCCAACTACTCCTGCAGGTGAACCATCTGCCATCATTGTAACAAATGTGATGCGAACCTTTGCTGTTCTGAGTCAGTTTGAGAGTGCCAGGTTTGAGATGCTTGAATTCTCCGGACTCATTGAGGATATTGTGCACTGCACTGAACTTGATCTAGTACCTGCGGCTGTTGATGCTGCCCTCCAGACTATTGCCCATGTTTCTGTGTCCTCTGAATTGCAATTTGCTTTGTTAAAGGCTGGTGTGCTGTGGTAAGTCAAGATTTTTATTTTATTTTTTCGGGGTTATATATCATCCATGTTGCTTTCTAGCAACCAAGAAATGGCTGCAGTGTCAACCAAGAGCAGACTATTGTTAATATGAATGCGGATATCCCTGGATAAACATGTCCATGCAAATATGGATGGAAGGCAATATCAATGTTTCCTAGAATGGGAGAGAGATCCTTGTGAAGCAGATTTGGATTAGGTTCCAGGAGACCCCCCACCAAAATCCTTTCTTATTTATTTAAATGGAATTCCCACCGTTGAATAGAGTAGATTAAAGGTTCTACTTAGCTATTAGTAGCATTGCATATTGTGGAAACCCATTCATTGATTCTGTTTCTGCTTCTTGTAAGTTCATGAATTTTAGATGTTGATATTTCAAAATAATTATTATGATACATATAAACCTCATCACCCTGCATTATTTACGATGTATTATTTCTTATTCTGTAATTTGGTTTGTTTTAGGTACCTCTTGCCATTATTGCTTCAGTATGACTCAACTGCAGAGGAATCTGATACGAAGGAGTCACATGGTGTTGGTGCTAGTGTTCAAATTGCAAAAAATATGCATGCTGTACGAGCATCACAGGCCTTGTCAAGGCTCAGTGGATTGTGTGGTGATGCTAGTTCAACACCTTATAATGCCGCTGCCGCTGATGCCCTCATAGCTTTGCTAACTCCAAAACTTGCCAGTATGTTGAGAGATCATGTTCCCAAAGAACTATTGTCCAAATTAAATACAAGCTTGGAGTCTCCAGAGGTAAATACTTTGCTTTCTGTTGCCTACTAAGCCGTTTTCTGTGGACATGGACACTGTGTTGAGTTTGACGTATATAAGTAGTGTCTGACATGGAAATTTCAAATTTCAATACACCGGTATATGTTCATACAGAAACGCATTAATGCACATACACAATTACACACACATATCACACAACGATGTTTCCTCTGTAGATTACCTTACGTTTCTTCATTGTTCTCTTTTTAGCTGTGTATATATATATATTATTTTTTTATATTTATCCCTGTACATCACTCTTTTGTAATATTATTACTGTTATTGATGCAATTATTGTATCAGAATTGGGAGGTAAAGTTTAATTAATAAAGGTAAAAGAAAATAGATGAACCATTACATTTTCTCTCGGGAAGTCAAACATCTAATTATATGTCTTTTCTTTTCTAGAGTCTAACTGACAATGGCTACTTCAATTTTTGACTTTTCAGTTTTATATTTTTATGCATAAGGCTGAATGAATTTTCATATACTCATGGTATATAATCTCAGGCACTAATAACAGGGTCTTTTGATATTCTATGAGTCCCCTGTAAGGGAAATTTGAACCAGTGTTTACTGGAGAACTCTTACATTTTCTTTCATGAAGTCAAACCTGTAATGATATGTCTTTTCTCTTCTAGAGTCTAACTGACAATGGCTACTTCACTTTTTGACTTTTCAGTTTTATATTTTTATGCATAAGGCTGAATGAATTTTCATATACTCATGGCATATAATCTCAGGCACTAATAACAGGGTCTTTTGATCTTCTATGAGTCCCTTGTAAGGGAAATTTGAACCAGTGTTTACTGGAGAACTTGCATCTGGTTAGAAACAGCTCAAACACGAGGACATGGCTTTGCAAGTAGACATGTTTCTGCAATTTTGTATAACAAAGCTGTCCCCCCCAAATCTTAGCTTTTAAGTGGAATAAACATTAATGGTTGCAAACATTTTATTTTCTTGCATGATATTCAAACTGCTGCTAGAACACGGCTTTGCAAGTCTGACATGTTTTGACACGTCAGTTTTTTTATTTATAACAAAGCTGTGTCCTCCAAATCTTAGATTTTAAGTGGAAGTTTATTAATGGTTGCAAACATTTAATTTTCTTCCGTAATATTCAAAATAATGCTATAAGTTCCATGTATGTTATATTATTGCTTGGTGTTTTAGTTGTCTGCCTTCCATTTGTTTTATCGTGCTATGATAATTTTGAGCTAATAAAATCCTTGATGACTTGATGGGTGCCAATGTACATGGAATAGAACTCATGGTATTGATAAGGTTTAGATGTTATGATGCAGTCAGGAGCACATTGAGATGGTGGCGTAACCATTATGTTCTCACAGTGAAAACCTTTTCTTGGATGGAAACAAAGGGAAACCTCTTTGAGGATTCTATCAAACAAAACCCTTATGTTCTAACAAGAACATAAAAGCCAAAGGCTGATTTGATTGATAATCAAAAGTTAAGGTAACCCTTACTGATAAGTCGTAAAACTCAAAAGCCCTAGAAGTAATTAATCCTAGCCCTCCAAATAAATTTATCCTCAACTATCACATAAGAAATACAACCTAAAACGACAAAAGAACCCCCAACTAAAAGTAGTACTACAGTACAATGAACAGTAATCTAATTTTTTCCCCTTCATCCGGCATCATATTCTCCTAATTATATTTTTTGCTTTTTGTGTTTTGTTAATAAAGTATTACTGAAAACCAAAACAGTATGTTTGAGACATTGCATATATAATTTTCTCTGGTCAGTACCTAAGGTTTTGTATAATTAGAAGTGGTGTTTAGTGAGAGGACCCCACAAATAACTGTAGTATGTGTTTAGAAGAAGTCATTGCTTCAGTAATGATCATATTTTCAATTTACATGCATAGCTATTTTTACCATACTGTTTGTACTTAAATTATTTATCTTCCCTGAGAAATTTTCTGTGTATGTGTGAGCGTTTTTCTTAAAAGTTGATTAATATAATTTAATGTATTAACTTCTTGTTGTTTTAGATTATCTGGAACTCTTCCACTCGGGCAGAGCTTTTGAAATTTGTGGATCAGCAACGTGCTAGCCAGGGGCCTGATGGTTCATATGAACTGAAAGATTCACATGCTTTTGTGTATGAGGCACTGTCAAGGGAGCTCTATGTTGGGAATGTTTACTTGAGGGTCTATAATGATCAGCCAGGCTCTGAGATCAGTGAACCAGAAGCTTTTTGTGTCGCTTTAATTGATTTTATATCATCTCTAGTGCATGGTGAATGTGCCACAGATTCCGATGTTCAAAATAAACTTGATGTTGGCAGCTCATCGCTTAAGGCTTCTGAGCTGCAAAGTGATACATCTGATGTGTCAGTAAATGAACAACATGATGAGTCATTGCCATTTTCTCATGGAAGAGTGACGGAAACGGAAGAAATAGTACTGATTAAGAACCTTCGATATGGATTGACCTCACTTCAGGTACATTTTTTCGCTTGTGCATATCGAGATGTGAAAAATTCAAGGTATATGATATTTTTACCCGTCATTTGCAGAACTTACTGACTAGCAATCCAAATTTGGCATCCATATTTTCAACTAAAGAAAAGCTATTACCACTTTTTGAATGCTTTTCGGTGCCTGTTGCATCAGAAAGCAATGTTCCTCAACTTTGCCTGAGTGTTCTGTCTCTCCTGACTACATATGCTCCCTGCTTGGAGGCTATGGTTGCTGATGGGTCTAGTCTTCTCCTTCTATTACAAATGCTTCACTCTGCCCCAGCTTGTCGTGAAGGGGTTCTTCATGTTCTTTATGCTTTGGCAAGCACACCAGAACTTGCATGGGCAGCTGCCAAGCATGGTGGAGTGGTGTACATTCTTGAACTTCTATTACCTTTGCAACGTAATGCTTTTTCCTTTGCCTTGTTCTTTTTATTTATTTTTTATATTTGAAAAGATAATTTCATTAACAATAGAAATGGTGGTATGCAGAAGAGATTCCCTTGCAGCAAAGAGCTGCAGCAGCCTCTTTATTAGGGAAGCTTGTTGGGCAGCCAATGCATGGGCCTAGAGTTGCTATAACACTAGCAAGGTTTCTTCCAGATGGCCTGGTATCAATTATTCGTGATGGGCCTGGTGAGGCTGTTGTATCTGGCCTTGAACAGACTACAGAGACTCCAGAACTTGTATGGACACCAGCAATGGCAGCTTCTTTGTCTGCACAAATTGCAACTATGGCATCAGACCTATACCGTGAACAGATGAAAGGTCGTGTTGTTGATTGGGATGTACCTGAGCAGGCATCTGGGCAGCAAGAAATGAGAGATGAGCCACAGGTATAACTGATAAATATATATATATATATATATATGTTTTTTTTTTTTTTTTTTTTCTAGATTTATGTGTGTTGTATTGTTATTAGAGGACTCAGAGATACTGTGGTCTTGCAGGTTGGTGGAATCTATGTCAGGCTGTTTCTAAAAGATCCAAAATTTCCTCTTAGAAATCCAAAGAGATTCTTAGAAGGACTGCTGGATCAGTATTTGTCATCCATTGCTGCTACACATTATGAGACACATGCTGCTGACCCTGAACTTCCTTTACTTCTTTCTGCTGCTTTGGTTTCATTATTGCGAGTACACCCTGCACTTGCAGACCATGTTGGATATCTTGGATATGTGCCCAAACTTGTAGCTGCTGTGGCCTATGAGGGAAGACGAGAAACAATGTCATCAGAGGAAGTGAAAAATGGAGACTATACAATGGAGAAAACATATGAACCTGATGAGAGATCAACACAGCCTGCACAAACTCTACAAGAACGTGTGCGCCTCAGTTGCTTGCGTGTTCTACATCAACTTGCTGCTAGTACTACGTGTGCTGAAGCTATGGCTGCAACTAGCGTGGGAACACCTCAGGTGTGTGTTGAAATGTCTTCCCTGGATGTATTACATTATTTGGTAGTTGCTGTTTCTGTTCTTCATTATCATGTTACTATCATCGCTTTCGATTTTAATGTTATTACATGTGCTGAGCCTGTGATTGTTAAAGTAAATCATATGTTGTGTTTTTTAGTCATGTTTTCTGCTCTGAATTTATTACTTAATATTTATTCACTGATTCTCTTGGTATTTTCGTTTCAGGTTGTTCCACTTCTAATGAAAGCTATAGGGTGGCAAGGTGGAAGCATACTAGCCCTTGAGACGCTCAAACGTGTTGTGGTTGCTGGAAATCGAGCTAGAGACGCACTTGTTGCACAAGGACTTAAGTGAGTGATTCTGTTGGCTAGATTCACTACTTAACATTCAATGGCTTTATGTCTTCCTTAGGGTGTGATACACACCATGCAGATCTGATAAGGCTCATATATATGATATCTATGTTTTAATGAGTAACATTGTATAAATAAGGCACCAAGGGGATGCAACCCAAATACAATAACTATTTACATGATAGAAACTCTACAAAATCTATAAGATCTTCATTATTCACAAGAAATTACCCCTAAATCTAAAATTAAGGGTGGTGAACCATCAATCTCTAATCACCTCTATAGGCCCCAAAAGCCCTTCTATTTCTCTCATTCCAATCAAGCCAAAAGATAGAGAGTGGAATCAAAGAGTAAGCCTTCTTCAATTCCTTAGAAACACGTAAACCACTCCAAGCCATACTTCATCTTTCACGGAACCAGCAATCATTCAAGAAATACCCAAGATACAGTAAGCCATCTCTCACAAACTTCTAGCCAATGAATATGTATATTAATTTTTATTTATATCTTATGCATTTTTCTTATGCTACTAAAAATGGCGTGCTTTCTGAAGACATGTTCAGCTATCTAAACAACAATTCTATAATGCTTGTTTTTGTTGAAGGAATTCTTATGCTTCAATTTGAAATCTGTTGTTAGAGTCATTAAATTTAATTTAAAAAACAAATGAAATTCAAGGAGAAGTCAAAATGAGGGTATTGAAATTTTTTTCTTTCTTAATTTTAAATGGAACATTGTTGAATTCTAGAGCTGAATTCATTTAGGCATTCAATATGATGTCAGAAGCACATATTTTGATATTTTTTGTTATTGTGCTTATCTTTCTTATATATTTCATTGTCCATGAACGAAATATTTTGAGAATCTTGATCCTGTATTGTTGGGAACCTTGTCAACAATCTCTTAATTTCTTTTAGTAGTATGGAGTGTGGACATCAACCGATTCTGTATATGGTTGATCCATTAGCATATGTGTATCTTATATTGTTAGATATGCCCTGCTTTTAGGGAGTCCATGATGTGTGTCCTGAATTTGACTTATATCTTCAATGCATTCTGATATTGGGTCAAATTGTATGAATAATGCAGGGTGGGTCTTGTTGAAGTACTTCTTGGCCTTCTTGATTGGAGGGCTGGGGGAAGGAATGGACTTTGCTCTCAGATGAATTGGAATGAATCTGAAGCATCCATTGGCAGGGTGCTTGCAATTGAGGTTAGAATTTTACGACTGAATGTTGTTTGAAATTTTCTGTCTGCTTTAGTTAAGTTGTGGATGATGCTTCTCTTAAATCCTTAAGCAAAATTTTCAGTTTTCCATTACTATCAAATATCAATCATCATCGTCAATTTTTCATTCAATGAGAACTTTTTTTCTTTTTTCTTTTTTTTCAAATGAGGAAGAGTTTATAGAATTCTTAGAATTTTGTCTTGTAAATAACAGAAAATTTACATGACTGTTTCACTGTTGTATTCTTCATGTGCAATTGGTGTTGTGCCTGTGAATGATCTTTGTCTCCGGCGATTCTTGGATCAATTCCTTTCTTAATAGATCTTTTCTAAAACATCCTATGTGAGGCCATTTGACTCTATGACATCCAGTTGGCATTCTGTATTCTCTAAATTTATTTAGCAATTTTGTATTAGTTAGGTAAAATATATATTTTGCTAACTAGTACTGACGCGCACACGTATTATTGTCCAATCTGGCAGTTGAATTTCTATACACACGCACTTACATACTCGCACGCATATATAATTGTCCAATCTGCAAGTTGAATCCGTCATATTTGACCCTTAGTGAACGAAATTGCAGAGCCTTTTAGTTCATCTGAAATTCATATATGAGAAACTTGTTCTGTTGGCTCTATTTTTGCTCAGGTTTTTCTGGATCTTCTTGGAGCTTACTGATCTTTCTATATTTTAGGTTGATAGTTTTAGTCTTCTAACCTATAAACAGAAAGTTTCATGAAATTCATTTTTTATGGGATAATTTGGCTCGACATCGATGATTTATGCATTTGGAACCTATTTTTCTTTTGAGTGATTTTTTTTATTGAATCATATGAGTGATGAACTTTCTAAGATTGGGGTTTGAGTATTTTGATTCAGGTTTTGCATGCATTTGCAACGGAAGGGGCTCATTGTTTTAAAGTGCGTGAAATATTGAATGCCTCAGATGTAAGTCCTGGAACATGCACTTTTCTTCCAGTTATTTATGTTTAGACTTTACAATTTAGCTTTCAGCTACTCGGTGCCTTGTGTATATTTCTGAGTGCCATGTACCTTGTTCTAGTAGGAGAAAAAGAGAAAAAACCTCTTAAATCATACTCCTATAACTTTGATGGTAGTTAACAAAATTTGTCTAAGATAAAATTGTTGCTCGAGAATTGATTTGGGTGTTTAATTCAAACTGCAGTTAAATTATGTGGCATCGAATGTCTCTTTCTATAGTTGGTAATATTTATTCATGAGTAGAAATTCTAAGTTGACTTGTTTGGTTTTTGTTCTCTGCCCACTTTGCAGGTTTGGAGTGCTTACAAAGACCAGAAGCATGATCTTTTCCTTCCTTCAAATGCCCAATCGGCTGCTGCTGGAGTTGCTGGTTTGATCGAGAACTCATCTAGACTTACTTATGCGCTTACAGCTCCCCCACCACAATCTGCTCAGGCAAGACCACCTGTTTCATCAATATCTGAATCAAATGGAAAGCGGGATCAGCTTTCATAGTACAGTGTCAGGAATCATTTCACAGCCATGATGAAGTAGTTGTAGTAAGTGTTATAATTAATCATCTGTATAGCTCACTGTACAGTAAAATATCCTTTTTCCCTTTCTTCCCTCCCCCTCCCAGTTCTGTTTTTTCTCTCTCATTCAGGGTTACAACCTAGGTAGGACTTACAAATTTTCTAATAGATAAGTTAAAGGGAAAGTTATTTATTTATTTTTCCCTGTAGAGAGAAGCTTTGGCCGTTTGTAAATTTGGTTGGTCTTCTGTCCAATTTGCCATTAATAGGTTGAGGTGATGTGTGAATTTACGATAGGAATTTTTTCATTATGAAGAATATTGGTTTTGAGTTGCTTCTTCACTTCTGTCATTCTTGCAGTTGCATATATTTAACTATTACAGTACACAATTCTTAGTTGAATAGACCCATCACCCCCTTTTTTTTCCCTTCTGAGAAGAAAGAAAATTGATCAGGAGTTAGATAGACCCATTTGGATGCAAATCAGATTCTATTGAAGAATTTATTTGAGAAGTATCTATTAATTTGTGTTTTCAACTGGTTATAGACTTATAAGTTGGTCTGAGAAATTGTGTTGTTGATTACAAGCTCGTTGCTGTTTACCCCATGGTCAGCTAGGAATGGCTAAAGACGAGGGACCTTAGGGCCCATTTCCCTTTTCAAATTCTTTTGTATTTGGCAGATTATTGTGTAGTTTAATTTGTTGACGAATATTTGAAATGTGAAAAGTAGGTTATTCAGAGGTGAGCTTAGTAGGTAATCTTCATTCTGCATATAAGAGACTTGGGTTCAATGTCCCTTCCCGCCATTGTGCCAAAAAAAGAGTTATTTTATATGTTAGGGGTCCTAAAATAGTGGTTGTTGCTTATTGTTTGGTTAATAATGTTTCAAAATTTCAAGACGATTATATAGATAGAATGAAATGTTAATGTCTTAACCCTGACCTCAATTTTCTAAATCTGTCATTTTAGGATTTGACATTAAGGAGATGGGGTAAATAAGAAGGAAAAGGAAATGGTGGGAGAGAATAAAAGAGCTGGTTGGGTTCTTTGAAGCTAGTTAAAGAAGAGAGGAAAGTAATTGACACAAACAGTAAAGATAAAAAAGAAAGAAATGAGAAAAGAGAAGAAAAGGGGGTTGAAGAGAAAAAAATTGTAAATTTGAAATTTTTTTTCTTATTCTTTCTGCTTGCTGGTAATTTTTTTGAACTCTTCAAGTGAGTTTTATTCTTTCTTTTGTTCTCCTATAATAAATAAAAATATATTTATATTTAAGTTTATGTTACGGTGACTTATTTAAAAGTGAAACATTACGTCACATTATTATATTTGTTTGGTAAAACAATATATTTAGTGGTAAAAAAACTCTCGATGGTGAAAATAATATGTTCGGTGCTATTTTTCCTTTATCAATGATTATATTGTTTTAGTATTGAATGGATTTTTTTTTCTCACTAAATATAGTCTTACCAAAAAATGTATTGAGGCATGAGTCATAGTAGCACTCACTTTATATTTGATGTTACGGATTTTTTATGTTCCGTAACACGTGGCTACAAGGGAGACATGTTTGCGGTTTGACAACCTTGACCAAGATCAGGACTGTGCAAATGTAGAGGATTACGTTGCCTTGCACTTTGTTCTAGTTTCGTAGTCTATGACTGTGGGTAGAACTCTTGCAGTAGAAACAGCTCACTCAGAATTCGCTTGTGCTATCGGGCCCAAGGTTGCACTTAGACACAAGTAATGTTAGAGTGAACCCTGTTGTTTTGCATTAACCTGCAGTAACCAACAGGGATAGGTTAGAAGAATAGAAGGGACAAGCAATATGGCAATATCATAAACTTCAACAGAGGAATGAAATATGTGTGAGAAACAGGGGAAAAGAGATCTCAGGTTGGTACTACAGCGTTGAATGTGCAACAACATTAACTCTAAGAAGAGATCATGAAGCTTGCTTGGTGAGAACAACACGTGTTCTCCAATCTTTACAAGTGTTGTAGACGACCTGTGCAACAACATTAACTCTGAGAAAAGATCATGAAGCTTGCTTGGTGAGAACAACATGTTCTCCAATCTTTACAAGTGTTGTAGACGTCCCAAACACGTTTGCAAAGATAGTCAGTAAGGCAATAAAGCAATCTTAAGAGGAATATGCTACAACAACCTATCCGGGCTCTTTTGAGATAGTTTTACTTTAGCCTTGGTTCCGCTTTGCCTTGTAGCCTTTGTTTTGCCCTTCTTGGTGTCTTTTAGACTTTTGGGCTATCTAGTGGGAGTTGGCCTTGATGGGCCTTGTTGCATAGTAAACCTCAATAGGTTTTGCGATGTAGTAGGCTTCTTTGAGCTTTATCATATTTTTGTTTCTCTAGTGGACCTCGAACGGTTTTATCATTTTTTTGCTATCTAATGGGCCCTTTTGGGCTTTATCGTGTAGTAGACTTCTTTGGGCTTTTCATTTCAGTTTTGTCTCAGTGGGCTTTTCATGTCAGCTTTGTCTTGATGGGTTTTATTATGTAGTGAGTGTTGTCATCCAATGAAATTGTGACACGTGGTGTGAGAAAATGGGTATCATCATTAGCCCACTAAATGCGTGCGACATTGGTTCTTTGCTCGAGACGGGGTGCGTGTTCATAAATTTTGTTCTTTTATTAGGCTTTGTGAATTTTCATCCTTTTTTTTTTTCGGTTTGTTTCTTTTCTGTAGCGTCTAATGTTGTAGTGCTCGGTGCGGTAGTGCTTGGGGCTGTAGTTTTAGTAACTCATGATTTTGAAAGGCTTAAGAAGCCTTTTATAATGGTGTGATTGCCTATTGTGAGAGGCACAACCTTCTTTTCAAAACCATTGAGAATGAAGTAGATAGACTAATAGGTGGTGTCAGTTGGCTTGACATGTAGCTTTTTCATGGGTCATAGTGATCTTCTAATTGTTCCGCAAAAGGACAAGAGTGAGAGCAAGAATCTGGTGAAAATCCATCCCGACACCGTAGGCAGTTCTGTTTACTATTGTAGGGGAAGGCAAGAGGGCCAAGTTGCCAAAGGAGAAAGTTCATGAAATTGTTATTTTTTTCTTCCTTCGAGATTCCAAGCTTAGTTTGTCCACAAGAGGATTATGATGTCGGTGGTATAACTTTAACTCTTGCTCTTCTTATATAAATAATTTAATTTCTTTTGCTTGGATGGTTTAACTTGTTAGTCTCCTATGCCTTTCTTTGAATTGTAGGAGGACTTTCCAGAAACAAAGGTTAAGAGAGCTCATATTTTTGATGAGTTCTCGTCGTAGAGATTAGTGTTGTAGAGGCCTTTGCAATAGGAGCACTGTTGAGGCTACTGCAGTAGGGCCGTTGCGTAGATGGTCGTAGAATGCTATTACGGTTGAGGGTGATGCTTCTGAAAGTATTGTTGCAGAGATAACAATAGTTGATGGTGGCAAGAATAGCAATGATGAAGATGTGCATGCTGATAAAGATGGCGTAAGATTGTTGTCGTAGATGTTACTGTGGTAGGACCGCTGTCATAGATGTTGCACGGTCCTTTGCTGAGAATTTTGGTTAGTTTGACTAGAATCTTGTTAAAGCTGAAAGAGTTGGTAATATCAAGATGCCTAGTGTTGCTATCAAAGACTTTATAGTTGTCTGATTCTTGCTTCTTTAGAACATGATAATCTATCTCTCAAATGACTTTCTTTTTATTATTCATGTTTTGCATAGTTGTTTTGTGTTGATTTTGTGCCCAAAACATGTTTCTTGTTGTGATTATTTGTTAAAAATAGTTTATATATGTATTTTATGAACTAATCCGTTGATTTTTGTGCTTAGAAAGGTCCTGGAATGTGATTTGGAGTAAAAAATTGGGTCAAAACCACATTAACCACATTTTTTAAGTATCAGATCCGAGAGACACTCTAGAATGGCACCTAGACTTGAGAGCTACTATAAAGTTGTGCCTGTTGTGAGTTTTAATTTACTCATAAAAGTACGAGTCGTTTGCAATATAGTGTGTGCAAGTGCGAGGTCGAATCCACAGGGAATTGTGTTGTGAAAATATAAATTTATCTAAACTAATCTTATCTTAACCTAGTTCTAAATTTGTAATTATATGTTGCAAAATAAATAAAAGCTAAACTAAATTGATTTTAAAAAACTAATAAAAAGACTAAGGTTTCTGAATCCACCCCGCCAAAGTTAAGCATATATCTCAATGTTCTAAAGATAGCCTATCAAAAAATTCCATGAATCCAACTTAAGACAAAAAACAAATAATATCTCAATTAAACCGAAAGCATCCAATGTATCCGCTCTTAACAAATCACAAAGGAAATCCAATTTAATCGAAAACAATTCAATGTATCCATCAGATGAAACACAAGGAATATCCAACAGAATAATTTAAACTCAATCAATCACAAGATTAACTCAAATAATTGACAGAACATTTATACTAAAAAATATCAGAATTGTATAAACAAATATTAACTACTATGCCAAACAACGGCGAGACTTCATCTTCAACCTTAGCTGAAGATTCTAGCCACTCATAACTATGAAACTACAATTCATAATAAAAGTGCTAAACATTAAACTAAAACAACTAAATAAAAAGAAATAAATAACTTTACATGAGAGAAATTCCACTCGCTGATGGGCGGCGCTTCCCTTGGTGGTAGCAAAGCCTTCGGGATCCACCAGAATGCTAGCAGACGTCCACCGGTTAATACCAAAGTGGCCCAGGAATTGTACCCAATGGCACAAAGAATTGCACACTGAATGATGGAGTCAGATAGTGTTTATATAGGGGGAGTCTCGGAGCACTGTAGGTTTCAGATTCGATGTGGGATACTGGCCCGAGTGTGCTCGATCGCAGAATGGTGCGATCGATCGCATATGCGCTCGATCGCATGTCTTGTGCGCACGATCGCATGTGCGCTCGATCGCATGTCTGTTACGATCAATCGTAGACGCACTTAACAACAACTATTTCGATGTGGGATGTTGACCGTGCGCTCGTTCGTAGGCAAGTGCGCTCGAGCGCAGGTGCGCTCGATCGCATATCTCGTGTGATCGATCACACTATGCATCCTCTTTGCTCTTGAAGCTTGATATCTCCTGAAATAGTTCATTTTCTCCACAAACCTATAAAAATACACAAAGCACAAAAAAGGCATAAAATAAATTGAAATAATACAAATTAAGAACCTAACAAATATAAATTAAAGGGCTTAAATATGCAATATTTAAGACTCATCAGTGCCCATACCCAAGAGGCACTCAGAGTGGCACCCAAACTTGGAATTTTTGGGTCTTGTCTTATTTTTTGCTTTTAGATCTCAAATGTTATCCGGTGCATATGAGATCTTGTATGGTGATTAATATTGTAAACCGAGGTTCAAATCCTCCTCAAGAGGAGGGTGAACTGGGTTTTAAAAACTTTTGCTAATTAACTTGAAAGTATTTAAAGCAGTTTGATATGGAAAGCACACATTCAAATAATATACTTGAAAATAATGGAGTTAAGGAAGAGAAAATGCAAACTCCGTTTATAGTGGTTTGGCAATATCAAAATCTTTTCGACCCTACGTCCACTCTCTTCAAGGAATCTTTTTGAAGTAATCCACTAAACTTTAGTCGTGCAACTTCTTGCGCAAATCTTACAACAATCTCTTCCTCACGGAAGTTACAAGTGAAATGTTTAATCTAAAACACTCTAAAAATTATAACAACTCTTTCCCTTTACAATAAATGGTGTTTAACTATAAAGTAAATGGTAGAGAGATAGTAATTATAAATGAATAATATATCTTTTTCAAAAGTAAGCTTGAAGAATGGCTCATAATGAATTTTTCAAAGTTTTTGAGAATTAATGAGCTATATGATGAATTGAATGTGCTATTTTCCTTGTTTAAATGCTCATTGAAGTGGGTTTATATAACATTGTATAAATATGGTCGTTTGACACTGACTTGGTAGGTTTGGAGCATTAAATGCTCAAGTTCCGTATCTCAAACGATCATATTTTCGAATTACTTGTTGATTGGTTCCATGAATCAGTCGACTGGGTCAAGTAAAAAATCTTCACTTTTAGGTTTAGGGAGAGTACTAGTCTACTGGTATGTACACCTAGTCGATTAGGTTGTCCTTCAACCCAGTTTTTCATGTTTCAAAACAGTTTTTGACTTAAAAACTTTTTGTATTATACTTTTGTTAAAGTGTTTTGTAAATTGAGTCATAGATCAAGCTAAATAATTGAATTTAGAGATTTACAGACTGATTCAATTACCTTGATGCCTATTCTAGATCTTCTGTCTTCTTTTGGTGTCTGAGCTTGTTAAAATCTTGCATCTTGTTTATGAACTGAATGTCTTTTCCGTTTAAATACTTAGATAAAACTGTTAGTGTAATTTAAGTAGTGTTTTGTCATTATTAAAATTAAATATGGGTCAACAATCTCCCATTTTTTTTTTTATGATGACAAAACTAAAGAGAAAAAAAAAAAAACTAAGTGTTGGGTTTTTGAAAAATTTGGATAAAGTTTCCTCTATTTTTCTGATAAAGCTTACTTGTAAGCATTCCAAATATAGTTCGTATACAGTTATATCAATCCCAACCAAGCAATGTAAGACTATTTTACTCTTTTCAACATGTTCGGAGCAATTCTCCTCTGAAATTTATGCTAACTTTAGTTTACAACAGTTTTACTATAGATTTCTTTTTCTCTCTCGTTTTGACAATAGAAAAAAGGGTGTAAACTTGAAAAATAAGCAATATAAATAACATAGTACTGAAGATAAGAGAAAAACAAACTTGTGTGTAAAAACTAGGCATGATTCGGAGTTCGAAAGATTTCTCAAGAAGAATCAGAAGTTTTCACATAAGTGTTACCAATTACGGCATATAGATGAACATAAATAGCTCAAAGCAAGCAACCATATATCTTAAACATATACATGAGCTGAAGTCTAAACAAGTAAAAATAAGCAAATATATAGATACTGTTGTGAGTTTTAAATTATTTGCAAGTGCACAAGTTGTTTGCATTATAGTGTGTGCAAGTGCGAGGTTGAATCCACAGGGAATTGCATCGTGAAAATGGATTTTTATCTAAACTAAACCTATTTTAACCTAATTCCAAATTTTTGAATTGCATCTTGCAAAAAATATAAACTTAAACTAAATTCATTTGAAACAAATAATAAAGATGCTAAGGTTTCTGAATCCACCCTACCAAAGTAAAGCATATATTTTCATGTTCTATATAAAAGTAATCTATCAAATAATTCCATGAATCCACCATTATACAAATCACAGTGAATACCATAATTCAACCAAATCATCTAATGTATCCCTTTAGAATCACAATGGATATCCAATTTACTTTGGATGATCCGTCGTATCCAGCAGATGAAATATAAGGAATATCCAATTTGAACAATTTAAACACAATCAATCATAAGAATTTACTCAAACAATTGAAAAAGAACATTAATACTAAAAATATCAGAATTATACAAACATTTATAAAAATATTATGCCAAACAATGGCGAGGCTTAATCTTCAATCTTAGATGAAGGTTTTAGCCTCTCATGATTATGAAACTAAATTTCACAATTAAAGTGCTAAATATAAAACTTTAAACTCAAAAGAAATAAATTAAAACTGATTATACATGGATAGAGAAATTCCACTCGTAGCTGCTGTGCGGTGCTTTCCCCCCTTGGTAGAAAAGCCTTGGAGATCCCCTAGATTGCTAACAGAAGTCCTCCGGATTGCACACCCTTTTGATGAAGTGAAATGGAGCTTTTATAGGGGAACTCCATGAGTGCAATGTGTTTTCAATCCGATGTGAGATGTGAGATATAGAATGTGTTTCCAACCGATGGGAGATGTGGGATTTAAGCCTTCACGTGCCCTTCAAAACTTCTGCCCACGCTGAAATCCTGCACAACCTGACATTTGTCTACTAAAAATGCCATAACTTTATCTAGAAAAATAATATTTACGAGTCGTAAAATTTCCCAGAAAATAGACATCTGGATATTTCTAAGCATATATGGCTCATCTTCTGGTTCTTTCTGAATCATTATAGTTTAATCCGCAAAAATCACTTCTGCTATGCTGAAATCACGCATAGCCTGACCTTTGTCTACTAAAACTGCCATAACTTTCTCTAGAAAAATCATATTTATGAGCCATAAAATTCTCCAAAAAATACACATCCGGATATTTCCAAACATATATGGCTCATCTCCTAGTTCTTCCTGAATCAATACAGTTTAATCCGCAAAAATGACTGATCTGTACGGGCAATTCTGGAAATTTAGTGAAACTCCTTTCCAAGTGCTTGTAAACCTGTAAAACAACGAAAAAACAACTCAAAGTAACAAATTCTAAGCTAACAAATGTAAATTAAGGGGCCAAAATATGCAATATTTGGCACTCATCAGATACATCCATTCATCATGAGCTTTTAGAAAGTTGTCTGAAAATCAAGTACTAGGACATGAATGCATACATAGAAAATGAATGTTCGTGCCAAAATGTCTAAGGAGCTATACATCAATAACAAAAGAGATAAATAAAAAAACTCAGTGAGCAGGGGAATTAGAGTTGTCTCAAAGAATATCTCGAATCTCAACCAAAGAGCCCTTTGTGTGCTCCCAGTTTAACTCGAAATTGTTTCGGAGTATGTGCAGGTCGCAATGCATATGATTGACTGAAGAGCTCAAGCTTTAGAAGCTGGACTGCATGGACCGCTGGAGGCTCGCAATAGCCTGTAGTAGGTCATCGTATCCAGCTTAACTACCGCTAGAGCCACCATGGCTAACATGCTGTGGACTAGGGTTAGTCTGTATGGTGGTGGGAAGAGTTGCATCACCCGGCATCTCGTCGTCCTCCTCGCTGCTGTTATCATCATCGATTCATATATTCCTCCCAGCCTTGGTGTAGATCATACCATCTCGGATCGAGCAACCTATCTTCTTTAGTGAAGAGACATTATTAATGTCCTTGGGTCCGATATCTTGAGCTTCTGAGGCAGGCAAGGGGACATGGAAGTGCTGGAGGATCAAGGTGATGAACATCCCATATGGGAGGCACCTAGAGTCACTTGCTTCGCTATTTATCATGTTGGCTAGCAAGAGGGGGTAAATATTGAAGTGGTGTCTAGTTTTGAGACATCAAATCAATACTATGTCTATTTTGGACATAAAGCACTGACTCTCGAGTCTCGGGTGGATGGTCCAACTCACTATGAGATTGAACAATTTAGAATCAAGGGGCATGTCACTACATTGGTGAAATGTAGTGGGTCGAATGATATAGTTAAGGTCACCTCTAACAATCTAACAAACCTCTTTATAGTCGAAATTGTCTGGCCATCCATCCAGACTCTACTAGACCCCTCCCATGGAGATTCTTAGTAGTTTGACCAGAAGGTTGGTATTGACTTCAAATTCTATACCCATCACATTGGTCTTAAAACAAATAACTAATGAGCTCGGTTTGACCAAGTTGACATAGATTAGTGGATGAGGCATGCGTAGTATTTTTGGTGTATTTTCACAAGTGGGGTTAGATAAATAGCCTCAAAAGTGTGTAAAATGTCAAAGTTTACATGATGGATAAAATCGAAATCGATAAATCTACCCGTCATGATTTTCTTGTGGCGTATGACAGAGCTATACCTTTTATTGGCAGTGAGGTTCCAAAATAAGGACTCATCGAGCTTGGTCCTTGCCATCTTGCTTGATGAACTGGCCACTCCTTTTTCCTTGGTGTTCGATGCCATAAACTTCTTCGAGCGGGGCCTTGTAGGCGTGTGAGGTCAGACAATGGTGGTCTTTATCCGGATTCTCTCAGAAATTTTGTGAAAAATTCATTTAGAGAAAGAATTTTGGAAATGTGGAGTTTTCAACCGTGAAGTTGAAAAAAAGATGATTTGAGGTATGATTGAAGGTTCTATGGAGTTATTTTGAGAGATTTCGGTCTAAGATTAAAGATTTTCTAGAGAGAGAAAGCTTAGGGTTTGCAAAAATGGCTTAAAATTTCTGAAAATCTAAAGCGATTATATATAGTATCGCGATGCCAGTCGACTGGGTTAGGGTACCAGTCGATTGGGTCCTTCATTTTTTGAGGACATTGCGACATACTAATCGACTGGTCAGGATACCGGTCCATTGGGTAATATGGCAGTGAGATACCAGTCGACTGGATTACCCTACTAGTTGACTAGGATGTCTAAGAGAATTTTAAATTTTTGTCTCCAAAGGTTTTCTTATGATACCAATAGACTGGGTCAGGGTACCAATTAACTGATGAAATTGGCATTGAGTTACCAGTCAACTGGATTGACTCAACTAGTCGATTGGGTAACTGGGCAGAGAGATACCAGTCGATTGGATCAATATACTAGTCGACTGGGTCTTTCACAACACATAAAATTTTGAGCTCCAACTTGGAATTTTAGCAAGAAATGATTTATATATGCCATCTTGAGTGAGAGATATATCAAATGAGAGTTACTACTCATTCAATAGATGTCAAATATGCATATGATGAAACGTAGATGCAATTAAACATACATAGTTTCATAATTTTTCATTCCCATTAATAGTTTAATCTTGCTAAAGCTATCTTCGTTCAAGGGCTTAGTAAGAATGTCAGCTATTTGGTCATCCGAAAGTATGAATTCTAAGATAATATCACCCTTTTGAGCATGGTCTCTTATGAAGTGATGTCTTATTTCTATGTGTTTGGTTCTCGAATGCTGAATAGGTTTTTTGGTCAAATTGATAGCGCTAGTGTTATCACAATGAATTAGTATGCTTTTAAAGTTCATGCCATAGTCTTCTAATTGTTGTTTCATCGACAACACTTGTGCATAACAACTTCCGGTTGCTACATATTCCGCTTCGGCGGTTAATAGTGCAACTGAATTTTGTTTCTTGGAAAACCAAAAGGTTAACATTTCACCTAAAAATTGGCATGTTCCACTAGTGCTTTTTCTATCCAACAACCCGCAAAATCAGTATTCGAATACTTACAAGCTCAAAAGTTGATTTTCTAGAATACCATAACCCTAGGTTTTGAGTACCTTGTAAATATGTTAGAACTCTTTTTACAGCAGTTACATGTGATTTCTTAGGATTAGCTTGAAATCTAGCACACATGCATACATTGAACATTATATCAGGTCTACTTGCAGTTAGGTAAAGTAAGAGGTTAACATTTCACCTAAAAATTGGCATGTTCCACTAGTGCTTTTTCTATCCTACAACCAGCAAAATCAGCATTCGAATATCCTATAAGCTCAAAAGTTGATTTTCTAGAATACCATAACCCTAAGTTTTGAGTACCTTGTAAATATCTTAGAATTCTTTTTACAGCAATTACATGTGATTTCTTAGGAGTAGCTTGAAATCTAGCACACATGCATACACTGAACGTTATATCAGGTATACTTGCAGTTAGATAAAGTAAAGCTTCTATCATGCTTCTATAAGTTTTAGTATCTACACACTTACCTTCCTTATCTAAGTCAAGTTTTGTAGAAGTTCTCATAGAAGTGCCAATTGACTTTGAGCTTTCCATTCCAAACCTTTTTAATAGATTCTTGGTGTACTATGATTGATTGATGAAGGTGCCTCCTTTCAATTGTTTGATTTGAAGTCCAATAAAGTAGGTAAGCTCTCACATCATGCTCATATCAAATTCACATTACATACACTTAGCAAATTCTTGACACATAAATTCACTAGTAACACCAAATATGATATTATCAACATATATTTGGACTAGTAGTTTGTCATTTTTATGAGTTTTTGTGAAGAGAGTTGTGTCCATTTTTCCTATTGTAAAACCATTTTCAAGCAAAAAACTTACTTAGTCTTTCATACCATGCTCTTGGAGCTTGTTTCAACCCATAAGACCTTTAGAAAGCTTATATACATGGTTTGGAAGACTAAGATTTTCAAATCCAAGAGGTTGCTCAACATACACCTCTTATTTTATAAAGCTATTAGAAAGGCACTATTTGCATCCATTTGAAATAAGTTAAATTTATTAAATCATGCAAAGTCCAATAACATACGAATGGTTTCTAATCTAGCTACGGGAGCATAAGTCTCATCAAAGTCTTTTCCTTCTTCTTGATTATAGCCCTTAGCAACTAGTCTAGCCTTGTTCCTAGTTACTATTCAATTTTCATCCATTTTATTTCTAAATACCCATTCAGTTCCTATAATTGTTTGATTCTTTGGTCTAGGAACTAGATTCCATACTTTGTTTCTTTCAATTTGATTTAATTCTTCTTGCATAGCATTTATCCAATCAACATCTTTTTTTGGCTTCTACAAGAGTCCATATGCAAAAAGTTCTAATGGTCTAGAGGTTGAGATTATATTTTTTGATTTAAAATAAATTCTTGTTTGTTTTCCCATTTGACAAGCATCACATACCTTGTCTTTTTCAAATTTGATTTTTGAAAGTCCAATGACTAAATCTTTTCTTGAAATAATTTTAAGCAAATCCATGTTAATATGGCCAAGTCTTCTATTCCATAGCCATAGGTTTTCACTAAAAGCGGGAAAACATTTTTCATTTTCCGAATGCAAAGATTTTAAATCAACTATATAGACATTTTTGTGTCTATAGCCAACAAACTTGATCTTGTTACTTTTGATGTCTATAACTAGACAATGAGAGATTTCAAATATGACTTTGTTGCATTTGTCACATAGTTGGCTAATACTAAGTAAATTTGGCTTAAGGCTTTGAACATATAAAACATGATCAATAGTTGAGAAATCGTTACCAACTTTGCCATGCCTGATGATCTTTATCTTTGTGTTGTCTCCAACGGTGACGTGTCTGCCATCCTTTAGAGTTAGCTCTTTGTATATACTTTGAGCATCCACTATCAAGGTACCAATAGTTACATTTTTCCTTGGTGTGGAGACATATCTACATTACACAAAGATATACAATTGCACTTTTAGGTACCTAAAATTTCTTGAGTCTTTTGGGGTTAGTCCTAGAAAATACGGTTCTTTTAGAGACCCATACTTTCTTAATATTGTAAGGTGCTCTATAATTGTAGACATTGATGATGCATGCTCATAGGATAATAGTTATTGAAGTTTCTAGGATTTCTTAAATGTGAATGTTTATAGTTCCTTGGATAAGCATTCCTAGAATATATGTTTCTATTATAAAAGTTATGAATGTGCATGTTATCTCTAGGAATGGTATGACAGTAAATTCTAGGATGTGCACTTGTAGTATGCAAGTCATGAACATATATATTATCTCTAGGATACACATGATGGTAATTTCTAGGATGCGCACTTGTAGTATACATGTTTTCTCTAGGATGCACATGATGGTTACTCTTAGGATGTGTATTTCTAGTATGTGCATTCCTTGAATGATTATTCCTAGCATTTGCATTTCTTGAGTGAGCATATATATATGTATGAGTATTTTTAGGATGCTTACCTCTAATATATGCATTAGGATTTAAATTCATATTCTTAGACCTACAAGCATATATTAAGGAAGTACTTTTAATCTTGCTTGTGGCCTTGGAAGTAGAAGCTTCATTCATACATATTGCTTTCATGAACAAAGTCTCTTTTGATTTTTGCTTCCCTAATGAGGAGTAACCCAAGCCCGATTTTCCTTCACTTAACCTTTGGCAAGATAGCACTTCATCTAGCAATATGCATTAGGATTTCATCTAGCTTTTATTTTCCAAGCATAAGTCTAGATATAGGGCTATTCAAATCCATTATTATTTTTATTTAAAATATCATTTTCATTTTCTAGAAAATCTTATAAAGAGTTATAAAGCATGGAAGATATTTTTCTTTTTTCTTCCTTTAAGCCCTCTATCTCTTTAGGAAAAGATGAAACTTACTTTTTGAGGACTACATTCCTATAATCGAATTTCTTCAATTATTCATGCATTTCATTTATAACTTCAATTAACTCTTCATTACTACTAACAATGTTATTATTAGGAGGGGAAGAAGTTGATACCTTATTCTCATTGTCTATTGTCATCAAGCATAGGTTAACAATCTCCTCATATCCAACTTCATTGTTTGAAGTTTCTTCCTCTTCGTCATCACTCTATGTGGTTGCAATCATGACTTTCTTTTTGGAGCTCTTATATGGTTTGCTCGTTGTTGGGCAATCAACCTTGATGTGGCTGGGCTTCTTGCAACCGTAACACACAAGAGGTTCCCTTTTTGGAGTGTAATCCCTTGTGTAAGGTTTCTTGCTTTTTTCTAAGAACTTGTGGAACCTTTTAGTGATTAAGGCCATCTCACATTCTTCTTCGTTGCTCTCATTCTCTTCTTCTTTTTTTTTTCTTTTTTGTTGCTTGTAGAGGCTTTGAGAGCAATCAACTTTTTCTTCTTCTCATCATCGTTGACAACGGGATTCATTTCTTCCATCTCATATGTCAATAGTGATCAGATGAGTGTTTCGACGTCAAGCTTGTCGAGATCTTCGGCCTCCATTATGACTGTCTTCTTTGCTTTCCAAGTGGATGGCAAAAACTTGAAGTTTGTCCCAAATCTCCTTAGCCGAAACACATACAAAAACTTTATTGTATTCAGAAATAGCTAAACTACAATGCAACATACTAGTGGCTTTACTATTTAGAGACATCATTCTACAATCCTCTTCATTAAACTCAGTTTTGAGTTTAGGCATTGTATGATTTATCTCTCTAATGATTATTTTCTTAGTAGGAATTCTGGGTCCTTCTTCAATGACTCTCCATAGATTGTGATCTTGTCATTCGACAAAGATTTTCATTCTATTTTTCCAATAGTTATAGTTGGAGCCATTGAACAAAGAAGGTTTAGTATAGGAATGTCCTTCGGTATAGCTATTAGATGCCATAGGATCAACTCATGGATTTTAAGCTTGAAATTGAGTACGAAGCTCTGATACCAATTGTAAACCGAGATTAGGTTCAAACCCAAGAGGGGGGTGAATTGGATTTTAAAAAACTTTTGCCAATTAACTTGCAAGTATTTAAAGCTGTTTGATATGCAAAGCACATAATAAAATAATATGCTTGAAAATAAAAGAGTTAAGGAAAAGAATATGCAAACTCCGTTTATAGTGGTTCGACAATATTGAAATCTTTTCAACCCTACATTCACTCTCTTCAAGAAACCTCCTTGAAGTAATCCACTAAACTTTAGTTGTGCAACTTCACGAGTATTGCGCAAACCTTGTGACAATCTTTTCCTCACGGAAGTTATAAGTGAAGTGTCTAATCCTAAACACCCTAAGAGTTATACCAACTCTTTACCTTTATAATAAATGGTGTTTAACTGTAAAGTAAATGGTAGAGAGATAGCAATGAATGCTTTTACAAATGAATAATATCTCTCTTTCAAGAACAAACTTGAAGAATGGCTCACAATGAATTTTTCAAAGCTTTTGAGAATTAATGAGCTATATGATGAATTGAATGTGCTATCTTCCTTTTTTTAAATGCTCATTGAAGTGGGTTTATATAACCTTGAATCAATATGGCCATTTGACACTGACTTGGTAGGTTTGGGGCATTAAATACTTAAGTTCCACATCTCAAACGGTTATATTTTCGAGTTACCAGTCGACTGCGTCCTTATACCAGTTGACTGGGTCAAGTGAAAAATCTTCACTTTTAGGCTTAGGGAGAGTACCAATCGACTGGGTGAAATTATAGTCGACTAGGTCCTTAGTACCAATCGACTGGGAACTTATTGTCTCATATCCCAATCGACTGGTATGTAGACCTAGCCGACTGGGTTGTCTTTCAACCTAGTTTTTCATGTTTCAAAATAGTTTTTGACCTAAAAATTTTTGTGTTCTTGTTTTGTCAAAATCTTTTATAAATTGAGCCATAGATCAAGCTAAGTAATTGAATTTAGAGATTTACAGACTGATTCAATTACCTTGATGCCTATTCGAGATCTTTTGTCTTCTTTTGGTGTCTGAGCGTGTTGAGATCTTGCATCTTGTTTCTGAACCGAATGCTTTTTCTGCTTAAATACTTAGATAAAACTGTTAGTGTGTTTTAAGTCGTGTTTTGTCATTATTAAAATCAAATATGGGTCAACAAATATGATCTAAGTAAACATGTTTAAACACTAGGAACAACATGAAGATAAAATTAAATGGATGAATCAAATTAAACCAACTTTATGTCTATTTTCTCGATTATGCATGCATTGATAAGTTTGTTTGATTCGTCAAACTTAGACAAATTTAATGGAACTGGAAACCCTAAAACCCACCTCAAATAGTACCTAAAAACCATGAAACTCATCAAACTTAGCCCAACTATCATAACCCGTCTCTTTCGAAGATCCCTCACTGGCCCTGCTTTACCGTTGTTCTTCAACCTATTCTAAACCAAGATCAAGACCATAGGTGACATTGCCTCCGAGTTTGTCAAGAAATATGTCAATGTTACACTCCTTGATCTCGAGACCCCAAAACAAAAGCCAAACAAGACCTTTTTCGAATTCATCTCTCACTGGATGAAGAAGGTAGCAAAGATGACCAACCATCCTAGTGAGAAGGACAAAGTTCGCATTGCCTTGAAGAACTTACGCCTCACTTATTTCCTAGCACTATATGCCATCCCATTCACCATATTCTAATAACTCTATGATTCTGGCATCCAAGTGGAGATGCAATGATCAGTGGTTCAATTCCTAAGAATGAAGCCACCAAGTATCATAAGAAAGGTAATCAGTTTGCAAGGAATTTCAACTCCAACAATAACAAGACCAATAAGGTAAATTCCCGAGAGAAGAAATCCTTTCAGAACTTTGATGAACTGTATGCAACTTTGTCTAAGGTAATGAAAAAGTTGATCATGAAGGGATTCCTAACCCCATGTGGTGCAGCCCCAAACACCAACTACAAAAGCTATAACCCAAACGAATACTGTGAGTTCCACCAATAAAATGGGCATCCCACTGACCATTATGGTCCTCTCTGCCACTCAATCCAAGACTTCATTGATGAGGGCACGGTATCCAAACTGAAACCAAAAGCCACTCCTAATTTCCACATTAACCCATTTCTAAATTACTAAAACATCCGTTCGTGGATACTGTGGATCGCTCCAGTCACATATCCATTTGAAGGTCCTTTAATTCTATCATTTTTTTAGGGTCAATACTGAAAGGACAATTCCGAAGGGACAAACCAAAGGTACAATTTGGAAGGACATAATGTCTCTTCAAAGGATTATCCTAAGGGTAACATTATGAGAGGCATACCAATGACACAAAGTCTTAAGTAGTCACCATTCGGTTTTAGGGACCAAGAAACCGCATATCTACTAGTCATTTACAAGATAGAGATTCAGTTTCAAAGGGTAGTACGCAAAGAAAGGGTCATGGATGAGCGACCCAAGTGTGCCCAGACCTCAATGGATCTAGCTTATACTCTTGCAAGTTACGAATCCTCTTTAATTAAATTAATTGATTGATTGGTACTTATTTATCAATGATAATACAAGAAAGAAATGTAATGAATAATTTGAGTCACACATATATCATGGCAATTAAGGAAATCAGTAAATCATCCAAACAAAATATCATCCATCCATAGCAAATACAAGAGCAAGAAAAAAATTGCGAATTACAAGGAAATAGTTGAAAAGTAAAAGTGTGTAAAAGCGACTTACATTCCCAAAATTTTCATAAACTTAAAAATAAAAAGAATAAAAATAAACCATCCACGAGTACATAAAATAAACCATTGATCCATAGCAAGTATAAGAGAATTAAATCAACTCCATTCATTCATCCATAAGAAATAAAATAAATAAGACAACAACTATATCTATCAATAATGCATATAAAACTATCCAATCTCATCAACAGATCATAGCAAATCATACACAAACTCAATATGCAAGTATAGGTAAATCACCAATAAAAACCAAGCATAACCAAGTTAAATATATGAATATCAAAATAGGACTTCAACTTTATCATGCATTATCAATGTATAACAATAGCTATTTCATGGAAAATTAGGCGTGTGGTCAAAGATAAGTATCATGTGGAGCAAAGGAAGTCTTATAAAAGCCAAGGAGAACTAGAGTTTAGCATACAAAAACTTAAACTAACAACAAAACATATGATCATGAATTAAAATAGAAGCTAAACTAACTTATCTCCTCATATTTTAACTTAGAAACATCCAAGATTAAGTAATCATTCATGAAATCAATTAAATTTCATCAAAGCAAGCTTCTTTAAATCCAAATTTGATTAAATTTCATAACTTTGATTTCATGTGAGAGACTAAATTCATGTTAACTTAGGGTTTCTAGATGTTATATGAATGATTTAAATAATTTAAAAACCATTAAACATATATGCATAAGAAATCAACTGAAGCAAAATCAACACGAAATAACAATTCTAAAAAATATCAAGTGGGGGTGCCATTCTAGACTAGTGCCATGCCCAAAAATTTTCCCAAAAATGGTGCCCTTGATAGAAAGTTTGGAACTTTCAGGTTTTTTCAATCAAAACTCAATTATAAGGTTCTAAAAATTCTTATAACTTCTAAAATTTTTTCTAACATGCAAAGTTAATTAAACAATCACATGGAAACAATATTCTAACTCTTAAACATGTACAATATCAATTCAAACTCAAAATTAAATCAAATATTGAAGACTATGTCAAGAACAAAGACTAAAGAGAGAACGAATCAAGTTTCCATCTGTAAAGCGTGTTTAACTCTTATGAAGATCAAAGCACGAATTGTAAAACTTAAATATAATCTAAACATGCTAAATAATTTAAATAACATATAAATCAAATGCGAAATTATATGGACCATAAACATATCTCCAACCATTGAAGCTTTTCACTTACACAATCTGCTATTCTCTCGGTATTGGTACTTCTAGACTCTCAAAACTCTCCAATTTGATGGTGTATGAAAGAAAAATGAGTAGTTCCGAGTCTAGGGACCAAACCATGTATTTATGCTCATTCTTCCATCAACAACATCCATCCGTATTCTATACATTAGTTACCACAATTAATGGGTAGCCAAAAGGTTGAGGCAGACAAAAGATTGAGGTAGCCAAAAGGTTGAGGTAGCTAAAAGATTGAGGCAGCCAAAAGGTTGAACATGGATCATAAATGGATTGGTTACATTTTTCCACTTGGTCCATATGTTTAACCTAACTTAATCCCATTGATTATATTTTAAAAAGTAAATACATGAATCATGGCGATAAGTCCTCCAAGAGTGAGTATTACCTTCCATGTATTACGATGCATTTAGTTCCTCAAGTATTATTCTTCATGTGGCAACATTTCTTAATGAATAAACCCTATGTTTATTCTTGGTCCTATATAGATGAATTTTCTCAAAGAAATTAAGGTACACACGAATATGAGAAAACATCAAAATATATAAGAGTTCCATTAATAAACTGTATGTATACATTTACAAAATGGAACCAAGTCCCATTTTCTCTACATGATCCTTGAATTTCAGAGGTGGCATGCCCTTAGTCAAAGAATCAGCAATCATCGATTCAGTGCTAATGTGTTCAATACCACTTTCTTTTCTTTTACACGTTCTCTTATGGCTAAATACTTAATGTCGATGTGTTTACTTCGACTTACACTTTTATTGTTCTTAGCCATAAAGACAGCAGCTGAATTGTTACAGAAAATTATCAATGGCCTAGATATAGAATCCATGACTCTAAGCCCAGAAATGAAACTCCTAAGCCATACACCATGTGAAGTAGCCTCAAAACAGGAGAACTCGGCTTTCATAGTAGAAGTAGCAGTCAATGTCTGCTTAACACTTTTCCAAGAAACAGCTCCACCGATCATCAGAAAAATGTACCATGATGTTGATTTATGTGAATCGACATAACCAGCAAAATCAGAATCAGAGTAGCCAATCACATCCAGATTGTCCGTCTGTCTATATATAAGCTTGTAGTCTTTAGTTCCTTGAAGATACCTCATTACTTTCTTTGCAGCTCTCCAGTGATCTATACTCGGTTACTCTGATATTGCCCTAACATCCCTACAAAAAATGAAATGTTAGGTCTAGTGCAGACCTGAGCATTCACAAGGCTTCCGATTTCAGAAGCGTATGGAATGTTCTTCATGGATTCCCTCTCAAAATCATTTTTCGAGCATTGGTTCAAATTGAACTTATCACTCTTCACAATGGGAGCTACACTTGGTGAACAATCTATCATCCAAAATCTCTCTAAAACTTTGTTGATATAGGTTTCTTGTGACAGACCTAAAGCACCTCGAGGTCTATCTCTATGGATCTTAATGCCAATGATATAAGATGCCTCACCCATATCTTTCATATCAAAATTTTTAGAGAGAAATTTTTTCACCTCATGCAGCAAGCCTTTATCATTGGTTGCAAGAAAAATATCATCCACATATAAAACAAGAAAACAAATTTTACTCCCACTAACCTTCTGGTATATACATTGATCCATGGGGTTTTCAACAAAATCGAATGAAGAAATTACTTCACGGAATTTAAATTACCATTGACGGGAGGCTTGTTTTAAACTGTATATAGATTTCTTAAGCTTGCAAACCAAATGCACACCATCATTAGAGGAGAAACCTTCAGGTTATTTCATATAAACCTCATCCTCCAGATCTCCATTAAGAAATGCGGTTTTCACATCTATTTGTTGCAGCTCAAGGTCAAAATGAGCAACTAATGTCAAAATAATACGAAGAGAATCTTTCTTAAATACAGGAGAGAAAGTTTCTGTGTAATTGATTCCTTCTTTTTGAGTAAATCCCTTAGCAATGAGTCTCGCTTTTATCTCTCAATGTTGCTTAATGAATCTTTCTTGGTCTTAAAGACCTATTTTCAACCAATGGCCTTCGCCCTATTAGGCAACTCTATAAGATCCCAGACTCCGTTGCTTTTCATAGAATTCATCTCTTCCTTCATGGCATCGTACTACAAGGTTGACCCTTTGCAACTCACGGCTTGTGAAAAGGTTTCAGGATCATAGTCAGCTCCAAAATTATAGTCAGATTCTTGTAGATACACAATGTAATCACTAGGAATTGTTGATCTCCTGTCTCTAGTAGATTTTCTTAAAGTTGTACCAATGTCTCCCAGGGGAGCTTGTGGTTCAACTAGTTGTTCAAGAGCTTATGGTATTTCCTGAACTGCTTAATCTATTAGAATGTTGTCAGCAGCTTGTGGAACCTCAATGATTGATTTGTCAACACGTGCTTGTACTTGAGGTATGCTATAAACTATAACCAATCTACCATTTGGTGAAGGTTGAGATTCTGTATGATCGTGTGCAGGTTCTGTATGATCATGTACAGGAACTAAGTTCCTGAATCGATCCCTCCCACTGATCATATCATTCTTTAGAAACTTAGTGTTTCTTGATTCCACAATCCTAGTAGTATGAATTGGACAATAAAACATGTAACCCTTGGATCTTTTGACATATCCAACGAAATACCCACTAATGGTCCTCAGATCCAGTTTCTTCTCTTGTGGGTTATAAATCCTCACCTCAGACGGACATCCCAAAACATGCATATGTCGCAAACTCAGTTTCCAACCTTTCCATAATTCAAATGGTGTCTTGGGAACAACCTTAGTTGGAACTCGGTTTAATATATACGCAGCCGTCTTTAGTGCTTCAGTCCACAAAGATGTAGGAAGGTTGGAGTTGCTAAGCATACTCTGTACTATGTCCATCAATGTTTGGTTTCTTCTTTCTGTAACACCATTCTGGTCCGGGGAACCAGGCATAGTGTAATGGGCAACAATCCCATGTTCTTGAAGAAACTTGGCAAAAAGACCAGATGCTTGTCCACTTTCTGTGTATTTACCATAATATTCTCCACCTCTATCGAATCTCACAATTTGTATTTGCTTTCCGCATTGGTTCTCAACTTCAGCCTTAAAGACTTTGAAGGCATCCAATGCTTCATTCTTCTTAAGAAACAAATAGATATACATATATCGTGAGTAATCATCGATAAAAGTGACGAAATATTTTTGACCATGTGCGTCCATGTCTGGACAACATATATCAGTATGAATGATTTCTAATATGTCCGAACTCCTATTAGCACCTTTCTTAGACTTGTTGGTCTGCTTTCCCTTAATGCAGTCCACACAAGTCTCAAAATCAGTATAATCTAAAGTACTACCTTCATTCACTAATCTCTTAATTCTTCCTATGGAGATATGTCATAATCTTCGGTGCCATAACATAGAGGAGTTCTCGTTAATATTACACCTTTTAACGTCAGTTTGAACATGCATTGAACTATAAGTGGCATCATTTTGCAAATAAAGATGATAAAGACCATCAGACAAAATACTATTCCCAACACAATCAGTTTTATAAAATAAACTGAAAGATGTGTCTTGAAAATTAAAGGAATATCCAAATGGTACAAGTTTGGAAACAGAAATCAAGTTTCGTGAGAAAATTGGTACATAAAAGGTCATTTCCAATTTTAAAATAAAGCCACTACTTAAAGTTAAAATGCAAGTTCCAATCACCTCCACATGTGAGCCCATCTTGTTGCTTGATAAGATGCTTTGCTCACTTCCCACTAGCTTCCTTAGGTTTTGTATACCCTGCAAGGAGTTTGCAATATAGATTGTAGATCCAGAATCAATCTGCCAGGTGTTAATATTAACATTAATCATATTAGATTCATAACAAACAAATAAACAAGGTTGGATTACCTTTCTTCTCAAGCCATTTTTGGAATTTGATGCATTCCTTCCTCATATGTCCCTTCTTTTTACAAAAGAAACACTTTTCTTTTTTCTTGATATCAGCTTGAGGTGGTATTTTACCTTTCCCCTTCTGATTAGCTTTATGATTGGCTTAAGATTTGGTAGGTTTAACTTTGTCCTTCCCATGGGTAGTAGCCAACACTGCACTCTTACCCAGTTCCATCACAAGTCTCTCTTCTTCTTGAACACACATGATTATTAATTCATTGATTGGCCATTTGTCTTTATGTGTGTTGTACGAGATTTTGAAAGGCCTATACTGAGTTGGAAGGGTGTTCAGAATGTAGTACACCAGGAAGGATTTCGACATATCAACCTCGAGTTTCTTAAGTTGAGCTGCAATGTCATGCATTTGCATTATGTGCTCACACACACCTTTTACGTTGGTGAGTCTGAGGGATGATAATTTCATTATCAGGTGCTTGCCAATGCCTTTTTTGAAGTGACAAATTGATCATCAATGACTTTCAGCAAATCACGGACTTTCTCATGTTGGTCGACAGAACCACGTATACCAGCAGTCATCTTAGTATTGATAAACATCACGCTGAGCCAATTGGATCGCTCCTATCACTCATATAACGTGACCGCAGCTGGAGTGCTGTTATCGGCGATTCCAGGTTATTTGTCCTTCCTAATAGCATAATATATGTCCATCCACCCTAGACGGAGGAGAATCCTCTCATTCCATACCTTATAGTTATCTCCCCTAAGTTCGGGTATGTCTCAACAGATATCAGAAAAACTAGTGGGTTGAGAAACTACATAAAGTTCAAAAGCTTATGTCAAGATTTGAGGTCTAATACTCTAAATTGCATGTTTTACCTGTTGAAATTAAATCTAATTTTCATTAAAAATTACCTGTGGGCTAAATTTTTAATTCAATAAAATTCTTTATACTTTATGATAGATTTTATCAAACTATTTTCACTAAATTCATAATGTATATTATGATTACAGTTTGATGTTTTTCTTTCTTTAAACTTTATGATAAAACTATTAAATTAATTCTTCCTAACTCCTGTGGGTAAATTAAGAAAACTAATTTTAATATATTATCCTAATTAATTATATAAACATAATAAAATCCCTATGAGGTAAAATCATTATATTTATATAATTAATTACAATTAATGTCCATTATGTGATCCTAATCCACTTAATATATAATTTTTATATAATTAAAGATGTTGTGGTTGTTCACTAGACATTTATATTTACTATATTTTAGGCTCTACTTAATGCCTAAGAACAATTACGCAGTAACATAATAGGCAATCACTAAGAGTTCTCCAAGGATAATTGGTCGGGACAAAGCATTATTAAAAACCAGAATCCTTAGACAGAGCATTGTCCCAGATCATGCTATTTTATGCCTACTACAAATTGTTTATGAATTATTCATAATTTTTAACTTAATTGTTCATACTAATATATTATGAACCTTAATGTGTTATGCACAAATTAAGTTTTATGAGAATAACCTAAGTTTACATAATCTAACAATGTCTAAACTTAATAATATGTTATCATATGTAAATAAAATTCTCATAAATAAAACATAAATTGCACAATTAAACATAATATTATGCACTTAATTTAATTATATGCACAAAATAAACTCATTCTAAAAGCATGAATTGAAAAAAAAAACTCATACAAATATGAGCATTTAATCAAATTGCTATATATATATAGCATTTCTGGAAAGTTACCAAATTTGGAAACTGCAAGATATTTTCCTAAACCAGTTGTCTTCAACCTTCAGCCGGGTTGTTTTTGACCCGTTTTCAAAACCCAACTAAATCTTGGCTCCCAGGATACCAAGGCAAGATTTTAAAACTCAAAAATACTAGAAATCAAATTTCCTAATGATTTCTAACATTATTTTCCATCAAAAAATTTTCAAAAATCAAACTTTGAAATCAAATTATTTTTCAGGTATAAAATGAAAGTTTTACATATTGTTTAATACTTCAAGGCAGAGGCAAACAATGCTCTGATACCAAGTGTAAAACTTAAATATAATCTAAACATGCTAAACAATTTATTAGCATATAGATCAAATGCGGAATTATATGGACCGTAAACATACCTCTGGCCATTGAAGCTTTTCACTTACACAATCTGCTATTCTCTCGGTATTGGTACTTCTAGACTCTCAGAACTCTCCAATTTGATGGTGCATAAAAGAAAAATGAGCAGTTCCGAGTATAGGGACCAAACCATGTATTTATACTCGTTCTCCCATCAAGAACATCCATCTGTATTCCACACATTAGTTACCACAATCAATGGGTACCCAAAAGGTTGAGGCAACCAAAAGATTGAGTCAGCCAAAAGGTTAAGGCAGCCAAAAGATTGAGGCAGTCATAAGGTTCATGGGCAACCAAAAGGTTGAGACAGCCAAAAGGTTGAACATGGACCATAAATGGATTAGTGACACGAATATAAGATCATCCTTAAGGAATCAAACACAGACAATTAAGGTCCCAGAATCCTCATTGTTCTTTGAATGTGGGATGAAAAGTGGTCTTCTTGTTCCCTTCAAGAAGACCACGATTTGGACGTAAAAGATCTTCGGTGTAATCCTTAACCTTGTTCTTTGTTTGCTATGATAAAAAAATTCATATTTTATGGAGGATTATTGCTTTATTTCGAGTAAAAGATCAGTCCTTAGGGTTATGGTTAAGGTTAGGTCTAAAGAGTGAAGATTTCTCACAAAAATTTTACTCTTTTGCACCATTTTCTCTCAATTTTCTCTTAAAAAAAAAAAGGAATTGCAATTTGTAGCAGCTAAAAGTCTCAAAGAAGTTTTGAAGTGGATTCCTAAAAATCTCTTTATAGGAGTATTTATAAGCTTCATTAGACCGGGTTAGGTATTAACTTTAGCCGACTTGGAGAATAATCATTTCCATTTAGGCAACTTCCAAATCCTAAACTCGTAAGAATTAGGAAATATGACAGATTTCAAACCTCAACTTCAAATGAGTCGTTCTCGCTCATATGGACGAGTTTGGGGTCTTCTTGGACTTTTTAGAAATTCTAGAGTCTTATTTCAAGTCCAATTAGTTTGATACGCAAATTCAATACGAATTTAAAATGGTGGCCTAGATAGTATATATGGTCAGGTTCGACCTATTTCAGTAAATAAATATATGTCATTTTTCTTATCACAAAAATTCTAATATATCCTTGGGAAGTTAATTAAAAGTTTTATTAATTTGGAGAAGGGAAGGTTTTAAAGATTTGGGGATAAAAATTATTAAGCTCGAAAGACAACCTAAAAACATTGAATTTTGGAATTTTTTTCTTTCTCTCTTTAATCCTTTATGTGATTTTTATTCCTCCATTAAATCCTTCCTTAATGATAACAAATACTAAAACTTGGCAAATAATACATCTCGATCACGTACATAAACCACCGTCTTTATCAAAGAATAAGAAGGCTAATGATTGTTAATTATCAAATAGCGCAAAATTCGTGTATGCCTACAATTTGCCCCTCTTTGGGGATGCATACATGTACGTATCGCTCAAAGCTCTAAAAGACATTTATTTTGGTCTTTGATAATTAATGATTGGGGAAGTATGGGAACTTACAAAAGTGGAAAAGTGGTGCTAAGAAGCCAAGTCTTGAAGGCTTATAAATTCCAAGCTAGGTACCTGCACACCTCAAAAACACCATCTAATCAACCAAACAAAATGCAAATCTAAATAAAAATAGCTTAAGGAGTACCCACTATTAATAAACAGCTCAAGAAGTATAATAGAAGTAGTGGTTTCTCTCAAAATGCCTCAGCTCAAGGAGTACTAGTAGAAGTAGCGTAGAAATCAGTCCTTAAAGCAATCAAGTGGCGTAGCAATCAGTCCTCAAAGTAAAGTTCATAGTGAAGCAGATATTCTAGTCGTCAACAATTATTCTATCTTTCAGCATAGGTGCAATCCAATAGTGTTAATCAAATCTCTCAAGGTAGCATAGTCAAATTACTGATATCCCAACAAGTTGTTTCAATTATTTTCAGTTGTATTGTTGAATATTTTAGAAGCCATTAATAATGATGTTGCTTGAATATTTCTATTCCTCTTCCATCATCATTTCGGCCTTTTACTTGGAGAATTGCACTGTTTCAGCTTTTATAATTGTATAGAAAGGACCCAATTATAACAATCTTCTAATCTTATTTTATAGCTATTGCCAAATTTAATTTGTTTTTAATTTTTTTTTTGATTATCAATGATGAAATAATTTCGTTGGTGATATTTTCTCATTTTAAAAACTTATCGTCGAAGGATTTTTTTTGTCGGTAATAATTATTTACTAAAAATGATGAAAAATAATTTTTTTAAAGTATCACTAACAGAAAATCCGTCAGAGATACTATTTTCTCCGACGGATTTTTGGTCCATCGGAGAAAAATATTACCACCGAAGAAGGTATAATTGACATGCATATCATCAACAACAGTCTGTCGGTGATGACTATTATCAAAAAGAAAGGAAATATCACCGATAGATTCTGTCCGTTGATGATAACTTTTTTTCCTTTAGTGTTAGAAAAGTTCTAACACACTCCACAAATATTATATCAAAAATCATTTCCAAGCAAACAAGAGTTTAGTTATTTTATAATATTCGTTTTAGTAAAATTCCGTGCATCGCTTGACTTAATGTTTAGTGAGATTAATAGTGAAAGCCAAACCCAAACAAGTGTACGACAATAATAATTTCTTGATTCCTTTTTTTCTTCATTGCGAATCAAGTAAAGGTACTATTGGGAGTTGCAACAGCTCAATAAATTGAATTGAATTGGCTCTCTCCTTGGAATATGGAATACCATTTCTCAATACATCCTACAAAATTAAATGTAAGGCATTGTATGTCTTTGCTTCAGTATCTTATCCTCACCCGAAAATGAAATGGCAACAAACTTTGACAGCTTAACCCCATACTACTTGTTTATAACTCACACGCATTGCAAAGGAAAAATTCTTGTATAGAGCGGGCAAGCTCTTTCAATTATTTTGCATTATCCTATTAGAAGTATAAAGTAAAATATAAAGTGATATATTGTAATATAATGCGATTGGAAGAATTTTGAAAAGCGTATTAAGACTGGTCTTACACAACAATTACCTAACTCTATATATATGGTACACAGCCAAGCCCAAAAAAAAAACGAAAGAAACAGACCTAAAAGAAAACAAACAAGAGAGGCAACAAGCACAAAATAGCTTCCCAATTGCCTAGAAGGCAGCATATTCCTAAAACACCAATATACTTAAAGTAGAAAAATCAATCAAAATAATGGAGACGAACAAAAAGATGGCAGTGTTTTGCATAGTGGTGGCCTCATTGACAATGGCATCAATGGCAACAATGGCGGATGATGAGAAGGAATGCGCGGACCAGCTAACGACTCTTGCTTCTTGCATTCCTTATGTGAGTGGCACAGCGAAGAAGCCGACACCGGAGTGCTGCCAAGACACTCAGAAAGTGAAGATCAGCAAGCCCAAGTGCTTGTGTGTTCTCATCAAAGAGAGTACTGACCCCTCCATGGGTCTCCCTGTCAATACCACTCTGGCCCTTCAAATGCCTACAGCTTGCAACATTGATGCCAAAGTCTCTGATTGCCCAAGTAATTCCTCTTAGCATATTCTCTTTCTTTCTTCTTTTTTTTTTCCCCTCTTATCTGAGAAATTTAATATATAAGTAAAACGAAATGGAGAGAGTGAGCTACATAAAACTGAATCAGACTTTGATGGTTAACATCAATTATGTCCAAAATTACATCTTACCATATTCTTTTTGGTTTAATCATATACTAGTGCAATATGTTAAGAGAGATGAAAAAGTCTTCAATTGTTCTTTTATACCTTAATACCTCCTCTCAAGTGCAAACTAAGTTTTGTAGCTAAACCCAAATGTAAGATGAAGATGCAAGTCGAAAATTAGTTGATGGTTTTGCACAAAAATCCAAGTTTGGGTTGCACTGAGTGAAATATTAATGAAAAATAAGTTTTCTAATACTCAGAATTAAGATTTGGAACTCAAATAAAATGTTAAAGAGATAGTTGAGCTTTTGGGATAATTCACCCAACTATCTCTTCAACTGAGATTTTATAATCTAATCTAGCTATTTCATTCTTAGCTTCTCTTAGATATGCATGATTATTTATGATCTAGAACATCTCTAAGAATGACGTCTTAGATAAAATTTGTACTCTGGTTAGCTCTTTTATAATATAAAAAATAGTGACTGCTGTTTGATGTTGTTTCCAGCTATACTGAACCTCCCACCAGACTCCCCTGATGCAAAGATCTTCAAAGAAGCAGATGCAGGTTCTACCACTACCTCAACAACAAATACCCCACCAGCTTCTTCTTCTACTTCATCAGGATCATCTTCATCCAGTTCACAAACAGATTCAAAGGCAACTCCGAGCAGCAGCGATGGAGCAAAAATGAAGCTACTGGTGCGAGGCAATTTCTTGGTGATGATGACTTCATTTGCATGGATGCTCATTTGAGCTGCCACTTGAAACTCCCAACATTGCTTACTTTTGGAAAAAAAACTTGGAAGGTTTCTTGGAAAGAAATAGTTGTTCTGATTTTTGCCAGTTTCTTTTGTTCCCTTTCCAATTTAATAATAGCAAAAGAATAAGGGGAGGTATGTCTTGTCATGGAATGAAAAGGAAAGTTTACTTGCAATTCACTTAGTTACGAGGAACTCATTTTGTTAGATCATTACGGTACTCAAGGCAAGGAAAGTACTTGGCTTACATTAAGCTTCTTTTTTTTTTTTAATGTTTTCGTTTCGGGGCTATGCTTAAATCCTCAAACTTGCTCAACAGCGATTGCAGTAGATGGCAACCTTAAAGTCCTCTCACCAAGCTCTTGTTTGCAGAGTGGACATGATGCATTGATCTGTAGCCATTTATCCACACAATAAGAATGGAACAAGTGCGAACACGGCAGCTCCTTCAGCTCATCATTATTCACATAGGTTGCCAAGCAAATGCAACAAACCTATAGCAAGTCACCAAAAAGCAAAATTATTGTGAAGAATGCAAAATAGCTAAAAAAATTCAGAGGGAAAAATTTTCTAATGTAAACATCAAAATAAATTTGGAGCAGCTTGTAAGAGGAGAACTGTCACTTCAAGCTGCTCTTCCAATATTGTCAAAGATTACTTATCGCTGTAAGGAGCATATTAGAGCTTACAGCATCATCCCCTGAAATATGACGTTCCTTTTCTGTTCCTGCTGCCACAACTCCTGAACTAGCTTCTTCCCCACTTTCACCGCTTCTGTTCTTCTGTAGCTCATACTTGTAAGTTGGTAGAGAATACATGCATTCTGCAGAAGAATCCCTAGTTCGATTTTGGTTAAAATTTGCGGAAGCTTCTCTAGTTTGATTCAGGTTTTCATGGGAAGCCGCAATTGCAGTTGTATTACCGTAAATGCCGTAGAACAATATTACCCATGCAATTGCACACAACAGCAATACCAGTTCTAGTATAGTACCACCATACCAAACAAAGGTAAAGATAAAAAATACAACAAATAGCCTGCAAAGAAGCCCAAGAACAGAATCAATTTTCTTTAAGTGAAAGGAAAAAAAAAAAGCTAAAATTTTTTTTGCATACGTTTAGGCTATTGACTGATACCTATACACATCGCGACCCTCAGAAGAAGAGAGGTTACCCAAAGGAATGCCAGAGACACATAAGAAAACAAAGAATATATCCAAGGCAATCTTATAGAACCTTATTAATCTGCAAAGCCCACATCAAGCACTTAAAGAACTAAAATAAAACAATTTATAACAGAAGCTGTTAGGAAAGCCAACAGCAAGAACAAAGGCTTGAATACGTTGTATATATAACCATGTGCTACACATTGCCTCATAACTTGAGTACTTCACTCCAGTTGAATCATTATAGGATAAAACTGTATTGAACAAATATAAAAAGGATTTCTTTTAAGAAAATATCTCAAGGAGCTTATAATGAATTGGGGTTATTAGCGGTTACATGGAAGTGTGCATAGAATAAAGGATAACATCTTAATGGAGTGAAGAAATTTAGTGATTAATCAAAAAAGAAAGTAAGAAAAGGGATATCATCAGTCCTTTGGTGTCAAAAAAATATGGCCAACTCCAGTAGGAATTCAGGAGCCAATTTAGTAAGTCTACATAAATGAAAACTTTCTGGTTTCATCAGACAATTAGGACCAAATACTACTATAACAAATGCTAGGAAATTCTTTATCAAATAAACATCCTAAATGTACAAGAGATCACAAATCTGAAAAAAGCAAAGGGTTACCTATTGCTGGAAAAATTCTGCCGATCTTGATCTTCTTCACACAAACTTATTAGGGCATGTAAAAGTCCCAAGGGGAAGTTTTCAAAACGTTCTAGAGTTGGATAACTCTGAGAGAAGATGAGAGGAAGCGTTGCTGCACATCCAGCTGTATAACCCTTCACCCAGGCAACCAATAAAATTGGTGGGTTCTTATCCCTTGACAACACCAGAATAACTATAGATGCAGTCATTTGGCTCAATGTGGAAATTAGTGGAACTAAAACTCTTGCCTCACAAATAGATGGGATCCTGCTGCGAGTATTGCCAGCTCCATCATGACCTCTCCTTGCAGCCAAGTTGGTCATACTGTTTGATGATGAGGAACGTTCTTGATCAGTTACAGGCGCCTGATCATGATGGTTTAAATCCGAAGCATCACCATCCCTTTCTATGTCAATTATGTGATCAGGATTGTTATGATTTTCTGGAGACTGCTCCATTAATAATTAGGGGTACCTGTCAATTTAACGTAGCAAACATATAATTAACTTTTGATTTCTTATTTTTAGTAACTACCGCATAAAGAAGCTTTTATCTATATCCTATGCAGTTATGTTGAGCTTTTCCTTAAGAGGGAAAAAATCTTTTCTGGAGCAAGCATTCTTAATTTGATAGTGTTGTGGCCGAGAGTTTAAGTTGCGTCCTATTGTCTGTTTTGGACCATTGGGACAAATGTTTTACTCTGTTTTCCAGGGCCTTTTTGAGCGCACCCAAAAATGGGGCATAGGCAAAATGCTTGTGGCTAGGCTAAACCAATGTCCAATTGAGTAGAAATACAAACTTTAACTATTAAGATTATTCTTGTTGTGATATCAACGCGTTTCATAAATATTTATTACATGTTATCTTGTTTAATAATAATTATAAACTATTTAATTAATCACTTAAAAATTACAACAATATAAAAATAAAAAAATGATATATAAATATATATAAATATTTATAAAATTATAATTATAATTTATATGCTGAGTTAGTAAAAATATTAAATTTTATTGAAAATTAATTAATTTAAATTTTTATATCATTTATATTATTTTATTAGAATGTTAAAATACTCCAACGTTTCAAAATATTAAACCTTCACTTAACACTGATTTTACCAAAAGGTTGGCCCTTACTTTATAAGCGATAAATTTGACTCCTCAACCATGTGGGATGAAGAGTTCTCTTGTTTTATAGCACAACATATATCTTTGTTATCTATTGAAGGCGTTGTTTGATACCCACTACTATTAAAGCCACTTTTTCTTAATCCCATACCAGTTTAAGTGGGTACTAAACAAGCCCAAAGATTGGTTAACCACCTAGTAAAGATTGATTAACCACGAAAGACAAACTCCAATAATACATGTCTCTTTTGCAAAAGAAATGCAGAATTGTAGAAATAACGGAAACATAACCGAGTTCAATAACCACATCCATGTGCTAGATACACGTTAAGTTATTAAATTGCTTATAATAGGAGGAAAAAGTTAAATGAAACACAAACACCATAGATAAATAAAGAATTAATTACCCAAAATCAGAGATTAAAGAAAATTGAAAAAAAAAAACCAATAGATAGACTAGAATTTCGTTTACCAGTGATTCCTTCTGACTTTGATGAACAAGCTCAAACTTGTGGTTAACAGTTTTTCTTTGGTTTGCCTACTTGATCTACTTGTGAGGACAGTTCAGAAACGATAGAATATTTGTTGTAAAAGCTAGTTTCGTTCTTCTTTCTCGGGATTGTGTGTGGAAATCAGTCCTCTCGTAATAATCGCAATCGTGACTTCTTAGGGTTTTTTTTTTTTTTTTTTTTTTGTTTTTTTTAGAGGTACTTCCTTGGGCATCAATTGTTCGCTTATGACAAAAATTATAGGAGTAATGATTAGTAGATAGTGAATATTTTAACGTCATTTTTGCTTCTGAATATTTGTCTTACAGTTCAGAAACGATAGAATATTTGTTGTAAAAGCTAGTTTCGTTCTTCTTTCTCGGGATTGTGTGTGGAAATCAGTCCTCTCGTAATAATCGCAATCGTTACTTCTTTGGGTTTTTTTTTTTTTTTTTGAGAGGTACTTCCTTGAGTATCAATTGTTCGCTTATGACAAAAATTATAGAAGTAATGATTAGTAGATAGTGAATATTTTAACTTCATTTTTGCTTCTGAATATTTGTCTGCGACTGCTACAAGTGGCTGAATATATTCTAGCCGTTTTCCACTCATAAGCTTTCAAATGAAAATACCAGTGGCATTGTTTATACTAGCCATTAGATTAAACGAAATTTGGGAGTAGTAGAATAAAAAATAATACTTTTTTTTGTATAATGTATACACACGTTAAATTGTATTGTTAGCATTTTCTTTATCTTTCATAACATCTTATTTTTTGTTCGTAATCATGAAAAGTTTTTGGTTTAAAAAAAATCTAATGGACTAGGTTTAGACAATTTTTTTTTAACAAAAAACATTTTTTTTTACCATAAATACTTGTACTTTTGAGTTTTGACTAGGCATAGAAGTGGAAAGCAGCAGGATTGGTTGGGTTCGTTCATTTCAGGTTCAAATTATTTTAGATTTAGATCATTTCAATTTCGAATTGTTTAGAGTTCAAACAATTTTGGGTCTTAAGTCATTCGGGTTGTGGTTCATTTCGGATCTTAGATGATTTGGGTTGTGGGTCATCTTAGGTTTCAAATAAGTTCATGTTGTACTTTCAAGTGGCCTCAATTTTTTCTTCTCTTTCAATTTCTGGTGATTTTATTTTATTTTTTATTTTTAATCTGGTTGATCCGCTAAGTTAACTTGTTTTTATAGTAATTAAGTTCAAAAAATGTTAGCAATAATTTAATAATAAAAAATTGTTTTTTGCTGATAACATAATATATATATATATATAAAAAGCGTAATTCGTGGTAAGTTGACCAATTCACAAAGCGAATGCAGGACAGCGGTAGTGAGAGAGAGCAAAAGCACAACTTTTTCTAAATTTTATAAAATGAGAGCGTATTGAAAGCGTTTCTATTATATTTTTATTTTCATTACACAAATATATAGAAAACACATGTAAAATATAATGTAAAGAAAAAAGAATTGAAGCTAGTTATAATCCGTATGTCCATATGAAGATTCAAGTGATTAATTTTTTCATGAAATTTGATCAACTTTAAAATTTGAAAATTCTTTTGAATTTACCATATCATATATTGCATGTTACATATAGGTGTATTTTAATTGTTGAATTTAATTGATTTTTTCTATAAAAAATTAATTGATTTTCAAATAACATATAGTATTAAAATATCTCAAAAAAATATGTATTTGTTAGCATGGTGTAGGAGCTTGTGCAATGTTTGAGGGGTTGTAGGGTTGAGTCCCAATTATAGGATTTTTGCTAAGAGTCGTTTGGAACCAAATGAAAATAAAATTAATTTAGAAATGAAATTTTAAATTTGAATTTCTTATTTTAAATTGTAGGATTAATTTGAATTCTCATATCTAAAACGTTTGAAATAAATGAAAATTTAAAAAGAGGAGAGAGGAGGAAAGGGAAGGGGAGGGAAAGAGAGTATTTTGGTCAACATAACTTTTTACTCTTCATTTTGTATAATTCATTTGTAAATTCTATCAATTTTTATAGAACTTGCAACAAGCTAACTCATTTCCATAGTGAATTCATTTCGAAACGAATTTTAAAGTTTTTTTTTTTATTTTTTTTTTTATTTTTAATTTCAAACATGACAACTATAGAATTCAAAATGAATTCCATAAAAAACTATAGAATTAATTTATTCTGAACAAACTCTAAAGCTATTAAACAAAAGGTGCTAATAATAACTTGCATGCAGTATCATGTTATTTCTCAAGTTGGACATGAGCAAGCCATACAATAGATTATCTTGGAGCTTCATTAAGGTGGCTTTGGAAAAATATGGGTTTAGCCCTAGTTGGCCCTTGTGTTAATACAATTTCCTTTCAAGTGCTTGTTAATGTTGAACCCTCCAGTCCTTCCTTTCCTATTAGAGGGATTAGGCAAGGTTATCTATTATCACCTATTTATTCATCTTATGCTCCAATTTGCTTTCTTGTTTTCTCACTGACCTAGAGAAGAAAGACCAGTTGTGATGTAGGACATAATAATTAGTATTTTATTTTGTTTTCCTTTCCTTATTAGGATTAACTTTAATTTCTCTAAAACTATATTCTTTATTAGGATTAGGTTTCCTTTCTCAACAAGGATTATGTTTACTTTTCTACTAGGACTAGATTTACTTCTTTTACAAGGAATAAGATTTTCCTATCACTATAAATAGGTGATCCCATTATTGTATTTTTCATAATTTTGATAAATAGAATTAATAATAGAATTTCTCTCAAAACTCTGCGAAGTGTTATCTTTGCAACCTACAGGTTGGTGTTCTATCTTTGAGTAAGAAACGTTGTTTTTTTCTCTATTCTAGGGTTCACCCAGAAGAAAAGGGTTGAATACGCTGTTCTTCTTTCCTCCTTGGTGCGCTAAGATTAAACTCAAGTTTTCTGCTATGTCAGTTGGTATCAGAGCCAGGTTTTATCCTGATCTTGGCCGACCAACATAACGGGGACAACCCGCGTAACGACGATGTTCATGACAGGGAGGCTCTTTCGAGAGTCGAGTTCCAGAATCTCTAGCAATCCATTCAACGGTTGCAAGAGACTTTGGAGCAGATGCAATTTAGGTTCAATCAACATCATCGGGACTATGACGCCCGGGATAACGATGGAATCCGGGTAAGGCAAGTCCACCGCTTTCAACCTAGGCCCCGAGGCAATCCAGTCCATGACGACAACAGTAATGATAAAGATTACGCTGATGGAGTCTTTGGCAGGGACCAGGGTTTCAGATCCGAGATGGGGAGGACAAAGAGGCGCTAGAAGTGGCACAGGGTATGGAGGTCATGGGCGCAGAGACACTGGTTATGTGGGTAACACCTATGGTGGTGGCTATGGGGATGCTTATGAAGAGCACCCTAGGCGTCAGGATTATGGTAGGGATGATTCTAGGGAATACCGAATGAAGATAGAGATGCATTCGTTCAATGGACATCTTCACATTGAAGATTTCTTATATTGGGTAACAGAGGTAGAGAGCTTCTTCGAATATATGAGTATTCCTGAGGAACGAAAGGTCAAGTTGGTGGCGTATAAGTTCAAGGCAGGAGCATCCGCTTAGTGGGAATAGTTGTAAGTTTCTCGATCCCGACAGGGGAAAGGACCCGTGACTTTATGGCTGAAGATGAAGTAGCTTCTCAAAGCTCGGTTTCTACCACCCGACTTTGGGCGACGATTGTTCCAGTAGTATCAAGAGTGTCGCCAAGGGATTCGTATAGTCCAGGTATATGTTGATGAGTTTTATAGACTGTCAACCAGGAATGATCTTATGGAGACCAAAGCCCAACAAGTGGCTAGGTTTATTGGTGGGTTACATATTGCAATCTAAGATAAGGTGTCCATGCAACATGTCTTCACTCTTACTGAAGCTGTTAGCCTAGCCACCTAAGCAGAGAAATAGTTGGAGCATCCAAGAGCTTCAACCTGGGAGTGAAACCCGAGTGATTCGATGCGATATGTACAGTATCGGGGAAAGCAACCAATGGTCATTCTCGAGACCACCACTCAGTCCATAGTCCCGAGAGAGAAGGTAGCCAGTGGAAGTACTAGTGGACCGAGATAGTTAGGGACCATACCCCCTTCTAACAACCCTTATGCACGACCCGAGCCAGACAAGTGTTTCAAGTGTAACCAACCGGGGCATAGATCTAATTAATGCCCGAGAAGAAAAATGGTGAATTATATTGACACTGAGACTAGTTAGGTGGTAGAGTATGAGGAGTTTGGAGAGAAAGATGCTCTCGGGGAAAAGACATGCAATTACCAGGAAACAACAGCCAACACAAATGAAGGAACTCTCATTTCCCGATCCTTGGTTATCCAACGAAGACTCTTCTCCACGAGACATGAAGACCAATCACAGTCACAATAACTTTCACACAAGATGCACCGTCAACCAGCGAGTACGTGATGTGATCATTGATGGGGGTAGTGGAGAGAATATAGTGTCCCGAGTGATGGTGATGAAGTTAAGCCTAAAGACCGAGAAGCATCCAACACTTTACAAGATTAGATGAATCAAGTAGGGTACTGAGACACCAGTTACCGAGCAGTGTTAGTTCACTTTCTCAATCGTAAACACTATTCAGACTTTATTCTTTGTGATATTATTGAGATGGATGCTTGTCATATAATTTTAGGGAGACCATGGCAATTCGACTTAGACACTTAACATAAAGGTCGTGACAGTGTCTATATTGTCTTCCGAGAGGGTTAAAAGATAATATTTAGACCACTGAAAGAAGACTCGGTTGGGGCACCTACCCGAACTAAGAGGAAGCAGGTTTTGTTGACCAAGAGGGCTGAGTTCCTAGAGGAGGTCATGGAAGCCTGAGAGATCATTGCTAGCTGAGGGAACCACTGTGCCTATGTCACAATTCATTCATGACCCAGTGCAAAAGATACTAGAAGAGTTTCGGGACATCATCCCCGAGGAGATGCCCGATGGACTCTCGCCCATGAGAGAATTGCAGCATTGTATTGACCTAGTGCCTGGAGTTAGTCTACTCAACCTTCCACACTATCGGATGAGCCCTAAGAAGAATGATATCCTATAAGAACAGGTAGAGGGACACTTGTGGGAGAGTATGAGTCCATGTTTCATACCAGCTTTGCTTGTACCAAAGAAAGATGGTAGTTAGCAGATGTGTGTGGATAGCCGAGCTATCAACAAGATCACAGTGAAGTATAAGTTCCCTATTCCTTGGATAGGTGATATGTTTGATATGCTAGTAGGGGCTAAGATCTTTTCAAAGATCGATTTGAGGAGCGGTTATCATCAGATATATATCCGACCTAGAGATGAATAGAAAACTGTATTCCAGGCTAAAGAAGAACTCTACGAGTGGATGGTGATGCCATTCGGACTTTCTAATGCGCTGAGTACATTCATGTGAGTTATGCACCAGGTATTCAAACCCTTCATCGATAAACTCGTTGAAGTTTATTTCGATGACATTCTTATCTATAGTTGTAACCTAGGAAATCATGAGTCATGTAAGGTAGGTGAACACAAGCTCTTTATCAACTTGAAAAAGTGCACCTTTATGATGGACCAACTACTCTTTCTTGGATTTGTAGTCAATTCAGATAGGATTTAGGTTGATGAGGATAAGGTGAGAGCAATCTGAGAGTGGCCAACACCGAGAACTGTCGAGGAGGTCAGAAGCTTTCACAGGTTTGTAACCTTCTATCGGAGGTTCGTTCGAAATTTCAGCAGCATAGTAGCCCCTATTATCGAGTGCATGAAGAAATGTGGTTTCTATTGGGGTGAAGAAGCTGAGAAGAGTTTCAAACTAATCAAAGAGAAACTATGTACATCACCGATACTAGCTCTACCTGACTTCGACAAATTGTTTGAGGTTGAGTGTGATGCATCAATTGTAGGGATTGGAGCCGTATTGACTCAAGAAGGAAAGCCAATTGAATCTTTTAGTGAGAAGCTTGGAAAGATGAGACAAAAATGGTCAACATGTGAGCAGGAACTCTATGCTATTCTGAGAGCATTGAAGGTATGAGAGCATTACCTTATTCAACCAGAGTTCATCCTTTACACTGACTATCAAGCTTTAAAGTTTATCAATAGTCAGAAGAATCTGAATCGAATGCATGCTCGATGGATATCTTACATTCAACTATTCACTTTCTCCCTTAAGCATAAATCATGGAAGCTAAACCGAGTAACCGATGCATTGAGTCGTCAAGCTACACTATTGGTAAGTTTATAAGCTACAGTAATAGGATTCGAGTGCCTCATGGAGTTCTATGAAACATATGAGGATTTTAGAGAGCACTGGGATCGTTGCAAATCTAGGACACCTATACTCGAGACGCATATCCAGGAGGAATATCTCTTCCAGGGAAATCAACTTTTCATTCCGAGAAGTTCTCTTCAGGAGAAAGTCATCCGAAAGGTGCACGGTGGAGGTTTAGGTGGACATCTCGGGAGAGACAAGACCATTGCATTGGTGAAGCATCGGTATTATTGGCCATAACAAAATAATGACATTGGAAACGTCGTGAGGAGATGCCAAGTATGTCAAGTAGCTAAGGGCAAACGCAAAACACTAGCATGTACATGCCTTTACTGATACCCGAGGCACCATGGGATGATGTATCCATAGATTTTGTGTTGGGACTTTCAAGAACCCAACGATGAGCTTACTCTATTATGGTGGTAGTGGACAGGTTTTCCAAGATGGCTCATTTTATTTCTTGCAGGAAAACTTCTGATGCTGTCCAGGTAGCCAACCTATTCTTCCAAGAAGTGGTAAGATTACATGGGGTACCAAAGTCGATTACTTCTGATCAAGACACCAAGTTTTTATCCAACTTTTGGAGAATTTTATGGAGGAGGTTTGACACAGCCTTAAATTTCAGCAGCATTAGCCATCCGCAAACGGACGGACAAACTGAGGTTGTGAGCCATATATTAGGCAACTTGCTTAATTGTATTGCAGGAGATAAGCCGAAGCAGTGGGACCTGGCTCTAGCTTAGGGCAAGTTTGCCTATGATACTATGGTGAACAGGTCTACTGGAAAGACACCGTTCGAGGTCGTGTATGGAAGAACTCTAAAGCTTGCTGTAGACTTAGGAAATATGCCCAAGTTACTCGGGACCAGTATAGCAGCCGAGCACTTGGCCGAACGGGTGAAGACAACTCATGAAGAGGTTCGTCAGTATCTCGAGGATAAATGATAAGGGCCAGAGATTAAAGGTTTTTCGAGAGGAAGATCTTGCGATGGTGTCTCTACGCAAGGAGTGACTGTTGACTGGAATATCAGGAAAACTATGAAAGAAGAAGTTTGAACCTTGCAAAGTTCTCAAGAAGATAAATGATAATACCTATGTTGTTGATCTTTCGAAGGACCTAGCAATTTGTTCAATGTTCAATTTGGCAGACATTTTTGAATATTTTCCACCAAAAGAGGACTGATCGTAACTCAAGGATGAGTTGTTTTCAAGAAAGGGAGACTGATGTAGGACATAATATTAACATTTTATTTTGTTTTCCTTTCCTTATTAGGATAACTTTAATTTCTCTAAAACTATTTTCTTTATTAGGATTATGTTTCCTTTCTCAACAAGGATTATGTTTACTTTTCTACTAGGACTAGATTTACTTCTTTAATAAAGAATAGGATTTTCCTATCACTATAAATAGGTGATCCTATTATTGTATTTTTTATAACTTTGATCAATAAAATTATTAAGAGAATTTCTCCCAAAACTCTGCGAAGTGTTATCTTAGCAACCTGTAGGTTGGTGTTCTATCTTTGGGTAAGAAATGTTGTTTTCTTATCCATTCTAGGGCGAGCCCAGAAGAAAAGGGTTGAAGACACTATTCTTCTTTCCTCCTTGGTGCACTAAGGTTAAACTCAAATCTTCCGCTACGTCAAGTTGGTTGCAGTAAGTATTTCTCGTGGAGTCCCTCCCATTTCTTATTTCCTGTATGCAGAGGACTGCTATTTTTTTTTTCAGGCAAAGAAAGATGGCTCTCAAAAGCTTCAACATGTACTTAATACCTTCTGTCAATGGTCTGGTCAACGGGTGAATTTTCACAAATATGAGTTTGTTATTTGCCCAAATGCCTCAAATGAACAACGCCATTTGATTTCCTTCTTGTTTGATGTTAAAGCTTGTGATGAATCGAGGAAATATTTAGGTATTGACACGAATTTAACCAGGAATAAGAAGAAAATTTTTTTAGAAAATCATTGACAAGATCACAAACAAATTGGCAGGATGAAAAGGGAAGCTACTGTTCCAAGCTGGAAGGCTAGTTTTGGCTAAATCCGCACTTGCTGCCTAACTCATTTGCACTATAAGTTGCCTTATGTTCCCTTCTTATTTGTGTGATCAAACAGATTCTACAATTACAAATTTTGTTTGGGGGAATAATAAAACAGTTCTGGGACTCTCTAAATGGAAAGAAAGTTTAGGAATTCGTTTGTATGCTCAAATGAATCAAGCTCTCCTTGTGAATCAGGTGTGAAGGATTTATATGTACCGAGGCTCTTCCATAATTAAGCCCATTCAATAGAAATATTTCAAGGATGGGAATATCTGGGAATATAAGAAAAATCCTTCAGATACGTGGATTTGGAAAGGTATTCTCCAAGGACGTGATCTCTTGAAGCTTGGATTGGATCTGAGTATATTTTTTTATTCATTTCAGCACCAGGTCTATTCCCGAGTTGTTTTGTTTGTGAGTGATGAAAGGAGACAATATCACTCTAACAGAATTATCAGGACTTCTAATCATCATATTTGGCCTTTTTATCCATCTGGACAGTATTTGGTTTGGTTTAGATATGCCATTTCTAGTACAGAGAAAATATCAACTCGTTGGCACACGAATCATTTGCCCTCTCATGGGTGGAATAACCTTTGGAGTTGTAAGCTCCCTTCTAGAGTCATTTTGTTCACTTGGAGACTTTGTTTTGGTGGTATTCTTACAGGTAATTAACGGCATGGGATTCATAGTCAAATTCAATGCCCTTGTGGAGGAGTTAAATATGTGGATCACCTGTTTTTTGGTTGTCATTTCCTTCATGTTGTGTGGATTAGGACTTGCCTTGACTGAAGGACTGAGAGGGATGGCCCAACCTCTATTGTGAATTGGTTGGTACTTTATCTGCATGTTCCTAAGGAGATGTTTCTTAAACATGTTAGTTCTTTCTCTCTTGTCTACTATATCCTCTGGCAGCTTTGAAAGCACTAAAATGAAGTTAAATTTAATGGAATGCAGCCCAATCCTTACAAAGTTTTGGTCCAAGATGAGTTCATGTTTTCTTCCTATCTTTAAGAACATAAGGATGCTAAAGAGGGCAAGGATCTCCAACATGTCACTCCTTTTTAATATTGCTACCTTTTGTTTCCTTTTGTTCTTGACTTTATCCTAAAAAAGACTTTATTTCTATATCAGATAAAATTTTCTATTTTATCACGATCCGTTAACAAGCAATTATTTGTTTACAAAAGAATATTTAGTTAATTCGAGTTTTGAGTCGGGCTGTTTCAGATTGGGTTCTCTCGAGTTATGATCGTTTCTAACTTAGGTCATTCGAGTTCATGCCATTTCGGGTTTTGGGTCATCTCGAGTTTCGAGTGCCTTAGATTAGGATTGAGTCACGTTCGGGTCATATTATTTTAATATGTTTTCTGGTTTTGGTTTAATCTAGTTGAGTTTTCGGGTCAGTCAAATTTTGCCACCTCTAATTAGATATAACAACAAATACAAATAAGTTTAAAAGATGAAAAAAGGGATAAATTCATTAGAAGTTCTTCAACTATAGTTCTCTAGCACTTAGATCCCTAAACTATAAATTTTGTACCAATGGTCCTTAATTAAACTTTTAATTAGTTATAATGTAACCCTTTTATTCATTGTTCATTGATGAAATTGTCTAAAGATTTAGCAATACAAAAAATTTGATAATTATTTTTTTTGTAAGTGTAAAGATTAATGTGATTTACCATGTGGAAAAAAATATAAGAATTTGTTATAGTACTAAAATTATTTGTTTCTTATTTTTACTATTATATATATATATATGTATATATAGATCACAAAAAATAGCACATAAGTGAAAAATTCTCAAAAATTACTAGATGATTTCCAAATGGTTTACAAAAATTATTGAAATGCTTATGTAGAGCATTTAACCATCTCAAAGTGAAAAAATAAGCATTTATGTTGATAAAGGGGAAAACATTGCAACCAATTAAAAGTTTGAGGACCTTGGGTGCTAAATTCATAATTTAAAGATTTAAGTGTAAAATTCATAATTTCTGAAAAAAGTTTGCTTCTTATTCGTGGTAAAATTCATGTCAATACCTAAATATTTCATCGATTCATCACAAGCTTGAAAGGTTGCTTATTAAAATTTATTCTTTTTATTCCTGGTAAAATTTATGTCAATACCTAAATATTTTCTTGATTCATCACAAGTTTAAGGACCTTGGGTGCTAAATTCATAATTTTAGGATAAATTAATTTGAAATGAATTCTAGTAAAATTAAATGAGTTGTTGACAAATTCTATCAATTTATCAAAACTAATAGAATTTGCAAATAAACTTTATAGTTTTAAACATGAGCTTTTATAAATGAACTACTAGAACTATAACAAACTTAAGAATTAATTTGAGTTTGCTTGTAATTGAATTTTAATTTTAATTTATTTGAAAATAAAACGTGAATTTATTTGTAAATGAATTTTAATTTTAGTTCATTTGGTAATGAATTGAATACCATACTTAAATTCATTCTAAATGGAGTGTTAAATTTGTAAATCTAAAAAAAAAGTTCGGAAGTTTCCTAAAGTGGAGTGGAGTTTGTATATGGTAGAGAACTTATTAGTACTTATTAGTAGTATTAAGTGTTTATACTTAGTTTGCTCTTTTACTCTTTCTTCTTTTTAGGCAAAATCTCATACATGCATGACGATACAAGCACAACATATTGGGAATATTCACGTGAAAATGAAGAGATGTGTGGAAGACCAATTCCACATGGAAAATAAATTGGATTAGTGAATAACATATATATGGTGGTGGAACCAAGACCCATTGGTTTAAACTTTTGGGTTCATATGATATCCAATATCATATATTGGGCCTTTGCTTTGTAGACTCTTAAAGCCCAAGTTTCTCCCAAACTTGGGTCATCACGCTTAACAAGTAGTATCATAACCGATGGTTTGGCTGGACGTGAAAGATCATGCGATTGACTTTAGGATGCGAGCATCCCAAAGTCAGTGTGGTTCGCAAGTTGGACTCTATAAAGCTCGTTGTTGGAAAATCATTATTGGGCCTTCACTTGGTGGACTCTTCAAGCCCAAGTTTCAGGTCTTTGTCTATAGTTTCCTTTTTTTATTGATAAGAATGCCCTTCACTAATGTTAAGGGCTTAATCTTTCAATTTTTTTGTTTTCCTTACGTTTCTCTCAAATTAATTTGTTTGTCTCTCCTCACCTTCGAGTATCTTTTATTAATTAGTACTTTTTTTATTCCTCCATTTTCATTTCGTTTTTTCTTCTTCCATTCTATTCTTCTTCTTCACACCTGTTTCTCTACTATAAACTTCTTTTTCTACAAATTTTTCACAAAATTCCTTAAAAATTATGGGTCTCTAACATACAATAACTAGTGTTTAAGCATAGCTCTTACTTTCTTCACAATTAAATTCATCTTTTATGAGCACACATTGCTTGAGATTAGCGAATGTTTATAAATAACCATAGATAATATCTACTAATTAGTGACCTTTCTTTACCTTACTTTAGGTATATATAAGAACATTTAGCTTAATTTTAAGAGTTAAAAGTATTGGAAAATGTCCTTAAAGAAGTAGTTAAGAAAATGAAAAGAGAGATCTATAGAAAGAAGCCATGTATGTAAACTTGATACGAGTATGAAGTGATTTGTGGCCTTATTTGTCAAGGTTGTCGAAGGTTTCCTGGATGATGGAGATAAGTCATCATCAGTTAGGAACACGAGTGTGTGTAAGGTTGTGTCCCCAAGCCAGAGCTAGACCAAATGGATTACTAGCTCGTAGTCTCCCTATGGCCCTAAGGTTGGTGATCAAAAGGTAAGAAAGTACTCCAATCAATCGGAGCTTGGACTTGGTCCCCCCCCCCCCCCCCCCCGCAAATAACCTAGAAGCAATATATGCCAACATCTAGCCAGTTTATATAATTATTATGTGGAATTGTTAGGCAGCTGTTAACCCGAACGTGAGAATGAAAGTTAGTGAGCTAACCCATGCTAATAGACCTCAAATTTTGGTTTTGTTTGAAACTTGCATTAAGGTGTCCAAGAAAATCGCATTGCGAGTTCCTTTATTAAAAGACAATGTGTGGTTGACTCATGTGGTCTGGTGGGTGCTATGTGTTTACTTTGGAATGAGGTTGAGATTTTTATGAACATTGTGAAAAACTCTTCCTAACTTAGTCATGCACCGGTTCAGGTTCATCTCAATCTCCTTCTTGGTTCTTTACTATCATACATGGTAGTCTCATAGTAAACCAAAGGAAAATGCTTTCAAAGAACCTAAAGTTTATCTCAGGCAGATGTTCTTCTCCTTAGGTTATTTCGGGTGTTTTTAATGATGTGTTGGTTAGCTCAGAGAAATGCGGAGGAAAAGGAATTAGTCAGAGTTGAGCTAGCCTTTTTAGTGATTGTATGGCTTATTGCAATATCACTCATATAGGGTTTAAAGGTCCTTAATTTACTTGGACGAATTTGATATGTTGATGCCAAAAAAGTGGACGAAGATGTCCCATCTGCAATGGCTTTCAACGGGGTGTGTTGAAGGTTCACCCTGGCTAGACGGGTCTTGGACTGAAGGTCTTTGTTGTGCTAATGATGGGAAATGACCTGCAAAAGAAGTCTCTAGAAGTTTTTGTAGTCCGGGGAGGACCCTTCGATGCTTAATTCAATGAAAACTCCTATAAGGTGAAAGAAGAAAGTTTTTAAGATGTGAAGGGATGTTTGGGAGGAGGATAATACTTGATGAGTTCCTTTTGTTCCTCATATGATTTCTTTCTGTACCTAGAATTCTCTCTGTTTTCTACCTCTTTAACTAGGAGTGTTATAGTGTATGGTTGTGTTTGGGTCCTACCTTTTGGGGTCTCTTTCTGCCTAGTTTGGCATAGTTTGCCTTTTCTCTATCTTTGTGTGCTTTCCCTTCTCCTCTCTCTCCTTTCGGTTAAAAGGTGAGAATCTCTTTATAGAGGCGTTGGCATGTTTCTAGGCTGATTTTCTGGGGTAAGACACTATTAGACTAAGGTGTTAGCACCTCGAGCCTCACAACAGACGACTTTTTATACTTGAGGCATGGTTTCTTTCTAAGTTTTCCCATCACCGAGTCAAGAGGTATGGCTGTGTGTATAATTCAATAGCCAGTCCGAGTCACTTCGATACCCGGGAGTTATTGAATGGCCACGTGTTAGGTTATTATTGGGCCGTATTATTTTGATCACATCAGATGTCCCTACTCCCCAAAGAATGTAGATGGATTCTTTGGAAGAGGAGTTTCTTTCTGCTGTTTGTCGTGAATCAAGGCTAGGACTTTGGTTGGGAGCTTTGTTTTGAAGTGAACAGTATGTCCGATGTCTTTTGTGGTCAAAATTGTCATTTAAAACTGGGTCGAAGTGGGATTGCATAACTTTTTTTATCCTGACTTTGTTAGTCATGGCTTGGATCTGGATTGCCTGACCAGGAATTCATGTTGGGGTACTTTTACGTCTTGTCCTAATATATTCTGAAAATTTTCATTGGCTTGACTCAGATTCTAGTTTGGTGCAAACACAATCGAGGCCATAGTTCTTTTTCTACTCAAGTGAACTTATGAGGCGTAGGAGTCGTAGTTCGACTTTGATGGGAATTGTATGGCCAAAGTCACTTTTCCACGATAGTGAGAGTCGTGGGGCGCAAACCTTCAAGTCTTTTATGGAAATCCCTATTTGACCGAAGTGGATCTGTATGACTTAGGTTTTAGTTCCTCTTTTAGCCTTGATGGAACTACGTAGCTATGGAAGCCTTATTTCTATGTAGGTGGAAACTAAACGATAGAAGTCATACTCCCACTCTTATAGGAATTGTTCTATCGATCCTTACTTATCTTAGGGATTCCAATCAGTTTTGACCTCGAACCATTCCTTGGTGTAAGTGTTGTCAAGTAGTAGTTTCTTTTCTGCTCGAGTGAACTGTGAGGAACAAGATTGTAGTTCTACTTTGGTGGAAACAATAGGGTTGGAATCACTACTCCATTAGGTGAGGTCGAAAGGTGAGAAATTTAGTGTCCCTATGAGTTAGAAGGGAACAAATAGTTTTTTTTTTGAGATTTGTCGGATTGTAGTTTAGATTCTGCATTAGTCGAGGTGTAACTGGTGGTGTAGTTCCTCTTTTGCTCGAGTGAATTGTGAGGTTTAAAAATCGTAGTTGCTTTTCGATGGGAACAGCAAAGCCAAAGTTATTTCCTTATGATGCTGAGAATCGTAGGCTGTGAATCTCAAAATCATCAAATAATCTCTGTTGAGTTGGAGTGAAATTTTTTGTGACTGAAATCTCAAATCCTTTTAACCTGAATGGCTGTGGAGGCCTTGGTTCCATGTAGGTGAGAATTTAGTGACAAGAGTCGCAATTATGTTCTTCTAGGAATTGTCGACTATAGTAAGAATATTGAAATCATAATTCTTGTTGATTAGAGTGAGATTGTATGGCCTCGGAGGGGCCTAGTTCCACTTTGGAGGGAATGCTAACTGGAGTCTTAATTCATGCTTGGGGCATTTCTGTACAGTTGATGTCACAGTCCTTATATAGATAGGGATTGTTAGACCGGAGTCATAAAATCTGACTGATCGAAGGTGAAGTTTAATGGTAGTAAGAGCTTTTAACCCTAGCTTCGGTTGAGATCTTATCGGTTGAAATCTATCCTTTTTTATGATCCACATTAGAAGGCTTTGGGACCTTGCTGAAAAAAGAGGGCAATCAACAAGGTCATATGGGTACATAGCCTCCAAAACCATTGGTGCTTCACTAGAAAAAGAAGGTTCAACCACAACAAAACCCACAAAAGAGGGAAAGCTCTTAGTGGGAACTAACCAACCGTTAATAGGAAAGTCCTTCGAGACAGGATTAACTAGGTTCTCATACAACTGACCTTGTTCTCGAGAAGATTGAAAAAGGTCTCTAGTGTGAGCAAGAAACCCATCATTGGTTTCTTTCTTTGGAAGTTCAGCAGATGTAGCTCCTTTTTCTTTACAAGGTGAAGGTACAATGGTACGACGAGCTGAATGTTTAGGGGAGACATCACCAATGTGAATGTTTTTTGTGACTGAAATCTCAATTCCTTTTAACCTGAATGGAACTATGCGATTTGTGGAGGCCTTTGCTCCATGTAGGTGAGAATTTAGTGACAAGAGTCGTAGTTATGTTCTTCTAGGAATTGTTGACTATAGTAAGAATACTGAAATCATAATTCCTGTTGATTGGAGTGGGACTGTATGGCCTCGAAGGGGCCTAGTTCCACTTTGGGGGGAATACTGACTAGAGTCTTAATTCATGCTCGAGGCACTTCTATACAGATGATTTCGCAGTCCTTGTATGGATAGGGATTGTTAGACCGAAGTCATGATTTCTGACTTATCCGAGGTGAAGTTTTATGGCAGTAAGAGCTTTTAACCATAACTTCGGTTGAGATCTTGTCAGTTGAAATCTCTCATTTTTTATGATCCACATTAGAAGGCTTGGGGACCTTGATGAAAAAAGAAGGCAATCAACAGGGTCATATGGGTACACAACCTCCAAAACCATTGGTGCTTCACCAGAAAAAGAAGGTTCAGCCACAACAAAACCCACAAAAGAGGGAAGGCTCTCAGTGGGAACTAACCAATCATTAACAGGAAAGTCCTTGGAGACAGGATTTACTAGGTTCTCATACAACTGACCTTGTTCTCGAGAAGATTGAAAAAGGTCTCTAGTGTGAGCAAGAAACCCATCATTGGTTTCTTTCTTTGGAACTTCAGCAGATGTAGCCCCTTTTTCTTTACCAGGTGATGGTACAATGGTACGACGAGGTGAATGTTTTGGGGAAACATCACCAATGTGAATGTTTTTTGTGACTGAAATCTCAATTCCTTTTATCCTGAATGGAACTATGCGATTTGTGGAGGCCTTGGTTCCACGTAGGTGAGAATTTAGTGACAAGAGTCGTAGTTATGTTCTTCTAGGAATTGTTGACTATAGTAAGAATACTAAAATCATAATTCCTGTTGATTGGAGTGGGACTATATGGCCTCGAAGGGGCCTAGTTCCACTTTGGGGGGAATGCTGACTAGAGTCTTAATTCATGCTCGAGGCACTTCTATACAGATGATTTCACAGTCTTTGTATGGATAAGGATTGTTAGACCGAAGTCATGATTTCTGACTTATCCGAGGTGAAGTTTTATGGCAGCAAAAGCTTTTAACCATAGCTTCGGTTGAGATCTTGTCAGTTGAAATCTCTTATTTTTTATGATCCACATTAGAAGGCTTGGGGACCTTGATGAAAAAAGAAGGCAATCAACAAGGTCATATGGGTACACAACCTCCAAAACCATTGGTGCTTCACCAAAAAAAGAAGGTTCAGCCACAAAAAAACCCACAAAAGAGGGAAGGCTCTCAGTGGGAACTAACCAATCATTAACAGAAAAGTCCTTGGAGACAGGATTAACTAGGTTCTCATACAACAGACCTTGTTCTCGAGAAGATTGAAAAAGGTCTCTAGCGTGAGCAAGAAACCCATCATTGGTTTCTTTCTTTGGAACTTCAGCAGATGTAGCCCCTTTTTCTTTACCAGGTGATGGTACAATGGTACGACGAGGTGAATGTTTAGGGGAGACATCACCAATGTGAATGTTTTTTGTGACTGAAATCTTAAGTCCTTTTAACCTGAATGGAACTATGCGATTTGTGGAGGCCTTGGTTCCATGTAGGTGAGAATTTAGTGACAAGAGTCGTAGTTATGTTCTTCTAGGAATTTTTGACTATAGTAAGAATACTGAAATCATAATTCCTGTTGATTGGAGTGGGACTATATGGCCTCGAAGGGGCCTAGTTCCACTTTGGGGGGAATGCTGACTAGAGTCTTAATTCATGCTCGAGGCACTTCCATACAGATGATTTCGCAGTCCTTGTATGGATAGGGATTGTTAGACCGAAGTCATGATTTCTGACTTATCCGAGGTGAAGTTTTATGGCAGCAAAAGCTTTTAACCATAGCTTCGGTTAGGATCTTGTCAGTTGAAATCTCTTATTTTTTATGATCCACATTAGAAGGCTTGGGGACCTTGATGAAAAAAGAAGGCAATCAACAGGGTCATATGGGTACACAACCTCCAAAACCATTGGTGCTTCACCAGAAAAAGAAGGTTCAGCCACAACAAAACCCACAAAAGAGGGAAGGCTCTCAGTGGGAACTAACCAATCATTAACAGGAAAGTTCTTAGAGACAGGATTAACTAGGTTCTCATACAACTAACCTTATTCTCGAGAAGATTGAAAAAGGTCTCTAGTGTGAGCAAGAAACCCATCGGTGGTTTCTTTCTTTGGAACTTCAGCAGATGTAGCCCCTTTTTCTTTACCAGGTGAATGTACAATGGTACGACGAGGTGAATGTTTAGGGGAGACATCACCAATGTGAATGTTTTTTATGACTGAAATCTCAATTCCTTTTAACCTGAATGGAACTATGCGATTTGTGGAGGCCTTGGTTCCATGTAGGTGAGAATTTAGTGATAGGAGTCGTAGTTATGTTCTTCTAAGAATTGTTGACTATAGTAAGAATACTGAAATCATAATTCATGTTGATTGGAGTAGGACTGTATGGCCTCAGAGAGGCCTAGTTGCACTTCGGGGGGAATGCTGACTAGAGTCTTAATTCATGCTCGAGGCACTTCTGTACAGATGATGTCGCAGTCCTTATATGGATAGGGATTGTTAGACCGAAGCCATGATTTCTGACTTATCCGAGGTGAAGTTTTATGCCAGCAAGTGCTTTTAACCATTGCTTCGGTTGAGATATTGTCGGTTGAAATCTATCTTTTTTTATGATCCACATTAGAAGGCTTGGGGACCTTGTTGAAAAAAGAGGGCAATCAACAGGGTCATATGGGTACACAGTCTCAATAACCATTGGTGCTTCACTAGAAAAAGAAGGTTCATCCAAAACAAAACTCACAAAAGAGGGAAGGCTCTCAGTGGGAACTAACCAACCATTAACAGGAAAGTCCTTGGAGACAAGATTAATTGGGTTCTCATACAGCTGACCTTGTTCTCGAGAAGATTGAAAAAGGTCTCTAGTGTGAGCAAGAAACCCATCATTGGTTTGTTTCTCTGGAACTTCAGCAGATGTAGCCCCTTTTCCTTTACCAGGTGAAGGTAAAATGGTACGATGAGGTGAATTTTTAGGGGAGACATCACCAATGTGAATGTTCTTTCCTTTAGCAACCATTGAAAGATTAAAGAAACTTGAGAAATAAGAAATGAAACAGAAAAGTGAAGATTGCTAAGGGAATTTAGGAATGTTAGGGTTTGCAAAGAGAATGTTTGAAGAAAATCAAAAAAGGGAATAAGGTTTTTATTGAGTACGGAAGTATAATCGATTCGAATCCCTAAAGGGATTAAGGATTTTGTGTAATCACGTTCAGTGGTTCTCATCCTCGAACCAATTGTGTGCAGGGGTGGGGGGAAATTTTTTATATCATAAATAATTTAATGTTTTGGCATGTCTTAATCAGGCCACATGTAAAAGCCCTAGGAAGTAAGAGAGAATGCAGCTGAAAAAGGAAGAGAAGTGATATGAACATTAAATAAGATAAAACGATCAACCATAAAAAAAGCCTACAAAATAAGGACTTTCAAAAAGAAGTTTAAGGGATAACATCGAGAGAAGTACTATAACTCAAGAGTTCGAGGCCGATAAGCTCAAATTAATGTTCTATGCCTCGAACTCGAGAAAAAGGGATGAGTTATAACAGCCAATCCGACTATTCAAAGATTGAGGATAACCCAAGAGTCGTACATTTAACTAGCTAAGGTAAAAGTGGCCATGATTAAATATGACTCACATAGTAGAGGTAAATATTTTGACATGTGGCATGATCAACACATTTAATTAAGAAAGCGTACGAAAGTGGAAACGTGAGAGTCTCTTGGGAAATATCAACACAACTATCTAAGTCTAGAGCAGTATAAATAGTAGCAGAATCAATCATAAGAAAACATAGACAATCATTCAAAAATTATTATCTATCTGCATTTACTCTCTGCACTTACTTTCTAGTCGCAATAGGAGTAGTTGTAATGTAATCCTATATGTAGTTCCCCTTCTTCATCCCCTTTCTTTATCTGTCTCGAATTCAATCTAAGCCATGGATATATTGAAAGCTTAGCTTACATTACAACGAGCTCGATGAGTCTGTATCTAGTACCTTGAAGTTTTACTCCTGTAAACCCTTTGTATCAGAATTGCTTTCAATATCAATATATTGAGTTTGTTGTTACTGTGCACTTGTTATTTATTCTCTGTATTACTAAATTCCTTTCTTCAAATTTATAATGACATATCATTAAAGTCCTATTATTTGAGAAGTATTGTTCTAACCGAGTCTATTTCAACCTCGATTAATGCATAAATTAAATCTTAAACCAATAGATCTTAAAGATGATTATACCATTAAATAAACATAATTGTTGTAAAAAATAGGACTCATTAATCTTTATAAAGTCTCTATTGATGAATCAATTCTATCGAAACGAACAAAATATAAAAAAAGTTACTATTGTTGTTGATCACATTTGCTTTGAGAATTAGGGAGTGTGAGATGTTAGTGTTATGTCCTCGGCTTGAGCTCAGGTTAGGGGCGTAACAGTTAAAATGAAATTTTCTTGCAAAATTGGTTTCTAAATATTTCTCTAGTAATTAGTAACATGAACAACAAACTTCACTGGGAAAACAAAAGATTTGAAACGTCAATTAAAAAAAAAAATCAGTATACCATGTTCTCAACCTCAAATGTTACTAATACACATCAAATGTAACTGAAATTCTATTTTAAACACAAAAAGCTCTATATAGCTAAGATGCACTATAATATAGCAAAAGGTTAGGGAAGAAGTAGTTAGGGAAGAAGTAGTGTATAAGAGATTATACCCTAATTCCAACAACCTTTCCCCCTTTCTCGCCCAACCCAATGAAAAAACTAGATTTTTATCAATGCTATAATCCTATAACTTTTTACACTTCTAATATTTACGTTTTTTTTAATGTTTCCTTTATGTATTGTGGTTAAATCTTCACACTTGCTCAACAAAAATTATAGCAGATGGTAACCTTAAATTCCTTTCACCAAGCTTGTGTTTTGCAGAGTGGACATAATGCATTGATCTTTAGCCATTTATCCACACAATATGAATGGAACAAATGAGAACAAGGCAACTCCTTCAGCTCATCATTATTCACATATGTTGCCAAGCAAATGCAACAAACCTGAAGCAAATCACAATAAAGCAAAAAATTTGTTAACAATGTAAGGTAGCTAAAGCGATGCAAAGAAAATTTTTCCTAATGTAAACATTTTTTTTTTGCCAAAGATTGCTAATCCATGGAAAGAGCATATTAGATCTTACAGCATCATCCCCTGAAATAGGACGTTCCCTTTCGGTTCCTACTACCACAACTCCTGAACTAGCTTCTCCATTATCAATTCTTTTGTCTTTTTGTTCCACATACTTGTAAGTTGGTAGAGAATTGGTGTATTGTGCAGAAGATTCTGTAGTTTGATTCAGGTTCAAATTTGCAGAAGCATCTCTATTTTGATTTAGGTTTCTAATGGAACCAAGTACTAAAGTTGCACAACCAAGGTAGCTTGAGAATATTATCCATGTAATAAAACAGCACGCCAAAAACAGTTCCATAAAAATCCAACTACTATAAGTGTAGGAAAAGATGGAAAAGGCAATAAATAGCCTGGAAAGAAGCCAAAGAACATAATTAATTTTCGTTGAGTCAAAGTAAACAAAATGAAAACATTTAAGCAGATTTTTAAGCTATTGACTGATACCTATATAAATCACGAAGATCAGAAGAAGGTGAGTCCGAATGGCTACCCACAGGAATGCTTGAGACACACAAGAAAATGAACAACATATCCAAGGAAATCTTATAGAACACCACTGATCTGCAAAGCTTACAGTTGTTCATAAGAACTTAAAAAACCTTTTAAAAAGAATTACTATAGAATCTTGTTGTAACATTTAGCCCACAACCTATATCTAAGGTAATCAATCCAAAGAGGAAATGAAATCAACAAAGAAAAAAACTGATGCCGTACAATAGGGGAGAAATAAAGGTAAACTAAAAATAAAAGATAAAATCGATCTAAACCACATGGATCTTCATAAATCACATGAGAATCACAACCAAATCACATTACATGAAACAACTACTCAATCTTAGAGTGTTTAATTTCAATAATTTATTTATTTTTATTCATTCCAAGCTGACTACAAATGACATAGGGACACCTCTTATATAGAGATCTTAACCTTAGTCCGATAAGGAAACTGGACTATGAAAGGAAACTGACATATAAAATTAACTACACCTAGATACCCATAATATTTTTTTATTACATTATTATCCTCATATCCCCCAATTCCTAAATAAAAATCCCTAATTCTAATATTCCTCGTGTTCCCCATCACAAACACACTAGCACAAGCAATAAACGTGGTTCGGCGTATAAGCCTACATCCCCGATCAAGAAACAACATAATAAATCTACTTTATATGGAGATTTAATGTTGTGGTTAGAATTCCCAACCCAAATCTCTTTTACACTTAAGTCTCACCCTTAGAAACTCTAGATGTTTCACTCTCTTAAGGAAGTACCTTCAAGCAGCATCACCAATTCTAAGCAGCCCTCTACTGATACAAAACGTAAAGTAGGCCGAATTGGGCTATGAAAGAGCTTAAATCAAGCCAAATCTTTGAACTACATAATTAGCCACTTGGAAAACACAAGTTGTCGAGTGGAAATCAATGCCAGATTCAAAAGATTAGTAGACTTTCATTGTTCCCAATTGGTAAAGAATGTTATTTGAGCCACATCATAACAAATCTTCACTTTGACTCAAATATTTGGAGCCAATACCTTGTACCTCTCTAGCAACTTGCTGACATGACTTAAGGCCTCACTCGTCACTATTAGGCACCAAATCGAAGCTCTTTTTGAATTTAGAACACAAAACAATATGTGGCTTGCATGTGACCTTCAACAAGATATCTCTGATCATTAATACCGTACCACATACTAACCAACAGTGATAACCATGAGATGCACCTCAGACCGATAAACAATCCATACATATATTCTTAAGCATATCTATTATCAGACACTATTCTATTTACTCGGAACAAGTGCTCAAATATTCATATTTAAGCCCCTTAATTTACATTTGTTAAGGAACAACTCAGTACACACCATGCTGAATCCCTTAAGAGAGAAAAGAGTTAGAGTATACACCATGCCTAACTCGTTGCTTAGGGAAATCCATAGCCTAAGGAGTGGACCAAGCCCTTAGGTTGACACCCAGTAGGTATTCATAGCATGAGTAGAGCATTGACATATTGTTTTGTTGGGGTAGTATGATTTGTGGTGGATACCAAGTCCCTACGTCTTTATTATTATTGTCTAAACTTAATATTTATTCCCATCTATTTTTACTTTGTAAAACTAATTCTAAATCGAAATTCACCAATCCTTGTGGAGATGATCTCGCACTCGCACACTATGCTACTACTGACCTTGTGCACTTGTAAGTAAAATTGCAAGATTATTTGCTTATTTATTTAGGTAGATAAACGCACAACAAGTTTTTAGCGCCGTTGTCGGGGATTGCACTAAAGTTCTTTTTGGAATTAATTTTGTTTATTTTATTTTATTTTGTTTTATTTTGTTCATAGTTTCTTTATCAAAAACCTAATTTTTACTTTCTTTTTCGTTTTCTGTTGTTCTGTTTCAGGTACTGCAGCAATGTTGTTTCTAGCCTTGTGATCGAGTGCAAGCTCAAGTGCGATCGAGCGCAGATCAGGGTGTGATCGAGCGCATTTGAGGCAGAGGCTACTCGAGCTGCAGCACTAAAACTGCTGCACTGAAGCGGTTTTGCTGATTCATGCAAGAGTCCCGATCTAGGAACCCAATAGTCTTTCCACTCGATACAGAGCTTGAGTGGACCATTCGAAAGAAGCCTAGAAACAACTTTGAGAAGGTAGAAGAAGAATTCAAGGGACATACACCGATGGCATATCAGCTTGACAACCAATAACCACCTGAGTGAAGACCTATGAAGCAATCCTTCATCCCGCCGAACCTCTACCATCTTTCATGCATTGCATATCAACCTCAGGCAGAGGGTAACTATTACATATCCCCGCAGATACTCAATGCTTTGACTCACTTTAGGGGTACACCTGCTGAAGATCCACACTTGCACCTCTGAGAGTTCTTTGATCTCTGCAAGTTCCAGCATATTCAGGGCCTAGACCAAGAAGGAATCAGGTTAATTCTTTTCCCTTTTCCCTTAAAAGATAATGTTAAACTGTGGTACAATTCATTGCCTGCAGTTTCGATCTATACTTGGGAAAAGTTGGCCTGTAAGTTCCTAAGGAAGTTTTTCCCAGCTTAAAGGACAAGACAAATGAGGAAAGAGATTCAATCTTTCCAATAGAGGGATAGAGACCTTTTCTTTGAAGCATGGGGACACTTCAACGAGCTGCTACTCAAATGCCCACATCACAATCTACCTCAAGATGAGCTAGTACTAGCCTTTTATAAAGGTTTAAACGACATGAATAAAAGTATAGTTGATTCAAGTTGTGGAGGTGTGCTGATGGAAAAAAATTGTGAAGAAGCCATGGAGCTTTTTGAGACCTTAAGCGAGCACACACAACAATTCTCATCTAGAGGTAGACAAGGTGTGAAAAAGAGCATGTATGAGGTGAACCTAAATGGTGGATCTTCAAATAAGATGGTTGCTATGGAGAGGAAGCTAGATATGCTTATAAAAGCCATGACTCCTTAGAATATCTCACCTCGACCACAAGCTACACAACTCTAGTTATGTGCTTTATGTTCTCAATTTGATCACACTACTGAGACTTGCCATTTATATTCATCTACAGATCCTGAGTAAGCGAACTATGTGGGACCAAACAGTGCATATGCAAATACCTACAATCAAGGAGGGCAAAACCACCCCCAACCTCTCATGAAGCAATAATCAAAATGCTGTGAACTTTCAAGAGCAGCAAAGGAATTCCCAACAGGTAGCCTAATCAGTTCTGGAATCAAAGCAAAGTGACCTAGAGAGTCTTGTAAGGCAGTTGATGACCTCACAAGAACAATTCATAGTAGAAACAAGACAATTCTGAACTGAGCAAAGACAAACAATTGCAAAGCATGATCAAACCATCCAAAGACTAGAAGTACAAGTAGGCCGAATGGCTAAGGAGCTAAGTGAAAGAAAGCAAGGTGAGCTTCATGCCCAAACAATACCTAATCTAAGAGGACATCAGCAACTGAATACCTTGACAACTCTCAGAAATGGTAAGATAATAGGAGCTGATGAGCCTACACAAGCATCTCTAGATAGAGCATCCACATCAAAGGTAAGTGAAATGGAGAAGTGGAATGCACCACCCTTCCCTCAAAAGTTAGTAAAGCCTAAGAAAGAAAGTAAAATGTTTGATATTTTTTAAACTTTGCAAAAAGTAGAGATTAACATTCCTTTATTAGATGTAATTAAACAAATGCCTGCATATGCTAAATTTTTGAAAGATTGTTGTACTAATAAAAGAAAGTTTCAGGAACATAAGACAGTCACTTTAACGGAAGAGGTAAGTGTTGTACTATTAAGAAAACTGCCACCAAAACTGAAAGATCTAGGTAGTTACCATTCCTTGCAGTATAGGTAACCAGTTGTTTGAGCGGACACTACTAGATCTAGGGGCAGGAGTTAACTTGCTGTCATACACTATATTTGAGACACTAGGTTTAGGGGAGCTTCAACCAACTTCCATCACCTTGCAACTAATAGACAGAAGCATCAAACGACCTAGAGGTATTCTTGAGGATATCTTGGTAAAAGTAGGTCCATTTATTTTACTTGTTGATTTTATTGTATTAGACATGGAAGAATGCCCTATGCCATTACCTCTGCCCATCATCTTAGGAAGATCCTTTATGTGAACCGCTGATACAAAAATTTACGTGAAAAAAGGGTATTGTAAGTATGAAAGTAAATGGTGAGAAGGTTGAATTCAACATATTTGATACATTAAAATTCCCCCAAGATAATATGGAATGTTCTAATATATATATATATGATGCAAGGTGTTGTTGAGGAAGTTTTTCAGGTCCATGTCATTGCTCCATTGAAGGCAACCCTCACTCATGATTTCACAAGAATGGATATTAAGCCAGAAATTGCAGATGTTACTGATGACATCACTAAAGCTACGCACCTCCTAAAGGTCTCTCCAAAGCATCCAAGCACCAAATTTGGCATTGAAGCAGTTGCTGATGCATTCAACTTATGTTTTTCTAGGAGGGACTAAGAGCGTCTGGCTGATGACGTTAAACTTAGCGCTCATAGGAGGCACTCCACAGCTTATCCTTTTATTTTTTATTGTTTTTCATATTTATTTTTATTTATTTATTTTCAATACTTTTTGTTTTCTCGTATTACATTAGTTTTTCTTTTTTTTTTAGGGACAATGTGTGCATCTGTTCAAGTTTGGGAGTGTGCTATCATGCCGGCCCAGCTAGTTTTTTATATCCCAGGTTAGATCTTTTCATGTTATTCACACATTGGGGACAACGTGTAAATTAAGTTTGGGGGTATGGGAGACACATTCACACACTTGTCCCATTTTTTTTTGAAAAGATAAGTGCATGTTCATATCATGTTGAAAATTTGTGTTGATCTAAACGAATATTGTGATAAGATTTCATCAGTAAGCTTAAAATCTAGAACACATGATCTAAATAATAAAATTTTAAAAAGTTTAGTTACTTACTTTTAAGGCATTTAAGAAATCACAAGTTTGATCTAATCTGACATGAGCACATTAACACATAATTGCGTGGGGTATGACATATAATTTCTATATGTATGTTTCCATGGCTTAACTGTAACCGGATGACTTGTTAGATGAACACTTTGGCATAAAAAAGTAGAAAGATTTTTGTTGCACAAAAAGAGAAAAAATGCTCATAAAGATCATTAAATAAACTTTCCACTGAGTAACTGGACCTCTTGCCTCAGTAAGCAGTGAGTGTTCACGTCAAAAGGTGAGAATTTTGCTCATAATGATCATTAAATAAAGTTTCCACTGAGTAACTGGACCTCTTGCCTCAGTAAGCAGTGAGCGTTCACGTTAAAAGGTGGGAATTTTGCTTGGCAGCATTAAAGACCAGTTAGTTTCGTAGCTTTTTTTACTCGAGTTAGTAAGTCTTTAGGGGTGTCTTTACACCTAATGCCCTAAAACCATCTGATTTGGGAGTCATTGGCTAAACACTCGCTACATGGGTCATTTAGAAAGCTTAAGGGAACTCAACGTGGCAAAAATCTCATAATAAAAGAAAAAGAAATAAATAAAACTATGCCATTATTGTTATTTTGATAGGAAATTCGATGAATGTTGAGACACCGAAACACTACACATTGAAGTTATTTGGAAGCTTCATCTTTTATGTGCTAGTTCACCACACACTAAGTCAGACTTGTGATGCCTTAACCAGCCTCGTGTAAGTGATTAAATTTTAAAACTCTTATTCATTGTGAAGATGGGTTTGTATTTTAAGCTTGCTCATGAATAAATATCATGGTTTTGTGTGTGACCTAAATTTTCGGATACCATGAATAATAGATTTATCTTTGCGTCTTTATTTTTCCTTTAGTTTTTAGTTTCGTATTGCTAATAGACTAGCAATATTTAAGTTTGGGGGTGTGATAGGTGCTTAAATATTCATATTTAAGCCCCTTAATTTAAATTTGTTAAGCCTTTAGTGTGCGTGTTTTATTCTATTTTACTTTTTTTTTTTTTTTTTTTTTTTGTGTTTTCTGTGTTTTTATAGGTTTTTGGAAGAAATAAAGCATTTTGGAACTCAAAGAGCAAAACTAGAACTGGGAGCTGGAAAAGAGTGCGATCGAGCGCAATGCTTGGTGCGATCGAGCGCATAAGCACTCGTGCGCACAAGGAGAAGGCTCGAGTGAAACCTTGCGCTCGAGCCAAACTCATGCCATCGAGCGCACACGTATCAGTAAAACATCAAAACGACAGTTCCTATTTTGGAAAGTAGGGTTAGAAACCTATTTTGGAAATTAGGGTTTCCAAGTGTCATTAGAACCCTATAAATAGACTTGTAAAACATAGAAACAGTATCTCCCTTTTTAGTTTTAGTTTTTTTTTTTGTTCAGGGAGGCCAGAGGTCGGACGAGCCCAGAGAAGAGATTGTGGAGATGAATTGACGACTCTTCTCCATAGTGTTTTCAGGTTTTTTCTTTCTTTTGTTATTTTACTTTATGATGTTGTTTAGCATCACAACTATGTGTAACTAATTTTCTAGTAAGGTATGGCTGAAGCCCTAATTATGTTTAACCAATAATACAATATTGGCGCCTTTGCAATACTTATGTTGTGATTCTTAATTTGATTAATACTTGTTTTCATTTACATTCCTCATATGTGTGTGTCTGATCAACTTTTGCATGTGGTATGGATCAGTTAGTTGAATCAATTTGGATGACCGAGTCCTGGATTCAACAATAGTAATAAAAGATATCCATGCCGGATTATTGGGTTAGTCAACATGGGAAACCGGGAGTGGACCAAACCCTAGGCCCCGTGTGGTTGTCGATTTCCACAAACCTTATGCTCTCTTAAGGAACAACTCAGTATACATTATGCTGAATCCCTTAAGAGTGAAAAGAGTTAGAGTATACACCACGCCTAACTCGTTGCTTAGGGAAATTCATAGCCTAAGAAGTGGACCAAGCCCTTAGGTTGAAACCCAGTAGGTATTCATAGCATGAGTAGAGCAGTGACATATTGTTTTGTTGGGGTAGTATGATTAGTGGTGGATACCAAGTCCCTACGTCTTTATTATTATTGTCTAAACTCAATATTTATTCCCATCTATTTTTACTTTGTGAAACTAATTCTAAATCAAAATTCACCAATCCCTGTGGAGATGATCTCGCACTTGCACACTATGCTACTACTGACCTTGTGCACTTACAAGTAAAACTGTATGATTATTTGCTTATTTATTTAGGTAGATAAACGCACAACAAACTCCAACTTCTCCTTGACACCGTAGAGACACATGTGCTTGATCTTGGTCTTAGCCTCAGTCAACACCAGTGGCACAAGATCGATAAATTTCACCCATCTAGCATTATCGCGACCTATAGCTACTATTCTAACAACTCATAAGACACCATACGACAAGTCACTCAGAATCATACCTTGGATCACATTCGATGGGAACCCCACAAATCATGGCTAGTCAATTTTACAGCATCAACCCAAAAAAATAATGAGAAAATATATCATTTCCTCTAACCCTAAGTAAATCACTTATTTATTCCATTATCCCGTGTGAATACTCGCTAGAGCAACAAACGATCCCCTAATCCAAGCAAAATGATTAAAAAAGATTCAAGTAACTTGCTAAGCTCACATTGAGCTTCGCACACTTGGTCTTTTTTAAGCCCACGATTTAACCAAGTTATATTACTTCTTGAAGGCTACAACTGAGTCATTCATATCTTGTAAAGTATATGCCTAAACCATTTAAGAAGCCTCATCCAACACTATTAATACATACCAAGAACCACCCTCTGACACAACACGAGACAAACTTAAGCACACATGAACTACATCCATCATATTGGGAAAGTTATAAACACTCAAGTCACTCTCACTTTTCAAGTTACACTCGCCAATCTTGTTTGTTCTCTGATGCCAACACTCTTGAGTTTTTACACACTATTTAAGGTTGGGAGTACATCAAACATGGGAGATCGTATGAGCACAAACTTGATATACATGGAGGACATCAATATGACTCAAAAGATTAATCTCAAGAGTTTTGGACCCATGCCATATATACAACCCACTCTTTTTTATTTCTTTCTAACGTAGAAAAACTCACATGTGGATATCTCAACACGTGTGAATACTTGACAATGAAACTTATGATCCCCTAAACCAAGCAAACCAATTTAAGAAACTTGATAAGCTCACACTGAGCTTCACACACTTGACATTCGCCAAGCCCATGATTTGGCTAAGTTGTACTACTGCTTAAAGGTTAAAACTGAGTTATTCATATCTTGTAAAGTATTTGCCAAAATTGTTCGAAAAGCTTCATCCAACACCATCAGCATATATTAAGAACCACCTTGGGACACAACACAAGAAGAACTTAAGCAGGCATGAAATACGTCTATCATACTAAGAAAGTACTTGCAAACATTCAAGTCACTATCACTTCTTGAGTTATACTTGTCCATCTCGATTGTTCTTCTATCCCGATACTTTTGGGTTTTCACACACTTTTAGAGTGTACCACATCCAATCTGGGTCCCCCAAGTTGACACCGAATGGCTTCTACACACTATGTCTCCTTGAATATGGTATAAACCGTGAACTCTAATTCACTCCATCATGTTAGGATTTTGACTTAAATCCCCACAAAGAAGAATTTTAATTGATTTGGGAAAAATAGTTTCCTATTTTATGGTTGGTTGTTCTAGTAGGAGTAATACTAGTTTCTTATAAGTAGTAGTAGTAGTAGTCTACTAAGATGTTGTTATTCTTTTCTTAATAGTATTAGGAAAATATCCTCTATATAAAATGGGTCATAGAGAAGTTTTGAGATACTCATAATTCCAATATTATAACTAGAGCTAGCTGGAGAGCTTTGGGTATATTGTAGATTTTGAGTTGTGAGGTTATCAGGGTAATAATTTTGTTTTTACTAAAGTTGTTGTTAAGGATTAATAAAATTATGAGTTTGTTGGTGGCATAGGCAAGAAGGTTTTCCAAACCACATTAAATTGTTGTGCTTGATATTTGTTTGTTTATTTTCCTGTTTAACTATTATAAGTTTGAGTAGGTGGCTTTTTGGGGTAAAATCCAACAAGTTGTATCAGAGCCTAGTCATCTATTTAAAGAAGCTGCCTGTTACTCTTTGTTGTGTCTGCGCCACCATGTCGACATGTATATCTAAATTTGAGAGTCATTTATTTAATGGAAGAAAAAACTTTACTTTGTGGTAGAGTACAACTCAAGATCTTTTAGTGCAACAAGATCTTGATCAAGCTTTAGAGGAAGAAAAGCCAGAAAAGGTGATTGATATAAAATGGTAATTGATTCAAAGGAAGACTGTAAGCACAATCAGGTTGGCTATTGCTTCCAAGATCAAGTATAGTGTGTTAAATGAAACTAAACCCAAGGGTTTATGGGATAAGCTCGAGAGTATCTATATGCCAAAGTATTTTACCAACAGTTTGTGTTTCAAGATGGACCTCAACTCTCTAAAGATGGAAGAAAGAACAAGTTTTCATTATCACTTAAATGAATTTAACAAGTTAGTGTATCAACTGTTGAATGCAGAAGAAACATTGAAAGATAAGAAGAAGCCATTGCTCTTGTTATCATCTTTACTAAAATCTTACAAGCCATTGGTGCAAACATTATTGGTAGGCAAGTCGACATTGTGCTTAGATGATGTGACAGCACTCTTACATGAGAATGAGAGATTGATAGGAAACAAGAGCTTATCTATTGGTAGTCAAGTGTTTGCTATGGAGAGTTTTAATCAAGGGAGGAACCAATGGAAAGTGAATAGTGGCTCAAGGTGGAGATCCAAATCTAGGCCTAAAGATGACAATGACACTGAGTGCTTCTATTGTGGAGAGATAGGACACATACAATATTATTATAAGGCCATGAATGATGATTTAAAAGAGTTGAGAAGGATGAGTGGGAAGAAGAGTCATGATGAAAAGAGTAATAAAAGTGCTAATATCACCAAGGGAAGTGATAAAGAGGTGCTAACTATTGAGCACATTGAAGAAAAAGTTGATGAGAGTAATATGGTGCTACTTGATTCGGCATCCTCCGTTCACATATTCAATAAGAAGAAGTACTTTGATTGTGTGAAGGAACTTACCCATGTCACAATTGCTACCATATGTGGGAAATAAAAAGTAATTGATGGTACAGGTAGCCTAAGGTTGAAGCTCCATGATAGAAGCGTTACGACACTTGAGAAGGTAAAGTTTGCTTCTTCTCTCACTATAAATATCATCTCTTTGGAGAAACTTGATAAAATGGGATAAACATGGACTGGAAACAATAAAGAGATGCAAGTTATTAACGGATCAAATGTAGTGTTGAAGGCTACTATGAATAAGAAGGGCTTATATGTGTTGGATGGGAAGGTTTTGCTTAGAAAATTAGGTGAAGGAGATATGAAAGGACCAAAAAGAAGGATCGCACCAACTAAGAAGATAATTAGATTTGTTGATGAGGTGTGGAGAATTTGAGCTAAGGTTGAGATTTGTTAAGATTTTGGCTCAAATCCTCACAAAGAAGAATTCTAATTGGTTTGGGAAAAGTAGTTTCCTATTTTATAGTAGACTTTTCTAGTAGGAGTAGTATTAGTTTCCTATTAAATTGTTCCTTGTACAAATAGTAGTAGTAGTCTACTATGATGTTGTTGTTCTTTTCCTAATAGTATTAGGAAAATATTCTCTATATAAAAGTGGTCCTAGAGAAGTTTGGAGACGTACTCATAATTTTAATATTATAACTAGAGCTAGGTGGAGAGCTTTGGGTGTATTGGAGATTTTAGGTTTTGAGGTTGTGAGATTAATATATTTTTTTTCCTAAAGTTGTTGTTAAGGATTAATAAAATTGCGAGTTTGTTAGTAGCATAGTCAAGGAGGTTGTCGAACCACATTAAATTGTTGTGCTTGATATTTGTTTCTTTATTTGCCTATTTAATTATTGTAAGTTTGAGTATGTGGATTTTAGGGGTAAAATCCCAACACATCACAATAGATGTTCCATGAGAATTTCACATGACTATATCACTACACACATACCAATACTTGCATGAGTCACACCTACTTAAAGAGATGACATTTTTTCTTAAACCCAAAACGTGTCGAACGTCAACCGTTGTAACAGTACCATCAAGCATCCAAAACCAAACATTTTCTTCACCAATCCCTAAAAACAAGAATCGATACCTAGATGAACTATCCCAAAGTCAATCGATTTAGACTCAACAAATCAATCCCTCATAAGGCTCATATATAAGAAGTAAGTCAAATTAAGAACCTATTCGTCAAACGAGCAATGGTTTGATACATCAAGAACATGATCGACATCATCTAAATGAGTCATAGCCAACTATATTAGCACTTTTGAAATCTTATTCCTTATCTCTCTCATAATATTTAAGCTTCAAACAATTTCTTCAAATATTTATACACTTTCTTACCACACTCGAAACATCGAGGTTGAAATTTATCTTTAACCACCAAGCTTACTTCTTGGTCATCTTCCTTGTCATTGGTCTTCAACTATCTTGAGTTCAAGGATGCCCTAACAATAGAATTTAAACCACAACATAACAAATCTCAATATTGATTCAAATTTTTAGAGCCAATACTTTTGACTTCTCTTGTAACATTTCAGCATGCTCCGAAAGGGTTCATTCATTGCGAAGAGCTCTTTTTATCAAAAAATTATATCACCAATTTTTACTTTTTTGATAATATCACAAAGAGCTTATAATGATTTGGGAATCTCTTGTCATTAGTGGATATATGACCTACCTTGTATAAATGTTTTGAAAGTAAGACATACTTAATTATTAAGCAAAACAAATACCCATTTTGGATTATTTATATATTGGCATAGGCACTTTCATAGTTCAACATATATGAAATTGTTCATACTTAACGGGGTGAAGAAATTTAGCGATTACTAAAAAAGAAATGGAAAAAAGGTTACCATTGTGATGACTCACATAAGAGTGTAATAAGGAAAGTTTTGATTTATATGTAACATCTAATGATCTCAATAGGTAATATTTTTGGGTGATGGTTCATGGTACTACAAATGGTCAGAGTCAACTCAATACCACCACTATGTAGATGTATAGTGTATGAGTTTATCGTGGTATTTAGTCTCCAAGAGGAACAAATAGTAATAGAATGATGAAGATCCATGTTTAAATTTCCAAGGAACAAAAGATAGTGCAATGATGAAGATCGATATTTAAATTTCCAAATCCTATATATCCAAGTTTGAATTTTCAAACCCCAAATACTCGTTGACTAAAAACACATCATCTCATTTGATAGTAGTATGCCCTATAAGCCAATATCGTTTGATGTTATGAGCATATTATTTGTAATTAATCTTATTCATTTATTGATAATAAACATTTATTTATGGTATTATTATATTTATTGTTTCATTACAAAATCACATTCCACATGTTTACATAATAAATCTCATAGAATAAAAGCAATATAAATAAGTACCATGATCAGATCATGCTAATAAGATGTATTTCCTTAAGTTTTATTCTTAAATGTTCCTAATCATGGGATCACTAAGAACGACATTAGTGAATCTAAATAAATTAGTACATACTATGTTTCCTCAAGAAGTTTGGGTAATTGATCTTATGATCACTAATATATGAGACACTAAAACAAGTTATGTAGTTGTTTGTTAGAGAATAGGTACACTGAACTGAGTCGACTTAAGAAATTCCTAATAGATATTTTACTGGTTATCAATAGGGGTTCTTATGTTGTAGTTGTGCAAGTGATCTTTAGACTTGCGGTACCATGGATATCTTATGTATAGGTCATCATGCTTTGATGCTACTTAAATGTTGTTCTAATCATGGGCTATATACAGGTAGCAAATAAGTATGACCATTTATGCATAGAGGTATGTGAGTGTGCAATAGAGGACTCTCAATAAAAGAGAGAATTCTATGTTATCAGATTAAGTCATCGCTTGAAAATTCCTTGGCCAAAGTGGGCTAAAAATTAGAAAAGAATTTTTAATTTTATCATTTAAGTTGTGGCCTTGATATCGAGATATATGTGATTAAATAATTAAGATTTGACAATAATTTCATACCTTAGGTTTAATTAAGGAAATTGCTTTATGGAAAGATTGAATTGCACGATAAGTGACAACAAAAGGTTCACATTAAATTCATATTGTCTATATAGTCATGATATACGGCTAGGTGTCAATCATGACTTGTAGAAGTCCTAAAGAATTAAATGATAAGGTCAAATTAAAAGGAGTTTTAATTTGAATTAAATTAAAAAAAAGTTTTTAATAATTGGACGAGGTCCAATTGTTATGTAAAAGTAACAACCTAGTGCCAACGCAATATTGAACCTGAGCGTTCACACACAATTGAGCTATTGTAAGAATAAGGAAAAATCCTAATAGAATTTTGGAGAATTAAAATCAGATTTTAAAACTCTCTCTCTCTCTCTCTCTCTCAATGGACAAAATTATTAGAGTTAGCACTCATGGATTTTCGACCACCCCTTAGCTCTTCCATGTGTGGTGTTTGACATCATCTTGAAATAGATCTTTGCTCTTGGTTGCTCTTGTGGATATGCTTAATGGTCAAATGATTGAATGGCTCGTGAACTCTTCACCGAATTTTTCAACCAAAATCTTTATTGAGGTATAAATCCTAACCTTGTATAGAGATACCGTGATCTTATCATTTTAATATATTCATAGAGAAATCTTGGTTTTAAGTTTATCGCCATAAAATTTTTAATTTTCCACTTTATTGTTATGCCGATAGACTAATAGTGGTATCAGAGCCAACTCTATGAATTATTAAAATGAGTGTTAGATCTGTTGTTATGGATTTGTTAGATTTGATCTTGAATTCTAGAGATTTCAAATTCAAAATCTAAAAGTTAGATTAGGGTTTATGAAACCCTAAGTCAAATAAATTCAAGAAAGAGTTCTTGAATTTTTTATTGTCATGTGATGATAATGAAATTATTGTAGATTATTTTTCAAACATATAAAATCAATAAGGATTGACTAGATTTAGTTTGGATGTTCAAAATTTGATTTTAGATTGAATTGAATCAAGTTCGGGGAACAAAAATGCGAGAAAACACTTCAAAAATTGTATAGCATCAAGTGATAGTCGACTATCACGAGTGACAATCAACTATTACTCTTCAAACTTGATGATTAAATTGAGAAAAAAAAACTTTTGATAATCAATTATTAAAAGTGATAGTCGGCAATCACATGCAAAATTAGCAAAAGTAGTTGTTTTTTAATTGATATTTTTTCTCGTTCTTGAGATTCCAAATTTGATTTGACTTGAAATTTGAAATATAACTTTTATTTAACTAAATAAATTATTTTGGTTATCAAAAACTATAAATATGTTAATTAAGATTTATTCTTAATTTTGGATTAAAGTTTTAAAATTAGTGCCTTGTAGCCTTGAAGGATAAGCTTTCAAAAGGCATGTCCGATTTGTTTGTTATTCATGTTAACAATAATACTTCATTGGTATTGGATACCAATTGTAGCTCACATATCTCCAATAATTTGTAGGTACTAATAAGAAGTAGAAAGCTGAGAAAAGGTGAGGTGGATCTACACTTTGAAAATGGAGCAAAAGTTACAGCATTAGCCACAATGACTTATTGTTTAAAGTTTCCATCTCGACAGACTTTAGAACTAGATTTTGGTATTATATAATGGTTTTAATTAGAAACATTGTTTTACTTTCTAAATTAGAAAAGAAAATTTATGAATTTTCTCTTATGGACAATCGTTGTTCTATTAATTTTTCTAATAAATATTACGGTACTAATACATTAAATGGTGGTCCTTATATTCTTGAAGTAAATGGTAATATTTTCAATATCGAACAAAATAAAAGGAAAATAGATAATGATCTGAATCATTCAATATCAAACAAAATAAAAGAAAAAGAGAAAATGATCTGAATCATTCCTACATGCGACACTTAAGACTAAGTCATATTAATGAAGATAGGGTAAACAAGTTGAAAAAAGGATGGATATTTGGATCTATCAGATTTTGAATCCTAACCAAGTTTTGAAGTTTGTCTCATGGGGAATATCCCTATCCATTTAGTGGAGATGGAGAAAGTGTCGCATAGGTATTATGTTTAATACGCATTGTGTAGACCCCTAATAGTCAATGCTAGAGGAAATTACTCTAACTTCATAACCTTTGACGATGGCTATTCAAGGTATAAGTACTTGTACTTAATGAAGTACAAGTTTGAATTATTTGAAATTGAAAATAAAATTGGGAATGACATTGAAACCCTTTTATCTAATTGAGGAGACTAATATTTGATTGATGATTTTCTTGATTATCTCAAAGAGAGTGAGATTCTCTCTCAGTGGAATCCTCTTGGAATATCACAGTTGGATGGTATCCTAAAAGGAGAAATCATACTCTATTAGATATGGTACAATCCATGATGAGTTACATTGATCTTCTTATATCCTTTTGGGGATATATCTTCCTAACTTGCACATATTTATTGAATTAAGTTCCTACAAAAGCAATTCCTAAAACGCCATATGAGATATGGATAGGGAGGAAACCTAATTTTAAACACAATGTGATTTGGGGTTGTCCTACATATTTAAATAAGTTGTATCCATAAAAATTGGGAACTAGGTCTGACAAATGTAGGTTCGTGGAATATCCCAAAAAAGTTCAAGATATTATTTTTATCATCCATATGAACAAAAGGTGTTTGCTTCTAAGCATGTTGCGTTTTTAGAAAATGAGTTTATACTAGAATGGAGTAGTGGGAGAAAGATAGAACTTGATGAAGTGTCACAAGAACCACAAACTAGTATTGTTCAAATTGAGGAAACTGAATCAATAGACCCCTTATTAAACAACCAATTTGTAGATTTAGCAGAATACCCAAGGCTCTAGAGAGAGATGAATTTCTCATAAATAGTGACCTAGAGGTACACCTTATAGATAATAAGGGACCTGCTTACTTCGAAGAAGTGATGTGAGACATCAATTTAGAGAAGTGGCTTGAAGCTATGAAATCCAAAATGGATTCCTTATATTACAACATGATGAGTGAAAAATATTGCATATTTTGACCACTTAATTTACGTTTTTTAGTGTAAGAATTTGTTACTTTTCGTTGTTTTCGTTGCTTTTCAGGTTAATAAGCATTGGGAAAGGAGTTTCATTAAAATTGCTAGAATTGCCTGTACAGATAAGTCATTTTTGTGGATTTTACAGTATTGATTCAGGACGAACCAGGATATGAGCCATATATACTTGGAAAGATCCGAAACTCTATTTTCTGAGAGATTTTACAGCTTGTAAAGATGATTTTTCTAGAGAAAGTTATGACAGTTTTAGTAGACAAGGGTTAAGCTGAAGATGTCTAGTGTGATCGATCGCACCAGACTTGCGATCGATCGCAAGTGCGCACTCGCACATCCCACATCGGTTAAAAATGTTTTGTAATGCGCCAGTATGTGCTCAAGCGCACCAGAGCAATATCACACATCGAATTTGAAACACATTGTACTCTGGGAATTCCCCTATAAAAGCCCCATCTCCCTTCATCATTCGGTGTGCAATCCGGTGGATGTCTGCTAGCATTCTGGTGGATCCCGAAGGCTTTGCTACCATGAGGGGAAGCGCCGCCCAACAGCGAGTGGAATTTCTCCCATGTATAGTCAGTTTTAATTTACTGTTTTTTGTTAGTTTATTGTTTAGTACTTTTATTGTGAACTTTAGTTTCATGATTATGAGTGGCTAAAATCTTCAGCTAAGGTTGAAGATGAAGCCTCGCCGTTGTTTGGCATAAGATTTTCAGATTTGTTTATATAATTCTGATGTTTTTTTAGTATAAATGTTTTTGTCAATTGTTTGAGTACATTTTTACGATTGATGGTTTTTAAATTGTTCTGTTGGATATTCAATGTGTTTCATCTGATGGATACATCGAATCGTTTTTGATTAAATTGGATATCCTTTGTGATCTGTTAAAAGCGGATACATTGGATTGTTTTGGTTTAATTGGGATATTTGTTGTGATTTGTTTAAAGTTAGATTCATGGAATGTTTTAATAGATTATTTTTATAGAATATGAAAATATATGCTTTACTTTGGTGGGGTGGATTCAGAAACCTTAGTGTTTTTATCATTAGTCTTTAAATCAATTTAGTTTAGTTTATATTTGTTTTGCAAAAGATAATTCAAAACTTGGAACTAGGTTAAGATAAGGTTAGTTTAGATTAAATTACATTTTCATAACGCAATTCTCTGTGGATTCGACCTCGCACTTGCACAACACTATATTGCAAACGACTCGTGCGCTTGCGAGTAATTTAAAACTAACAACAAGTTTTTGGCGCCGTTGCCGGGGAGTTGTTTGGTTTGTGAAATTTTTGTCTGAATTAATTTTATTTTTTTACTAGTTTAGTTAGCATTTTTGTTATATTTTTCTTTTGCAATTTTATTTTAGTTTATTTGTTTCCATTGGCAATTGCCCATAATACAAATTTTAAAATTAAAAAAAAATGTGGATGAATCTAGCGCTGGTTTCACAGTCTTTAGAGGACGCCCCCAAGGATTTCATGAAAATGACCGGCCAGTCCATCAATACAGCCAATACATTCAATGTTGATAGTTGTTCCATCTGTGCTAGTCCTATGCATTTAGCACAGAATTTTCCATCTACGACCGTTTTTACCGAGTATCCCATGGAACAAATGAACGCTTTCAATGACTATCGGTGGCAATCAAATGGATCTTACTCCGAGACGTACAATCCAGGGTGGCAGAACCACCCTAATTTTTCATGGAAGTAGAACCAACTGATGAATCAGGGAGGAGCCCCTCATCATGCTCACAATCAATACCCTCCCGGATATCCTCCACTAGTTCCAAGTTATGGTCGCTCAGCCCATCCAAGACGATCACTCGCTTACCAAGCTCCCACTAAAGCACCAGCTTCGATTTCACAGTCATTGAAGGATGCCCTCAATGATTTCAAGAAGATGATTGGCCACTCCATCAGTGAAGTAAGGAGTGTGCAAATAGTAAACACCCAAGCGATTGCTAAGCTAGAGAGTCAAATGGATCAAATTGCAAGTCATGTGGGTGAAAGAGAGAAGGAAAAGTTCCCCAGTCAACCCGTGCCCAACCCGAAGGGACAATTTATGGTTGGAAATTCATCAACTCCTATGCATGGGGAGGAACAAGTGCAATTGATTGTCAGATTAAGGTCTGGGAGAAAAGTGGACAATCGAGTGGAAGAGAACCCTGCTATGCAGCAAGGGCAAGAAAGTGGCAACAAGGAGAAAAGAGATGCTGAGCCATCTACAGCCACACCTGCTGTTAAAGACCCTCCTAAGTCGTTTGTACCTAAAGCGCCTTACCTTGAGAGACTACAAGCACCCAAGAAAGGAGGGCAGTCTGGGGACATTGTGGAGGCATCCTTTGCTCAGTTTGCAGAAGATTTGGATTTTGATAAGCTACTTGAGCAAGCAAATGCTATCTTGGAGTTTGCTCCTCGGGAGAGCAGTAAGACGGAGGAGACTGTGGGTGAATCAAGCATTGAGGACCCCCTGGAGGCACGCTTTGCTCAGTTTGGAGAGGATTTGGATTTGGATAAGTTGCTTGAGCAAGCAAATGCTACTTTGGAGTCTGTTCCTCAGAAGAGCAGTGAGACGGAGGAGACCACAACACCTGAACCCCTCAAGAAGGAACTTAAGCCTTTATCAGACAATTTTAAGTATAAGTTCCTAGGTCTAGCAGATTCTTTGCCTCTGACTATAGCTTCAAATTTGGTTGATGCTCAAGTGGATAAATTATTGGACTTTTTAAGAAAACACAATGAAGCTATCGGCTGGACTATTGAGGATATCAAGGGGATCAGCCCCTCGGTGGTGATGCATAAGTTACATTTGGAGGAGAATGCCAAGCCATTGAGTGAGCCACAAAGAAGGCTCAACCTAGCTATACAAGAGGTTGTGAGGACTAAAGTGATAAAGTTGTTGGATGTAGGGATCATTTATCGAATCTTTGATAGCAAGTGGGTAAGTCCGATTCATGTCGTGCCAAAGCAGGCTAGATTGACGGTAGTGATAAATAAAGACGACGAGTTGGTTCCAACTCATGTGCAATCAGGATGGAGAGTGTGTCTAGATTACCGTAAGTGGAATGCTACTACAAGGAATGATCATTTTCCACTCCCATTTATTGATCAGATGGTGGAGCATTTAGCTGGGCACGATTACTAATGTTGGGTCTGGCTGAAGACATTAAACTTAGCGCTCATGGGAGGCACCCCACAACTTATCCTTTATGTTTATTTATTATTTTACATATTTATGATTAATTTTTGTTTCCAGTATTTTTTGTTTTTCAGTCTTTATTTTTCAGGGACAACGCATACTTCAGTTCAAGTTTGGGGGTATGCTATGAGCCATACCAGTCCAGCTACTTCTCCATCTCCCAGGTTAGCTATTTCCATATTATTTACATATTGGGGACAATGTGTAAATTAAGTTTGGGGGTATAGGAGACACGTTACACACACTTTGTCCTAATTTATTGTTGTTTTTTCTTCGTGAAGATAAATGCATGTTCATGTTCGTCTGAAAATTTTGGTTGACTTGAAAAATTGTGATGTGGTTTCATTGGTGAGCTTAAAAATTTTGAACACATGATATGATTATAGAATTTTAAACTTTAGTTCCTTACTTTAGGCATTCGATAATTCACATGTTTGATCTAATCTGACACGAGCACATTAGCACATAATTGTGTGAGGTATGACATGTGATTTTAATGTGCATCTTTCCATGACTTAACTGAAACTGGATGACTTGTGGGATTAACACTTAGGCATAGAAAAGCAAAAACAAAAAACAAAAAAAAATAATACTACTAATATTTATAATGATAATCATCAATAAACTTTCCGCCGAGTAAATAGACCTCTTGCCTCAGTAAGCAGTGAGTGTTCACGTCAAAATGTGAGAATTTTATTCATAATGATCATTGCGAAACTTTTCACTGAGTAACTGGACCTCTTGCCTCAGTAAGCAGTGAGTGTTCACGTCAAAAGTGGAAATTTTGCTTGGTAGTATTAAGACCAGTTTAGTTTTGTAGCCTTTTTGACTCGAGTTAGTAAGTTCTTAGGGGTGTCTTTACACCTAATGCCCTAAAACCATCTGGTTTGGGAGTCATTGACTCAACAATCGATACATGGGTCAATTAGAAAGCTTAAGGGAACTAAACATAGCAGAGCCTTATAATAAAAATAAATAAAATAAAACTATGCCATCGTTGTTCATTCTGATGGGAAATTCTGTGAATCTGGAGACATAGAGACATTGTACATTGAAGTTATTTGGAAGCTTTATTTTTATATGATAATTCACTTTACACAGTGTCAGACTTGTGATGCTTTAATCTGCCTTTTGTAAGTAATTAGATTTTAATATTTCTATTCATTGCGAAGATGGGTTTACCTTTTTAAGCTTGCTCATGAATGAATATCATGGTTTTGAGTACTCTTTAAATTTTTGGATACCATGAGTGATGAACTTATCTTTATATTCTTTGTTTTTCATTTAGTCTTTTATTTGTTTTGCTAAGGGACTAGCAAAATGTAAGTTTGGGGGTATTTGATGAGTGAAAAATATTGCATATTTTGGCCACTTAATTTACATTTGTTAGCGTAGGAATTTGTTACTTTGAGTTGTTTTCGTTGTTTTTCAGGTTTACAAGCACTGGGAAAGGAGTTTCACTAAAATTGCCAGAATTGCCTGTAATGATCAGTCATTTTGTGGATTTTACTGTATTGATTCAGGAAGAACCAGGAGATGAACCATATATGCTTGGAAAGATCCGGAAGTCTGTTTTCTAAGGGATTTTAGGGCTTGTCAAAATTATTTTTCTAGAGAAATTTATGGCAATTTTAGTAGACAAGGGTCAAGCTGAAGATGTCTAGTGCGATCAATCGCACCAGACTTGTGATCGATCGCAAGCGCGCACTTGCACATCCCACATCGGTTAAAAATGCTTTGTAATGTGCCAATATGCGCTCAAGCGCACCAGACTGCGATCGATCGCACTTGGGCAATATCACACATCGAATTTGAAACACATTGTACTCCGAGAATTCCCCTATAAAAGCCCCATCTCCCTTCATCATTCGGTGTGTAATCCGGTGGACGTCTGCTAGCATTCTGGTGGATCCCAAAGGCTTTGCTACCATGATGGAAAGTGCCGCCCAATAGCGAGTGGAATTTCTCCCATGTATAGTCAGTTTTAATTTACTGTTTTTTGTTAGTTTATTGTTTAGCACCGTTATTGTGAACTTTAGTTTCATGATTATGAGTGGCTAAAATCTTCAACTAAGGTTGAAGATGAAGCCTCGCCGTTATTTGGCATAAGATTTTCAGATTTGTTTATACAATTATGATGTTTTTTTAAGTATAAATGTTTTGGTCAATTGTTTGAGTAAATTCTTACGATTGATAGTTTTTAAATTGTTCTGTTGGATATTCCGTGTGTTTCATCTGATGGATACATCGAATCGTTTTTGATTAATTTGGATATCCTTTGTGATTTGTTAAAAGTGGATACATTGGATTGTTTTGGTTTAATTGGGATATTTGTTGTGATTTGTTTAGAGTTGGATTCATGGAATGTTTTGATAGATTATTTTTATAGAACATGAAAATATATGCTTTACTTTGGTGGGGTGGATTCAGAAACCTTAGTATTTTTTTCATTAGTCTTTAAATCAATTTAGTTTAGTTTATATTTGTTTTGCAAAAGATAATTCAAAACTTGGAACTAGGTTAAGATAAGGTTAGTTTAGATTAAATTACATTTTCACAACGCAATTCTTTGTGGATTCAACCTCGCACTTGCACAACACTATATTGCAAACGACTCGTGCGCTTGTGAGTAATTTAAAACTCACAACACAACAAAGTATGGACTTTGATTAATGCACCTAAAGGTATAGTGCCTACAGGTTGCAAATGGGACTTTAAGAGAAATAATGGAGTATACGAAAAGGTAGAGAGGTATAAGGTTAGGCTAGTAGCCAAGGGTTTCAAGCAAACGCAAGAAATTGACTTTGACGAAGCCTTCTCTCCAATAGTCATGCTTAAATCTATTAGGATTTTACTTGCTATAACTACATACCATGACTATTAAATATTACATATGGATGTAAAGTCTCTCTTCCTCAATGGAAAAATAGAAGAGGATGTGTATATGATACAACCTGAGGATTTTACATCTGGTGGCGTAGTGACCACAAGGTGTGCAAACTTCAAAAATCCATTTATGGATTAAAGCAAGCTTCTAGAAGTTGGAACATCCATTTTGATGAGACAATCAAATCATTTGAGTTCATTAAAAACGAAGATAAACATTTTTGGTCTTGTACATTGATGACATACTACTCATTGGGAATAATGTAGGAATGTTGCAGTTAGTCAAGGTTTGGTTGTGAAATAACTTCCCCATAAGGATTTGGGATAATCATCCTATATTTTGGGGGTAAAGATCTATAGAGATAGATCTAGAATGATGCTAGGCTTGTACCAATCTGCCTACATAGACAAAGTGCTAAAGATGTTTAGCATGAAAATTTCCAAAAGGGGACTCTTACCAATGAGTCAAGGAATTACTCTATCTAAGGATATGCCCTCAAAGACTCTTGAAGAGAGAGAGAGTGCATGAATCGAATAACATATGCTTCGGCAATTGATTCTATTATGTACGCCATGTTGTGTACGAGATCTCATGTCATATACGCTCTATTTGTTACCAGCATATTTCAATCCAATCGAGGTGAAGGTCAGTATATAGCTATGAAGAACATTATTAAGTTTTTAAGAAGAACTAAATATTTTTTCCTCATATATTGAGGAACAGATTCAAAACTTGAGGGCTTTACAAAATTTAGTTTTCAATCTAAAAAATGATAGTAAATTGGTATCTGGATATGTGTTCACCTTAAATAGTGGGTCAATGAGCTGGAAAAGTTCCAAGCAAGAGACTACTGCATATTCAAACACATAGGCTGAATATATTGCTACATCAGAAGTTGTGAATGAGACTGTTTGGATGAAAAAGTTCATCATTGAACTTGGAGTGGTTCCAAATATTATCGATCCAATAACACCTATGATAACAGTGAGGCTATTGCGCAAGCAGATGAACCAATGTCTCATCTGAAGTCCAAAAACATTTTGCGGCGATTCTATTTTATTAGAGAGATCATAGGAAGGGACGTTGTAAAGTTAGAAAGAGTTTCATTGATAGATAACATAGCATATCCACTAACTAAGGAGATTTCACAACAATAATTCGATCGCTATTTTGAGAAGATGGGTATAAGATATGTGGGCGATTGTATTTAGTGCAAGTGGGAGATTGATAGTAATATGCCCTACAAGCCAATAACATAAGATATTATAAGTATGTTACTTGTAATTAATCTTATTCATTTACTAACAATAAACATTTATTTATAGCATTATTATATTTATTGTGTTCATTACAAAATCACATTCCATGTGTTTACATGATAAAGCCTATAGAATAAAAACAATAGAAATAAGCACCATGATGAGATCATACTAATGAGATGTATTTTCTTAAGCTTTGTTTTTAAAATGTTCTTAATCATAAGATCACTAAGAATGGTAGTAGTGAACCCGGATAGATTAGTACATACTATGTTTCCTCAAGAAGTTAAAAGTGAATGATCTCAGGGTCATTAGTGTATGAGACACTAAAATAAGTTATTTAAGTGCTTGTTAGAGAAAATATACACCGGAGTGACTTGACTTAAGAAATTCCTAATAGACATTTTATTAGCTATCAATAGGGTTCTTATGTTGCAATTGTGCAAGTGATCCGTAGACTTGAGGAAACATGGATACCTTGTAGATAAGTTATCATGCTTTGATGCTACTTAAATGTTGTTCTAATCAAGGGTTACATAAATGTAATAATTACCCTTTATGTATGGTGGTATGTGAGTGTATAATAAAATATTCATCACTCTTAGTAAAAAAATAGAGAACGTCCTATGTGATATGATCAAGTCATAATTGGGAAATTTCTTGGCCAAGCTAGGGTGGAAAGTAGAAAGGAGTTTTTAATTTCACCATTTAAGTTGTAGAATTGAAATTGAGATACATGTGATTAAACAATTAAGGTTTGACAGTAATTTCATAGCTTAGGTTTAATCACAACATAATGCATGATGGAAGAAATTAATTGCACGGTAACTGATAACGGAAAGGTTCACATTAAATTTATATTGTCTTGGTAGTCATGACATACTGTGAGGTATCAATCATGACATGTAGAGCCCTAAAGAATTAATTGTAATTAATTTTTATTAAAAAGGAAAGATTAAAAGAGTTTTAATTCAAATTAAATTAAAATAAATTTTAATTAATTGGACGGTGTCCAATTGTTATATAAAAGTTATGACTTACTTCTAGCGCAGTATTAAACCTAAAGTGTCACATACAATTGGGAAATTGTAAGAATAAAGAAAAATAAAAGGTCAATAGAGAGAATTCTAGGAATAAAATTAAACCAGGGGTTCAATTGTAATTCTAAAAATCCTAGAGCTTTTAAGAATAAAGGTTCTATATAAAGGTTTCTATTCGACAGAAACCCTAATGGAATTTTGGAGACTTAAAATCAGATTTTAAAACACATTATCTCTCTCTCTACATAGCCGAAATTCCTAGAGCTAGCACTCACGGATTTTCTATCACCCCTTAACTCCACACGTGGTGTTCGACATCATCTTGAATGAGATCATTGGTCCTGGTTGTTTGTGTGGATACGCTTAGATGTCAGACGCTTGAACGGCTTGCGAACTTTTCACCGAATTTTTCAATCGGAATCTTCCTTTAGGTGTAAACCCTAACCTTGTATGGAGATATTGTGATCATATCATTCTAATATATTTGTAGAGAAATTTTGGTTTTAACTTTATCAGTACAAAATTTTTAATTTTTCGCTGCGTTTTTATGCCAGCAGACTAACATCATTTACAACAGAAAATTTTCCTTTGAAATAGAATGTAAGCTTACTACTTCTAAACCCAGAATGTTGTATTGTTGGATACAACAACAATATTTCTGACATAAAGGCAAGCTTAATTAGACATAGCAATCCAAGCAAAAGAAATAATAAAGCATGATGAAACAATTGATAAGGATGTCTTTAACAAATATAAACATGCTAAATGTTAAAAGGTATCACAAATCTGGGGAAGAGATAAAACGGATACCTATTGATAGACAATTCCTGGCGATTTCGATCTTCTTCACACAAACTTGTCATGATACGAAAAAAGCTGAAGGGTAATTTTTCAAACCAAAGACGTTCTATAGCTGCATAACTGCTAGAGAAAATGAGAGGAAGCCATGCTGCACATCCAGTTGTATAACCCATGATCCAGTAAACCAATAAAACTGGTGGCTTCTTATGCCACGACAACACTAAAATAACTATAGATGCTGTAATTTGGCTGAGGATGGAAATTAGTGTAAGTAAAAATCTTGAATCAATAATAGATAGGATCCTGCTGCTACTATGGCCAGCTCCATCATGACCTCTTCTTGCGGCCAAGTCAGTCACAATGTTTGATGATGATGAAGTTTGAGTGGCAGGATTTGCATCCCTTTCTATGTCAATTATATGCTCAGCATTGTTATGGTTTCCTGGAGGCTGCTCCATTAATAATGGGTACCTGTCAATTGAAAAGATTTTCACTTGGAGAAGGAGAAAAATACTAGCAGTAAAGTTAAGAGACCAAAATCTGGCCTTTGTTAAAGCTTATCGTGGAAAGATGATTCTAATGATACTTCTCTCTCTCTCTCTGGTATGACGATTTACAGAAAAATGAAGAATCCAGCCTCAAATAAGTTTTCTGTTCTAGTTACTCTAAATCCGTTTGTCAAGGTGTCTCATTCTGATCTTAATTTAAAGACTGAAAAGTTATTAAACTTTCGAATTCAATAGGGAAGAATTCTCTCAAAGGCAAATTTCTTGTTACTAAACTTTTTATGCCAGCTTATTTCTGGCTTTATCGATTAATTTTGGCGACACGGAAATCAAACCTTATCAATAAATCCATTAGATACACATTTAAGTAAATTGCTTATGGTATGACCAAAAATTTAAATGAAACACAAACAGCAGAGACTAATAAAGGATTAGCCATCAGTAATTAAAGAAAATTTAAAACTAAAAGATGACAGATAAACTAGAAGTTAATTTACCAACGATTGATCCTGACTTTGATGAACAAGCTGACTAGAAGTTACCTTTTTTCTTTGTTTTGCCCACTTGTGAGGACAGTTCAGAAACGGGAGAATATTTATCTTAAAAGATAGGTGACGAAAAATTCACATTGAGCACTTTCTTTCGCTCTTCTTTCTTGGGAAGTCAGTCCTCTTGGTAATAATCGCATTCCGTTACTTCCTTGGGAATTAACTGTTGGCTTATGACAAAAATTATTAAAGGGTACAAGTACTATCTTATGACAAAATTTAACTTCATTTGCTCCTTGGCATCTGAATATTTGTCTACGATTGCTACAAGTGGCTGCATATATTCTAGCTCTTTCCGCTCATAAGCTTTCAAATAAAAATACTGTTGAAGGAATTTCTAGGAAAATGAGGGTTATTTATCAAAAGAAATAAGAGAGAATAAGAGAAATGACTTCAAGGTGCGACCAAGTCGCTTTCTTTAAGGTTTAATACTGGTGCAGTAAAGTTTCCGGCGAAATTCCTCTAAGTTACAATGAAGCTCTGTTGTTATTCTGCACGGTTATTCTGCACTTTGCACTCGTGAAGAATAACACAGAACAGCTTCTATGAGTTTATGGATGATGAAAACCTATGTCTGAAAATTTGCAAGATTTCAAACAGAAGCATACCAGTGTTTTTAGAAATGAGAAGAAGAAGAAGAAGAAAAGAAATCCAAGAAAAACTAATTATAATTTTTTTTCTTTTTATTTTGATAATTAAACACTTAAAACAATATTTATAGTGTTTAATTAGTGTCTTTTCATAATAGACGATTTGGTTCAGTAATAAACTGACTCAACTGACTTGACTAAGTATCTCTTCTCAACAGACACTCCAGTTCACGGGCAATTGTCATTTAACGTTATGAAAATTCAAATTTTTGAACATCCAGTCGACTGGGCCTTCTATTCAATCGACTGAAAAAGTTCCAAAGAGTTCCAAGAATTTTTAGCCTTCCATCTTGTCGACTGAATCAATCATTCAGACGACTGTATATACCATTCAGTAGACTGTATCAAGCATTCAGTCAATTGAATCAACTCTCATAAGCCAAAACTGGTTTTTCCTTTTTTTTTCTCCTATACTTTGATTTTCTAAAACATCCTAAACTTAAAATTCAAGTTTATTTTGAAAAAACATCAACAATCCCCCACCATTTTCAAAATATTTTGACTCGATAAATCTCTAAAAATCCGATCTTTTATCATTCATTGAAGTTCATGCCTAGATGAAGATATCTTTTAGACTTGAATCTTCACTTAGTGAAAACACATCAAAATTAAACAGAATATGTGGTAGTATAATACTTTAAACCAAAAATCTTATTTGTTTAACCGAACATGTCTCACACACGAGACTTCTCCTCATAGAATTTGCCAGAAAATTACCAAAAACATTCACAGAACTTGTGTCATGTATCTTATGTCATGAGTGCTTTAGATTAAAACCCTTGAACTCAACAGAAGTGGGCACACTTCACACTCACTAGGTAAGCTTATCAAGTATTTTTTGTAATTTAACATACCTGTTGGGATTTGTCAAAGAATTAAACAGATGGAGTGTTCAGCAGCAGGTCTGGTTGTGCACCACAGCCTCCAGCATGTCCGAGAAGTTCAGCTTGGTGATGGCACAGCCCACGCACACCGCGGCCTCCAGCATGGCAGCAAGTTTCCCCTCTTCTGAGCTGCAGTACGCCCTGTTCTGAGCCTCAACACGAAGGCACATCTGACACCTTATGTTCTGCCTCTTCAGCTGGTGCATGAGACTTAGTTAAAACGCACATGATTACTTAGACTCTTAGAGAGCCATGAGTCTTTAGTTCTTGAGATCTAAGGGTTGAGATTGATCTCAAAGATTGGATGAAGAAGTTGTTGCCCTATATAAAGAGTCATCTAGGAGTAATTCAATATAACATGTGAGCATCAAGTGTAAGAGTGCAAAGACACAAAACACATGAGAGACTCATTCGAGAGAGGTTGGTTGTTTAGAGAGAGGGTAGTCTAGATTGGGGATTCAAGGGCTTTGTAATTGGAATTTTCTGGGGAAAATTCCAGGGAAACATTTAGTCCTTATCACTTTTTTTTTCTCTTCTTTCGTTCTTCAAGAACAAGAGGGTTCTTGAAGAGGTGTTGCTGTAATTGTAAGAACTCCATTGATTTAGTGCAGAGAGCTCGGACGAGCTCACGGGGACGTAGGCAAATTGCCAAACCTCAATAATAATTGCTTGTGTTCTTTCTTTGATTGTTTGATTTCTGTTCATTACAAGTCATTCTAGACTTGGGTGTTTGGAAATATCACAACCTGGGCATAGAGGGTGATTTTCCAACAGTGGTATCAGAGCTTGAACAGCTGGGTATCGGAGCAAGGCGACAAGAATCAAAAGTCAACTTTTTGGGTGATTCAAGAACAGTGTTGGGATCAAGATTTGATCGAGTTCTAGAGATTTAGAAGTTGAAAAGCAATTATGGGTGCTGAATAAATCTTAGGATTTTCTCCGCAAGATGGGTTCAAATTTCATTGTTGAGAAGTTTGATGGAAAGGGAGACTTTTCCCTTTAGAAGCGCAAAGTCAAAGCGGTTCTTATATAATATAAGGTGGACTTGGCTATTGAAGAAGATGACAATTTTCCAGCAAGTATCATGGAGGTCCAGCGGATTGAGATGAAGAAGATGGTGTATAGAACCATCTTTCTGCACATGTCGGATAATGTGTGATGAGAGCTATAAAATGCATCTTAATTATACTTATTTGTTAGCATTTTAGGGTTGCTTTAGGTTTCAATTTCATTTTTATTCATTAACAACTCTAAAGTGGTATTCTTGGAGCATTAACTTATTTCGGTGCATTTTTAGGTATCTTGAGTTAAAAAAAGATGGAAAAAGCATTCGGTGCTTAAAGCAAGATGATTCGATGCATACTAAAGTGGAGCCATGGCTGCAGAAAGATAAAACAAAGAAGATCTCTACCAATCAGGTCAAGGTGCACCCTGGATGGAGCTGGGGCGCACCCTTCAAAAGAAGCCTAAAAGAACACTCAAAGACCATCAGCTCAAGGTACGCCTTGGATGGAGCCGCGCCGCGCCCTGAGGTCTGAGGCACACCCTGGATGAAGCTAAGGTGCACCTCACAGCACAAACAAGGAGACTGACCAAAGCCAAGGTGCGGCGCGAATAAAGCCAAGGTGTAGCGCGCGCACAGACCCTGTTCTCCGAGTTAGGCCCTAATTAGGTCTTTGATGATTTATTCAAACCCTAAAACACCCTTAGGCCTTGTACACTATAAATAGGCCACTTAGGGTTTGTAATTATTATTCATAAAAATAGATAGAAGGCGGGAAAACTCAAGGGAGGCTGCCACACTCTCCCCCATGGCCGACTAATCTCCAAGCAAGGCGAAGGGATGAATCCCTAGGTTTTGTTGTTCTTTAATTCCTTTATTAGTTCAGTTGTAATATGGATTTATTGTTAAAAATTATTATGATTTACTTTTCAATTTAATTAGAAGATTTCCCCTTAATCCGGTGATTGCATCTTTCTCCCCCATATAAGTTTAGTCATGCTCTTATTATGTGATGTTGTTAAGGTGTGATTGAGTCCGGTAGATTTCTCTTATAGATTTGTCCAGTACTGTAGTATTGTCATCATGATATATTGTTGTTTCTTGATAATCTATAAGTTAGGTCATGTGTGCTTGAAAGTAAAAAGTATTTCATAACAATTACATTAGAGTTTATATATGTGCTTAATTGAATATTTGTCGATTGCTTGTTTGGGATGTGAAACTTACAATCGAGATAAAGACAACTGAATTGAGACTGGAATAAGGCAACAAACCTAGGGAGGATTCCCGGACCCTTGTTGCCTCCATTATATTATCTACACAATTTTCACACAATACTTTATTCTCTCACTTGATCTTTATCGTCTGTGTTAAGGTTTACACCTTCTCTTGTAGTTATCTTGTTTCCCTGTGGAATCGACACTCCAAAGTTGTACTACAACTACCATGTTACTCTTTGGGCGTAATCAAATTTTGATGCCGTTGCCGAGGAAACGCGCTTAAGTAAATGAAGATTGTCAACTTTGAGACATAACAGTAGAAGAATTGTAGATAGTTTTTCTTTTCAGCAGCTGTAAAGGCGGTAACTTCATTCCTTCTTTTAGCTTGCTGCATTTTTTTTTTCCTTTTTTATTTTTACAGTATTTTTTTATTATTGTTCTTTTTTCTAAGTTTTGATTTTCTGATTTTTTATTTATTATTATTCTATTTTATTTATTTACTCTCTGATTCATTTGGTGCATGCTTAGACCGAGAGATTTGCGAGGTAGATTCATTAGAGGACCCAAACTAGAATTACCCTCTCCTTCCGAGTCTGATAGTGAAACCTCGCCTAGATAAACCAATAGTGGAAACCTAAGTGAGAATTTAGAGGATTTTGTTAACATGGCCAATAACCTTAATGAGAATGTTGCTAGGACACTTCAGGATTACCTCCACCCTACACGTACAGCCACACCATCATGCATCATGTTTCCAGCCAATACTCACCAACTAGAGTTTAAAACAGGGATGATACAATTACTCCCTACATTTCATGGCTTAGACAACAAAAACCTATATGTGCACATTAGAGAATTTGAGGAAGTAGTCGTGACTTTCATAGTGAAGATGAAACCGATGACATTGTGAGGCTTATTTTTTCCTTTCGTTTTGAAGGATAGAGCTAAGAGTTGGCTATACTCACTTAGACCACGATCTATTGGGACATGGACTGAGATGACTCGAATTTTCTTTAATAAATACTTTTCCCAACACAAGACCAATGCTTTAAAAAGACAAATCTCTACCTTTGCACAAAAGGACAACGAGACTTTGTATCAGTCTTGGGAGAGATTTAAGGAGTTATTGAGTATGTGCCCTCACCATGGGTATGAGAGTTGGCGCTTGGTGAGCTATTTTTATGAGGGACTTACATATAGAGAGCGCCAATTCGTAGAGATGATGTGTAATGGCGAATTTTTGGAGAAAGATCCTGATGAGGCCATAGAGTACCTCAATGAGCTTGCTGAAAAAGCTCACACTTGGACTGGACCTAGTGCTACTGAAAGCACAAATAGGTCACGACCTATAGGGAACCCAAATGGTGGTGAAATTTACCATCTTAGGGAAGAGGATAACCTTAATGCCAAGGTCGACATGCTCACTAGGGAACTAGAGATGTTAAAGACTAAAAGCTCAAAGCCAACACAAGTAGCCAATCATGCAGCGTCTTTGAAACCATGTTTTGTGTGTGGTGGGGTAGATCATCTCGCCCAAGAGTGTCCCATATTTGCTGAGATGAGAGGGATGTATAAGGAACAATGTAATGCCTTAGGCATGTACAAGAAGCCTTTGACACCCTTCTTTGATACTTATAATCCAGGATGGCGAAATCACCCCAATTTCAGCTAGAAGTCTGAAAACCAACAGCTTGCACAACCCCCTGCACCATATCTTGAACCATATCATGCACCAGTGTCTTCTAGGAGTTCTTTAAAGGACACTTTACATGCTTTTATTGAAGCACATGGGAAGACTAATCAAAAGCTTGAATCTTTAATTGTGCAGGTTGTTGAAGAACATAAAGAGATAAAGAGCCAAGTGTCCAAGTTAATGAGCTACTTCAGTGCGACTAAGCGAGGTAAGTTCCCTTCTCAAGCTCAGTCCACATCTCATGGTCAGCACCTGGTGCAACAGAATGTGAAGGAGGTGAATGCTATTGAGACAGTAAGTGGTAAGTTATTACACATCCCAACAATGAAAAAATCAGAGGATGTGAACGAAATCCACCAAGCATACATGATGGACTCATTCATGGAAAATGTCCAGCACCTTAATCCATTGGAGTCCACCCTCACTCATGGCTTCACAAGAGCATATATCGAGTTAGAATTTGCAGGTGTTACTGATGACATCCTTAAGGCCTCTCAAAAACATACAAGCACCAAATTTAGCAATGAAGCAGTGGCAGGTGCATTCAACCTATGTTTTTCTAGGATGGAATAAGAGTGTCTGGCTGAAGACGTAAAACTTAGCGCTCATGGGAAGCACCCCACAGCATATCCTTTTACTATTATTGTTTTTCTTTCTTGTTTATTATTCGCATTTTTTTTGCTGTTTTCCAGTATTAACTTAGTATTTCTTTTTCATGGAAAAATGTACAAAGCAGTTCAAATGGTGGAGCACAATTTTCAGCTTCTGTGCACCTTTGGCTAAAAAGGGAGTCTCCTTTACTCTTTCTTTTACATTAAGGTCAATGCAATTTTTAAGTTGGTGGTGGAGGAAATACATCTCTTTGTTTCCATATTCTTTATTTCCATACATTTTTTTCTTTTTCCATTGAACTGCTTGGTGTCATTCTCCTTTTTGTTTGTTTCTAGCATGCTTGGTGTTAGTCTTAGAGTTAATTCACATGTCAATGATATGAGCTTAATTGAGATAGCAAATAGCATGTAGAAGAAGTTAAATCTTACTTCGGTTTGAAATTAATTTAAGTATCAATCTTCATTTGGTTTGAGACTCTAGTTTGTGGTAAGATAGTATGATTAGTCTTAAACATTTAGAAAAGTTTTATGTGTGATTATTTTGTGAATATTTTTGCGGTCTCGACATGCTCTAGAACTTACTTGATAACTACTTGAGGCGAATTCCTAGAATGCACATTACTTAGGATATGATATAGGCCATTTTTGGACCATTTGAGCCTGTTAAACCTACCATTGCTATATTTACCACTAGTCACCTATTTGAGCCTTTTCTTGAAAAATAAGTGAGCCTTATTTCTTTCAATAGCCCATTTACTCACCTTTATGAGCCTAAAGAGAATATTTTATCCTTACCTTTCTCTTAAAAGAACTTAGCTATACACATTTGTTGAGAAGCACTTAAAAGAAGTAAGGATGGAAATATAAGAAAATATCACTACCATAACCCAAGTATATTAAAGGAGATTAGTTGGGGGTTATGTAAAAGAAAATAAAAGTGAAAAAGGAGTTGAATGGTCTTATGCCAAAATACAAAAGAAAAGTGAATTACGGCAAAGAAAGAAGAAAAAAAAAAAGAAAAGTGGTGATTTTGAAAAAAAAAATGAAAAATGCTTGAAAAATGGTCGAAAAAGTTGGGTGTTGAAATAAGGTTATCTAGTGCTTAAAAGTGATTGTGTTTAAAGCTAAGAGATTGAGTTCTTTTTCTCGTGAATCTTTCCCATTTTTTCTTAACCTTTACCTTAGCCTAACGTTACAAGCCTATTAAAGACCTATTGATCCAATGTAATGTGATTTTTCTACAATAGTGAAGAGTAGATTGAAATATAAGCATATGGAGCTTGTTTTTGTGATTGACGTCACGAAATTTATCATGTTTTAGAGGCCAAGACTTATATTCATGAATGTTATGCATAAAATCATCCGGGTGTTCGGATTAATGGTTTGTGGTAAGATGGATGTTAAGAGTCAATAACGATTTTAAGATTGATGTTTAGATTACTTTTGGACTTAGGTGAAATTTAATGATTCTATGTACAATATGTTAAGTGCAATTTTTGAGACAAAAAGTGAATTACTTTTGGTTAACAATAATATTGCTTTACTATACTTTGATTCCCACCGTAGAATTCATCTTTTTTTCGCTCGAATTGCTAGGGACTAGCAATAAGCTAGTTGGGGGTTGTGATGAAAGCCATAAAATGCATCTTAATTGTACTTATTTGTTAGCATTTTAGGGTTGATTTAGGTTTTAATTGCATTTTTATTCGTTAACAACTCTAAAGTGGTATTCTTGGAGCATTAACTTATTTCGGTGCATTTTCAGGTATCTTGAGTTAAAAAAAGATGGAAAAAGCATTCGGTTCTTAAAGTAAGATGATTTGATGCATACCGAAGTGGAGCCATGGCTGCGGAAAGATAAAACAAAGAAGATCTCTACCAATCAGGTCAAGGTGCACCCTGGATGGAGCTGGGCCACACCCTTCAAAAGAAGCCTAAAAGAACACTCAAAGACCATCAGCTCAAGGTGCACCCTGGATGGAGCCGCGCCGTGCCCTGAGGTCTGAGGTGCACCCTAGATAAAGCTGAGGCACACCTCATCGCACAAATAAGGAGACTGACCAAAGCCAAGGTGAGGCGCGAATAAAGCCAAAGTGCAGCACGCGCACAGACCCTGTTCTCCGAGTTAGGCCCTAATTAGGTCTTTGATGATTTATTCAAACCCTAAAACACCCTTAGGCCTTGTACACTATAAATAGACCACTTAGGGTTTGTAATTATTATTCATAAAAATAGATGGAAGGCCGAAAAACTCAAGGGAGGCTGCCACGCTCTCCCCCATGGCCAACTAATCTCCAAGCAAGGCGAAGGGATGAATCCCTAGGTTTTGTTGTTCTTTAATTTCTTTATTAGTTTAGTTGTAATATGGATTTATCGTGAAACATTATTATGATTTACTTTTCAATTTAATTAGAAGATTTCCCCTTAATCCGGTGATTGCATCTTCCTCCCCCATATAAGTCTAGTCATGCTCTTCTTATGTGATGTTGTTGAGGTGTGATTGAGTCCGGTAGATTTCTATTCTAGATTTTTCCATTACTGCAGTATTGTCATCATGACGTATTGTTGTTTCTTGATAATCTATAAGTTAGGTCATGTGTGCTTGAAAGTAAAAAGTATTTCATAACAATTACATTAGGGTTTATATATGTGTTTAATTGAATATTTGTCGATTGCTTGTTAGGGATGTGAAATTTGCAATCGAGATAAAGACAACTGAATTGAGACTAGAATAAGGCAACAAACCTAGGGAGGATTCCCGGACCCTTGTTGCCTCCATTCTATTATCTACACAATTTTCACACAATACTTTATTCTCTCACTTGATCTTTATTGTCTGTGTTAAGGTTCACACCTTCTCTTGTAGTTATCTTGTTTCCCTATGGAATCGATACCCCAAAGCTGTACTACAACTACCGTGTTACTCTTTGGGCGTAATTAGTGTGACAAGAGAATGTGGAGATTCGAAAGATCCAGCTGTCATATGGAGGAAACTAGATAAGTTGTTTCTTACCAAAACTCTCCCTAATAAGATATATCTTCTAAAATGAATCTTTGCTTTTAAAATGAATCCTAATAAAGAGCTGCAAGATAATCTTGATGTGTTTAATAAACTAGTTCAATATTTGACTAGTTATAATATAACATTCCCGGATGAACAATTGGCTGTTATTTTGTTGAATTCTCTTCCTGATTGTTTTGAAAGTTTGATTAACGCTATTGAATATGGAAGAGATACACTAACCAAAGAAATTGTGATCAATGCTATAAGGGTTCATGATTTCAAATCCAAGATGAGGGAAGGATCAAGTGGAGATATGTTGTTCGTTAGAGGAAGGCCAACAACTTGGAATAGTAGTAGCATCCATGGCAACTACCAGGAGAAATCAAAGGGTAGAGGGCAGAGCCATGGGAGATCGCATTCCAAACTGAAGTTTAGAGGAAGGCGATGCTACTACTGCAATAAGGTGGGCCATTTCAAGAAAGATTGTAAGAAGATGATGAGGGATGAGAGAGGAAGAAGCCATACCAACAATGGAGAGGCTTCGGTTACAAAGGGAGAACAGCAAGATGATGTTCTTGTTGTGTGCTCAAATGTGAGCAGGAAGCAAGGCAGCAAGAAATGGATCTTGGATTTCGAGTGCACTTATCACATGTGCCCTCATAGGGATTGGTTCAAGAATTTCAAGGAAACCAATGATGGAAAGGTTTTCTTGGGGAATAACGCTTATTTCCAAGTGAGGAGGATACGAGACATCCAGTTGAGGATATTTGATGGAATCACAAGGCTGCTGAGGAATGTGAGATATCTTCCGGAGTTTAGAAGAAATTTGATCTCATTAGGGCAGCTAGATTCCATAGGGTATACATACAAAGCAAAGAGATGAAAGATCAAGGTAACCAAGGGATCTTTGGTAGTGATCAAAGCAGCAATGAAGGATGGTCTCTATGAGATGATCGAAGACACAGACATCAAGGATCAAGCAGTAAGCTTAATGGCTGAGATGGATAAGGCAACCATTTAGCACAATCGATTGGGACACATTAGTGAAAAGGGCCTGTAAGTTCTCAGCAAGAATGGTTTACTTGATGGTGACAAGGTAGAGAAACTTGATTTCTGCGAGAGTTGCGTTCTTAGGAAGCAACATTGGGTCAGCTTCAACACCAGAGTGCACAAGTCTAAGGGCATTCTTGACCACATTCATGCAGATCTTTGGGGACCAGCAAGAACACCAACATAAGGAGGTAATCTTTACTTTCTTTCTTTAATTTATGATTATTCAAGAAATTTTTGGGTTTGTTTGTTTAAAAATAAATTAGATGCTTTGAATAAATTTGTGGTGTGGAAAAAGTTGCTGGAGACTCAAACGGGTAGGGTAGTTAAGGTTTTACGAACCGATAATGGCTTAGAACTTTGCAATCAGGATTTTGACAAATTTTGTGAGTTAAATGGGATCCTAAGACATAGAACGGTTATGAAAACCCCTCAGCAAAATGGAGTTGCTGAGAGGATGAATAGAACCCTTATGGAAAAGGTTAGGTGATTGGGTCCGGTTTACCAAAATGTTTTTGGGGGGAAGCTATGTCTACTGCTACATATTTGGTTAATAGATCACCTCTAGGGCTTTAGACCTTAAGACTCCCGATGAGATGTGGAGTGGGAAACCCCCTGAGTTGAGCAACCTTAGGACTTTTGGATGTGCTGCATTTGCACATTAAAAGGATGATAAACTTAGCCCAAGGTCTAGAAAATGTGTGTTTCTAGGATATGGTGATGGGGTTAAGGGGTATAGGTTGTGGTCCTTAGAACCAAAAGGAACTAAGCTCATAATAAGTAAGGATGTCATTTTTAATGAGCATTTATTTCCCTATTTGGAGAAAACTAACCCTGCAGGGGAAAGTGGGCAAACCAGCCCGGTTTATGTGGAGCATAGCATCAAGAAAAATTTAGTTCAGGTAGAGCAAGGAAGACAAGAGGGCTCAGACCAGGTAGAGTCCATTAATGAAGGCCAAGCTCAAGACACTCAAGAGGAGGCTGAACTAGAAAGGGATGATGCAGTAAATCAAAATGATTATCAGCTCACAAGGGACCGAGAAAGAAGGCTGGTCAGACCACCTTTGAGATATGGTTTTGCGGATGCTAATGTAGCAGCTCCTTATTCAGAAGGAGGGATAAGTGAACCAGATACTTACATGGATGCCATGGAATGTAAAGATTCGCCAAAATGGCAGCTAGCTATGAAGGAAGAAATTGATTCTTTGAGGAATAACAACTCTTGGGAATTGGTGCCCAAACCAGAAAAACATAGAGTTGTGGATTGTAAATGGATTTACAAGATCAAAGAAGGGAACATTCTGGGGAATGAAGTCCAGTATAAGGCTAGGCTCGTGGCGAAGGGGTTCACACAAAGAGAAGGTATAGATTTCACCGAAATATTCTCACCGGTTGTGAAATACAAGACGATAAGGATAGTGTTAGCAATGATGGTCTAATTTAATTGGGAAATCGAGCAAATGGATGCGAAGACAACGTTCTTACATGGAGAGCTTGATGAGACCATCTACATGAGGCAACCCGAAGGCTATGAGGAAAGAAAGCAGGGAGATTTAGTGTGCAAATTGAAGAAATCTCTCTATAGCCTAAAGCAATCACCTCGGCAATGGAATAAAAGGTTTGATTCTTTCATAACTAGCTTAGGTTTCATGAAGAGCTACTATGATTTGTGCTTGTACTACAAAGGTCACAAGATGGAGGAAATGGTGATTATCCTCATCTATGTTGATGATATGCTGCTGGTTGGTAGCAGCAGGGAGAGGATAGAAAAGTTGAAATCTCAACTCAGTTCGGAGTTTAAGAAGAAGGATCTTAGCCATGTACAGAAGATCCTTGGGATGAGTATAATCTGAGAAAGGGAAAGAAGCAGATTGAAGATTTCTCAGTCTTTCTACATAGAAAAGATGATATCTAAGTTTTCTATGGAAGATAGCAAACCAGTGAAGATTCCTCTTGCTGGTCATTTCAAGTTCTCTAGTGATCAATGTCTTAGAACGGATGAGGAGAAGAAGAAAATGAAAAAGGTCCCTTACTCTAGTTCGGTTAGATCAGTCATGTTCATGATGGTAAGCACTAGACCCAACATTGCTCATGCAATGAGTGTTCTCAGTAGGTTTATGAATAATCCTGGAAAAGAGGATTGGCTTGGGATGAAGTGGTTGCTGAGGTATTTGAAAGGAAGCCCAGATGTGGGGCTTGTGTACTAGAAGAGGGGTAAGTCTATCTGTCTAGAGGGTTACGCTGATTCGGACTATGGAGCAAACCAGGATAAGAGAAGATCGATTACCTCCTACTTCTTCAACTTAAATGGATGTTGTAAAAGTTGGAAGGCTCAGTTGCAGCCGGTGGTAGCACTCTCAACAACCGAGGCTAAGTACATAGCAGCTACGGAAGCCATAAAGGAGGCTATGTGGTGCAAAGGGTTGTTGGAAGAGTTGAAGGTCCTAAAAGAGCAGGTGATGGTGTATTCAGATAGCCAAAGTGCGTTGCATTTGTGTAAGAATCCGGTGTTCCATGAGAGGACAAAGCAGATGGATGTTCGGTATCATTTCATTAGGGAAAATGTTATGGAAGGATGCATTCATGTGGACAAGGTGGCCACAGAAGAAAATCTTATAGATTTAGGCACTAAAGTTCTACCTCTAAGCAAGTTCAATCATTGCCTTAGACTTCTTTGGATTGGAGTCAGTTGATATGGTGACTCAAGTTGAGTTTGGATCCTGAGTTCTCTGCACAATGGGTTCAGGTTTAATTGCTTAGACAAAGGTAGAGATTGTTGGGATTTGCCAAAGAATTAAACAGATGGAGTGTTCAACATCAGGTCTGGTTGTGCGACGCGGCCCAACCTTGGGCGGCGCGGCCTCCAGCATGTCCAAAAAGTTTAGCTTGGTGATGCACACCGCGGCTCAAGGTGTGCGGGCCGCGGCACAGCCCACCCATGCCGCGACCTCCATCATGGTAGCAAGTTTCCCCTTTTTTGAGCCGCAGCACGCCCTGTTCTGAGCCTCAGCACGAAGGCACACTTGACACCTTATGTTCTGCCTCTTCAACTGGTGCGTGACACTTGGTAAAATGCACAAGATTACTTAGACTCTTAGAGATCCATGAGCTTTTGGTTCTTGAGATCTAAGGGTTGAGATTGATCTTAAAGATTGGATGAAGAAGTTGTTACCTTATATAAAGGGTTATCTAGGAGCAATTCAATATAACGTGTAAGCATCAAGTGTAAGAGTGCAAAGACACAAAACACAAGAGAGATTCATTCAAGAGAGGTTGGTTGTCTAGAGAGATAATAGTCTAGATTGAGGATTCAAGGGCTTTGTAATTGGAATTTTTTGGGGGAAAATTCCAAGGAAACACTTAGTCCTTATCACTTTTTTTTTCTCTTTTTTTGTTCTTCAAGAATGTAGGTCCAAAATATACTATGGCAATACCCAAGAGGGGGGTGAATTGGGTATTAAAAAAATTAAGTACTTTTTGCAATCTCAAATAACGAAATATATGCGGAATTAAATCTTTCTAAATTACTAGCACAAAGATGAGAGAGTTTATTGCTTAATATAGAAATGATAATTGAATTATAAAATAATTAAGCAATCAATCTCATTTACTTGAATAATAAATAATTATAAGCAAGTAATTATGAAAGTAATTAAAAAGATAGAGTTAGAGAGATGCAAACTCGATTTATAGTGGTTCGGCAATATCGGAATCCTTCCGACCCTACGTCCACTCTCTTCAAGGATCCTCCTTGAAGTCTTTCACTAAACCAAGCAACTTACGGGTGTTGCTCAAACCGAAACACAAGCAACTTACGGGTGTTGCTCAAACCGTACAATCCCCTTCCTCTCGGAAGTAATCCCCTTCCTCTCGGAAGTATCCACTTCCTCTCGGAAGTAATCCCTTTACAATAAAAGCTGTAAAGTAAATGGTAGAGAGACAACAAATGAAAGCTTATACAACTGAATAATGTCTCTCTTTCAAAGAAAAGCTTGAAGAATAGCTCAACATGAGTATTTCAAAGCTTTTTTGAGTTTCAAAGAATGAATGACTTGATTGTGTGTGTTCTTCTTTTTTTGAATGTCTTCTCCTCCTTGTTGAATGCTGAATTGAGTGGGTTTATATAGCAATCAATTAATATGGCCGTTTAGGACTTTAATTTGAAAAAGATTTACTTTAAAACGTTCAGATTTAGAGTCCAACGGTCATATTTTTGAACTACCAGTCGACTGGGTCGTGATACCAGTCGACTGGGTCCTCTTAAAAATTCACATTTTTGCTGCTATAGTGTTACCAGTCGACTGGTAAGTCATACCAGTCGACTGGGAACCTTCTGCCACTTTTACCAGTCGACTGCACTATTCACCCAGTCGACTGGGTTACTGTTGGAGCGCTGCTACAGTAATTTCTGGATGAACAGTGTTTTCAGCATAATTTTCTTCATATCTCTTTATTCTTTTTGGATTTTTGAGTTCCAAAAAATCTCCTAATTCAATCAAACTTTCTTGCACATTAAACACACAAGTTAAACACTTCAAAAGTGTTTTGTTATCATCAAAATTAATCTAATCAATTTCTTGATTGAGGCATTTTTGATGATGACAAAACATATTACAAATTCAAGCATAATGTGTGTGCTAGATATATGAAGAATGATACATTACAAATGCTCAAGTAATTTTCTATGTCAACATAAATTCTTCTTAAATTCAATTAGAGAATGTTAAGAATTGAGCCTAAAGAATTTATTTGCATTTAATAAAATCACTTGGAGATTTTATATCTTCAATTAATTAAGACTATATAATAAAATGCAATACAAATATAATTAGCTCATAACAATTGAAATGCTTACAAAGTATATCTTAGGATTAAAATCTATAATTTATCCCTATTGACTTTGAAGATGCATTTAAATTATTCTCCTTGAATTTGATCTTTTGGAGAACTTATTAACTTTTGAGATCATCAACATTGATTCACCAATTTCTACAATCTTGATCTCTTTTGATGTATAAGCACTATTAACAATCTATATTACTTAAGTAATACTTATTAGTGCTTAATTAAGATTTTTGTTACTATCAAAATCATTCAGGGTCAACAATCTCCCCCTTTTTGATGGTGACAAAAATCTTAAGAATAAGGTCTAACAAGATCTCTAATATTCTTATTTTTCTCCCCCTTTTTGTCATAATCAAAAAAGGGTGGATTTAAAAAAAAAAGAGCTCCCCCTCAAAATATGCTATTGAAAATATTTTGATGAAACATATTGAGAAAAGAATCGTTTTACAAGATATCAAGAAATATAAAACAATAGGTTTGAACTCATTGCTTGATTTACCAATAGGTTTTCTCTTTTACCAATAAATCAGATTTTCTCCCCCTTTCAAAAAGGTCTAAAGTAATTGTTTTTAACTTTTAAGAGAAATAAAATTGGATAAAACTTAACAGGCCTTATTGGTAGTTAATTGATTGAATAATCAAGACAAAGAGCTCATCAACTACTCAAAAAGATATTCAAATTGGAAATATCTATAAGTATTTGAAAAAAAAAATTACTTCCCCAGCATATATGCACCGAAATATAATTTTCAATTATCAATCAAATATCATTTTCAGGGTATGTTAGATTCAATAATTAGATGATTATCAATTCAACACAAAGATAATCATTAATTTCAAACTATAATAGAAAGTTTCATATTCAGCTCATGCTTGATAGATAAATAACTCAAAAATAATTCTCAAATCTAAATTCAAGCTCATCACTTGATTTATCCAATGCCAAATCAAAGAGAATTTATCAAAGAACAATTAATATTTGAGTATTAAATGGCTCCAAACAAGATTTGATTTTATAGACGACTGGAGAAGACTTACCAGTCGTCTGGAGTTTTTGGCAGAGAGTTACCAGTCGACTGGGTCAAAATTACTAGTCGACTGGACAATCAGGCAGTGACTTACCAGTCGACTGGAGCACATTTACCAGTCGACTGGACCATTAGTAAAATTTCCAGTCTTGAATTTTTAGCACGAATTTGTTTATCTATGACATTTTTTAGTGAGGAAAATATTTAAACATGGATTAATACTCTTTCACTCAATGTCAATCATGCAAATGATGAAATGAAATGCAATCAAGCATTCAGTTTATCAAAATCAAGCAATCCCATCAACATTCTAATCTTACAAAAACTAGCTTCACATAGGGGTTTTGTAAGAATATCAGCTATTTGATCTTCTGAAGGTATAAATTCTAATCTTATATCACCTTTTTGAGCATGGTCTCTTAAGAAATGATGTCTAATCTCTATGTGCTTGGTTCTAGAGTGCTGAATAGGATTTTTGGTTAGGTTGATAGCACTAGTATTATCACAAAATATAGGAATATTTTTTGGACTCATGCCATAGTCTTCTAGTTGTTGTTTCATCCATAGTACTTGGGCACAACAACTGCCAGCCGCTACATATTCCGCCTCAGTGGTTGATAGTGCAACTGAATTCTATCTCTTGGAGAACCAAGAAGTTAACATAGCACCTAAGAATTGGCATGTTCCACTTGTGCTTTTTCTATCTAACCTACATCCAGCAAAATCAGCATCCGAATATCCTACTAGCTCAAAAGATGATTCTCTAGAATACCATAATCCTATGGTCTGGGTCCCTTGTAGATATCTAAGGATTCTTTTTACTGCAACTACATGTGATTCCTTAGGATTAGATTGAAATCTAGCGCACATGCATACACTGAACATTATATCAGGTCTACTTGCAGTCAAGTACAGTAAAGCACCTATCATGCTTCTATAATATTTAGAATCTGCAGTTTTACCTCCTTCATCAAGATCAAGTTTGGTGGTTGTGCTCATAGGTGTTCCAATTGGTTTTGAGCTTTCCATCCCGAACCTCTTTAGTAGATCTTTGACGTACTTTTGTTGATTGATGAAGATACCTCCTTTTAGTTGCTTGATTTGCAGTCCAAGGAAGTAGGTAAGTTCTCCCATCATGCTCATTTCAAATTCACCTTGCATGCACTTTGCAAACTCTTGACACATAGATTCATTAGTAGCACCAAATATAATATCATCAACATATATTTGAACTATCAAAGTGTCATTTTTGTGAGTTTTTGTGAAGAGAGTTGTATCTATTCTTCCTCTTACAAAATCATTATCAATCAAAAATTTGCTTAGTCTTTCATACCATGCCCTTGGAGCTTGCTTCAGCCCATATAAAGCCTTAGAAAGCTTGTAGACATGATTTGGAAGACTAGGGTTTTCAAAACCAAGAGGTTGTTCAACATAAACCTCTTCTTCTATAAAGCCATTTAAAAAGGCACTTTTCACATCCATTTGAAATAGCTTGAATTTATTAAAGCATGCAAAGGCTAATAACATTCGAATAGCTTCTAATCTAGCTACGGGAGCATAGGTTTCATCAAAATCTATTCCTTCCTCTTGGTTATATCCCTTAGCAACTAGTCTAGCCTTATTTCTAGTTACTATACCATTTTCATCCATTTTATTTCTATATACCCATTTAGTTCCAATAATTGAATGATCTTTAGGTCTTGGAACTAGTTTCCAAACATTGTTTCTCTCAAATTGATTTATCTCTTCCTGCATTGCAATTATCCAATCATTATCTTTTTCAGCTTCTATAAATGTCTTAGGTTCTACTTGAGACAAATAAGCTACAAAATTACAAATATTTCTAATGGAAGAGCGAGTTCTTACCCCTTGTGAAGGATCACCAATTACTTGATCAATTGGATGATGATTTACATACCTCCAATCCTTGGGTAGATTTTCCTCTTGTTGACTTGAGGATGGTTGGTCCAAATTTGGAGTTGCCATCCCTTCATTTGTTTGAGAAGAACTCACTTTTGGGTCAACAATGGGAGTAGAAGTTTCCATTCTTGGAATAAAATCTGCATCATCTTTAAAGGAAACTTCTCCACTACTCATTGGGTTAGATTCATCAATAGTTACATGCACAGATTCTTCTACTACTAGAGTTCTCTTATTGAAAACTCTATAAGCCTTACTAGTAGTAGAATATCCTAAAAATATCCCTTCATCGGTCTTGGAATCAAATTTACCCAAGTTAGTTTTATTGTTATTTAAGATGAAGCACTTACTACCAAAGGCACGAAAATAGGAAATATTTGGCTTTCTCCCTTTCCATAGTTCATAAGGAGTTTTATCAAGCAGGGGCCTTATCAAAATTCTATTTAAAATATAGCAAGAAGTATTCACGGCTTCAGCCCAAAAATATTTTGGTAAATTATTTTCACAAAGCATTGTTCTTGAAAATTCTTCTAGAACTCTATTTTTCCTCTCAACAACTCCATTTTGTTGAGAAGTTCTAGGAGCTGAAAAGTTGTGATTAATTCCATTTTCATCACAAAATTTTGAAAAGCTTTGATTTTCAAATTCTTTGCCATGATCACTTCTTATGCTTGAAATACAAATTCCTTTTTCATTTTGTACCTTTTTGCAAAACTTTTCAAATCCTTTGAAAGCTTCATCCTTATAAGCAATAAAAATAACAAAGGTATATCTTGAATAGTCATCAACAATAACAAGAGCATATTGATGGCCACCTAGACTAATGGTACTAATTGGACCAAATAAGTCCATATGCAAAAGTTCCAAAGGTCTAGTAGTTGAGACAACATTTTTTGCTTTGAAAGATATCCTTGATTGTTTTCCCATTTGACAAGCATTGCAAATTTTGTTTTTCTCAAAATTGATTTTAGGAAGACCAATAACTAAATCTTTTCTTGAAACAATTTTTAGCAAGTTCATGTTTACATGACCAAGCCTTCTATGCCACAGCCATTGATTTTCACTAAAAGCAGGAAAGCATTTTTCATTATTTGAATGTAAGGATTTCAAATCAACTATATAGACATTTTCATGTCTATGGCCAATGAATTTGATCTTGTTGCTCTTGATGTCTATAACTAGACAATGAGAGGTTTCAAATGTGACTTTATATCCTTTGTCACATAATTGACTAATGCTAAGTAAATTTGGCTTTAAGCCTTGTACTAGCAATACATTATCTAAAGTTGAGAAATCATTACCGACTTTTCCATGCCCGATGATCTTTATTTTGGTGTTGTCTCCAATGGTGACATATCCACTATCTCTTAGAGTTAGCTCTTGAATACACTTTTATCATCGGTTATGTGCTTTGAACATCTACTAACAAGGTACCAACAGTTACCTTTCTCCTTGGTGTGGAGACATATCTACACCACACAAGGATATACAATTGCACTTTTGGGTACCCAAAATTTCTTGAGTCCTTTGGGGTTAGTCCTTGAAAATATGGTTCGTTTTGGGACCCATACTTTCTTAACAACATATGGAGTTCTATAGACATGATGATGATGCACAATCCTAGGATAGTGGTTATTGAAATTTCTAGGATCCCTTAGATGTGCATGCCTATTATGCTTAGGATATGAGTTCCTAAGATACATGTTTCTATGGTAAGGAGTATGAAAATGCATGTCATTTCCAGAAAATGAATGATGATGCATTCTAGGATACATGCTAGCATTATTTTGTGTATGCATATTGTTTCTAGGATAACCATGATGGTAATTCCTAGGATGAGCATGAGCAGAATGCATTATTTGATTATACACATTGTTCCTAGAATGAGCATGATAATTATTTCTAGGATGTGTATAAGCATTTCTAGAATTAGCATACATATAAGCATGAGTATTTCTAGGATGCTTCAATTTAGTATGAACATTTAAATTTCTAGACTTCCTAGCATTCATCGAGGGAGTGCTCTTAACCATGCTAGGAGATTTTGAAGTAAAGGCTCCATCTACACAAGAGGCTTTCATGAATAAGCTCTCTTTTGATTTTTGCTTTCCCAATGGAGAATATCCTAAACCAGATTTTCCTCCACTTGATCTTTGGGAAGATAACACTTCATCTAGCTTTTCTTTTCCAAGCATAAGTCTAGATATAGTATCATTTAATTCTATTATCTTCTTCTTTAAGTTTTCATTTTCATCTTTAAGAAGATCTTGAGAAGAATCATAAAGTAATGAAGATAGTTTATCTTTTTCTTCTCTTAAACCTACCATCTCTTTAGAAAGAGATGACACCTCTTTTTTAAGAATGGTGTTCCTAGAATCGAATTTCTTCAATTCTTCATACATTTCATTTATGACTTCTATCAATTCTTCACTACTGCTAACAATGTTATTTTTTGAAGAGGAAGAAGTTGATACCTCATTTTCGTCGTCGATTGCTATAAGACATAGGTTGGCAATTTCCTCGCATTCGATCTCTTTATTCGAGGAGTCTTCTTCTTCTTCATCACCATCATAATTAACGTCTTTAATTTCCATAAGAGGTAAGGATGTAGTGGAACCATCGATTTTGTAATCCAAGTAGCTTTCATGCTTCTTGAGGGATTCCATAAGCTCTTCTAAACTTTCACTTATAGAATGCTTTGTCAAAATAATTTTCCATTGATTTGACAAAGACCTAAGAAATATTCTCACAAGTTCAAGGTTAGAATAAATTTTACCCATGAAAGATAAAGTTTTAACAAGTATGGTAAAACGAGTTTGCGAATCAAAAATTGATTCATTTTCATTCATTTTAAAATGCTCTAAGTCATGAACAAAGTTTTTTAATTTGAAATTCTTTTCTTGCTCATTTCCTCCATGTATGACTTCCAATAAATCCCAAATTTCTTTTGCGGTCTTACATGAGGAAATTCGATCAACTTCGTTTTGATCAAGAGAACTATAAAACATGTTCATAACTGTAGCATTTAGTTGAATGAATTTATAATCATTTACATCAAAATCATTTTCATTTTCAAAAATGAAATACCAAGCATAATAATCATGAGCTTGAATAAAAATCTTCATTTGAGCTTTCCAATGGGTGAAATTTGTTACATGGAGAGGAGGTGGACTAGAAAGATCTCTTCCTTCTAAAAATATAGTTGCCATAGGATCAACTCAAGGATATTAAGCCTAAAAATGAGAATGAGGCTCTGATACCAATTGTAGGTCCAAAATATACTATGGCAATACCCAAGAGGGGGGTGAATTGGGTATTAAAAAAATTAAGTACTTTTTGCAATCTCAAATAACGAAATATATGCGGAATTAAATCTTTCTAAATTACTAGCACAAAGATGAGAGAGTTTATTGCTTAATATAGAAATGATAATTGAATTATAAAATAATTAAGCAATCAATCTCATTTACTTGAATAATAAATAATTATAAGCAAGTAATTATGAAAGTAATTAAAAAGATAGAGTTAGAGAGATGCAAACTCGATTTATAGTGGTTCGGCAATATCGGAATCCTTCCGACCCTACGTCCACTCTCTTCAAGGATCCTCCTTGAAGTCTTTCACTAAACCAAGCAACTTACGGGTGTTGCTCAAACCGAAACACAAGCAACTTACGGGTGTTGCTCAAACCGTACAATCCCCTTCCTCTCGGAAGTAATCCCCTTCCTCTCGGAAGTATCCACTTCCTCTCGGAAGTAATCCCTTTACAATAAAAGCTGTAAAGTAAATGGTAGAGAGACAACAAATGAAAGCTTATACAACTGAATAATGTCTCTCTTTCAAAGAAAAGCTTGAAGAATAGCTCAACATGAGTATTTCAAAGCTTTTTTGAGTTTCAAAGAATGAATGACTTGATTGTGTGTGTTCTTCTTTTTTTGAATGTCTTCTCCTCCTTGTTGAATGCTGAATTGAGTGGGTTTATATAGCAATCAATTAATATGGCCGTTTAGGACTTTAATTTGAAAAAGATTTACTTTAAAACGTTCAGATTTAGAGTCCAACGGTCATATTTTTGAACTACCAGTCGACTGGGTCGTGATACCAGTCGACTGGGTCCTCTTAAAAATTCACATTTTTGCTGCTATAGTGTTACCAGTCGACTGGTAAGTCATACCAGTCGACTGGGAACCTTCTGCCACTTTTACCAGTCGACTGCACTATTCACCCAGTCGACTGGGTCACTGTTGGAGCGCTGCTACAGTGATTTCTGGATGAACAGTGTTTTCAGCATAATTTTCTTCATATCTCTTTATTCTTTTTGGATTTTTGAGTTCCAAAAAATCTCCTAATTCAATCAAACTTTCTTGCACATTAAACACACAAGTTAAACACTTCAAAAGTGTTTTGTTATCATCAAAATTAATCTAATCAATTTCTTGATTGAGGCATTTTTGATGATGACAAAACATATTACAAATTCAAGCATAATGTGTGTGCTAGATATATGAAGAATGATACATTACAAATGCTCAAGTAATTTTCTATGTCAACATAAATTCTTCTTAAATTCAATTAGAGAATGTTAAGAATTGAGCCTAAAGAATTTATTTGCATTTAATAAAATCACTTGGAGATTTTATATCTTCAATTAATTAAGACTATATAATAAAATGCAATACAAATATAATTAGCTCATAACAATTGAAATGCTTACAAAGTATATCTTAGGATTAAAATCTATAATTTATCCCTATTGACTTTGAAGATGCATTTAAATTATTCTCCTTGAATTTGATCTTTTGGAGAACTTATTAACTTTTGAGATCATCAACATTGATTCACCAATTTCTACAATCTTGATCTCTTTTGATGTATAAGCACTATTAACAATCTATATTACTTAAGTAATACTTATTAGTGCTTAATTAAGATTTTTGTTACTATCAAAATCATTCAGGGTCAACAAAGAACAAGAGGGTTCTTGAAGAGGTGTTGCTGTAATTGTAAAAACTCCATTGATTTAGTGCAGAGAGCTCGGAGGAGCTCACGGGGACTTAGGCAAATTGCCGAACCTCGATAACAATTGCTTGTATTCTTTCTTTGATTGTTTGATTTCTGTTCATTACAAGTCATTATAGACTTGTGTGTTTAGAAAGATCACAACTTGGACATAGAGGGTGATTTTCCAATAGTACCAAAAAAAAACTTTTATAAGTCTTATTAAGAACTTGAAGTTTACCATTCACTTTATCACTATGGTTTCCAAACTCCCTTCTTATGAAATGAAATATTTACTGTTAGTGTTTGCAATCACTACTGATGATGTACTTTGTCTCATTGAACTCAAGACTTATAGTTAGTAAGCATTGATTCAAGGTTCCATTGTGAGTGATTAATCGTATGAGCTTGATCCCCATCCCTTATAAATTTTAATCATTTGCTAGCTAAAACATGGTTAACGTCTATAATCTGTATACTTGGCTAATGCCCAGGATAATTCATTATAATGCATTGTGTACATAATACCCATCGCACTTACACTCAGAATCACCCCCACAACAAGTGATATTTTTTTATTACTTATAACTACTTGACTTTACCCACTCATAATTCATTATCACGTTCAGTGTTGACTTGGTGTTTATACCATCATACAATACTTACAGTAGCATTTACTAATATCATTAGTCCTAGTGACATTCTTATCCAATCTGGACTTTACCACAAGTAACTTCTTAAGATTCATATTCTTGTAAATTTCTATCACAAGACTACATTCAATTCTAAGTCAAGTATTGATTAAAATACACTAGAGATCTTCTCAAGACTTATTTGAGAAATCACACTTGTCTTAAGCAATGTTTCAATTTATATGTATACCTCTTACATATATAACACTACTAGAAAAAATATATAACTTTTTAAATTAGAACATACTAATTAACAAGATATAAGATTCATAAATCATTATAAATTTAATTAAACATGAATTTAAACAAACAAACAAAAATAATATTCTTATTATTAATTTTGTGTTCAAACATTCTCTCATTCACTTAAATATAATCTCATACATTTAAGTACTAACAAACACTCATTCCTTAGGCCTTATACATTGTTATTAGCCTAATTAAGCCACAAACTCTTGTTGTGTTTTGCCCTTTTTCTTCAGCAATCAACAATCTCTCTTGAAGTGTCCTGGTTTTCCGCAATGGAAACAACTCTCATAAGCCAAAACTGGTTTTTCCTTTTCTTTTCTCCTTTACTTTGATTTTCTAAAACACCTCAAACTTAAAATCCAAGTTTATTTTGAAAAAACATCAACAAATACTAGTACTATTCAATGTAAACACTCAATTTTAAATGTGTAAAATTATGTTAAAAATGTGTAAATTATTAAGTGTTAAGGAAAATGAAAAATATTTTCCACAACTAAACAAACTCTTAACTGTTACCGTAAACACTCAATTTTGATTAGTACCGATGCATAATTTTAAATTTCAACTAATCAAGTCCTAAAAGGTATAAAATCCACTGAATAATTAGTCATAAATTGAGCTTAACTAACTTAGCCAAATTTGGATCAACTCTGGTAATAAAAAAACTAAATCTAGAACCCACAATCAGACTTTTGCTCCGAAAAAATGAGAGATCTCATTTTTAGGTCAATGTTGCTCATTTTCAATCCAAAAGTTTGAAAAGTCAATGATAAGTGAGAGTTAAAAAGGTTATTTGTGGTAAATGGGCTAAATGTTAAAGAGTTAGAATGTCACATGTACTTATTTTGCATTGCATAGTGAAAAAGAAAATCAAGACAATGAGGGCATTTTTCATAGGTAAAGGCAATTTTTTTGTAGATAAATGAAGTTAATTTAGAGAGAGAAAAAATTGTCTTATTTATTATGAGTTTACAATGCATAGATTTAAGTACTCCCGTTGCGATGGGGTGAAACAAGTCTTATGCGATAATTTGGCATGAATCAATTATATCTGTATTAAAAACACTCCAACTATGTTGATTGGGAGTTCACCTTTTCCTTAAATGTTTATAACTCATCAAAGAAAAGAACCAAATCCCAATAATATTTGAACTGAACTCATTGCAACTCACATTTGTGGAAATCCGAAGTGTAGTGTTTATCATCATATCTTTTTCTCATGTTTATATATATCATTACCAGGGAAGATTTAATCTCAAAAAATTAAAATAATTCTAAATAACCCATCATCAACGAAGACAATAATGATTGTGATCACATGAAGGTTTCATTCATAGTATCAAACCAACCACTTGTTTGACCAAATCGAAGGAACTGCATCGATAGATTATCCAACACGTAATAATGGCAAAACAATTCACCATATTTCGCTGCAATATCGCATATAATTGCATGCAAGTTTATAGATTTGTCAAACAATAAACAATAATTACACAAATCATTATGTCTTTGAATGTATGACAAACACATTAAGAGTGATGCATGTCAGCCACGTTTTCTAATGAAAGAATAAAAAAACAATCCCAATTCGGGAATTACCAAATTACAATTATATTTAATAAACAAATATTAACATGGCTCTTATCTACTTGCATGCAAGCCTAATTTTGACACATTTGTTTCGAAATTTACCAAATTATAAATTAATTTCTCAAGAAACACAAGGAAATATGAACAGTAATTGCATGCAAAATGCGAAGGTTTGATAACCTTAAAACTACAAACATCTCACTTAAATGTTCATGTAAATTGGTGCGTAAGAAAACTTTAATTCAAGTGTACCTTAATTTCACAGAAAATGATCAAATGCATTATCTTGAAGAATGAGATGATCAAACCTTGAGTCTAAAAATTATTGCTTTTCCAACTTACTATCAATTTCACTAGTTTGATCGACTCTAACTCTATAGACATATAACAAATAAAGTCTTAAGATTATTTGTGTAATTTATGGAGTGGGAATCAAAATCTGAGATAAAGAAAATGAAACGAGACTTTAAGGTACTTTAAAAACTGTTTTCCTTATGATTTTATTTTTCCATACTCTATAAAGAGTTTGCTAATGGGTTACAGATAAATATTCTCCATGATACAACAAAATCTCAAGGATATACAAATAGCTTGTATGAAGAGTCCATTAAGAATTCTCCTTGAAATAGTTCATTGTAATTGTTGTAAATCTGTGTAGAAGATGAAGATGAAAAAGAGATAGTGGTTTTAAAATAGAAAATCTATATTATTAACATTTCTTAACTTTCGTAGATTTATAGAAGGGAGAGTTATGAATTAGAAGACATAACTCGCTGAAAAAAGCGGTTGAAAATTCCAAATTTTTAAAAATAACAAACCTCTAGTCTACTAGACCCATCCCCAGTTGACTAGAAAAAGTTTTTGTTTGAAACAGAAATTTCATCTTCGCATTACCAGCCGACTCGCCCTCAACCCCAATCGATTGGGCTCTTTGTTCTAAAAATAAAATTCCAACACTTCCTACTGACCTATGAACAATTACAAATCTAGCTTAGATTATGAGAGAAAAAAGGAAAAGAGATGAAAGAGAAGGGGAAAACCAAAAAAGAAGAAGAAGTGAAAAACCAAAAAAGAGAAGATAAAGCCATAGAGAGAGCCACCACTGTACAAGCAAAGGTTAATTTTTTTTCTTTATTTGCAATTTGTCAAATTTTTAAAATGTCTCTACTTAACTAATGTGGTTGCATAGACAATTGTGGTCCAACTAAATGTGAGCACACTAAAATGTGGCAAGTTAACATTCTCCGTATATCTAATATTAGTTAAATAATAATAAGGTTATCAGTTTGAGTCGAATTACAAAAACCTGAAGCCGCAATCCAACCTGAACCGATAGGTGCATCATTTTCTCAACCTAACATTTAAACCACCCAACTCAACCCAGTATATTGTATCGGTTTGAGTCAATTTGATGGTTCGATCAAGTTAATTGCTCACCCTAGTGCTTGAGTTCGTGTCCTCTCATTGTTGTAAGGTAACACATATTAGATGCAATTAGTATTGCTTAGAAGTAGAATTGTCACAGAAGCATACGAGGTAGGACAAAGTCTTGGGCCAACATTGGTTAACTCTAGCACAATATGTCATGTTGTTCTTTGTTCACTACTAGTTTATACCCCGTTGCAGTCATATCCTAACATCTCTGTAACGGTCTGTTAAGACTTTAACTCTAAAATTCATCTACTCAAATTTTAGGTAAAAAAACACAACCACATTAAATAGGTAAATAAAATAAAGAGTAAGAACACAACAATTTAATGTGGTTGAGTAACCTCTTTGCCTACGTCCACCAATAAACCCACAACTTTATTAATCTCCAATGATAACTTTAGGAAGAGAAAAGTAGCTAAACTCTCACTACCTCACAACCCAAAATCCCAATACGTCCAAAACTCTCAACTTAACTCTAGGAATAAATCCTTCTAATTTACAATGTATATTGGAACTATTAGTGTGCCTCAAACATACTCTAGGACACCCTTTATATAAAGAATATTTTCTTAATACTCATAGGAAAATAACAACAATAACATAGGAAACTAATACTACTCCTAGAACAAGTAACAATCTCATAGGAAACTACTACTACTGCTACTAGAATAAGTAACTATAGAATAGGAACTTAAACTTTTTTTCAAACCAAATAGAAGTCCTCTTTGTGGGGATTTGAGTCAAAATCCCAATAAATCTCCATCTTGGCTCAAATTCTCTACCTCATCATCAAATATGACTTTCTTCTTTAGTTGGTGTGATCCTTCCTTTTGATCTTCACATCTCACTCGTTTATTTTTCGAAGTAACCATCTTTTCATTCAATATGTACAAGCTCTCTTTATTCATGGTAACTCTCATTACTACCATTGAAACATTAAGAACTTGCATCTCATCATCATCATTAGCCTTTCAATTATCACTCTCCTTCAGTCTTGGGCCAACATTGGTTAACTCTAGCACAAAATGTCATGTTATTCTTTGTTCACTACTAGTTTATACCTCGTTGCAGTCATATCCTAACATCCCTGTGACAGCCTGTTGAGACATTTAACTCTAAAATTCATCTACTCAAATTTTAGGTAAAAAAAAACAACCACATTAAATATGTAAATAAAATAAAAAGTAAGAACACAACAATTTAACATGGTTCGGTAACCTCTTTGCCTACGTCCACCAATAAACCCACAACTTTATTAATCTCCAATGACAACTTTAGGAAGAGAAAAGTAGCTAAACTCTCACTGCCTCACAACCCAAAAACCCCAATACACCCAAAGCTCTCAACCTAACTCTACTTGTAAGTGCTTTATCTACTTGACAACCCAAAATCCCAATACGTCCAAAGCTCTCAACTTAACTCTAGGAGTAAATCCTTCTGATTTACAATGTATATTGGAATTATTAGTGTGCCTCAAACGTACTCTAGGACACCCTTTATATAAATAATATTTTCTTAATACTAATAGGAAAATAACAACAACAACATAGGACACTAATACTACTCCTAGAACAAGTAACAATCTAGTAGGAAACTACTACTACTGCTACTAGAATAAGCAACTATAGAATAGGAACTTAAACTTTTTTTCAAACCAATTAGAAGTCCTCCTTGTGGGGATTTGAGTCAAAATCCCAATAAATCTCTACCTCGGCTCAAATTCTCTACCTCATCATCAAATTTGACTTTCTTCTTTAGTTGGTGTGATCCTTCCTTTTGATCTTCACATCTCACCCGTTTATTTTTCGAAGTAACCATCTTCTCATTCAACATGTACAAGCTCTCTTCATTCATGGTAACTCTCATTACTACCATTGAACCATTAAGAACTTGCATCTCATCATCATCATTAGCCTTTCAATTATCACTCTCTTTCATTCTTCTCAATTCCTTCAAGTTCTCCATCATGGCATTTGCAATTGTGTGTGTTCCTCTTCCTCATTGTAGATGCATTCCTTATTTGAAAAATCTAGAGACTTGGATCTTGATCTTTCGTCTACATTCCTTAAAGTACTCCACTCCCTTTCTTTGTTTAGCTCATCTCATGATATAATCATGAACAATTCTTCAACCTCGAACACACATATCCTCTTCAACTTATCTCTCTTTGTAGGTATCGTGGGAACCTCCCGATCCATACAAACTTTCTTGCCCACCATTAATACCTTGACTATGTCATCTTCTTCTGGTGGTAAATTCTCATCATCTACCAATATACTACTCAACAAATTAGTGATAACGAAATTGAAAAAGTTAATATTCATCATATCTTCTTCCATCTTCAGTTCATCAAATAGCTCAATATTAATCATGCATATTTTTTTGTATTTTTGCCATCGAAACCACAACTCTGATATCATTTCTGGGATTTTACATTTAAAATCTACCCACTCAAATTTTAAGTAAAAAACACAACCACATTAAATAGAAAAATAAAATAAAGAGTAAGAACGCAACAATTTAACTTGGTTCGGCAGTCTCTTTGCCTACATAAACCAACAAACCCACAATTTTATTATTTTACAATGACAACTTTAGGATGAGTAAAGTTGCTAAATTCTCACTATCTCACAACCTAAAAACTCCAATACACCTAAATCTCTCAACCTAACTCTAGTTGTAACTGCTTTCTCTACTCGACACTAACACACCCAAAAATCTCAACCTAGCTCTAATAGTAAATCCCTTTGATTTATAATGTATATTGAAATTATGAGTGTACCTCAAACTTTCTCTATGACCCTTTTATTTAGAGGATATTTGCTTAATACTAATAGAAAAAAAACAATAACATTGGAAACTACTACTACTACTTTTAGAACAAGTAACAATCCAATAGAAAACCATCACTACTACTACTAAAATAAGCAACTACAGAATAGAAACTTAAAGAATTTTCAAAACAATTAAAAGTTTCCAAGATTAAGTCAAAATCCCAACACGGTCCACATTGGAGTTTTTCATATTGTAGTTGTAAATTGGACAAAGTATGTCAACAATTCATTCCTTGTTTGTAGTGTCAACGACTGTTCATATATTTAAGTTTTTCTATGATCTAATATTGATTTTTTTAGTCAAACTATTTTTTTGAAGTGTTAGATATGATGAACCATTGTGCAAAGTTAAATGCTCGCTTCTCTTGATATTGCCATTTATGTACAAAATTTTAGCCAAGGCTCATGATCCATGATTTTTTCAGCACAACTATTTTAATTGGGATCATGGTTTATTGTACCATAGTTCTTTGAATTATTGACCTCAAACACTTTAATCTTTAAACTAAAAATTTAGCATTAAAGATCACCAAATTTTCAATTAATCGCAATGTAACTATTTTATACATTATTTATTAATGAAAATATCTTGAAAACTTAGCAATATAAAGAATTTGATAATGATTTTTTTTGTAAACATGTAAAAATAAATGTGATATACGGTAATAAAAAAATATAAAAATTTCTTTAATACTGATTTTTTTATTATTATTAAATAATGATAAATCAAAAAAAAAGTACACGCATTGAATTTTTTTAAAAATAAATATTGAATGATCTCCAAATAATTTATAGATTTTATTAGAACCTTATTTAGCGTATTCAACTATCTCAAAGTAATATATATATATATATATATATATATATATATATATATATTGATGAAGAGAAAAACATTATAATTAGTTAAATATTTAAAGATTTTTAGTGTCAAATTCATAATTTAAATATTTAAATACTAAAAAATAATAGTTGAAAAGCCTCTAGTACAATTTATCCTTTTTTAGGGTAAATTACATAGACTTCATTTGAAGAAAAATATAATTACACAGATCTCCCTTATATTTTTTAAAACATCACTTATACTCCCTCATAGAAGAGTATAATCACATAGTATCAAATTTAATATTTCTTATCAGGAATTGTAAAGAAAAATTTAATTACATGAAATCGCATGAAATCAAATTTAATCTTTTCAATCAAAAGGTATAAATGATATTTTAAAAAATATATAAAAAATCTGTGTGATTATACGTTACCTCAAAAGAAGTCCGTGTAATATACCATTTTCTTTATCATTAAACTTAACGTCTCTTGTTACCGAATTTGCAGATGATAATGATTGTCCATGACAAAAGCACAACAATATACGTACCTATAAATACATTATTAGTCACAAACTTTCTAATCATATCGTTTTTCGGCTCTGTCAACTGTTTATGTTACAATCTAGGGGCGAGCATGGAACCCGGTTGACCCATGAACCCGACCCAAACCGATATAATGAGTTGGGTTGGGTTGTGTCTTTTAAGAGATTGGGTTGGGTTAGGTTGAAAATATTTTGAACCCGTTGGGTTGAGTTAGGTCATGAGTTCAAAATTTTTAACGCAACCCAAATCGGTAACCCGATCAAATATATAATTATATATTTTTATTTATTGAATATAAAATCATGTATAAATAATTATAGTATAATTTTAAAATACATAATCATAAAATGTCCATTCTAATTACTATTAGTGTGTAAAATTATATGTAGAAGATACTCCAATGTCCAAACAAGTCTGATACTTTCCAATTACCCAGATTTTAGTTTCAAATATTTACATTAGAAACAAATACTGATTTCAAGTTATGAAATAGTTTTCATAATTATTCTTAAGCATAACTTCAATCAGAATAAATTGATGCACAATGAACTTATACTAACAAAATTTTGATTTCTTGTATCGTTGTAACTATAAAATAAACATAGAAATTAACACTCTAACCTACAAGATTTCAATTGGGATCAATGTATGCAGATAAACTTATATTCCAAAAAGATGTACCATAATGTTGATGGAAGAAATGTTGAATGTATGATAAAGCTTAGTAATACCAACTTGCTGGAAGCCTTTCATGCAAACATTATTGAACCATTCAATTTGTCTCTCTATGACCTTTTAAGAGCCCCATGTTGCTTCCAAGTGCATTAATTCATAGTATAAAAATTAGATTAATTAGTGAGAAAGCACTAGCACGGCCAACAAATACTGAGTTACTAAAATCTATTATTAGCAACTGTGTAGAAATCCAGATTTTTTTCATAATTGAACAGTCTTCTAAAGTAAGTTAAATTCACGTCAATTAAAGTAGTTCCTAGCGCAACAATCAGATGAAAATTGTGTTTTTCAATATAATGATGAATCTATATTCTAATATGAAGGACTCTAGGTTGTGAACATGCAGATAAGTAATTGATCATGATCACTCCATCAGGCTTTATATTACTCGCTTGCATTTCATGAAACAATTCCAAAGCATCCTTATCAGGTTTGGCTTCAACGTAGCCTCCAATTATGGCATTCTATGGCACAACATTCTTCTCTTGCATGTCATCAAAAAGCTTCTTAGCAGTATCCAGAGAACCAAATTTAACTTAGCCTACAACCATTATAGTCTATGAGACAATTGTTCTCTTTTCCATGTTATCAAATATTCTGTGCTATCAGACACACATATTTTACTTGTAATATGAATGGATTTACTTTTGGATTTAATAGAATATTTTTTTTTGTTATGTAATATGTATGGTTTAATTATTTAGTAAAAAAAAATATATCAACCCGGTGACCCAAACCGATTAGAATGGGTTGGGTTGAGTTGAGGTTTGATGGTTTCATGAGTTGGGTTGGGTTGAGATTTTTTCAACCCGGTATGAATGAGTTGGGTTGAAATTTTAGGATAACCCGACCCAAACCGACCCATGCTCACCCCTATTACAATCTAATAATCTTCTGGGTCCCATCGTTATGGATATTTGTTAGACTTTGCTTCTGTTAAATCTACTTTTGTGGTTTAGTTATAGTAACATATACTCTCTACGCTTTAAAATTATTGTCACTTTTTTTAAGTAACTTTTTTATTTTTTATTTTAAAAATACAAAATAAATAAATAATTTTTAAAGCCTCTAAACTTTGTTAATGTAAATATACAAAAAAAAAATTAATTACTTTAAGGATTTAACATTATAAAAACTAATTATTAAATTAGATAAATAGTGAATGTGACACTTATTATAAGACATAAGAAAAATAGATATTTTTTTTAAAATATCTCAAACTCAAATTCTTTCTTCCTAACTATAAAATAATAATAATAATAATAATTCTCACCACAAACTACAATTAGTCATCTTTTCAACATAATTTAAAAAACAATATATTTTTTTTATTTCTCATCTTTTTCAATTTTATGTTAAAAATATTTTCCAATATTATTTTTGAAATTGTTAACAAAAATGAAGGTAGAAAAAAAATATAATTTTTACAACTAAAAAAACCCTTAATTACTCTCCTACTTTATGTTTCATCACTATCTTAATATATGTACTTGTGATATATATATATATATATATATATATATATATATATATATATATATATATATATATATAACTGTTTATTTTTAATGGAGAAAGTTATGTTTACATATCAGACTGCTCATGGTAATCCTTAGGAAAGATCAAAGGGGCTGGACTGTTTCCTTGGATTTTAGCGGTAACTATTTTACCGCCCAAAATGAAGATCCCATGATAAAAAAATTCTATTTCCGAACAGATTTGTCCATCAATAATAGGATCACATTGGTAGAAATATAAACCAATACGTTTTCAACTTGTGTTTCAATGACAACTAAGATGATCAAGTTACTTGCACCTATTTGATTCGATCGTTTAACAAAAAAAGAGGAATGTAAATAAAAAACACTGTCCGTAAAATATAAAACACCTATTTTACCATGTAAGATTTCCGTACAAATTCTTAGAAAAAGACCAAATTGAAAATGGATGCAATCATTAGATCCATAATTGCTAGTAATTAATGATAGGTTGGGGATCAAATAAAACACAAAAGCAATCATGGAAGATCAAAAATGTAATTTATACATTTAAAAATGATTATGTAATTGAAAAGATTTAGTATGAATATTCTTTGATCCCATATATAGTTGCGGCAGTTCAAGCTCACAGAAAAATTTCGTTTAAATTAATATGGGCATCATTATTAATACTGTTGGGAGAAATGGTTAGCTCTCACTCTCCAACTAATATCTTTCAATGCCTGCCACATGCCATCATGTTAACATCGTGTTGTTATTTGCTCTTTGAATTAGAAAGTTAGGACTTGGGACTTTTTAAAAGGTAGAGGCTAACATATTTAAGTAAGCCCAGCAAATTAATTATGCGTAGCAGTTGACAAGATTTTACAGTCAGTGGGGTATTGGCTTGGAATGGATTAATTATAACAGGTAGAACCAAACGATACGTTGTTTTCTAAATAAGTATTAGGTGCATTTGATTGTCAAATTTTACCATAATGTTACTTAAACCCTTCAAATTTGGGCTGGAGAAAGCAGGATTTTAGGGTTTTTTTTTATCATTTCATTTATTTTGTTTTCATTTTTAGTTTTTTTTTTTTTTTTTTTTTTTTTTTTCTGGCATGGCATTAAAATTGGGGTTGAGATTAATTACGTGTCAATCATATGACTGATCCGTTAACCTGTTTAAACGGCTATAGTTAAACACATCTATTAATTTCAATGATTTCATAATTTTGAGTTATTAACATATAGATGCAATTAAGAATATAGTAGGTAGGAGAAAATGCATCAACCATCCTTAAACTATGGTCTTCTAACACATAGGCCCTTTAATTATGAATTTGTCATATGAAATTCTCAAACTTTCAATTAATTACAATGTAACTATTTTAAGTATTATTCATCAATGAAAATTATCTTAAAAACTTAACATTACAAGAAATTTGATCATGATTTTTTTAATGTAAAGATAAATGTAATAAATCATGAGGAAAAAAAACTAAAAAAGTTAGTATTGAAGATTATTATTATCTTATTTTTTAAGATAAAAAATTAAAAAATAACACAAGAAATAGCACACAAGTAGAAAGATCTCAAAAATTATTGGGTGACCTTCATACGGTTCATGTAGTTTATTGGAATGATGTTTTAGTAATATATTCAATTATCTTAACGTGAACAAAATATGCATTATGCTGATACAAAGAATAAGATTGTAACTAATTGAAAGTTCGAGAAATTTTGATGTCAAATTGGTAGTTTAATGACCTAAGTTCTAGGCCTCCATAAGTTAAAGAAGACTAGTGCAATTGCCCGTATAAAATGTACTATTAAGTGCAATTTGGTACCAAATTTGAGGGTTTTATATGCGATTAAACCTAAATAATTTAAATCACAGAGTACTTTTCATGCAATGTCAATTCGAATGCTCTCAAATTAATTGGTAGGTCTTGTTTTAGAGAAATTACTGATCCATTTTGGTTCCACGTAATGTAGACCTCTATGCAACCTGCCATATACATAAGGCTATGGATATCCCGATAGTTACATTAAAATGATTTTGAACTTGACATAGCCATAAATATACCCATCAATTAGAAGCGTGTGTATGTGTGTGTAAAAATTGTAATAAAAAATAATAGGGTGTAAAATTTTTAAATTATAAATATACTCTTATTTAAATGAGTAGTTTTGATTTATAATTATTGGCTATATAAAAAAATATATATATTGTAATTCTAATAGAATTTGGAATGATATAATCTTTTAATCTTCTTTTGTTCTATTATAATTTGGATTAAGCCGGGTGTAAAACTTTTAATAGACAAAAATACCGTTATTCAACTTCATATAAACAAGATATTTATGTTTTAAAAAGTATTATGTGTGTGATATAATAAAAATTGTAATAAAAATAATAGGGTGTAAAACCTTTAAATGACAAAAATATTTTTATTTAAATGACGTAGTTTTGATCTATAATTATTGGTTATATAAAAACAGGATTGTAATTCTAATAGAATTTAGATTGATATAGTCTTCTAATTTTCTGTTGTTCTATTATAGTTTGGATTAAGTCCAAATAGGGTGTAAAACTTTTGGTGGACAAAAATACCGTTATTCAACTTCATATAAACAATATACTTATATTTAAAAAAGTATATCAATTAATATGTTAACTGACTGCCATATAAGAATTTTATGGTTGTACTTTGTACATACTTTTTAGTTTATTCATCGCTCTTTTTTCAAGAAAAATATAACATATAGAGTTACATAAAGAGAAAAAAAAATTATCATATAAGAGTGGAGACTCAAATGACTGTTTATCTTGAATAAGGAGAAGGTATGTAATTTTTTTTCTTTGTGTCAACATAGTTTCAATTAAAATATTAACTTCTATATATATGAGTTGATTTTCTCAATCTGTATAACTGGTGATTTTGTGAGATTTGATTTGATAGTATTCTACACCTAACTTAGGGGTGCAAATCAGTTAATAATCGAACATAATGTTTTGGTTATTGATATACATAAAAATAAAATAATTTATAAAAAAAAGATATTTTTTCCAAATTTTCAATGATTTGGTATACTCAAAAATATAATTTTATAATTTGGTACTGAAAATATTTATAAAAAAATCATTAGATTTCATATTTATTAAAATTACAAAAAAAAAATCAGTCATTCAATATTACCATAAGATTTAAAAAAAAAAATTGAACCAATCTCAAACCAAACTACCGAATTTCTAAAAGTATAACATTGACTACCGAAATAATCAAACTAAAATTTGTTGTTCGGTAATTCATTTTTTTCCTATGCACACCCTTATCCAATCATTGATCAATTTTTTTTTTCACATAAATTGATAATTATTATCACACTATATTATGAAAATCATGCTCTTATGTTTAGAATTTCTATGACAAATTTTTTTTGGGTGGTTTTTTACCATTTAGTTTTTCTTCACCTATAATATCTTCAGCAAGAGATACTAGTTATATAGGGTTATAATTCCTTTATGGTTTGTTTACATCTTCACTTTTAGAGTAATCTATATATATATATGTGTGTGTGTGTGTGTGTATATATATTTGTAAAACATTCAATAGACAAAATATTTGTACTTAATAATTTTTTTTTTCTTTTTCTCTTAAAATTAATATTTTCTATAAGTAATTGTTTGACAAAAAATTCATGCCTTTACATAAACAAGTTTTCTTTTACAAAAAATAAATTATTATGTAATTAAATTGTAGGAAATGAAGACGGAAAGATTTGAGGAACACACACTCAAATCGTTCTATGATTCTTCATATATTTTTCATTAAGAAAGAAACTGAAAATATATAGATTACATAGGCGAGATAATTCCGGAAGGAATTTTTCATAAACGGAAAGGAAATCACATCATAAACGGAAAGGAAATCACATAATTATAAGAATAGAGCAACTACCAGCTAATTACAACTAACCTAATTACCCAATAAATGACAGAATAATAAATACAAATTATTCTATGATAAATACTGATTATGAAAATCTATAAAGGAGAAGGCTTGAATTTCAACACTCCCCCTCAAGCCACACTGTAAATGTTGATCATGCCCAGCTTTCTTGACAAATCATCGAAGTTTAATCTGGCAATAGCCTTCGTGAGTATATCAGTAGTTTGACAATTCGTTGGGATGTAATTAACAATGAAAGTTCCTTCATCAATTTTCTTTTTAATGAAATGACGATCAATCTCAACATATTTTGTCCTATCGTGATGAACTGGATTCTTGGCAATACTGATTGCTGCTTGATTGTCGCAAAATAATTCTATAGGTTGATCTAAAGTCACCTTTAATTCTAATAGTAGTCTCTGTAACCAAATGCCTTCACAACAGATTGTTTATTACTCTTCCAAGTTACCAAATTACCCTACACATAAGAGCAACAGCCTGATGTTGATTTATGATCCGTTACTGAACCTACCCAGTCTGTATCTGAAAAAACTTCAATTCTTTTAGAGGTTCTTGAGAAAAATCGACCCTTACCCGGTGTCATCTTGAGATATCTCAAAACTCTGTAAACTACAGTCATATGTCGCTCTGTTGGGAAATTCATGAACTGGTTAACAACACTAACGGAAAAACCAATGTCAAGCCTTGTGTGGGATAGATAAATGAGTTTTCCTACAAGATGTTGGTACCGTCCTTTGTCGACAGGAGCACTCCCATCATTTGCTTCTAGCTTAACTGTTGAGTCCATGGGAGTCTTGGTAAGCTTGCAACCAAGCATTCCTGTTTCACTTAACAAGTCCAAGACATACTTACGTTGGAAGACGAAGATACCTTTTCTTGATCAACCAATTTCCATCCCAAGGAAGTACTTCAGATTCCCTAGGTCCTTGATCTCAAACTCTTTGGCCAAGAACTGTTTAATCAGCCCAATTTCCTCTTCATGATCTCCTGTCAAAATAATATCATCCACATATGTATACAATAATAATAGCCTTCTTCACGTCTGGGAAGTGCTTCACAAAAAGTGTGTGATCTGATTGATACTAAGAATATTCATACCTTTTTACGGCCTTTGTGAATCTCTCGAACCAAGTGCAAGGAGATTGCTTGAGGCCATACAAGGATTTTCGAAGTCTACAAACCTTGTTGATATTTGATGTTGTCTCAAGACCGACAGAGATGTCCATGTAAACTTCCTCTTCTAAGTCACCATTGAGGAATGCATTTTTTACATCGAGCTGATGGAGGGACCAATCACAGTTGGCAGCAAGCGATAAGAGAATGTAAACAGTATTGAGCTTGGCAACAGGTGTGAATGTCTCCTGATAATCAATGCCATAGGATTGGGTGAATCCTTTAGCAACCAGACAAGCCTTGTACCTGTTCACACTACCATCTGCCTTATATTTAATTGAAAAAATCCATTTACACCCCACAGATTTCTTTTCCTTTGGCAGTTCAGTAATCTCCTACATACCATTCTTTTTCAGTGCCTGAATTTCATCATTGACAGCAGCTTTCCACTTAGGACATTCAAAAACTTCCTGAATATTCTGAGGAACTTGTATCTCTGTAATACCAGTAGTGAAGGCACAAAAAGAAGGTGATAGCTTATCATAGGACACAAAATTTCCAATAGGATGTTGGGTACATGACCAAACTTCTTTCCTCCAAGTAATAGGCATATTAAGAATATCATTTTCTAACTTGGAATCAACAATACCATCAGAGTCAGAAATGTTGTTACCTGTAATTTTTCTTGGATTTAAACTTGGTTCGGTCTCATGGTTCTGTTGAGTATGTGCTTCTTCCTCTGTCACTTCTTGGACATGCATTTTATCTCTCAAGTCAACAATGAACTCAGTGTCTTTAGCAGGTAGTAGTTGAATGGGTGACTCTGGAATATTATGATTTTCTGACCCTAGAAGAATGGGATGTTCTGTGGTGATGGGTGACTCAATGAATGACTCAAAGTCCCAAGACTGATATTCTTGAGTTGAATTCTCCCCTTGAATATCAGTCTTGGGGTAGTATGGCTGACTCTAAAAAAAGGTAACATCTATCGAATTGTAGAATTTTTTTGTGATTGGAGAATAATATTTGTATCATTTTTTACTAGAAGAATACCCAAGAAAGATGCACTTGAGTGACCGAGGATCGAGTTTACTCCTTTGCTGTTGATTGATGTGAACAAAGACAGAACACCCAAATAATTTGGGTAAGATAGACGAAATGAGACGAGTTGTTGGAAATGATTTTAGAAGAGTTTGACATGGCATTTGGAATTTTAGGACCCTATAAGGGATTCTATTGATTAGATAAGCTATCTTAAGGACAATCTCTCCCCAGAAAAGTTTTGGAACGTTCATAGAGAACATAAGGGACCTAGCAACCTCTAGAAGATGTCTATTTTTCCTTTCAGCGAATCCGTTTTGTTGTGGGGTGTCTACACATGAACTCAAATGAAATATCCCTTATTTTACTAGAAATTCTCCTAGAATGGAGTTGAAGTAATCCTTAGCATTATCTGACTTTAGAACTTCTATTTTTGTCTGAAATTGGGTCTGAATCATATTTTTGAAAATTTTGAATATTTGACTCGTTTATGATTTTTCTTTCATAAGGAATATCCACGTTAGTCTAGTGTGGTCATCTATGAATGAGACAAATCGCCTAGCACCAGTTACATTTTTTTATTTTTGAGGGACCCCAAAAGTCGCTATGAATCATGGAAAATGGTTTAAATACTTTATAAGGTTTGAGTGGGAATGAACTCCGCACATGTTTTAAGTATTGACAAATTTCGCCATTAAGAGAATTCGAATTTTTGTTGAATAAACTTGGAAATAAACGCTTGAGAAATAAAAAATTAGGATGTCCTAAGTGATAGTGCCACAACATAATTGCACTATTGTTATTTGAACAAGAAGCAGAAAAAGAATTACCACTAACTGCTAGTTGAGGTTGTTCTTGTGGATAGTAGCACTCTTTGAAGATATAGAGTCTGGAGTGCTCCTCAGCATTGCCAATCATCCTTCCCGAATCCAAATCCTGAAATCCACAATGAGTAGAGTAAAAAGTAGTAACACACCTCATTTCCTTAGTGAGTTTACTAATTTATAACAAATTGTAGTCCAGGTTTAGAACTAAGAGAACAAAGTTGAGTATTAGGTTTTTTGACAATACAATTGAACCTGTACCAGTAACTTTTGACAGTGAGCCATCTGCTATTCGAACCATTAAATTATCTGGATATGAACTATATGTATCAAAAATAGTAGCATCTCTTGTCATATGATTAGAGACTCTTGAGTCCATGATACAACATTTTTTACATGTTTTACCCATATTAAGAGCGCTCAAAGGATTACCTTTGTGGGCCAAGGTGCTTGACGCAATGACATGATTGGAAGAAGAGCCTGTTTGAGACTACATAGATAGGAAAAGTTTCTGAAGCATCTCTATATGTTCCTTGTTAAAAGGACTTTCTTCAGGTTGATTTGACAGTTCCTCGATAGCAACATGATTTCCACATTCTTCCTTCTCAAGCTGTTGACGAAGCTTCCAATCCGCTGGCTTTCCATGAATCTTCCAGCATGTTTCTCTTAAGTGTCCAGCTTTCTACGATGATTGCACCATGGCCTACCTCGATTTTTCTAACGGTTGTCAGAAGAAGCAAATTGGGTTTTGAGGGCTAAGCTTTCTGCCATACTGAGTTGTTGATGAGACCCTATCATGAGTTTCTTCTGGCTTTCTTCTCGGTGGACTTCAAAGAAAGCCTCTATGAGGCTAGGTAGAGGGTTAACCCCCATAAGTCGTCCTCTGATTTCATCAAAATTTTTGTTCAAGCCTAACAAAAATTTATAAAACCGTTTCCCTTCGACAATCTTTTTGTACAATAAACCATCAGTAGCACAAGACCAATTATGAACTTTAAAAGTATCAAGCTGGCACCATAGACGAGTAAGGGTATTGAAATATTCAGTTACAGTTTGTTCACCTTGACGCAGGTCGTGAAGGATACTGTAGACGAAGGTTTCAACCCAAGAGGGGGGGTGAATTGGGTTTTTAAAACTTTTGCGGAATTAATACAAGTTTATAAAAATGTATAAGCAACAAACAATTAAAACAAGTAATGTGCTGTAAATAAAGAGTTTAAAGAGTAGAGGATGCAAACTCATATTATAGCGGTTCCGCAATATCAGATTCGTTCTGACCCTATGTCCACTCTCTTTAAGGAACCTCCTTGAAGTAATCCACTAAGTAACTTAGTCGTACAACTTTACCGGTGTTGTACAAACCTTACAATCCCTTCCTCTCGGAAGCTATCCCCTTTCTCTCTGAAGTAATCTCCTTCCTTCAGAAGTAATCCCTTTACAAAAGATATTGTAAAGTAAATGGTAGAGAGACAGCAAATGAAAGCTTACACAACTGAATAATGTCTCTCTTTCAAAGTAAAGCTTGAAGAATAGCTCAATAAGAATATTTCAAAGCTTTTTGTGTTTCAAAGAGTACAATAACTTGATTGTGTGAGTTCAAATCTTTTTGAATATGTCCAGCACTCTATTGAATGCTCAATAGAGTGGGTTTATATAGCCATCAAATAATATGGCCGTTGGGACTTTAATTTGAAAAAGATTCGCTTTAAAACGTTCAGATTTGGTGTCCAACGGTCATATTTTTGAATTACCAGTTAACAGGGTCGTGACACCAGTCGATTGGGTTCTCTTGAAAAATCTCGTTTTCAAAGCTTCTGGGGTACTAGTCAACTGGGTTCTTCTTACCAGTCGATTAGGGACTGTCTGTCTAGTTTACCAGTCGACTGGTATGTTCCATCCAGTCGACTGGGGACTCACTATCCATTTTATCAGTCGATTGGTATGTCTTACCCAGTCGATTGGTATGTCTTACCCAGTCGACTAGGGACTTACTGTCCCATATACCAGTCGATTGGTATATGTACCCAGTCGACTGGGTTGTCTTTCAACCCAGTTTTTTTTTTTTTTTTTTTAACTTAAAACGTTTGTTTAAAAAGTTCTTTTAGAAAACCTTTTGTGTTCGAGCCATTGAACAAGCTTTTACAATATACAAGTGAGACTTACACTGGTTTTACTACCTTAGACCTATACTAGTTCTTCAGTCTTTACTTGAAGGTTTGATTCGGTTTGAGTTCTTGCACCTTGATCCTTGGTTGAATGCTTTTGTTGCTTACTACACTTAGTTTGCACTGTTAGTATAATAACAATTGTGTTTTGTCATCATTAAAATATAGGTGAGGGTCAACAATCTCCCCCTTTTTTATGATGACAAAACTAATAATGTGAAAACAATTTTAAAAACTAAGTGTTTGGTTTTTCTAAAAAAACAGACAGAGTTTCCTCTGTTTTTGAGTAAAACCACCCTGTAAACAAGCAAACGCAGTATATATTTTCATTTCAACCAATAAATAACAACTCAACCAATCAAATGAATCATTTTCAATATTTGTTGGCATTGCTCCCCCTAAATCTATGCATTGGTTTCTGTTTGCATAGTTTTTTTCGTTTTCTCATTTTTCTCCTCCGTTTTGACAATAACAACTAAAAGGGCCAAAAACTAAAAAATAAGCTACTTAGCTACCATAGTCATATAAAGTATGCTAAAAAAAACAATATACGAAAATTTGGCTTCATTCGCAGCTAGGAAGCATTCCCGAGAAGAACCAGAAGTTTCCATACAAGCACAACTAGTTTCAGAGCATATTCTTAAATAAAAGCAGTTAGAAACTATGCAAGCATATCACAAATTAAGTAAACAGATGCATGAAATATGACTAATGAAAAAGCATCATCATATATAAAGAGTCAATACACGAACTAGCTTCATAGAGCCATATATAAGACAGAAATACATAAATATGTCTGTGGTACATGCTAAGAGCTGGAAAACCCTATGTACATCAAACTAACATAAACAATGACTCAAAGAGTGGGAGAATCCAAGATATTATGAATGAGATCCCGTATCTCAGCTAATAAACCCTTTGTACGCTCTCTGTGTAGCTCGAAGTCATCCTGTAGATGATCGATGGAGGAGCTCAATCTCTGGTACTCTGACTACATGGTCTGGAACCCAGACTGCATGGTCATCTGGAGGCTCGTGATAGCCTGTAGTAAGTCACCATATCCAGCCTGACCAGTACTCGAGTCACCAATTGGAGGTGCTCGGTATCCTTGTCCATATCAGCAGCAGCGTCAGCAGCTGCCTCCCCATCCTTATCATCATTGCTCTCATCCTCTCGGATCCGTAAGCGCTTCCCGGGCGTCGAATAGAGGAAACAATCATGAACCGTGCATCCCATCTTTTTTAGTGATGAGACATTGATGATGTCCGTCGATCCAATATCCTAAGCCTCGGAGGCAGACATAGGTACCCGAAAATGCTGGAGTATGAGTATAATGAGTATCCCGTAAGTTAGACACCCGGAGTCGTTCACTTCACCATTTATCATGTTGGCGAGCAGCAGAGGATATACATTGAAGTGGTACCCAGTTTTAAGGCACCAAATTAATACCGTATCTATCTTAGATAGATACCCTTGACTCCCGAGTCTCGGGTGGATGGTCCAACTTACTATCAGCTGAAACGTCTTCGAGTCTAGGGGCATATCACTACATGTATGAAATGTAGTGGGTCTGTACACATAGTTAGGGTCTCCCCTGACTATCTGACAAGCCGCCTCGACATCAAAGTTGTTTGGCCATCCATCCAGACTCCATTGGATCCCCCTTACAGGGATCCTCAGTATGCTCATGAGGAGGTCAGTGTTGACCTCAAACTCCACACCCTCGACACTGGTTCTGAATCTCAGAGCCAGTAGACTGGGTTTCACCAAGTTCGCATAGAACTGGTGAATCAGTCTCGGGTAATACTTTTCATGTACTCTGACCAGTGGGGTCAGGTTTATTGCCTCAAAAGCTGGCAAGATATCAAAGTTACCATGACGAATAGAGTCAAAATCGATAACTCTACCCGTCATGATCTTCTTGTGACGGATTACAGAATCATACATTGCCTTGGCAGCTGGACTGGAAAAACAGAGCTTCATCAAGCTCTGTTCTTGGCTTTTTGCTTGAAGAGCCTGCCACTCCCTTCCCCTGTGTATCCGGATCCTTAGGTTTGGTGGACCTTGGCCTTGTAGGCACATTTGGTCCCCCGGTAGTGTATTTGATACGGATTCTATCGGTCGTTTTTAGAAAAAATGGGGTTTTGGGAAAAAGAGATTTTGATGAAAATAGGAGATTTTAACCGTAGAAAGTTAAAAATCTCGTTATGGATGAGTAGATCGGTGTGTTTAGATGATCTTTGGATGGCTTTTGGATAAAAAATGTGAAATTTTCTAGAGAGAGAAAGCTGGGTTTCTTGAAAATGGCGTAAAAATCATAGACAAATGAATAGTCTTTATATAGAATCACGATACCAGTCGACTAGGTCGTGATACCAGTCAACTGGGTCCTTTTGAAAACATGAACATTTTTCATACCAGTCGACTGGTTCTATGTAGTAGTCGACTGCATAAAGTGGCAGTAAGATACCATTCGACTGGGAAGTTTGTACTAGTCGACTGAATGATAACTGATTTTCAAAAAATTGGCTCCAAATAGGGTCTAGATGTACCAGTCGACTGGAAGAATTGGCAGAGACTTACAAATCGACTGGAACAAATTTACCAGTCAACTGGACCCTTAAGAAAATTTTCAGTCTTGAATTGTAGCACGAAATTTGTTTATCTATGACATCTTGAGTGAGGGAGATATTTAAACAATAATTAATACTCTTTCACTAGATGTCAAATCATGCAGATGATGAATTATGAAGCAATCAGACATTCAGTTTATCACAATCCAGTAATCCCATTAACATTTTTATCTTACAGAAACTAGCTTCACCTAGAAGTTTTGTAAGAATGTCAGCTATTTGATCTTCTAAAGGTATAAATTCTAGTCTTATGTCACCTTTTTTAGCATGGTCTCTTAAGAAATGATGTCTTATTTCAATGTGCTTTGTTCTAGAGTGCTGAATAGGGTTCTTGGTTAAGTTGATAGCACTAGTATTAGCACAAAATATTGGGATGTTTTTTAGGTTCATGCCATAGTCTTCTAGTTTTTGTTTCATTCATAATACTTGGGCACAACAACTTCCGGCTGTAACGTATTCCGCCTCGGCTGTTGATAGTGCAACGAAATTTTGTTTCTTGGAAAACCAAGACGTTAACATTGTACCTAAGAATTGGCATATACCACTTGTGCTTTTCCTATCTAACCTACATCCAGCAAAATCAGCATCTGAATATCCTACAAGCTCAAAAGATGAATCTCTAGAGTACCATAATCCTATAGTTGGGTTCCTTGTAGATATCTAAGGATTCTTTTTACTGCAACTACATGTGATTCCTTAGGATTAGCCTGAAATCTAGCACACATGCATACACTGAACATAATATCAGGTGTACTTGCAGTCAAATAAAGTAAGGCACCTGTCATGCTTCTATAATATTTAGTATCTACAGTTTTACCTCCTTCATCAAGATCAAGTTTAGTGGTTGTGCTCATAGGAGTTCCAAGTGGCTTTGAGCTTTCCATCTCGAACCTCTTTAGTAGATCCTTAATGTACTTCGATTGATTGATGAAGATTCCTCCTTTTAGTTGCTTGATTTGAAGTCCAAGTAAGTAGGTAAGTTCTCCCATCATGCTCATTTCAAATTCACCTTGCATGCACTTCGCAAACTCTTGACACATATATTCATTAGTGGCACCAAATATAATATCATCAACATATATTTGGACTATAAGAGTGTCATTTTTGTGAGTTTTTGTGAAGAGAATTGTGTCTATTCTACCTCTTACAAAATCATTGTCAATCAAAAATTTACTTAGTCTTTCATACCATGCCCTTGGAGCTTGCTTCAACCCATATAGAGCTTTAGAAAGCTTGTAGACATGATTTGGAAGACTAGGATTTTCAAATCCAAGAGATTGCTCAACATAAACCTCTTCTTCTATAAAGCCATTTAAAAAGGCATTTTTTACGTCCATTTGAAATAGCTTGAATTTATTAAAGCATGCAAAGGCTAATAACATTCGAATAGCTTCTAATCTAGCTATGGGAGCATAGGTCTCATCAAAGTCTATCCCTTCTTCTTGATTATATCCCTTAGCAACTAATCTAGCATTGTTTCTAGTTACTATTCTATTTTTATCCATCTTATTTCTATAAACCCATTTAGTTCCAATTATTGAATGATTCTTAGGTCTTGGAACTAGTTTCCAAACATTGTTTCTCTCAAATCGATTTATTTCTTCTTGCATTGTAATTATCCAATCATTATATTTTTCAGCTTCTATAAATGTCTTAGGTTCTACTTGAGATAAATAAGCTACAAAATTGCAAATATTTCTAATAGAAGAGCGAGTTCTTACCCCTTGTGAAGGATCACCAATCACTTGATCAATAGGGTGATAATTTACATACCTCCAATCTTTGGGTAGACTTTCCTCTTATTGGCTTGAGGATGGCTGGTCCAAATTAGGAGTTTCCATCTCTTCATTTGCTTGAGGTGGACTCTCCTTTGGGTCAACATTGGGAGTAAGAGTTTCCATTCTTGGAATAAAATCTGCATAATCTTTAAAGGAAACTTTTCTACTACTAATTGGGTTAGACTCATCAAGAGTTACATGTACAGATTCTTCTACCACTAGAGTTCTCTTATTGAAAACTCTATAAGCCTTACTAGATGTTGAATATCCTAAAAATATTCCTTCATCAATCTTAGAATCAAATTTACCCAAGTTAGTTTTATTGTTGTTTAAGATGAAGCATTTACAACCAAATGCACGAAAATAGGAGATATTAGGCTTTCTTCCTTTCCATAGTTCATATGAAGTTTTATCAAGCAGAGGCCTAATTAAAATTCTATTTAAGATATAGTAAGAAGTGTTCACGGCTTTAGCCCAAAAGTATTTTGGTAAATTATTTTCACAAAGCATAGTTCTTGAAAATTCTTCTAGAACTCTGTTTTTCCTTTCAACAACTCCATTTTGTTGAGGAGTTCTAGGAGCTGAAAAGTTATGATTAATTCTATTTTCATCACAAAATCTTGAAAAACTTTGATTTTCAAATTCTTTGCCATGATCACTTCTTATGCTTGAAATACAAATTCCTTTTTCATTTTGTACATTTTTGCAAAACTTTTCAAATCCTTTGAAAGCTTCATCCTTGTAAGCAATAAAAATAACAAAGGTATATCTTGAATAGTCATAAACAATAACAAGAGCATATTGATGGCCACGTAGACTAATGGTACTAATTGGACCAAATAAGTCCATATGCAGAAGTTCCAAAGGTCTAGTAGTTGAGACTACATTTTTTGCTTTAAATGAAATCCTAGTTTGTTTTCCCATTTGACAAGCATCGCATACTTTGTCTTTTTCAAAATTTATTTTAGGAAGTCCAATGACTAAATCTTTTCTTGAAACAATTTTTAGAAAGTTCATGTTCACATGACCAAGCCTTCTATGCCATAGCCATGGATTTTCACTAAAGCAGGAAAACATTTTTCATTTTCAGAATACAAGGATTTCAAATCAACTATGTAGACATTTTCATGTCTATAGCCAATAAATTTGATCTTGTTTCTCTTGATGTCTATAACTAGACAATGAGAGGTCTCAAATGTGACTTTGTTGCCTTTGTCACATAGTTGACTAATGCTAAGTAAATTTAGCTTAAGGCCTTGTACTAGCAATACATTATCTAAGGTTGAGAAGCCATTACCGACTTTTCTATGCCTGATGATCTTTATTTTGGTGTTGTCTCCAATGGTGACATATCCACCATCTCTTTGAGTTAGCTCATTGAATACATTTTTATCACCGGTCATGTGCTTTGAGCATCCACTATCAAGGTACCAACAGTTACCTTTCTCCTTGGTGTGGAAACATATCTACATCACACAAGGATATACGATAGCACTTTTAGGTACCCAAAATTTCTTGGGTCCTTTGGGGTTAGTCCTAGAAAACACGGTTCCTTTTGGAACCCATACTTTCTTAATAGTATATGGTGATCTAAGGACATGTTGATGATGCACAATCCTAGGATAGTAGTTATTGAAATTTCTAGGATATCTTAAATGAGGATTTCTATTATATTTAGGATAGGAGTTCCTAGGATACACGTTTCTATGGTAAGGAATATGAAAATGCATGTCATTTCCAGAAAATGTATGATGATGCATTCTAGGATACATGCTAGCATTATTATGAGTATGCATATTATTTCTAGGATAACCATGATGATAATACCTAGGATGTGCATGTGCAGAGTGCATATTTTGATTATATATATTGTTCCTAGAATGCACATTATGGTTATTTCTAGGATGTGTATAAGTATTTCTATAGTGTGCATACATATGAGCATGTGTATTTCTAGGATACTTCATTCTAGTATGATCATTTGAATTTCTAGATTTCCTAGCATTCATTGAGGGAGTGCTTTTAACCTTGCTAGGGGTTTTTGAAGTAGAGGCTTCACTCACACATGAGGCTTTCATGAATAAGCTCTCTTTTGTTTTTTGCTTTCCCAAATGAGAGTATCCTAAACCAGATTTTCCTACACTTAATCTTTGGGAAGAAAGCACTTCATCAAGCTTTTCTTTTCCAAGCATAAGTCTAGATATAGTGCCATTCAATTCTAAAATTTTATTCTTTAAATTCTCATTTTCATCTTTGAAGAAATCTTGAGAAGAATCATACAGTAAAGAAGATAATTTATCTTTTTCTTATCTAAGACTTGTCATCTCCTTAGAGAGAGATGATACCTCTTTCTTAAGAATTGAATTTCTAGAATCAAATTTCTTCAACTCATCATGCATTTCATTTATTACTTCTAGCAACTCTTCACTACTACTTACAATATTATTCTTAGAAGAAGGAGAAGATGTTACCTCACTTTCATTGTCAATTGCCATCAAACAAAGGTTGGCAATTTCCTCGTATCCGACTTCTTTGTTCGATGACTCATCTTCTTCTTCGTCATCACTCCAAGTAGTTGCTACCATGGCTTTCTTCTTGAAGCTCTTGTATGGTTTGTTTGAAACCGTACAATCAGCCCTGATGTGATCGGGCTTCTTGCAGCCATAAAACGTAAGTGATTCCCTTTTCGAAGTGGGATCCTTTGTATAAGGTTTTTTGCTTTTCTTCAAGAACCTATGGAATCGTTTGGTGATTAATACCATTTCGCCATCTTCCTCACTGCTCTCTATTTCTTTTTCTGATTCCATTTCTTTGTTGCTCGTAGAAGCTTTGAGAGTAGTTACCTTTTTCTTCTTCTCATCATCATTGTCATTTCTTCCATCTCATATATCAACAATGATCCAAGTAGTGTCTCCACATCAAGGTTGTCAAGATCTTTGGCCTCCTGAATGGCTGTCTTCTTTGGTTTCTATGAAGGTGGCAGAGATCTCAAGATTTTTCTAGTTAGTTCAAACTCCTCAATATTCCTACCAAGCAGCTTTAAACCATTTATAATAGTTGTGAACTGTGAGTGCATTTCAGAAATTGTTTCGTTATGAGACATTTTAAATGACTCATATTTAGAAACTAGCATATAGATTTTTGAATTTTTTACCTCACTAGTTCCTTCATATATAATTTGCAGTTTATCCCATATCTCTTTATCCGAAACACATGTAGAGATTTTATTATATTCAGAAATATCTAAAGCACAATGTAAAACTTATTGCTCTGCTATTGAGAGATATTATTTTGCAATCCTCGTCTGTGTACTCACTTTTGAGTTTAGGCATTGTATGATGGGTCTCTCCAATAGTTATTTCCTTTGAAGGAATTTTAGGCCCTTCTTCAATGACTCTCCACAGATTATAATCTTGTCCTTTGACAAAGATTCTCATTCTGTTTTTCCAATTGTTATAGTTGGAGCCATTGAACAGAGGAGGTCTAGTATAAGAGTGTCCCTCAAAGTAGCTATTTGCTGCCATCGGATCAACTCAAGGATTTTAAGCCTAAAATTGAGAACAAGGCTCTGATACCAATTATAGACTAAGGTTTCAAACCAAGAGGGGGGGTGAATTGGGTTTTTAAAACTTTTGCAGATTAATACAAGTTTATAAAAACGTATAAGCAACAAACAATTAAAACAAGTAATGTGCTGTAAATAAAGACTTTAAAGAGTAGATGATGCAAACTCGGATTATAGTGGTTCGACAATATCGGATTCGTTCTGACCCTACGTCCACTCTCTTCAAGGAACCTCCTTGAAGTAATCCACTAAGTAACTTAGTCATACAAATTTACCGGTGTTGTAAAAACCTTACAATCCCTTCCTCTCGGAAGCTATCCCCTTCCTCTCGGAAGTAATCCCCTTCTTTTCGGAAGTAATCTCTTTACAAAAGATACTGTAAAGTAAATGGTAGAGAGACAGCAAATGAAAGCTTATACAACTGAATAATGTCTCTCTTTCAAAGTAAAGCTTGAAGAATGGCTCAATAAGAATATTTCAAAGCTTTTTGTGTTTCAAAGAGTACAATAACTTGATTGTGTGAGTTCAACTCTTTTTGAATATGTCCAACACTCTATTGAATGCTCAATAGAGTGGGTTTATATAGCCATCAAATAATATGGTCGTTGGGACTTTAATTTGAAAAAGATTTGCTTTAAAATGTTCAGATTTGGTGTCCAATAGTCATATTTTTGAATTACCAGTCGACTGGGTTCTCTTGAAAAATCTCGTTTTCAAAGCTTCTAGGGTACCAGTCGACTGGGTTCTTCTTACTAATCGACTGGGAACTGTCTGTCCAGTTTACCAGTCGACTGGTATGTTCTATCCAGTCGACTGGGAACTCACTATCCATTTTATCAGTCGACTGGTATATCTTACCCAGTCGACTGGGGACTTACTGTCCCACATACCAGTCGACTGGTATATGTATCTAGTCGACTGGGTTGTCTTCCAACCCAGTTTTTTTTGTTTTAACTTTTAACGTTTGTTTTAGAAAACTTTTTGTGTTCAAGCCATTGAACAAGCTTTTACAATGTACAAGTGAGACTTACACTGGTTTTACTACCTTAGACCTATACTAGTTCTTCAGTCTTCACTTGAGGATTTGATTCGGTTTGAGTTCTTGCACCTTGATCCTTGGTTGAATGTTTTTGTTGCTTACTACACTTAGTTTGCACCGTTAGTATAATAACAGTTGTGTTTTGTCATCATTAAAATACAGGTGAGGGTCAACAGATACATTTAATTTATACAATTTCTTATGTGTTTTCCTTGTCAGAGAACGTTTCTTTCACCATATCCCATATTTCCTTGGCTGTATCGAATGACAAAAAAATTTCACCAATGTAAGGAGTCATCGAGTTAATAACCCATAAGATGACCATATTGTTCTCTACCATCCATTTTTTGTAGGTTAGCGCAGTGATCTCTGGTGCGGTTGTAGCCCCTGTGGTATAGTCGTCTTTCTCCTTCCCTCGAATGAACATATGTATAAACTGGGACCATTGCAAATAAATTTTCCCATTCAATTTATGAGTAGTAATCGAAAAGTGAGAAGATTTTATCTGATGAGAGGTAGAAAAAGAAGGGATAATTATGTTAGAAGATGATGAAGAGGATGATGAGTTGGTATTCAATTCGAAAGAGGATTCGTATTAAGTCATGATTCTGAAAGAGAAACGATGAAGATGTAGAAGAAATAAGAGACTCGAGTATGAAAGACTCGATGACAATGATGAGACAGGATTAAACCTACTCTGATACCTTGTAGGAAATGATGACGGAAAGATTAGAGGAACATAGACTCAAATCTTTCTATGATCCTTCATATATTTTTCATTAAGAAAGATACTGAAAATATATAGAGTACATAGGCGACCGGAAGGAATTTCTCATAAACGAAAAGGAAATCACATAATTACAAGAATAGGGAAATTACCTGCTAATTACAATTAACCTAATTACCTAATAAATGACGGAATAATAAATACAAATTATTCTACAATAAATACTAATTATGAAAATCTATAAAGGAGAAGGCTTGAATTTCAATATAAATAAATTTTCTTAGTTTCCTCAAATAATTGAGATTCAGTTTTACTCTATATAAGCGAGTTATATACATAAGGAAAAAATCATCACGTAAGGCAGGTGAACACAAGCTCTTTATCAACTGGAAGAAGTGCACCTTTATGATGGACCAGCTACTCTTTCTCGAATTTGTAGTCAGTTCAGATGGGATTCGGGTTGATTAGTACAAGTTGAGAGCAATCTGAGAGTGGCCCACACCAAGAACTGTCGGGGAGGCAACAAGCTTTCACGGATTAGAAACCTTCTATCGGAGGTTTGTTCAAAATTTGAGCAGCATAGTAGCCCCTATCATTGAGTGCATGAAGAAAGGTGGTTTCTATTGGGGGGAAGAAGCCGAGAAGAGTTTCGAACTAATCAAAGAGAAGTTATGTACAGCACCCGTACTAGCTCTACCCGACTTCGACAAATTATTTGAGGTTAAGTGTGATGCGTCAATTGTAGGGATTGGAGGCGTATTGACTCAAGAAGGAAAGCCCATTGAATTTTTTAGTGAGAAGTTCTGAGAGACGAGACATAAATTGTTAACATATGAATAGGAACTCTATGCTATTCTGAGAGCATTGAAGGTATAGGAGCACTAACTTATTCAACGAGAGTTCATCCTTTACACTGACCATCAAGCTTTGAAGTTTCTCAATAGTCAGAAGAATCTGAATTGAATGCACGCCCGATGGATATCTTACATTTAGCGATTCACTTTTTTCCTTAAGCATAAATCAGAGAAGCTGAACCGAGTAGTTGATGCATTGAGCCACCGAGCTACACTATTGGTAAGTTTACAAGCTGCAGTAATAGGATTCGAGTGCTTCATGGAGTTATATGAAACATATGAGGATTTTGGAGAGCACTGGGATAGTTGCAAATCCGAGATACCTATACCTAAGATGCATATCCATAAGGAATATCTCTTCCGGGGAAATCAACTTTTCATTCCGAGAAGTTCTCTTCGGGAGCAAGTCGTCTGAGAGCTACATGGTGGAGGTTTAGGTGGACATCTTGGGAGAGACAAGACCATTGCATTGGTGGAGGATTGGTATTATTTGCCACAATTAGACGTTGGAAACATTGTAAGGAGATGCCAAGTATGTCAAGTAGCTAAAGGGCAAACACAAAACACTAGTATGTACATGCTTTTACTGATACCCGAGGCACCATGGGATGATGTGTCCATGCATTTTGTGTTGGGACTTTCAAAAACCCAATGATAAGCTGACTCTATAATGGTGGTAGTGGACAGGTTTTCCAAGATGGCTCATTTTATTTCTTGCAGGAAAACTTCTGATGTTGTCTAGATAGCCAACCTATTCTTCCAAGAAGTGGTAAGATTGCATGGGGTGCCAAAGTCGATTACTTCTGACCGAGACACCACGTTTTTATCCCACTTTTAGAGAATTTTATAAAAGAGGTTTGACACAGCCTTAAATTTCAGCAGCACTAGCCATCCACAGACAGACGGACAAACTGAGGTTATGAACCACACATTAGGCAACTTGCTTCATTGTATTGTAGGAGATAAGCCGAAGCAGTGGGACCTGGCTCTAGCTCAGGCCGAGTTTGCCTATAATAATATGGTGAACAGGTCTATTAGAAAGACACCGTTCGAGGTTGTGTATGAAAGAACTCCGAAGCTTGTTGTAGACTTAACAAATATGCCCAAGTTACTCGGGACCAGTATAGCAGGCTAGCACTTGGCCGAACGAGTGAAGACAACTCATGAAGAGGTTCGTCAGCATCTCGAGGATACTTATGCCAAATATAAAGATAAGGCAGATTGGGGTAAAAGATCAAAGGTTTTCCGAGAGGAAGATCTTTTGATAGTGTATCTACGCAAGGGGCGACTGCTGACTAGAACATCGGGAAAACTACGAAACAAGAAGTTTGAACCTTCCAAAGTTCTCAAGAAGATAAATGATAATGCCTATGTTGTTGATCTTTCGGGGGACCTAGCAATTTGTTCGATGTTCAATGTGACAGACAATTTTGAATATTTTCCACCAAAAGGGGACAGAACGTAACTCGAGGACGAGTTATTTTCAAGAAGGGGAGACTGAAGTAGGACATAATAATTAGCATTTTATTTTGTTTTCCTTTCTTTATTACGACAACTTTAATTTCTCTAAAACTATTTTCTTTATTAGGATTACGTTTCCTTTCTCAACCAGGATTATGTTTACTTTTCTACTAGGACTAGATTTACTTCTTTTACAAGGAATATGATTTTCCTATCACTATAAGTGATCCCATTATTGTATTTTTTATAACTTTGATCAATAGAATTATTAAGAGAATTTCTCTCAAAGCTCTACGAAGTGTTATTTTTGCAACTTGTGGGTTGGTGTTCTATCTTTGGGTAAGAAACGCTGTTTTCTTCTCCATTCTACAGTGAGGCCAGAAGAAAAGGGTTCAAGACACTATTCTTCTTTCCTCCTTGGTGCACTAAGGTTAAACTCAAGTTTTCCACTACATCAAGTTTGCTACGGTAAGTATCTCTCATGGAGTCCCGCCCATTTCTCATTTCCTATATGTAGAAGACTGCTATATTTTTTTTTCGGGCAAAGAAAGACAGCCCTCAAAAGTTTCAAAAGGTACTTAATACCTTCTGTCAATAGTCTGGTCAACGGGTGAATTTTCACAAATCTGAGTTTGTTATTAGCCCAAATGCTCAAATGAACAACGCCATTTGATTTCCTCCTTGTTTGATGTTAAAGCTTATGATGAATCAAGGAAATATTTAGGTATTGACATGAATTTAACCAGGAATAAGAAGCAAACTTTTTTAGAAAATCATTAACAATATCATAAACAAATTGGCAGGATGAAAAAGGGAAGCTACTCTTCCAAGCTGGAAGGCTGGTTTTGGCTAAATCCGCACTTGCTGCCTAACTCATTTGTACTATAATTTGCCTTATGTTCCCTTCTTATGTGTGTGATCAACTGGATTCTACAATTACAAATTTTGTTTGGGGCATAATAAAACAATTCTGAGACTCTTGAAATGTAAATTGGGTTTAGGAATTCGTTTGTATGCTCAAATGAATAAAGCCCTCCTTGCGAAACAGGCGTGAAGGATTTATATGTACCGAGGCTCTTCCATAATTAAGCCCATCCAGCAGAAATATTTCAAGGATGGAATATCTGGGAATGTAAGAAAAATATTTTAGACACGTGGATTTGGAAAGGTATTCTCCAAAGATGTGATATCTTAAAGCTTGGATTGGATCTAAGTACATTTTTTTATTCATTTCAGCACCAGGTCTATTCCCAAGCTATTTTGTTTGTGAGTGATGAAGGGAGACAAAATCACTCTGACAGAATTATCGGGACTTCTAAACATTATATTTGGCCTTTTTATCCATCTGGACAGTATACAGTTTGGTTTGGATATGGCATTTTTAGTACAGAGAAAATATCAACTCATTGGCGCATGAATCATTTACCCTCTCGTGGGTGGAATAACCTTTAGAGTTGTAAGCTCCCTTCTAGAGTCATTTTGTTCACTTGGAGACTTTGTGTTGGTGGTATTCTTACAGGTAATTAACGGCGTGGGATTCATGGTCAAATTCAATGCCCTTTGTGGAGAACGAGTTGAATATGTGGATCACCTGTTTTTTGGTTGTCATTTCCTTTGTGTTGTGTGGATTGGGACTTGCCTTAACTGAAGGACTGAGAGGTATGGCCCAACCTCTATTGTGAATTGACTGGTACTTCATATGCATGTTCCTAAGGAGATGTTTCTTTAAAGTGCTGGTTCTTTCTCCCTTGTCTACTATATCCTCTGGCAACTTTGGAAGCACTAAAATGAAGTTAAATTTAATGGCATGCAGCCCAATCCTTACAAGGTTTTGTTCCAGGGTGAGTTCATGTTTTCTTCCTATCTTCAAGCACATAAGGATGCTAAAGAGGGCAAGGATCTCCAACGTGTTACCCCTTTTTAATATTGCTACCTTTTGTTTCCTTTTGTTCTTGACTTTATCCTAAAAAAGACTTTATGTCTATATTAGATAAAATTTTCTATTTTATCACGATCCATTAACAAGCAATTATTTGTTTACAAAAGAATATCTAGTTAATTCGAGTTTTGAGTCGGGCTGTTTCAAATCAGGTTCTCTTGAGTTCTAATTGTTTCTAACTTAGGTCATTCAAGTTCATGCCATTTTGGGTTTTGGGTCATCTTGAGTTTCAAGTGCCTTAGATTCGGATTGAGTCACATTCGAGTCATATTATTTTAATATGTTTTCTGGTTTTGGGTTAATCTGGTTGAGTTTTCGGGTCAGTCAAATTTTGCCACCTCTAATTAGATATAACAACAAATACAAATAAGTTTAAAAGATAAAAAAAGGGATAAATTCATTGGAGGTATGTCAACTATAGTTCTCTAGCACTTAGATCCCTAAACTATAAATTTTGTACCAATAATCCGTAATTAAACTTTTAATTAGTTATAATGTAACCCTTTTATTCATTGTTCATTAATGAAATTGTCTAAAGATTTAGCAATACAAAAATTTTGATAATTATTTTTTGTAAGTGTAAAGATTAATGTGATTTACCATAAGGAAAAAATATAAAAATTTATTAGAATACTGAAATTATTTGTTTCTTATTTTTACTATTATATATATATCACAAAAAATAGCACGTAAGTGAAAAATTCTCAAAAATTACTTGATGATTTCCAAATGGTTTACAAATACTATTGAAATGTTTATGTAAAGCATTTAACCATCTAAAAGTGAAAAAATAAGCATTTATATTGATAAAGCAGATAACATTGCAACCAATTGAAAGTTTGAGGACCTTGGGTGCTAAATTCATAATTTAAAGATTTAAGTGTTAAATTATAATTAAGGATTTAAGTGTGAAATTCATAATTTCTGAAAACGTTTGCTTCTTATTCGTGGTAAAATTCATATCAATACCTAAATATTTCCTCGATTCATCACAAACTTGAAAGTTTGCTTATGAAAATTTTTTCTTCTTATTCTTGGTAAAATTCATGTCAATACCTAAATATTTTCTTGATTCATCACAAGTTTGAGAACCTTGGGTGCTAAATTCATAATTTTAGGGTAAAATTAAAGTGAAATGAATTCTAGTAAAATTAAATGAGTTGTTGACAAATTCTATCAATTTATCAAAACTGATAGAATTTGAAAATAAGCTCTATAATTTTAAACATGAGCTTCTATAAATGAACTACTAGAACTATAACAAACTTAAGAATTAATTTGAGTTCGTTTGTAATTGAATTTTAATTTTAATTTATTTAAAAATAAAACATGAATTCTGTAAGGCCTATGACACCACATATCTCCACATTGGTATGATTTTGTCCACTTTGGGCCTAAGCCCTCATGGATTTGCTCTTGGGTTTTTACCCAAAAGGCCTCATACCAATGGAGATATTTGTCCATCCTTATATACCCATGATCCTCCCCACTTCTAGCCAATGTGAGACTTTGGTCGTATACCCAACAATCCTCCCCTCGAACAAAGGACCACCGAGCCTCCCCTCAAACGATCATCCATCCGTTCACTCTCTACCAACCAGGATTCTCCACTCCACTGCGTTGGAGCACAAGCCTTACATGGAGCACCACTTGTCTCGAGAGCTTGCTCCATCCCAGGTCAACTCCTCTTCATCGTGTTAGGACCAGGACACGGCCATGAAGAATTTGGAGCACACCACCTGTCTAACCGAGCTCATCCATGGATCTCATCGTGATCTAACCTGGGCCCACCACCTTCGTTCGGCATTCTGAGGATTCATCCACATAGCTAACTTCGGGGCATGACTCTGATACCACTTGTAAGGACTATGACACCACATATCTCCACATTTGTATGATATTGTCCACTTTGGGCCTAAGCTCTCATGGATTTGCTCTTGGGTTTTTACCCAAAATGCTTCATACCAATGGAGATATTTGTCCATCCTTATACACCCATGATCCTCCCCACTTCTAGCCAATGTGGGACTTTGGTCGTATACCCAACAAATTCATTTGTAAATGAATTCTAATTTTAGCTCATTTGGTAATGAATTGAATACTATACTTAAATTCATACTAAATGGAGTGTTAAATTTGTAAATCTAAAAAAAGTTTAGAAGTTTCCTAAAGTGGTGTGGAGTTTGTATAACTACAAATTTCCTATGGTAGAGAACTTATAAGTAATTATTAGTAGTATTAAGTGTTTATGCTTAATCTACTCTTTTAATCTTTCTTCTTTTAAGGCAAAATCTCATACATGCATGATGATACAAGCACAACATGTTCGGAATATTCACGTGAAAATGAAGAGATGCGTGGAAGACCAATTCCACATGGAAAATAAATTGGATTAATGAATAACATATATATGGTGGTGGAACCAAGACCCATTGGTTTAAACTTTTGGGTTCATATGATATCCAACATCATATCTTGGGCCTTTGCTTGGTAGACTCTTAAAGCCTAAATTTCTCCCAAACTTGGGTCATCACGCCTAACAAGTAGTGCCATAACCGATTGTTTGGCTGGATATGAAAGACCATGCGATTGACTTTAGGATGCGAGCATCCCAAAGTCAGTGTGGTTCACAAGTTGGACTCTATAAAGCTCGTTGTTGGAAAATCATTATTGAGCCTTCACTTGGTGGACTCTTCAAGCCCAAGTTTTAGGTCTTTGTCTCTAGTTTCTTTTTTTTATTTTTTATTGATAAGAATGCCCTTCACATAGTGAAGGGCTTAATCCTTTCAATTTTTTGTTTTCCTTGCGTTTCTCTTAAATTAATTTGTTTGTCTCTCCTCACCCTCGAGTATCTCAATTTTTCTTCTCCCCTCTCATCTCTATCTGGTCCAAGACTCTCACTTTCTATGCTTTCAATTATCTAAAACGGTTCCACAAATATTTTATTAATTAGTACTGTTTTTTTATTCCTCCATTTTCATTTAATTTTTTCTTCTTCCATTCTATTCTTCTTTTTCCCACCTGTTTCTCTACTATAAACTTATTTTTCTACACATTTTACACAAAATTCCTTAAAAATTATGGGTCTCTGATATATAATAACTAGTGTTTAAGCATAACTCTTACTTTCTTCACAATTAAATTCATCTTTTATGAGCACACATTGCTTGAGATTAGTGAATGTTTATAGATAACCATAGATAATATCTACTAACTAGTGACCTTTATTTACCTTACTTTAGGTAAATATAAAAACATTTAGCTTAATTTTAAGAGTTAAAAGTATTTGAAAATGTCCTTAAAGAAGTAGTTAAGAAAATGAAGAGAAAGATCTATAGAAAGAAGGCATGCATGTAAACTTGATACAGGTATGAAGCGATTTGTGGCCTTATTTATCAAGGTTGTCGAAGGTTGCCTGGATGATGGAGATAAGTCATCAATAGTTAGGAACATGAGTATGTGTAAGGTTGTGTCCCAAGGCCGGTGCTAGACCAAATGGATTACTAGCTCGTAGTGTCCCTATGGCCCTAAGGTTGGTGATCAAAAGGTAAGAAAGTGCTCCAATCAATAGGAGCTTGGACTTAGTCCCCCCACATAACCTAGAAGTGATATATGCCAACATCTAGCTAGTTTATAGAATTATCATGTGGAATTGTTGTTGAACTGTTAACCCGAACGTGAGAAGGAAAGTTAGTGAGCTAACCAATGCTAATAGACCTCAGATTTTGGTTTTGTCTGAAACTTACATTAGGGTGTCCAAGCAAATCGTATTGCGAGTTCTTTTATTAAAAGGTAGTGTGTGGTTAACTCATGTGGTCTGGTGGGTGCTATGTGTTTGCTTTGGAATGAGGTTGAGATTTTTATGAACATTGTGAAAAGCTCTTCCTAACTTAGTCATGCTTCGGTTCAGGATCATCTCAATCTCCTTCTTGGTTCTTTACCACCGTACATGCTAGTACCATAATAAACCAAAGGAAAATGGTTTCAAAGAACCTAAAGTTTATCTCAGGCAGATATTCTTCTCCTTAGGTTATTTTAGGTGTTTTTAATGATGTGTTGGTTAGCTCAGAGAAATGCGGAGGAAAATGAATTAGTCAGAGTTGAGCTAGCCTTTTTAGTAATTGTATGGCTTATTGCAATATCACTCATATAGAGTTTAAGGTCTTTAATATACTTAGACGAATTTGATGTGTTGATGCAAAAAAAGTGGACGAAGACGTCCCATCTTCAATGGCCTTCAACAGTGTGTGCTGAAGGTTAACCCTGGCTAGACTGGTCTTGGATTGAAGGTATTTTTTGTGCTAATGATGGGTAATGACCTGAAAATGAAGTCTCTAGAAATTTTTGTAGTCTAGGGAGGATCCTTCGATGCTAAAGTCAATGAACACTCCTATGAGGTGAGAGAAGAAATTTTTTAAGATGTTAGGGGATGTTTGGGAGGAGGATAATACTTGATGAGTTCCTTTTATTTCCTTGTATGATTTCTTTCTGTACCTAAGATTCTCTCTGTTTTCTATCTCTTTAACTGGGAGTCTTATAATGTATGGTTGTGTTTGGGTCCTACCTTTTCGGGTCTCTTTCTGCCTAGTTTGGCATAGTTTTCTTTTCTCTATCATTGTGTGCTTTTCCTTCTCCCCTCTCTCCTTTTGGTTAAAAGGTGAGAATCTCTTTATATAGGAGTTGGCATGTTTCTAGGCTAATTTTTCGAGGTAAAACACTATTAGACTGAGGTGTTAGCACCTTGAACCTTACAACAGACGACTTTTTATACTTGATGCATGGTTTCTTTCTAAGTTTTCCCATCACTGTGTCAAGAGGTATGGCCGTGTGTATAACTCAATAGCCAGTCTGAGTCACTTCGATGCTCGGGAGTTATTGAATGGCCACGTGTTAGGTTATTATTGGGCCATATTATTTTGATCACATCAGATGTCCCTACTCCCCAAAGAATCTAGATGGATTCTTTAGCAGAGTAGTTTATTTCTGTTGTTTGTCATGAATCAGGGCTGGGACTTCGGTTGGGAGCTTTGTTCTGAAGTGAACAGTATGTCCGACGTCTTTTGTGGTCAAATTTGTCGTGTAAAACTAGGTCGGAGTGGGATTGAATAACTTTTTTATCCTGACTTTTGTTAGTCATGGCTTAGATCTGGATTGCCTGACCAGGAATTCACGTTGGGGTACTTTTATGTCTTGTCCTAATCTCTTCTGAAAATTTTCATCGACCTGAGACGCAGATTCTAGTTTGGTGAAAGCATGACCGAGGCCATGGTTCTTTTTCTGCTCAAGTGAACTTATAAGGCGTAGGAGTCATAGTTCGACTTCGATGGGAATTGTATAGCCAAAGTCACTTTTCCACGATAGTGAGAGTCGTGGGGCGCAAACCTTTAAGTCTTTTATGGAAATCCCTGTTTGACCGAAGTGGATCTGTATGAATGAGGTTTTAGTTCCTCTTTTAGCCTTGATGGAACTATGTACCTGCGGAAGCCTTATTTCTATGTAAGCGGGAACTAAACGGCGGAAGTGATACTCTCACTCTTATAGGAATTGTTCTATCGGTCCTTACTTATCTTGGGGATTCCAATTGGTTTCAACCTCAAACCATTCCTTGGTGTAAGTGTTGTCGAGTAGTAGTTTCTTTTCTACTCGAGTGAACTGTGAGCACAAGTTTGTAGTTCTACTTTGGTGAAAACTATAAGGTTGAAATCACTACTCCATTAGGCGAGGTTAAAAGGTGAGAAATTTAGTGTCCGTATGAGTTAGAAGGGAATATATAGTTTTTTCCTTGAGATTTGTTGGATTGTAGCTTAGATTCTGAATTAGTTTAGGTGTAACTGGTGGTGTAGTTCCTCTTTTGCTCGAGCAAATTGTGAGGTTTAAAAACCGTAGTTTCTCTTCAACGGGAACAGCAGGGCCAAAATTATTTCCTTATGATGGTGAGAATCGTAGGCCGCGAATCTCAAAATCATCCAGTAATCTCCGTTGGGTTAGAGTGAAATTTTTTGTGACTGAAATCTCAATTCCTTTTAACCTGAATGGAACTATGCGACTGTGGAGGCATTGGTTCCATATAGGTGAGAATTTAGTGACAGGAGTCATAGTTATGTTCTTCTAGGAATTGTTGACTATAGTAAGAATACTGAAATCATAATTCCTGTTGATTGGAGTGGGACTGTTTGGCCTAAGAGAGGCCTAGTTCTACTTCGGGGAGAATGCTGACTGGAGTCTTAATTCATTCTCGAGGCGCTTCTGTATAGTTGATGTCAAAATCCTTATATGGTTAGGGATTGTTAGACTGAAGTCATGATTTCTAACTGATCCAAGGTGAAGTTTTATGGCAGCAAGAGCTTTTAACCCTAGCTTCGGTTGAGATCTTGTCGGTTGAAATCTATCCTTTTTATGATCCACATTAGAAGGCTTGGGGACCTTGCTGAAAAAAAAGGGTAATCAACAGGGTCATATAGGTACACAGCCTACAAAACTATTGGTGCTTCACTAGAAAAAAAAGATTCAGCCACAATAAAACCCACAAAAGAGGGAAGGCTTTCAGTGGGAACTAACCAACCATTAAATGGAAATTCCTTGGAGACAGGATTAACTAGGTTCTCATACAGCTGACCTTGTTCTCGAGAAGATTGAAAGAGGTCTCTAGTGTGAGCAAGAAACCCATCATTGGTTTCTTTCTCTGGAAATTCATCTGATGTAGCACTTTTCCTTTACCAGGTGAAGGTGCAATGGTACGACAAGGTGAATGTTTAGGGGAGACATCACCAATGTGAATGTTCTTTCCTTTAGCAACCATTGAAAGATTAAAGAAACTTGAGAAATAAGAAATGAAACAGAAAAGTGAAGATTGCTAAGGGAATTTAGGAACTTTAAGGTTTGCAAAGAGAAAGTTTGAAGAAAATCAAAAGAGGGAACAAGGTATTTATTGAGTATGGAAGTATAATCAATTCGAATCCCTGAAGTGATTAAGGATTTTGTGTAATCACGTTAAGTGGTTCTCATCCTCGAACCAATCGTGTGTGGGGGGAAATTGTTTATACCATAAATAATTTAATGTTTTGGCATGTCTTAATTAGGCCACATGTAAAGGCCCTAACAAGTAAGAGAGAATGCAGCTGAAAAATGAAGAAAAGTGATATGAACATTAAATAAGATAAGGCAATAAACCGTAAAAAGGCCCGCGAAATAAAGACTTTCAAAAAGAAGTTCGAGGGATAACATCGAGACAAGTACTATAACTCGAGAGTTTGAGGCCGATAAGCTCAAATTAATGTTCCATACCTCTAACTCGAGCAAAGTGGATGAGTCATAACAGCCAATCCGACTATTCAAAGATTGAGGACAACCCAAGAGTCGTACATTTAACTAGCTAAGGTAAAAGTGGCCATGATTAAATATGACTCACGTAGTAGAGGTAAATATTTCATATTTTGACATGTGGAATGATCAACACATTTAATTAAGCAAACGTAAGGAAGTAGAAACGTGAGAGTCTCTTGGGAAATATCAACACAATAGTATAAATAGTAGCAGAATCAATCATAAGAAAACATAAACAATCATTCAAAAATTATTATCTATCTGCATTTACTCTATGCACTTATTTTCCAGTCGCAATAGGAGTAGTTGTAATGTAATCCTAGCTATAATTCCCCTTCTTCATCCCTTTTCTTTGTCTGTCTCAAATTCAATCTAAGCCATGGATACATTGAAAGCTTGGCTTACATACAACGAGCTCGATGAGTCTGTATCTAGTACCTTGAGGTTTTAATCCTGTAAACCCTTTGTATCAAAATTGCTTTCAATATAAATATATTGAGTTTGTTGTTACTGTGCGCTTGTTATTTATTTTGTGTATTAACTGCTAGACTAAATTAATTTCTTCGAATATATAACGGCATATCATTAAAGTCCTCTTATCTGAGGCAGTACGTGACCCATGCATCTAGAGAAGTATTGTTCCAACCGAGTCTATTTCATCCTTGATTAACGCATAAATTAAATCTTAAACTAATAGATCTTAAATATGATTATACCTTCAAATAAACATAATTGTTGTAAAAAATAGGACTCATTAATCTTTATGAAGTCTCTATTGATGAATCAAGTCTACCGAAACGAACAAAATATATATATAAAAAAAAAAGTTATTGTTGTTGATCACATTTGCTTTGAGAATTAGGGAGTGTGAGACGTTAGTGTTATGTCCTCGGCTTGACCTTAGGTTAGGGGCATAACAGTTAGAACGAAATTTTCTTGCAAAATTGATGTCTAAATCTCTCTTTCTCTAGTAATTAGCAATATGAAGAACAAACTTCACCGTGAAAACAAAAGATTTGAATCATCAATTAAAAAAAAAATTAGTATACCATGTTCTCAACCTCAAATGTTACTAATACACACCAAATGTAACCAAAATTCTATCTTAAACACAGAAAGCTCTATACAGCTAATATGCACTATAATATAGCAAAAGGTAAGGGAAGAAGTAGTGTATAAGAGATTATACCCTAATTCCAACAACCTTTCCCCCTTTCCCGCCCAACCCAATGAAAAAACTAGATTTTTATCAATGCTATAATCCTATAAATTTTTACATTTTTTTAAAGTTTCCTTTATGTATTGTGCTTAAATCTTCACACTTGCTCAACAAAAATTTCTTTCACCAAGGTCGTGTTTTGCAGAGTGGACATAATGCATTGATCTTTAGCCATTTATTCACACAATATGAATGGAACAAATGAGAACAAGGCAACTCCTTCAGCTCATCATTATTCACATATGTTGCCAAGCAAATGCAACAAACCTGAAGGAAATCACAACAAAGCAAAAAATTTGTTAACAATGCAAGGTAGCTAAAGCGTTTCAAAGAAAAATTTTCCTAATGTAAACATTTTTTTTTTGCCAAAGATTACTAATCCATGGAAAGAGCATATTAGATTTTACAGCATTATCCCCTGAAATAGGACGTTCCCTTTCGGTTCCTACTACCACAACTCCTGAACTAGCTTCTCCACTATCATTACTTTTGTCTTTTTGTTCCACATACTTGTAAGTTGGTAGATAATTGGTGTATTGTGCAGAAGATTCTGTAGTTTGATTCAGGTTCAAATTTGCAGAAGCATCTCTATTTTGATTCAGGTTTCTAAGGGAACCAAGTACTAAAATTGCACAACTAAGGCAGCTTGAGAATATTAGCCACGCAATAAGACAGCACGCCAAAAACAGTTCCATAAAAATCCAACTACAATAGGTGTAGAAAAAGATGGAAAAGGCAAAAAATAGCCTGGAAAGAAGCCAAAGAACATAATTAATTTTCGTTGACTCAAAGTAAACAAAATGAAAACATTTAAGCAGATCTTTAAGCTATTGACTGATACCTATATAAATCACGAAGATCAGAAGAAGGTGAGTCCGAATAGCGACGCACAGGAAGGATAGAGACAAACAAGAAAACGAACAACATATCCAAGGCAATCTTATAGAACACCACTGATCTGCAAAGCTTACAGCTGTTCATAAGAACTTAAAAAACCTTTTAAAAAAAATTATTATAGAATCTTGTTGTAACATTTTTCCCATAACCTATATCTAAGGTAATCAATCCAAATAGGAAAAGAAATCAACAAAGAAAAAAACTGATGCTGCATAATAGGGGAGAAATAAAGGTAAACTAAAAATAAAAGATAAAATCGATTTAAATCACATGGATCTTCCTAAATCACATGAAAATCACAACCAAATCACATGAGAACCATAACCAAATCACATTACACGAAACAACTACTCAATCTCAGAGAGTTTAATTTCAATAATCTATTTTTTATTCATTCAAAGCTGACTACAAATGACATAGGGACGCCTCTTATATAGAGATCTTAACCCTAATCTGATAAGAAAATTGAATTGTAAAAGGAAACTGACATATGAAATTAAATACACCTAGATACCCATAATATTTTTTTATTACATAATTATCCTCATATCCCCCAATTCCTAAATAAAAATCTCCAATTCTAATCTTCTTCGTGTTCCCCATCACAAACACACTAGCACAAGCAATAAACGTGGTTCGGCATAGAAGCCTACATCCCCGATCAAGAAACAACATAATAAATCTACTTTATACGGAGATTTAATGTTGTGGTTAGAATTCCCAACCCAAATCCCTTTCACTTAAGTCTCACCCTTAGAAACTCTAGATGTTTCACTCTCTTAAGGAAGTACCTTCAAGAAGCATAACCAATTCTAAACAGCCCTCTACTGATACAAAATGTAAAGTAGGCTGAATTGAGCTATGAAAGAGCTCAAATCAAGCCAAATCTTCGAACTACATAATTAACCACTTGGAAAACACAAGTTGTCGAGTGGAAATCAATGCCAGATTCAAAAGATTAGTGGACTTTCATTGTTCCCAATTGGTAAAGAATGGAATTTGAGCCACAGCATAACAAATCTTCACTTTCACTCAAATATTTGGAGCCAATACCTTATACCTCTCTAGCAACTTGCTGACGTGCCTTAAGGCCTCACTCATCACTATTAGGCACCAAATCGAAGCTCTTTTTGAATTTAGAACACAAAACGATATGTGGCTTGCATGCGACCTTCAACGAGATATCTCTGATCATTAATATAGTACCACATACTAACAAACAGTGATAACCATGAGATGCACCTCAGACCGATAAACAATCCATACATATCTTCTTAAGCATATCTATTATCAGACACTATTCTCTTTACTTGAAACCTCACACTTAAGCATATCTAGAGTCCGTAAGAATAGCAATCCTAAACTCCACCTTCTCCTTGACACCTTAAAGACACATGTGCTTGATCTTGCTCTTAGCCTCAGTCAACACTGGTGACACAAGATCGATCAATTTCACCCATCTAGCATTATCGCGACCTATGGCTATTATTCTCACGACTCATAAGAAACCATATAACAAGTCACTCAGAATCATACCTTGGATCGCATTCGATAGGAACCCCACAAATCATGGCTAGTCAATTTTACAGCATCAACCCAAAAAAATAAGGAGAAAATATATCGTTTCCTCTAACCCTAAGTAAATCACTCATTTGTTCCACTATCCCGTGTGAATACTCGCTAGGGCAGCAAACGATCCCCTAATCCAAGCAAAACGATTCAAAAAGATTCAAGTAACTTGCTAAGCTCACATTGAGCTTCACACACTTGGTCTTTGTTAAGCCCACAATTTGACCAAGTTATACCACTTCTTGAAGGCTACAACTGAGTCATTCATATCTTGAAAAGTATATGCCTAAACCATTTAAGAAGACTCATCCAACACTATTAACACATACTAGGAACCACCCTCTGACACAACACGAGACGAACTTAAGCACACATGAACTACATCCATCATATTGGGAAAGTTATAAACACTCAAGTCACTCTCACTTCTCAAGTTACACTTGCCCATCTCGTTTGTTCTCTGATGCAAACACTCTTGAGTTTTTACACACCATTTAAGGTTGGGAGTACATCATACATGGGAGATCGTATGAGCACAAACTTGATATACATGAAGGACATCAATATGACTCAAAAGATTAATCTCAAGAGTTTTGGACCCATTCCATATATACAACCCACTTTTTTTTTATTTCTTTCTAACATGGAAAAACTCACATGTGGATATCTCAACACGTGTGAATACTTGACAATGAAACTTATGATCCCCTAAACCAAGCAAACTAATTCAAGAAACTTGATAAGCTCACACTGAGCTTCCCACACTTGATATTCGCCAAACCCATGATTTGACCAAGTTGTACTATTGCTTAAAGGTTAAAACTGAGTTATTCATATCTTATAAAGTATCTGCCAAAATTGTTCGAAAAGCTTCATCCAACACCATTAGCACATACCAGAAGCCACCTTGGGACACAACACAAGAAGAACTTAAGTAGGCATAAAATACGTCTATTATACTAGGAAAGCACTTGCAAACATTCAAGTCACTATCACTTCTTGAGTTACACTCGTCCATCTCGATTGTTCTTTTATCCCGACACTTTTAGGTTTTCACACACTTTTAGAGTGTACCACATCCATTCTGGGTCTGTCAAGTTGACACTGAATGGCTTCCACACACCATGTCTCCTCGAATATGGTATAAATTTTATGGTTGGTTGTTCTAGTAGGAGTAGTACTAGTTTTTTACAAGTAGTAGTAATAGTCTACTAATATGTTGTTATTCTTTTCTTAATAGTATTAGGAAAATATCCTTTATAAAAAATGGGTCCTAGAGAAGTTTTGAGACACACTTATAATTCCAATATTATAACTAGAGCTAACTGGAGAGCTTTGAGTGTATTGTAGATTTTGGGTTGTGAGGTTATTAGGGTAATAATTTTGTTTTTACTAAAGTTGTTATTAAGGATTAATAAAATTGTGAGTTTGTTGGTGGTATAGGCAAAAAGGTTTTCCAAACCACATTAAATTGTTGTGCTTGATATTTGTTTGTTTATTTTCCTGTTTAACTATTATAAGTTTGAGTAGGTGGCTTTTTGGGGTAAAATCCAACAAGTTGTATCAGAGCCTGGTCATCTATTTGAAGAAGTTGCTTGTTACTCTTTGGTGTGTCTGCACCACTATATCGACAGGTATATCTAAATTTGAGAGTCATTTATTTAATGGAAGAAACAACTTTACTTTATGGTAGAGTACAGCTCAAGATCTTCTAGTGCAACAAGATCTTGATCAAGCTTTAGAGGAAGAAAAGCCAGAAGAGGTGACTGATATAAAATGACAATTGATTCAGAGGAAGGCTATAAGCACAATCAAGTTGGCTCTTGCTCCCGAGATCAAGTATAGTGTGTTGAATGAAACTAAACCTAAGGGTTTGTAGGATAAGCTCGAGAGTATCTATATGTCGAATTATTTTACCAACAGTTTGTGTCTCAAGATGGACCTCTACTCTCTAAAGATGGAAGAAAGTACAAGTTTTCATGATCACTTAAATGAATTTAACAAGTTAGTGTATCAATTGTTGAATGCAGAAGAAACATTGAAAGATAAGGAGAAGACATTGCTCTTGTTAGCATCTTTACTAAAATCTTACAAGCCATTGGTGCAAACATTATTGGTGGGCAAGTTGACATTGAGCTTAGATGATGTGACAATGCTCTTGCGTGAGACTGAGAGATTGATAGGAAACAAGAGCTTATCTATTGGTAGTTAAGTGTTTGCTGTGGAGAATTTTAATCAAGGGAGGAACCAATGGAAAGTGAATAGTGGCTCAAGGTGGAAATCCAAATCTAGGCCTAGAGATGATAGTGACACTGAGTGCTTCTATTGTGGAGAGATAGGACACATACAATATTATTGTAAGGCCATGAATAATGATTTAAAAGAGTTGAAAAGGATGAGTGGGAAGAAGAGTCATGATGAAAAGAGTAATAAAAGTGATAATATCACCGAGGGAAGTGATGAAGATGTGCTAACTATTGAGCACATTGAAGAAAAAGTTGATGAGAGTAATATGGTGCTACTTGATTCAGCATCCTCTATTCACATATTTAATAAGAAGAAGTACTTTGATTGTGTGAAGGAACTTGTCCATGTCATAATTGCTACAGCATGTGGTAAATAGAAAGTAATTGATGGTAA